>CM044442.1:101965015-102000841 GCA_024363595.1 Xenopus borealis
TAGCTAAGATGCAGAGGTTGGGATTGTAGCCCATGTTGCATGCTTTGAACTGTTGTAGTGCTTTTCTCATCTTTTATTTTTTTTTAAGAATGCTAAATACATTATTCATATAACATACCGTTTTCATACATTTTCTTTTCATTCACATGAAATATCAAATTTGTACCCCAAGTTTGTGGCACTGTGACCCTTCCACATTCTTACTAAAATACAAAGGGTTTCTTTTGTTGTGCTTCACATTTGGAAGGAATACTCTAAAACCATTCTCAGCCTCTAACCCAGTTACAGACTGGTTTAGCTTTGTTAGAATGTAGGGATGTAGTAGAGGACTCCTATTCAACAGGTGGACTCTAATCAGTGGCGTAACTACCAGGGGTGCAATTGCACCAGGGCCCCCACCCCCTTGGGGCCCATCAGAGCAACGATAATGGTTATAGCAGATGGTTATCTAGGGGGAAATTTTATAGCACACGTGCTATCAACACTCTAGCATGGGATTTATAGATATAGGTGCCCATCATGTACCGGGGCCCACCAGGGAGTAGTTACGCCACTGACTCTAATTTATTACCGATATTAATTTTAGCTAAAACAAGAAATGTTGGAGGCACCTTTCACTATCCATACACAATTCAGTTTACTGTCTGCATGCATTTTTACATGGTTTCCTTCGCTATGCAGTTCCCTTCTTTCTCTCCCTGTACACATGCTGCGGGCAGGACCACCATTAGGGGGGCACAGGGAGTACTCACCAATGATTTTTAAAAACTTATTAATCAATTGTTTTTTTTTTAACTTGAAGGGGATCCCTGACCACCAATGTTTTTTTTTTTTACTTATAAGGGGGCCCTCACTATCAATGTTTTTTTTTAATAACTTTTATGGGGGGTTTACCGTTTTAAGCACTGATGTCTATGTGGTCTTTTAACTGTGGGGTGTGGTGGGCGGGGCCCAGAAAATGTTGTTGTATGGGCCCCCATGGTTTCTTATGGCGTCCCTGGCTGATTTTTACAGAAAATACAGGTTTCAGTGATGTTGCTCACTAGTTTTAAGGAATTTCCATTTGTCCACAGTTTCTAGTTTTTTTACTGTATAGGGTTACCCTGCTTCCCATTAGTTTATTACACATTTTATCCTGATTTCACTGCCTAGAAATGCATAGGTACCCTTATTCCTTTTCCAGGGTACTTTTTCTCTTTGCATTTATTGCTTAACGGTGTAGGGTTGTCAGTATTTTAATTTATGATAGATTGGCTATTTCTGCATCCAATGTTAATATTAGTATTATATTGGCAATATTTAACATGTGGAATTGGGTGTCTGAAGTACATAGCTATTACAGCACTATGCAATATGTTGGCGCTATATAAATACATAATAATAATAATAATAATTTTTAGATAATTTGTTTTCCTGGAGTACTGGTGATTCTTTCCACACTGACTTTGCATCCCTGTATTAAAGTAGTAGATCACCCCAAAGACTTGTATAAAAAAAAATTTTTGATTCCTTAAATTTCATCCTATTCTATACAATTCTAGTAATACATCGACGGCTAGACTGAATTTAAAAGTTGATGGTGACAAACTCCTTTTATATCGCTTTATGTATGAAAAATGTCAGAATGCATTGTATATGGGTTGGTGTCTTACTTAAAATTCCTTGTGTGTGCCATAACTTCAGTGTTTATTTAGGATCCAAGACATGGATTAATTATGGCAATACTATTCATCAAATATTTTCTCATCGAAACTAAGAAGGATATTTTTTTTGCATGTTGGGCAGTTCGAGTTTCTTGTATCACCTGTGTTTTTTTTATCCTAGTGGGTGTTTCGATGTGCAAATTCCAATTGAAGGTGGGTGAGCCGGTTTGGAATCAGTTACTGAAGTTGATAAACTTGTTTTTACAAAGAATTTGAAACTGGCACATGAGAGAGATTTGTAAGAACTGCCAATTTATTTTTAGTTTATAAATTATTTTTCTCTCCTTTTTGCAAAGAGTTGTTTTATGTAATACATATCTGCAAAGAAAACTTTATTTTGTCTAGGGCTGACACAGGACTCCCAGCTCTTTGCCTATAAAATTATTTACCTAAACAAACTTTAACTAAACTTAAAGGGGTTGTTCACCTTTGAGTTAACTTTTAGTATAATGTAGAGAGTGATATTCTGAGACAATTTGCAATTGGTTTTCATTTTTATTGTTTGTGGTTTCATAGTTATTTAGCTTTTTATTCAACAACTCTCTAGTTTGCAGTGTCAGCAATTTGGTTTCTAGGGTACAAATTACCCTAGCAACCCTTCATTGATTTGAATAAGAGACTGGAATATGAATAGGAGATGGACTGAATAGAATGATAAGTAATAAAAAGTGGCAATAACAATACATTTGTAGCCTTACAGAGCATTTGTTTTTAGATGGTGTCAGTGACCAATTGAAAGGTTTCTTAGAATTGGCCCTTCTACAATATACTAAAAGTTAACTTGAAGGTGAACCACCCTTTTAAAACCACCCATTTTAAGGGCATTTCCTCTTCGACATAAGGCGACATGACCTCTTCAAGTATTTTTATATATTGAAAATGATCCATGATCCCTGGTATGAGATAAATAGGCCCAACTCCATAGTATGAGAAACATCCTCATATAATGCTGCTTGTACCACCATGATTAACAGTGTTCTGTGACCTGAATTCATCAGTCATAAAATGTTGCACCATTTCTCTTTTTGCCTTTTTTTCAATGATGGGACTTTGTGGGGACTTCTTACCAATAGTTTGGCTCAGGGCCAGAACTAGGCGTAGGCAGAAGAGGCACCAGCCTTGGGCACAAAGATGTGGGGGCACTGGGCAGGTACATACGCTGCTCTGGCCCATCCTCTCCTTCTCTCTAGCACTTACCCCTCCCTCCTTCACCCCCTTCCGTGCCCTTCCCTTTCGTTTCTCTTCCTTGTCTTGCGGTGCGTGCGCACTCGTGCATGTGCACAGTTCCAAGTGTGTGTCTGCGCGCACCGTTCCAAACGCATGCATGTGCTTGCACATGGGTAGGGGTATCCAATTGGGTGCCTTGGGCGCCCTTTGAGCACGGCCTGGCCGTGGCTTGGCTTCACATAGGCGTCTTCTTATTGTAACAGTACTCTTCCTGGAGCTGATTATTGGCTGAGTCATTTTCATTTTAGCTATTTTTCTATCCATGTTAATGGTAGTTTTCTGTTTTCTTCCACATCTTTCAGGTTTTTGTAGCCATTATAAAGCATTTGAGATCATTGTAGCTGAGCAGCCTATCATTTATTTTTGTATTTTTTTTTTCTTTATATGTTTTACCCTCTCCAATCAAATTTTTAATCTTCAACTTCACAGAATGAATGAATATTTGGAACAAGCTATCATTATTATGAACACTGTTATTCAGTGACTTAACATTATTCAGTGACTTAACATTAACATCCTGGGACCCCCCCCCCTTCCGATGCATTGTTTTCTTACAGTGTCCGTATGGTGTGGTCTCCAGTGGGCCCCAAGGGGGATTGGGCCCGGGTGCTATCACATCCCCTTCTACCCTAGTAGTTATACCACTGCTACTATTATTTGGAACAAGCCTCAATTAGTGATTCAATTACACGGAATCAGCAACATTCACGACAATGTTGGGTCTGTTGGTTTTCTATTACTCTACTACACCTACTAGTAGAAATATAATTTCTACCAAAAACAGTGATTGATCAGGTTAGTTATGTTGGACTGCTACTATTCTGAACACAACTGTATATAGAAATGGGTTGTATACTGACCCTTAAAGTCTTAAAAATTACTTTTACCTACTAAACTTGTATTGTACTAGCTGTATTGTATATTATGAGTCAGTCTCTAAGCTTAGTAACTGACTGACAGGGACTGAATGACAGCAATACTAAGCATGTGAATCAGCAGAAATGAAGATGGGGAGCCACTGGGCAGGGCCGGAACTAGGGGTAGGCAGAGTAGGCACGTGCCTAGCGTGCAAAGCTGAAGGGGCGCCAGGAACATACCTGTTTGTCGCCTACCCCATGTCCGGTCTCCTCTATGGCCTTTTGCTGACTGTGAGCATTCCTAACTGCGCTAGTGCTCACATGCATCTATTGTTCACCTATTTAGTGCAGCTGCCGGCAGGGTTGCCTGGGGCACCTGGCCGGCCAGGCCCGGCTATGCCACTGGGGCATCTTTGGAGACACAGATCTTTACTGCTAAATGGCTGTGGTTGCCTTGGGCTGATACAGAAGCCCAAAACATAATGTATAGCATTTATAGCTAATTCTTTAGTTAAGCTTTAGTTCTCCTTTAAAATGTACGTTTTTGAATAACTCAGGAAATAGCTCCTGTATTTCTCATGGACAGGCTGAAATATACTCAATTGTAACAAAATATATTGAACATCATATAAAACTCCATTTACTTTATTATGTCTAGTGACAACTATAAGGCTTTTTTTATCATCCAAACTGACAGAATATTTAGCTCCGACTGTGAAAGTCTGCAATTTCACCTGACAAGCTATACTTAGCTAGACACATTCCTTCACTGAGATACATGAAATGCCACTTATAAAGTAGTAATGACATTGTAGCAACTGATTTATGACATCATATATTACTTTATGGAAAGCAAGATGAGATTTAACTAACATATAAGAGCATGCTGTTCAAGCAAGTCTAATTCCACCAGATTTTGAGGCATAGGTAGATCAATGTGAGCAGTGCCTGTCAAAGTTTAACCATACCATTTCCTTAGGCTAATGCCAGACAAGGTTGAAAAGTGGCCTGCTGAAATACGCCGGCCCAGAATCAGCCCATATGGTGGCATTAGCATTGGGTGCAGGTAGGATTGGAAATGCCAGTGTAGGGACTGCTCAGCCTACCAATTTACAACTCCTTCTGGCATTAGTCTAAAGGTGGCCAAAACGTTATAATGATACAATCTTTCCTGGGACCGTTGGACGCAGGATTTAGCATTCAAAAGCAACAGATATGATTCATGTGACTCCCCCTCAAGTCACCAATTGGTTACTGCCTGGTAACCAATCAGTGGAAACCAAGACAGCTGCAAAGCAGGAAGTAGTGTTCTGGCTATTATGTTAGATATCCTGTCACTCCAGCCTTTATACACAACATTTTTGGGTAACTAACTATAATAGAAACATTTTTTATTTTGCACAACCTATCTATTTACCCAGTTTTGTTTTTTTTTTTACTGAGCAATTCCTTTAAGAGCTGAATTGTTAGATATGCAGTTAGAAACCATAGAATCCTAAGATGATGATGTAGCATTAACATTTTGCTGATGTTCTGCTCCTAATCAGAGATGGTTTTCCAACCCATTGGGAAAGTGTAAAGGTGGCCAGACACACACCAATATTATATCACCTTGTTTCCCACCATACACTTCGATCGTACTATAATATTGGTGCGCGTATGGCCATCTTTACACTTTCCATATAGGGTGCAAAACCATTACCTGGAGTGTTTACTTTCCCTTCTGTAATTACAAATCATCTGTAGGAACAAAGGTTTTAATTTATGTTACAGTTAAAGGCACTTGACCTGAAACTCCTTCAGTTTGGCCCAGATAAGAATACAGTAAGATACTATTAGTACAGTGACACAGATCAGTTATTATGTGTACTTGGTTGAGGTCAGATAAAATACAGATATACTATCACTGTGCAGCATACATTGCTGGTTTGCCCTTAGATTACCTGCATACCTGCCTTTTCACATAGTAGTCTTTGAACTTTTTTTAGCCTAGTAAGAATGCCACTGCTTCCCTTTCACATTCAATCCGGCCACTTTGTGTATTTCTACAGTACAGTCTTACCCCACACAAAGAACAAAAACAAACTGCTCAAGAGAATGTATTTCTCAAAAGAAGTGCTCAAATATTCTCTCCTTCAGCTATCTGAAACTTCCATGGTTTAAAGGGAATCTAAAACCAGAAAATGAAGTGACTTCTGTAAACTTACTCGAGGTGACTTTTTTGCAGTTTACATTAATTTTCAAATTTTAGTAGTTTCTGTGATATTTGCATTTTAACACAGTTAGTTGGCAGATTTTTACTCAGCAGAGAGTTATGTCGCTGACTCTCTGGGCTTCCAAAAAGCTGTTGAACAAAGCCTGTCATTGGTAGTCTAAGGGCTCTTCCAGACGAGGAGATTGCAGGGGGATTTGTTGCCTGCGACAAATCTCCCTGCAATCTCCTCGTCTGGAAGAGCCCTAAAACTGCTTATATATCTGAAACCTTTTTAGCAAATGAATGTAAAGTGCAAAAGTGCTCAGACTACTTTAGGATACCCTTTAATTAACACACTTTGTTTATGTAATCTTGATATGTGATCTTTTGCCAAATATATTTGGTACAAACCTCTGCCAAACATTGTGATTTCTTATTATTCAGTTTCAGGACTGGGTCAAGGTGCTTTGGAACCCAAAACAAGTGCAGCACCCACCACCAGCTTTGTTCAGGTGAATCCATGGGCTGATGATGGACATGAATCAATAGTGGACATTTATTGAAGGCACGTGGCATTGTTATTAATACTTTACTGGATGTGGTCAACAGAATTGCCATACACTCCAATAAACAGTTGATGGAATTGTGGCCCTTCATGTAACAAGTGGTTGCTTCATAGGCAGGTGCACTAGTTCCTGACCTTTTCTAGTGAGGTGTGCAGTGGCGAGAAATGCATTAAGAGAGAGGAGCCACAGGTTAATGGAACACTGAGATAACACCTTTGCTGTTCAGTATGGTTTTTAATAGTTTATTGTGCACCAAATAAATGCCATTTGTTTGCTTCAACCCTTAGACCTGCCTACTGGAGATGATCAGTAGCATAGTTACATTATAGTTAGCATTCATCCACCTTTGCAACCTGCACAACCCCAACCCCTATTCCTGCTACTAAATGTAATCTTACTACCACTGCCACCACCATTGGCACCTGTAGTTCCACTGTTTGATCCTTGTTGATATTTCATGTCTATAGTATATAGCTGTGCTGTGAAACTGCAGGGACATTGTTTACCACTTAAACTGTGGTTTCCAGAAAGCTGGAGGAAGGCAAAGCTGGTCCACAAAGTGCTGTGGGGAAAATTAATGGAATTCTACCATCGCAGTGATTAAATTACCTAAATAGGCCAAAGGGGGAATATGATTGTTAAAAAGTTAGATTTGATAATATTTTTTTCCTGTATATAGACTGTAAAATATGTTATAGTTTAATATGTATACAGGGCGTATCTGTTTTATGTATTTGCATTCATAGTACAGGTATGAGATCTGTTATCCAGAACACCTCGGACCTAGGGTATTCCGGATAATAGATCTTTTTGTAATTTGGATCACCAAACCTTAAGTCTGCTACAAAAATCATTTAAACATTACATAAACCAAATAGGTTTGTTTTGCCACCAATAAGGATGAATTATATCTTCGCAGGGATCAAGTGCAAGGTGCCGTTTTAATTCACAAAGAAAAATTACATCATTTTTAAAAAGTAGAATTATTTCATTAAGATTCGAGGAGATTTGTCACCTGGCGACAAAACGCCACGTCTTTGAGGCGACTAATCTCCTTGAATGGCTTGCTCGTATCTTGCACCGGCTAGCGCTAAAGTCACCGGTGCCAATTCACACATGGCGATACGTTTTTCGCATTGCCGCGTGTGAATAGGTGCAGGCGACTTTAGTGCAAGATTCTAGCAAGCCATTCGGGGAGATTAGTCACAGCGATTAGTCGCCAGGCGACAAATCTCCCCGAAATCTTCCCATGTGGCCTTACTCTAAAATCAAGTCTTCTTTCTCGTAATTTGGAGCTTTCTGGATAATGACTTTACAGATAACGGATCCCATACCTGTATAGATTTCAGGGATACTTCCTGTATACCCCAGCAGAGGTATACACCAGAGACAATGCTAGTGGTGCAGCAGCAATGATGTATGGTGATCTTGCTATTCCTTGAAGCATTCAAATCCCAAAACAAAAACTATTTGCCAGTTTCTGAATTACTGGAAGCAGAACATTTTTATTTCTTTACTGTAGGCCATGTGAGATAAATGACAGCTTTAAATATACCTACTTAATTAGGAGCCTGTACAGTGTGGATGAAAAGGCCTCTTCAGTAATGGGGTGTTGGGGCATCATTTTGGCTTTCCTCACAAGTATGCAGCAGAGGGCCTAACATGAAACAAGCTGCATATCAATCGCAGCAGAAAAAAAAAAGATAAACAGGAGGATTAACTGTTTACTTAAAGCTGGGATAAGTCTGCTTGTTTTTCAGTCAAAGAAGAACACAATGTCCTGTTGTATCTAGTTTCAAAAGCGTGGTGTTTATCATCTCTCCCTGTGCTGTGGTTGGTAGGAATGAGCAAAAAAACCTCTCCACCCACCCCGAGTCTCCCCAGCTCTCCTGCCCAGGCCTCTGTGCTACAGGACAGTGAGAAAGGCCTACAAATGCACATTCCCTCAGTGATCTCACTAACTGCCAGTCACGAGCTGACATATTGACCCAGAGCTGGAAGAGGGGAAAGAATAAAAGGCTAATTCCTGGAATTGAGCAGGAACAGCTACTGGGAGAGCTTGTAAACACTCCCCATGTGCTTTCAGCCACACAGTCACTCCTCCACCCTTGCACAGGCCAACCAATGAATGAGTGCTAAGCACATAAACACGAGAACACGAGGGGGGGTGAGGAGAAGGAAGATAGGGGAGACAGTTTACATTTCTGCTATTTCTATTGAATCCATCCTCTGCCAGCATATTATATGTCTGTTTACTGCCTGCTTTTCCTCCTTCCCCCTATTTGCTTGCTTGTATTGTAAAATGCTCAAAGTATATTTATATTAGCTTGGTATCCTACCTGCTTGTATATAGTTTATTGTGTGTCATGTAACACAATTGTTAATACATATTTAAAAAGAAAATCATTTGTCATGTATAGTGAAGGGCGAATCGGCAGCGTTTCTCATTCGCTGAATGGCGAAAAATTCGCAAAACGCCACCGCGTCTCCTTTTGGACACTGGCGTCCAATTTTTTCACCAGACAAAATTTCGCCGGTGTTTCGCAAATCACAGGAATTTGCTGTGAATTCGACGCAGGTGAATAAATTCACCCATCACTAGTCATGTACACCAGAATTACATTACATGCAACCATTTTTATGCATTTTAATGCCTATCCCCATTTGTTTTATCCACCCCCTCATGTAGCCCACTAGTCTTTGATTACTGTTATTTCTGTCAAGAGATTCATGTGTTCCTTCAGATACACCCGTTTCCATCAGAACATTGTGACCAGCATATTTATTGCTCACTGGTCATATCTACAGCACAATGCTTCCCTTTGGTACTGTATCCATTTATATTTTTATATAGCGGAGGCTGATGGGTGAGTTCAGGGCATCAGAAATCATGGGGCCCCATACAGCAAAAATTTCTGGACGCCTTGGTCCCCACCCACCCCACAATTAATAGTCCAGAGCCATTGGTGTCCAGGGCACAGTTATAATTTCAAGAAAAAAAATTGGCGGCCAGGGTCCCACATAAAAGTTTAAATTATTTTTTTAACTTGCAGGGAGGTCCTGACCACCAATGTTAAAACAAATCATTGGTGGTCAGGGCCCCCACCCCTTAAGGCCGAGTACAGGAGTACCCCTGTCCCCCCTAATGGCTGCCCAGGCTGAGTTGTTGCATCTTTAAACCACAGGCAAAAACACTGTTTCCAAAAAGCTTCCCAATAGATTGTATCTGCAAATGCATCCTAGAAAATATAGTTGGAATGTGAACAAAATATTACTCTTATATAAAGGTGTTAGAGGGACAACTGAATCATGGACTGACAATTCTAAGGGCACACTGAGTGGATCATCCGATTTCTTCAACCTTCAGAGGAAAAGCATTTGCTCCTTCATGCAGCCCCAATAACAGGCATGGTGTCAACCTTTCTGCATCTCCATTGAGTGGATTTTGGAACAAAATTTCTGTGCAATCCATATAGTGTAGCAACACTAATGCTGGCCATAGATGTAACAATTACGATCTTTCTCAGAAAAGATCTTTCCAAGAAAGATCATTTGTTTCAACACACACAAATAGAGCTGAATCATCAGAAACAATAGAATTCTACCTGTATCTGACGATTCAGCACTAACAATGGCCAATGTTAAGGGTGCCTTCAAAGACATCCTATTAAAATTTTCTGTCCAGCCCAATCAACCAGCTGACATCTAAATCTTCTGAAGATATCGGTCGGCTCATTTCCCACCATACACGCACCTAATATCGTATGAAAATTTGTTTTGTATGATATTATCTGTGCGTCTATGGCCACCTTAAGGGTGATGCAGAGCTTGTCAGTGGATAGATACAAAGGATTGAATGACTGCAGATCCTCTTTCTCAGTCTGTATTTTGTACACATGCTGAGGAAACCAATGATTTCCTCTGTGTGATCTTGCTCTACAGCTGTTGTTATGTCTAGTAGGCCGAATATAGTGTTTAATTATACTGAACTATCATGTGGCTGGGATAAGAGCACCAATTGCTGAGTATGGAGCTGGGTTTTGTCCTGCTTCTGCCAAAGGTGGTCACAGTAGAAAACTACACACTGGTGGAAAGGGAGAGACCCATGTCAGAATCAGGAGATCCAAGGAACATTTGTTTTTTTTTTCCTAGAATTTCTAATCGTTCACATAGAAACAGTTTGCAGACAGTGCAGATGTGAACCCAGTTCTGTGAGACAATATTGTTAAGCAATGCAGTAATGAGAAGTAACTGGCCTTAAAGGCAAAAGTCTTTTACCCAAACTCAGTCAGATAACCAGCACATACATACTGTTACTGTGTTCCGGAAGCACACAGGGCCTGCTATACACTTAGCCCACCCAGGTGCAGGTGTCCTGTCTCTGTAGTTATTTCCAATTACATTATTTTTGTGCAACAAATTATTTTCTTTTTAACCTGCTGTAGAATCAGACTTGTCCTTGATGCACAAGGCGACTAAGGCTCTTGGACAACAAGGAGCTGGATCTAATTCTATGCTTTGGTGGACCAGAACTAGACTTCACAAAATGCCTAGAAAGCAGTCATCCACTGGTCTCCTGCCAACTGTGCTGCAATCCAGCCAGACTGGATAACTTCTGGTTTTAATCTCACTTATGCTTTTCATGGCAAGAATGTATATTCCTATTGCTGAACCCAATTATACTGATGCACGTTGTGTCAGCATATGACTGTGATATATATTTGTCAAATGGCGCATGTAAGTATCTGTCACGGTCGGCACCCTAAACCAGAACAGATGCCAAGTTCCCTGGTCTCGGCTCGGCTTCACCAGTCGGGAGGAGCCCTCAGCTACTCAGATGCGACCTGGACTTAACGAGAGGAACAAGGTGAGGATTTCTGGCAAGCAAAGGGGCACGACTGTTGTTAAAGTCAGTTAGGCCGAAGATCATGGTACAATAGGATTAGGCAAGTTCGTAGTCAGGTAAGCTGTATCGAGGCAGGCAGATATCAAGGATCGTCAGACAAGCAAGGGTCAAACCGGGTAATCAATCAGAAGTATGAGACAGAATCGGAGTCGAAGTACAAGCTGGGGTCAGGTTACGGATATCAGAATACAGTAGTCAGGAACAGGCCGGGTCAAACACAGGAATAACACTAGCAGGATACAAGAAACAAACGCACAAAGGCTCAGGCAAGCACCAGGAATCAAATCCTATCACGTCCCTTTAAATACTTTTAAACTTTCGCACCATTGCCAGCGTGAATGCGCCTATAAAATACAGAAGTGCACGCACGGCGCGCACTAGGAAGATGCCGGCAAAGGAAGAGGCCAGTAAGAAATATTTTGTTACAGTATTATCCCTCCTCCTCAGAACCTTTGTATAGTCTCTAATCCCACCACAGTGACTCTGCACCATTGGGTTATGCAATTTCCTTGCTTTCAGCATCTTAACGAAGATGTAAATATTTATCATTGGATACTAACACATGACATGCGGGATTAAAACTGAGAGCAAAACAAATGCTCTGTATCTTTATTTTTTCGTGGTGTTTGTATGTACATATATAAACTCAAGCAACCAAAAATGAAATCTTAATTTTGTGTAGGTGCCTGCTGCTTAGTGGAAAATGTAGCAAGTTGCATTTTGATAACAATGTCCTTTGGTGCAGTACCACAGGGATATCACTGAATAGCCATTAGATTTGGGCTGGAGTCATAGACCAGATAAGATCAAGTCAGATTGAGCTTGTTCTATGCAGGGAAGTTGAGAAAGGGAAATTGGATTTAAAAGAGCAGCAGTTGCTTCACGTTATGCACTGCTTCCTTCCCAGCAGCAGCTTGTGCACTGCTGAAATGGGCTACAGCACTCCACCTTAAAACTTGACTTGACAAGTATCTGGATTTGAAGCCTGCAGTCACTGTCTGTGCCTGTATGTGCTGACTGAGACAAGGGAGTGCCCGTAGCACTGGGTCTATCTATATAGGGTAGCACTTCAGAACAAGATAAGAGAAACCCCCTGAGGGACAGGCAGTATCAACACGTACCCAGTGAACCTTGTTTGACTGTGATAAATAAAGGGAAGACTTGCATAAAGCATTGGGGCCCATTCTTGGAAGTTGCCATGAAGCCACAAAACCATGTCACATCTAAACAATTAGGACACAACCAAGTCCCAGTCAGTTACTTTGTCCTGCTAAATTGTAGTGCTAATTTTGTTCGATTACAATGGCAACAAATACCAAAGTATCATTTTAATGCTGTTTAATTTACCTGTATGCCTGTGTGCATTACATTTGAAGCCACAAGTCAGATTGGATGAAATTAATAACATCCCAAGGTAGTTGCCTGCCCCTTGTTTTAGTCTGTCCAGTGCCCTGAAACAAGGGGTTTCTGTAAGGTTCCATAAGAAGATTAAAAGGCACACACTGTCACATTACTTTAAACAGCTTTTTAAATCTCCAATAAAACATGACTTCTTTAATGGGCTTTGACAATTACAGTGCTACAAAATATGTATGTAAATACATGTTAGTTATAACAATAATAATAATAATAATTATTATTATTATTAATAAAGGCCTTAACCTATAGGTTAGGACAGATCTCTAATAATAATGTGAAATGTCTTTCCATGATAAAAAATTTATCAGAATAACTGGTTTTAAGCATATTTTTTTTATGAGAAATAGGATCCCTGACTTTACTTTTGCACTCTTTCTTATGGCACAAAAGTAAGACCCTTCCAGGCTTGCTTTCGAAAAATCTGTATAATAAAAGTCCTTTTCAAATTAAACATGAAATCCAATTTCATATTTTATTAAAGCATTCATAGCTGTTTTAAGCTCATTTTAAAATCTCAGCTGTCAATCAAATATTGTCTGCCACTCCTCGATGCCTTAGGCATAGAGGCGTTGCCGACAATTACTTTCACTTTCCATTCAGCACTTCCTAGATGCCACTGCTCCCCACACATTCCCCCAGTTCTCTTAATCATTTAATTGTGTAGCCAGGACATGGGGATAGACATCGGTTCCCCCATTCTGGTGCACAAACATGATTCTGAGATGCCTCAATAACAGTGTCCACAAAATGGCTCCTGCCTGCTTGCTAAAATTATGAATTCCCAGACTGAAGAAAACAAGATAAAAATAATTTATATAGTGTAATTAATGTTCATTTTGCTTGACTAATGTGATAAAATAGGATTTTGAATATTTTTTTGGGGTGACGGGTCCACTTTAAACCGCCTAGGATTGCTAGCTAGATGAAGTGCCAAAGCAGTTATTAAAATGAGGACTTATTCTTTCAGGGCCTTGCTTTTAAGAGTCAGAGCCTCAATTAGGATGTAAGCAGGGTTTGGCAGAAATGTCTAAATTGCTCCTCATTTTCCTAAAGCCAACTCAATTGCCAAGATCTCTTCTAATAACACAAAACCTGCTATATACCTAACTGGCTAACAGTAGGAGTGTTCTGAATCTATGAGAAGCATAGTCTAGGTTTGTACAGTAAAGATGGGCGTACATTGTAAAATCTGCTCATGTATCAAGATCATGAAACAAAGCAGATTTTTGTTTGATTTGGCCACCACTGGGTTGGGCCAAATTGGAATGGTACATTTGTTTGGCCTCCTGGGCCAGCAGTTGGATCCTAATGTGGGGGCCAGAAAACCTGTTATAAGAGGAATATCTGAAAGCGATAATAGGGTCCTTGTCTTACAGGATTTTCTGCCCTATCTTCACCAGATCTTGGTCAGGCAGTCCATAAGTATGGCCCCACAAACAGTCTGAAGTTGTCAGCTTTCCTTTCTTGGCCCCTGTATGTCTACCGTAACATTATAGATCAGCAAATCAGGTTAGGATATGTAGGCATAAAAATTCTCTCAGCAGAAAAGAGCATATCTATGTATAACTTATAAACAATCCCCTGCATTCTTAAATGATAACATTTTATATTACATGACTAATATGTTTTACTCTATACAAACAATAGACAACTTGGAAATGTTTTCAAAAAGTAAGGACATTTAATTGGTTGTTCCATAATAATGGATTGATCACAGAGGTTACTTTTCAGGAATTACAGTAAAAGTATTTTCCATATTTATGTTTGTTTTTTTTTATCACATTTAGGAATAGGCAGGAGTCACTGCTGTTTTATGGCCGTTTCCCATAAAGAGAATTTTGTTTCTCGGTCTGTGGTTGCTTAGGACTTTACTAGTGTATGTTACTGTAAGCATATAAATTCTTACACTATTTGGCTCTGCCGGTTCACCCTGTAGACCACAGTTTGTTAAAGGTAACTGAACTATTTTTTCAGTAGATGATAAAAGAACTGCCCCTTTTATCTGATTGTTCTAAAAAGCAGTGAAAAAATAAAAACCTTTATTTTATTGGAAATAATTTTAATATTTGTATTCGGGAATACAAGGACGACATTTGTCCAATGCTGTTGCCAGCTGTTATATTTTAATTAATTTTGTCAAGTGTATGCTTTATATACATCCAATAACCATTAATTATCCTTTGCAGTGTGTCTTCTCGTCCAAGATGCTTATGGGATGTTCAGTGAAGTCCAGTTGCAGGCTGCAGATTTAGCTGCAGATTACATTGATGTTTATAACAGTGGGAAGGCAAAACTTGTTGTCTCACTGGGATGAAGATCTTGCAAAGTACTACATATGGTAGGTTAGAATTATTTGATTATATAACATATAAATATTACATTTGTTTTTGTGGCTAATTTTTTAGTTTGATTATTGACCTTTGTGTGGCCAATCACGGTCCAATGTGGTAACACCAACCATTACTGGTCAAAGAAAAAAATCAAGACTTTTAAAATCTTTGCTTAGTCAGGTTACCAAGGCATTAGTATATGACAAACAGTGCTGCTGCGGCCATGTTGCAAGGTGAGCATCTTGCCCCAGGTAGCACGGAGCGGCCAGTTACCAGGGGCGGCAAAAAGCTGCCTCTGGTAACTTTAAGAGCCGAATTTCCGTTTTTAAAACAGAAATTTGGCTCTGCTAGTGCAGTGAGTGCAATAGCGCTCACTGCACTAGCGATGCAGCCCCTCCTCCAGCCACTATGACGATAAAAATTAGAAGCGTGGAGCGGGAGGGGGGCGGCATCAGGGCTGCTGCCTCAGGCGGCAGCAGCCCGTAGAACGCCCCTGATGACAATCTGGCTATTGTTGACATATCAGCCAACCACTTCAAAGTGTGAAGATTCCGTAAAAATTAAAATCAAGACAGATATGATTTTTCACCCTTCGACATGTGTGTGCTTACCTATATGACCTTTAGGGCAGAGATACATGGTCAGATTCGTCCAGCGACAAATCACCTATTCTTCCGAAAAGAAAGTGCCCCGGGTTAGAGTCCTGCGCAGAACCAATTTGTTAAACTCGACCTGCACTCGGACCTGCAACCCGCATACTTACCCACTTGGACTCGCTACCTGATCCGCAAGTACCATATCCGCAACACGCTGACCATCAAGAAACAGGAAGTGCTGTTGTTTTAAACTGGAAGTGACATCATTAGAAGTAGGCGTAATCTGAAAAAAAGGAGTAAAACTGGAAGTGCAGTCATTGTAAACTGGAAGTGACATCATTAGAAGTAGGCGTGATCAGAAAAAAAAAGTAAAACTCACTCATGAGAAGACCCGCAACTGACCCACAAACCCGGAGAAGAGCGACCCACATCTATACCCGCTCTGGAAACTTCTACCTGCAACCCGCAGGGTATCACAGGTTTTTGCCGGTAACCCGCGGGTATCCGAACTGCTGCAGGACTCTACTCTGAGTGCCATCCCACCGACATTAATCCCCCTAAAGAAGTGGAGATTTGTTGCCAGACGACCAATATCCTTAAATTTGACTGTGTGTCTTTGCCCTTAAAGTGTCACCGTCACCCCACAAAAATATTCAAAATCCTATTTTATCACATTAGTCAAGCAAAATTAACATTAATTACTCTATATAAATTATTTTAATCTTGTTTTCTTCAGTCTGGGAATTCATAATTATAGCAAGCAGGCAGGAGACACTTTGTGGACACTGTTATTAAGACAAGCCTTGCATCATCTCAGAATCTTGTTTGTGCACCAGAATGGGGGACCCAATGTCTATCCCCATGTCCTGGCGAGGCAAATTGGAGCGATTTGAAAAATCGCGCCGCTCCGTGCGAACACGCGCCGGCGTTTTTCAGCTATGCCGGTGCGCGTGGGTGCCTGGCTATTCGGGGAGGTTCGGGGGCGAGAAGTCGCAGCGAGAAGTCAAGGCTAATGTCAGTGATGAGGAAGATGGTGATCCCACATGATACTGCCCAGACATTAGCCCCATAATAGAAAATAGTTGGTAGTAAGGAGCATTGAAGCACTCAGGATTATTGCCATAGAGTATGTTCTTCAAACAACATACAGTTTGTCATTAATTGTGAGTGTATAATCTACTTCTTACTACTAACGTCACCTTAAAAAACAAACAAAACCCCCCCACTACATTATGGATAGCCAAGCGAGTCTTTGTAGATTGATTTAAAATAGAAATTGTGCTCAAGTAACAGTGAAAAACAACTTAAACGTAACTTTTACCTTTTGAAAATATTGCTCTCTACACTATGATAGATGCTGCTTTATACTCATGGGGGTAGCTGTTCAGACATTTGAGGTTTCTGCTTGGAGTAACAGGTAAAGATCAATACATTTTGAACAGTTAGTTAATTATATCTATTCTATTCTACTGTTATAATGTTATCTATTCTACTGTAGTACAAAACAAATGTAAAAGGGGTAGTTCACCTTTAAATTAACATTTAGTGTGACAAAGACAATTTGCAACTGGACTTCATTATTTATAATTTTTTTATTTAATTGTTCAGCAGTTGTCTACTTGTAACTAAGGCAGCTTTCTGGTTGCTGGGGCACCTTCACAACCAACTCCAAGCAGTGAATTGAATGAGAGACTGGAAAATGAATGTGAAAGTGACTGTACTGGAAGGTAATTAAATATAATAATAAAATTGTAGCTTCACATAGCAATTGTTTTTTGGCTGCTACTGACCTCCTGTTGGAGGCTGAAGAGACCCAGTATAAGAAGGAAAATAATTCCAAATTTGTTTGAAAAAAAAATGAAGATGAGTTGAAACGTTGCTAAGGATAGGCATTTCTATATCATGGCAAACTACCCCTTTAAATCATTTTTGAGCTGGATACATTTTTGAAGTTTGTCACCATCAAGTTTACAGTTTTTATTTTGGAGAGAAAGAGAGAACTATACAGGTATGGGAGCTATTATCCAGAATGCTTGGGACCTGGGGTTTTCCAAAAAAGGAATCTTTCTGTAATTTAGATCTCTGTGCCCTAAATCGACTAAAAAATAATTTAAACATTAAATAAACTCAATAAGCGTATTTTGTCTTCAATAAGGATTAATTATTTCTTAGTTGGGATCAAGTACAAGCTACTGTTTTATTATTACAGAGAAAAAAGGAATCACTTAAAAATTTTAATTATGGAGTCTTTGGGAGACAACTATTCTGTAATTTGGAATTTTCTGGATAGCGGATTTCCAGATAACGGATACCATACAGTACGTGTATAACATGAAGTACTGACCAGCATTCCTGGGAGTAAGCCTTAAATACCACCTTACATTACCATAGGGTTTAGTGCTTTGGAACATCTTAATTGTCTTTATACGCGGCGCGGCGATTTCCGGAATCGCCCGAAGATACCTCGTGAGGAAACTTCGGGCGATTCCGGAAATCGCCGCGCCGCGTCTGCACAGGCGCTTTGTGCTTTTACGATCGGCAGACAGGGAGAAGGTAATTCGGGGAAATTGTCGCCTGCAAAAAACGCCAGGCGACTAAATCTCCCCGAATCTCCCTGTCTGCCCCTACCCTAAATAGGACCTAGTACTTCTTGTTGGTACCACAGCAAAGTATTCAAGTTTGCAGGACGCACATACTTCAGGGCAAAACATGCATGAAAGGGGCGAAGACAAAAACCTTGACAAAACTCTCTTAACAACACAGACCAGGAAACTGATTAATTGGGATATCTCATATTTTAAATAAATATAGTCTTTTATCTTAACCTGTCTTTTTCAATGGCTATTATTTACTTGTGTTGTCTATTTTTATATTTTAGTGTTTAGGAAAGCCTGAGGTAAGAAAGGAAGAAAGCATTAGGTTTTTTATTTATTTAGTATAAAAATTAAGATGAAATAACACTTTGATATATTCTGCCTAGTATATTATTTCTACGAATAGAAACTGATTGGCTTATGACCAAGATCAAGCCTATTCCAAATTCCTTTTCAGAACACATTGCTCTTTTTAAGAATGTATTTGGCTTCTGTCCTCAATACAATGTTATAAAATTACAAACATAATATAAATATGTGGAAACCAATATGAAAACAAACAATATATTTCAGACCAGATAACAAGTATTTGAGATATTCAGGCAGGGGGGTGATTTATGTAGTAATTATGTCACAGAAGGTTAAAATGACAAGATTAAAGTTGTCTTTAGCTGCTGTCACAGTTTACGGATATTCTTAAAACACGTGATTCATTCTTGAGCTTGGTAAAGTGGCAGTTTTAACCCGTTAGGGTTAAAAGTGGCAGTTGTATTTTCAGTTTTAACCCGTTAGGGTAGAGGCACATGGGCAGATCCGGGGAGATTAGTTGCCCGTCGACAAATCTCCTCTTCTTCTGGGCGACAATCTCCCTGAACTGCCTTCCCACAGTAAATCACCGGTGGGATGGCACTCGGAGCATTTCACTTTCCGAAGTCGCCTGAAGTTTCATTGTGAGACAAGTTTGGGGAACTTTGAAAAACAAATCGCTCCAAGTACCACCCCGCCCGATGATTTATATTCTTGCCGGCAGGAAGGCAGTTTGGGGAGATTGTCGCCCGGAAGAAAAGGAGATTTGTTGACGGTCGACTAATCTCCCCAGATCTGCCCATGTGCCTCTACCCTTACAGGTTATATTTCTATTACTCCTGGTTAATTTCTTCTTCAATATGCTTCTACAGTCACTGGGGTAGGGGGATGACAGCATCACATCCCTTGTAGTCAATGTTAGTGATCACATCCCTTGTAGTCAATGTTAGTGATCACATCCCTTGTAGTCAATGTTAGTGATCACATCCCTTGTAGTCAATGTTAGTGATCACATCCCTTGTAGTCAATGTTAGTGATCACATCCCTTGTAGTCAATGTTAGTGATGCAGATGGAAGTTACACCTATCAAGCCCAGTTCATTGCACTTACTGCTTAGAAGCCCTACAAAACTGACCAAGCCAATGTACAGATTACTGATATGCAGGACAAATATACAAAAATATATATATATTTATTTACACACACATATATATATATATTATATATATATATATATATATATATATACACGTGTGTATGTGTATATTAGAAGATACATCCCCAATGGCCATCGTGCTATATTATATGGCAGTTACTTTAGGTATGTAACAGTCATTTATGTGCTGCCGCCCTTCATCACAGCCGTTGCTGGTAGTTGAAACAAAGCAAAGAGTAAACTCCTTTCAGAGTACAGAATGGCACATGGCTAATTTACATACTGTGTCACACAGTGAGAAGTAACCTTAGAATGTCTGGATCCTGGATTGAAATCCACTCACTGCACAGCGGTATAAGAACCTGCACAGCATTGTTAGTTTTATATTTCCAGACTGGCACACAGTTTCAAGCAATAATGAAATTAGAAACGGAGAAAGTATAATCCCTTTATACAAGGGGTTTCCAAGTGTAGTCTTCAAATATAACTAGCAGTGTAGTTTCTTGTAACTTGATCACAGGTTGGATAGGTGTGCTAATGAAGCTGCCTGTGCATAAACATTAACCACTTCAACTGTGTTATAAATGCAGGCTTGTGCTTTCATATGTCACAAACCTGTGGTGGGGGTCTTCCACTGTCCTTATGACATGGTGATCTCTGTTCACATACATATTGTATAGAATTAATCTGCAGGGTCTTGACATTTTTAATTGTAACATTACATTCATGTTGTGTAACTTTCATTTATCTTACAGAGCTCCTGGACTCCAGTTCAATCAACAGTTTCTGCTTTCCTGAAGTACCAATTAAAGTCCATGGTCAAAGCCAAGATCAGCAGGTAACTATCTGGAACTGGAAATGTATATTTCAGTTCTTATCTTAGCGTAAGGTCACATGGGCAGATTTGGGGAGATTTAGTCGCCTGGCAATTAATCACCTCTTCTTCTGGGCAACAATCTCACCAAACTACCTTCCAGTGAGAGGAAACTTTGGCCAACCTCAGACAATGAAGTGCCACGTGTGCTTTAGCGCTGACGGCTTTTCATTATTGCAGACAGGAAGGCTGTTTGGGGAGATAGTTGTGGTGTTAATACAACTGGCCTGCAGGTGTCACTGTGCACAGGACTTGTGCTATGTATACACAGGACTTTCTGTACAGTTTTAAAGTGAAAGTAGGAAGTACTGCAGTTGTGTAATGGCTGCATGAACCTGTTAATAAAGCACTTTTATACACAGCTCATCCTCGGCTACCAAACACAACAAATGGTGACAAGGATGTCTTTTCTACCTCTGCAGCAGCCTGCACCTTTTCTACCAAACCCTGGTGAGCCTACCATGCCTTTTATTGTTTGGATCCATATGTTTGATAATTACATTATTGCTGCTGACCAAGGGTAGATTTCTGAAGCTAGAAATCGTGCTTTACTTAAATTCGCCCATCACTAATTACAGTTGCTATCCAAATTGAAACAGCTGTGGCAGAGGCTAAAACTCTAAGTCAGGGAACTGCTGGGAATGTATATATTGTGAATACAAAACTGTGGCCTAATAATGCACAGTCACAGGAAAAATACAGTGCTAAGGAAAGGGATTCACTGTAAAATTGTGCAGCAAATACAAATAAAAAATACTGCTTTCGCTGTGCTTCAACACAATACCTTGCAAACGATGCTAAATGTCCTGCAAAAGCTATACAGTGCCGCAAATGTTTAAAATCAGTTCACTTTGCTGTGGTCTGCCGTAGTTCTATTAAAGATGTTCATGAACTCACTATTACAAATGTTACAGTTTTCAGTGTGGATAAAGCTGGTACATTTATTCCAGACAAGTTTATTTGCACTGTCAATGTCAGTACTGCTTCTGCTGCCAAGGGACACTCCATTAACCTGATGCTTGATACAGGTTCAGTTGTTTCTATACTACCAAAGGATATTTTCTTGAAATACTTCCCTGAGACTAGTCAGTTACTTAAAGGATCTAATCCCTGTTCTTGGTTGCTTGCCAGTGACTGTACAATTTGAATGAAATACTGCAAAATGTGACTTTTACATTGTGAATAAGGGTACTGCTATGCTTGGAAGGAATCGCTTTGCTGCATTAAACCTACAGTTAGTGGATGGTCTCATTAATACAGCCCCAGTGCCTGCCACACAGCCAGTGTCTAAAATTTCACCACAAAGCAACACGACACTGGGTTGTGCAAAGAACTTTGTACAAAAAGTTAAGTTGAGACCAGATGTAAAACCAGTACGCCAGAAATTGAGGCGATTGCCCTACTCTATAAGGGAGACTGTCTCACAGGAACTAAACCGGTAGAGCAAGATGTGATTGAAAAATCAGAATCCTCTGAATGGGTTTCAGCAGTTGTTGTTACAATGAAGAAAACTGGAGGTATTCGATTGTGTGTTGATCTCTGTGAACCTAATAAAGCAGTTGTTATGGCTAATCATCCCTTGCCACACATAGGGGAAATATTTTCTGAACTCCGAGGAGCAAAATTCTTTTCAACTCTGGATCTTCAGAGTGCTTATCATCAAGTATTACTGCATGGGGAAAGCAGAGACCTCACTGCATTTATCACCCATGATGGTTTGTTTCGGTTCAAGCGTGTACCTTATGGACTGGCTTCAGCAGTTGTTTTCAAAAACTGATGTCCTCTATACTCCATGGCATACCTGGTGTACAATGCTACTTGGATGATATAATTGTCTACGCTTCAACTATGGATCTCCATGACAAGTACCTGGAAAAGGTTCTGAAATGCAGGACTCAAACTGAACCACAAAATAGTCGCCCAGAAGAAGAGGCGATTAGTCGCCAGGAGACTTAATCTCCCCCCGAATCTGCCTGTGTGACCTTACCCTTAGTTTTCTGATGTAAACAAATAGTAAAAGCACCAAGAAACTTTGCATTTATTGCTCTCAAGGCCACTCTGGGGCCTCCTGGGCATGGGCATCCACAGAGGGGGGCAAGAGGGGGCAGTGCCCCCCCTGGACTGTCCACATCCAGGGCTGAATTATCAGCTAGGCGCTTAGGGCCTGCCTAGCTCAATAGGCCCAGGCCAGAAAGGACACAGAAAATCACCTCTGTGACCCCCTGTTGGTCGCATCTTCCGGGTTCCGGGACAGCCAACGTGCTGACGTCATGGCACAATCGGCCCGCCAACAGACACCTCCTTGCCCCTCCCTGGAAAATTTCCTACGGACGCCACTGCTCCTGAGCTGGGGATACTGTCGCTGTTTTTATTCCTCTGTGGTCGAAACTATAAACACTTGGGGAATTATTATGTGGTGTAAAAAATGGTGGGATAATACATCACCAGGCTTTTCCAAAAGAAATAGGGTAAATTGTTTACGCATTTTTTCTTAGAGTGACTTCCGGAAGCTATGTAAAATAATGTCAGCAAATCTAGCATTTGCATGGCATAAAATAAAACACAAGTTGATAAATTCGCCATTTACACAACTTTTTACACAATTTTTTTGGGAAATTTTGTTTTGAACTGCATAATCAGTAGCGTAACTACTCGCTGGTGGGCCCAGGTACAGAATGGGCACTTGGGCCCCCCTGTCAGGCCCCCCCCCATGAACCGCGCACTGGAGTGCTGTTGGAGTGCGTGCTGTAAAATCGCCCCCTGCCCAGCCACCCGCAATAACCATTATCACGGCTCCATTGGGTCCCCCAGGGGGGGTGCGGACCCAGGTGCGATCACACACCCTGCACCCCTGCTAGTTGTGCCACTGTGCATGATAAATATGCTCCTTGAAGTTTTCCCTCCTATATTATAGATTTTGCAGTTGCAGAGCAAAGCATGGCAGTTTGGTGACTATACTCAAAATAATGCTGTTTTATAGATGTCAACCTTACTGGATACCATATGACTATATTATGTGGCACTAGTGCTTAAGATACTCTTGCTTCATATATTATTTTACATTTGTAAAACTAACCACAAATATTTCTCAATATGCTTATCCTTGATTCCCAATCTATTTCCTCTGCTTAGTAGAGGAAGTAGACCGACTGCCTTGGTTGTTCCCCGAAGTTTTTTTTTTTTTTTCTAAATAGGCTCTGTTTTTTATTGTACCACAAAGTTGAAGAAAGTTTAGAATACATCACATCATATGCTGAGCATTTATTTCAGTAGAAAGGCAATGCCGTTACGAATGCTACATTTAGCAGCAGTATAAATACACTGAAAGAGCATATCTTCTCAAAATTGTGATCTTCAGACTTTAAGCCTGCTGCATTCAAATTCTCTCCTTATGCCCATGCAGTTTGGTAAGCCTCACCCCTTACTAGTTCTATAAGTCAATGTCTTGCAAAAAAGGGTCAAATGGGGGGAGGGGAATATGAGAGATTCAGCTACATAGTCTCTGCAGTTGTTTTTCTTATACTGTTTACATATATTTTGTAGGGGGGGACATACTTGTGACAATGTTTGGAGACCTGTGTCAAAATTGTAAACATCAGAAGTGTCACCTGGCTTTGATCCACTGAAGTTAGCTGTATAAAAAGGTGGTTCTCTTATTCCTTATCACCTGATGAGCTCTGTTTGTACAAGATGAGCTCTGTTTGTACACTATAAATCTGCAGACATGGTTTTAAGCTGGCCATAGAAGCAAAGATCCGATCGTACGAATCCTCGATTTGTCTGATTTTTGGATGATGAGTGGAGTGCCCCAACATTTGTCTTAGCGTTTTGAGTTGTTACAGGTCATTATTTTTGCAGGTGAAGGATCAGGAGTTACTTACCAAGGAATTAGAGGTAATAATGTCACACAACGCATTTGGGTTATTTTTATGACTTTCCCTGAAAAAAACTATAACACCTGGACGCTGCCAGAAACATCTGTGTGTTGCAATTACAACCAATTTTAGATTGATTTACAAACTCAAGTGCTCAAGTGCAGTTTCCAGTAGCAACCAATAAGCAATTAGTTTTAAACAGTCGAATACAAGTTGGAAGATGAAGGCACAGACCTGATTGGTTGCTATTAACAATTGCATTGTACAGTTAATCACCAATTTTCATATCTCATCCCCTCTTTCTCCCAAATACAGTCCTATGAACAAAATACTGCACATTCAATTGTAAGATTACCTTGTCAATCTGATCAAGTTAATACATTTTTAAAGTAAATGATATATTTTTGGGAATGTTGTTTAAAATGTTGTGCATTTATATTTGCAATTAACCATAACTAGAAAAAACAGCCAGGACAGTTAAAAGACCCGTGCATTCTATTTCCCACCAGCAACAAGTAAATAAATAGTGTGCTCTCAAAAAATTTCTTTATGTTTGGATTTGAGAATACAACAGATTTGCATGGTGTCTCTACCGAAGACCTGTGCTGACACTGGTCTACAAAATTCATAGGGCAAATTTCTGAACTGTAGTTTAGCCCTCATACTGCTGTTGTACATAGTACAGTAGTAGCCTAACTTCTCCACTAGGAGGATCCATGAAATTGCTTCTTGAAGACAAGGTCTACCTTTTAATATGGAAAAAGTCTTACAAAAAGTAGAGATTTCTTCTTAGCTATATTGACTATAAAAAAAAAAGCTTTCCCTTGCAAATTGAGTGCTTACTGATTCATTAAAGCCAATGGGGTACCTGTTTTATCTAGAGTTCTGGAGAATTCTTAATTTGTGTTCCATGGAGCCTTTCTCAATTTATTTTTATCCCTGGCATCTTCAGGCTCAGTAAGAATAATACCAGGAATGATAAAAGTTATTCAGTTGTTTCAGGAATATAATAAATCCTCAGTTTTTACATACCCAGATTTTAAGTTTTCTGTCATTTTATCTATTTTTTTTTTTTTGGTTCTAACTTATGTATAACAATTTCCCTGATTTCACATTTTCTGGCTTTTGCACAATTTTTTGTGGCCCTTGAAAACCATAAAATTGGGGTTCTGCTGTATAGCAATCAATAGGAAAGTACTGTGGGAAAACTACTGGGTTTATAGTTTAAGCCAGGGCCTTTTGTTTTCTGATTGCATTCCTTGATATGAATGTCTTTCCTTAAGATGAAAGTTCGCCTAAATATTTGGAAGGGGCTATAGATTGCTTGCTTGCTTGCCTGCCTGAGGACAAACAGATTTTTGCATACTTCAATAAATTATTTGTACAAAGAAGGGAACAAAATTAGTGACCACACAGATGTTTCCATTAATCCAAATTAATTTAATGTACCAGACTTTAATTAACTCCTGACAGATTATACCACATATAGGAGTTGTTCATTTATAGATCATTCTGTGGTCATGAAAGAAGAATGTTGTAAGGTATTGATTAGCAGTGTAGTATGAAGAAGATTCCATGCCCTGAAAAATTCAAGGCTTGCCAGCATTTCAATATATTTTTCTGGACTCATCAGGATGCTTTTTGTTGCTGGATCATCCTGCCAACTCCACACCCCCCCTCCCCCTCCACAGTATAAATATTGAAATGTCTTCTGGTTAGTGAACATCTTGTACTTTCTGTGCTATCAACTGACATTGCAGCAGATGTAAAGTCATGGAGCAGATAAACATCTCTGCCAATTTAGAATACAACAACATAAATTGATCATTTACTCTCCTAAATTCATTATGTAATGATAGCTGCTAGATACTTCGGTCATGACATGAAGATGGAGTGAGGAGGTCAATAAATTGGCTCTGATTAGGGTGGAAGCTATGATTATTTTTAGTTACTATATCATTCAGACTGTATCTATTCTAGTTACTGCCCTGCTAGGAAGCGTTTTTGAAAAGTAATGCGTTTTATGAAACATATTCCACAAGAGATAAATGTGCACATTTTAATACATTTTGATTTAAAGGGGTTGTTTACCTTTTAATTATTTTTTACTATCATGTAGACAGTGATATACTGAGACAATACACAATTATTTATCGTTTTTTAATTATTTCGTTTATTATTTATCAGCTGTACAGATTGGAATCCCAGCAGCTATGTAGTCCCTAGAGTCTAATTTACTCTGACAAACTCAAAGTGGTTTGAATGAAAGACTGGAAGATGAATAGGAGAGAAAGATAAATAATATAAAGTAACAATAAGGGTTGGGGCAGGCGGGCAGATTCGGTGAGATTTAGTCTAATTGCCTCTTCTGAGGGGCGACGATTTCTTCCTGCCTTCCATCTGCTTGAATGACCTGCGCTAATGCACTTGTGGCGCTTCAATTTGCTAACTCGCCCAAAGTTCCTCTTGAGGCAACTTAGGGCGGCTTTGGAAGTTGAAGCGCTACGAGTGCATTAGTGCAGGTGATTCTTCATTCAAGCAGATGGAAGGCAGTTGGGGAAGATTGTTACCCCACAGAAGAGGTAATTAGTCGCCAGGCGACTAAATCTCCCCGAATCTGCCCATCTACCCCAACCCTAAGGGCAGGGTCACATAAATACTTGGGGAGATTAGTTGACCAGCGACAAATTGCTTCTTCTTCGGGTGATTAATCTCCCCGAACTGCCTCCCCGCCGGCTACAGTGTAAATCGCCAGTGGGGTTTCCCTCTGAGCAATTTGTTTTCCAAAGTCGCCGAAGTTTCTTTGTGAGGCAACTTCAGACGACTTCGGAAAACGGAGAGTTCCTAGTGGCATCCCACCGGAGATATATACAGTATATATTATATATATTATCTATTAAAATGCAGCAGATGGCTACACAAGGTAGATTTGGTTTGGAGGTTACTGGAGTTTTAGACCGATGGAGTCTCATTTATCAATTAGATTCCTGTGCAATATGATCTAATGGATGAATACAATAGTATTACTTGTTTTCATCTGCAATTTTCAGGTATGTAGATTCCCTTTAAGCACAGTTCTGACTTGTGCCACTGAGTTTTGCACTAAGAATGCAATGAATAATGAAGTTCATAAAAGCTGTAACAAAGTAGTCCATGCAACAATACACTCTAATACACTCTAAATCCCTTGACAGTGATTTCATTAAATATTTTCCTGCTCACTGTTGATCTAAGCAGGGTCATTACTAGGAACACAACTGTGGTATTCAGACAAGAAGGTCAGTTATTAATCAGAACATGCCACATTGCCTTGACCACAAACAATCCTCAGAGTATTTTGCTCTGATTTATTTAGCACCGTGCTGCTGGAAGGCCAAATGTAATCGCTTGCTAATTTTTGAAACAGGCACATGCTTTTATAACATGTTTGATTGCATCTAGAGCCTTCATCCCCAAACTAAAAGAGCCAAGTGCTACGGGCAACTCTTGACCCAGAAAAACCTTGGCTTTTGCTTCAAATGTAATGAACTCTAGATTTACTTTGCCTTGTGTTTCTAAGGACAAATAGCAGATGGTTATTTAGAATTAACAATGGTTACAACAATCCATTTTTACTTTAGTAATAAACTAAAGAATCCCTCTCTAAAGTTATGAACACCTCTAAGCAAATGAAAGCAGTCTCAGGGTGTGTTTGAAAAAGGTATTCAACAAATAAATCTATAAATACATGTTTTTTTTACCTCTAGGCTGTTTAGAAATAATACACTCATGACATAAAAAAAGACTTAGTGTTTTTTTTTTTTGTTTTTTTTTTTTAATCTATGTTATCCAAGAAAGTAAAGGCATGGGACCTCTTATCCACAATGTCTAGAACCTGGGGTTTTCCAGATAACAGATCTTTCTGTAATTTGGCTCTTCATACCTTAAGTCTGCTAGAAAATCCTTTCAACTTTAAATAAAGACTGGGTTTGCTTCCAGGAAGGATTAATTGTATCTTAGTTTGGATCAAGTACAACATACTGTTTAATTATTACAGAGAAAAAGGAAATAATTTATAAAATGTGGGATATTTGGATACAATGGAGTCCATTAGTGATGGTCAAATTTATTCGCCTGGGGAAAATTCGCTGCGAATTCTCATGGTTCACCAGTAGAATTTTGCCTTGTGAAAATTTTCCGGCGTCCATTTTTCGACGCCGGCAATGTCCAAAAACAGATGCCCGCGTCCAAAGTGAGACGTGGCAGAGTTTGGCAAATTTTTCATGAAAGATAGCCTTTTCTTAATTCAGAGCTTTATGTATAACGGGTTTCCGTCTAAAAAAGCCCATACCTGTAATATATTTAGAAAACTAGATTGTTTTGCTACCTAGGTTTCGGCAGAGAGGGGTTGTTAGAACTAAATAATTTGTGGTTGAATTTACATATTTACATAAATGTTTGTAGTGTTCCTTAGTGTATTTTTATAAAGGATACTATATATTATCTTATACAGACCTGGATTTGTGGTAAGGCCACAATATTAGGGGCAGCATCGCCCAGCCACTTTTCTGGAGAACGAAGCATGCATGCTTTTGGGGGGGGTATGCAGGCGGGCACTAGGACTGCCAAGGGGCGTCCGCCCATGAAATCCGGCATTGAAGGTCCTGTTCCCTGATTTTGCTATATTCTAGCTGTGAGTGCAGATGAAATGGAAGATGATATTAAAGAGTCAGGAGAAACCTCAGAATCATCCCTGCCACTTGTAATCCATACTCTGAGAGAAATCCTTCAGGTGATGTTTGTTCACAGCTCCTACTCCAAAGTTACAATGCCTCCCCAAATGCTGGGTATCAACTTCCGTTTAATTTTTTGTTTTGTTTGTCTGTATACAGCTCCTGATGAAGATCCCTGTGGGGGATCGAAACGTTGAGGCTAAATAAATCTTTTTTGTTTTTTGCAACATAAACCCTTTGTGTGTGTATATATATATATATATATATATATATACACACACAATAATATATATATATATATACATGGCTGGAACTAGGGGTAGGCACACATTAGAAGGGAACAAATTTTTTTTTTATTTCTTTAAGTTTTAACTTCACCCCTGTCTCCAGCAGAAGCGTTCTGCTCTACTTCAGTCCCCATTTCCCTCTTACTTGCCCTTTGCCTGGCACAGATCAGGGGAAATATGTTTGCTGCTGCTCTGGCAATGGCTGATGGTACAGCTACAGACTTTGGGGGCAATGCTGGTGGCACAGGTACAGACTTAGTGGGCAATGCTGGTGGCACAAGTACAGACTTAGGGGGCAATGGTTGGTGGCAGAGGTACAGACTTGGGGGGCAATGGCTGGTGGCACATGTACAGACTTAGTGGGCCAGCTGGTGGCACAAGTACAGACTTAGGGGGAAATGGCTGGTGGCACAGGTACAGACTTGGGGGGCAATGGCTGGTGGCACAGGTATAGATTTGGGGCAATATTTGGCTTTCTAGAACAGGTACAGATTAGGGACATTATTTTGGCTGCAGGCTGACCCAGGTACAGATTGGGAGTAATATTTTGGATGCTGCTGACACAGGTACAGATTAGGGGCAATTCTTTGGGTGCTGCTGACTGGCACATGTACAGTTTGTTTCATTAATGTGTTATACAGTTTCTTTATTTCAGAAAAAGTGAATAGGTGGGAAATGGTCATACAGAACAGGGTGGGGGGCGTTGATTGAACCCCTTGCCTAGGGTGCCAAAGTACCTTGGCCTGGCCCTGTATATACATAATGTTAAGCTTGATCACTACATCATATATTAATAGTAACAATCACTACAAACAGCCCTGTTTGTGAGTGCTTCTCCATTGCCAGTGGTTATGTGACAGAAATACTAACTCTAATGAGATGGTATTTTCTGATGTTCTATTAGCATTAGCTTGGCATATTTTATGCTGTGTTGAATGAAGAACTGTGTGGATTGTAGACACTTGCAGCACTTTACAGCAATATGGGTGTACATACAGGGCATAACCATTTAATCTACATTCAGACATTTGAAATGACTCCACAACCTCCAGTAAGATATAAACGCATATTCCTTTCGTTTTTTTAAAAACATATAAAAATGGGAAGAGGTCCTACAAAAGAAAGATACCAACTCACAATCTCTTGCTAAATTACGCAGCTTCTGTCTCTGCATGGAGACACCGTAAGGAAGAGGCTGGATGGCTGACGTCTGACACTCTCTTGGCTGTGTCTTATCTCACATTTGCCCAGTCTGGACTCTGATCTTACTTCCTGTCTCAGTAGCTGGAACCACTGTCCCTCACTGATTAGCTGTAGTCCAGGTTATACATTAAACTTAGGGTTAGTGTTGCAACCAATAAAAGACTCTTTTCAGTGACGCTTCTTAAGGGCTCTTCCAGACGAGGAGATTGCAGGGAGATTTGTTGCCTGCGACAAATCGCCACGTTTTTGGGGCAACAACACGCGGTGCGGCGCTTTTGAAAATCGATCAAAAATGCATTTTCGATCGATTTTCAAAAGTGCCGCGCCGTGTGTGAATAGGCGCAGGCGATTTTACACTTTAGCAGGCGCAAGTCTGGGGGAAGAGATTCAGGGAGATTTGTTGCCCCAAAAACGCGGTGATTTGTCGCAGGCAACAAATCTCCCTGCAATCTCCTCGTCTGGAAGAGCCCTTAAGGGAGACTGTCATGGAAACACATGTTTTTTTAGCATCAATTAATAGTGCTACTCCAGCAGACTTCTGCACTGAAATCCATTTCTCAAAAGAGCAAACAGATTTTTTTATAATCAATTTTTAAATCTCGCACAGGGCTAGACATTTTTTTCAATTTCCCAGCTGCCCCTGGTCCTGTGACTTGTGCCAGCACTTTAAGAGGGAACTGCTTTCTGGCAGGCTGTTGTTTTTCCTTCTCAATGTAACTGAAGGAGTCACGGTGGGACAAGTGTTTTTACTATTGAGTGCTGTTCTTATATCCACCAGGCAGCAGTTACCTTGTGTTAGGGAGCTGTTATCTGGTTATCTTCCCATAGTTCTGTTGTTAGGCTGCTGGGGGGAGGGGGAGGGAAGGGGTGATATCACTCCAACTTGCAGTACAGCAGTTAAAAATGAATGAGCACAAGTCACATGAATTGGAGCAGCTCGGAATGAATGAAATGAATAAATATATATTGTAATTATATTTATGTGATGTAAAACAACAGATTCAGTTTAAACATTATTTAAAGGCTAATGATTAATTACAGAATTCATTATTTAAAGGGTAAATAAAAAGCAGTGTATAGTGAGTTGCTAATATTACCAGTAAACCAAATTACTTAGCTCTGCTCTTAATGAGTTCATTTACACATGCTAAACCGCCTGGCCTTAATCCCTCAGGTGCCAAACTGGTTTTTCTTTGGAAACATCTCTGCCATCAAAGAGGTGTCGGGGATGGAGTAGTTTGCAGTAAATTTATTATGGATATTATATTTTTAAAATATGAATTAAATGAGTTCAGGGGGGTACAGCTTGATGGCCACTAGTTAGAATGAGATTTACGGATATTGGCGCAAAGTCCTGGATATTGTTAAAATAAGGGTTCTACTGTGTATACAAACATAGTTGACACTAATTTAAGTTTTTCAGGGGACTAGAAAAACTGCTGCACATCAGATAAAATGTAAAGACCAGGGAAATATATTATGCATAATATTTAGGTCAAAAATTAGGGCAAAACTTGGTGTCACTGTACCAGTAATATCAAAAGCATATAGAGTAGTGCTGCACAAACACTCACCACTTTTTGTAGTGTCGGCTGCCGACTGTAACTCTGTCTGCCCAGAGATGATATACACTCCAAGAAATATATTTCAACAGCACTACAATGTAGTGAAAAATTGTGTTTTATTTGTGCCTCAAACTAGACAAGGTTTCGGACTTCACTAGGGTTGTGAAGTCCGAAATGTCGCTTGGTTTGAAGCACAAATAAAACCCAATTTTTCACTACATCGGAGTGCTGCTGAAATATATTTCTTATAGTGTACCAGTAATATCATATATCTATATGCATGGTGCTTTTATGACTGACTGATATCAAGCACTTCTTGCACGGTTGTATGAAATGTCAGGCCTGTCCATATATACACAGATCCTGCACTCAGGCATTAGTTACACATGGGCTACTTTCCTTGTATTCATTAATTGTTAGAAGCATAAGCTCTAATACAAACTGGTCATTTTGATCTGTATGACGTATTTTGGCTCATTGGAGCTGTATCTTAAAGGGATACTGTCATTGGAAAACATGTTTTTTCAAAACACATCAGTTAATAGTGCTGCTCTAGTAGACTTCTGCATTGAAATCAGTTTCTCAAAAGAGCAAAAGATTTTTTTATATTCAGTTTTGAAATCTGACATGGGGCTAGACATTTTGTCAATTTCCCAGCTGCCCTGGTCATGTGACTTGTGCCAGCACTTTAGAAGGGAACTGCTTTCTGGCAGGCTGTTGTTTTTCCTTCTCAATGTAACTGAATAGTTTGTAGTGGGACATGGGTTTTAACTATTGAGTGCTGTTCTTAGATCTACTTGTATTAGGGAGCTGTTATCAGGTTACCTTCTCATTGTTCTGTTGTTAGGCTGCTGGGTGGGGGAAAGGGAGGCGGGTGATATCACTCCAACTTGCAGTACAGCAGTAAAGAGTGATTGAAGTTTATCAGAGCACAAGTCACATGACTTGGGGCAGCTGGGAAATTGACAATATGTCTAGCCCCATGTCAGATTTCAAAATGAAATATAAAAAAATCTGTTTTCTCTTTTGAGAAATGGATTTCAATGCAGAATTTTTCTGGAGCAGCACTATTAACTGATGCATTTTGTAAAAAAAACATTTCCTATGACAGTATCCCTTTAAAGATACATTTGACAGAGGACCTGTCTGCATAATAAAATATATTTAGCTAATTTGTAGTCAGTGTTCTTTGTGCTTGATATCCACTACATGCCAATACTGGATATTGACTTTGCACTGTGGAGGGAATGCCATCAACAGAGTTTCCCATGAAGTATCTTAGCTGAAACATGGTCACCTGGGCACTGCAGGGCACCCTGGAACTTACACTGAAGTTCTTCATTTATATCTGGTGTCTCATTCACGTACTGTAAATGCCATACAAAAAGCAAGCTAATACTTTTCTATACTGGCTAAAACAGTTCTTTGTGTTTTATTTATTAAACACTCCCAGCTGCAAGTAAGTAGAACCATGCCATACCAGTGTTCTAGAACTAAAGAATTCGTTTGATTCTGAGCAGAAGATTTATTTCTTGATAACAGTTTGCTCTTTTGTAATGCCTCTCCCTCCTCCTTATACTTCATAAGTAACCCCCTGTAGCTTCTAAGTACATTTATAACGTATGGTTTGCACAGTATTTGGTGCTACTAACAAGCACATATTTAATGGGGGTAGAACACTCTTTCAGCCAGACAATGCAACATGAAAGCCCAGGCCCGGACTGGCAATCTGTGGGTTCTGACAAATGCCAGAGGGGCTGCATAAGGTGCCATAGAAAGTTAGTATTTAGTGGGCTGGTGAGGACTGTTTGGGCTTTTATGTGGGCTGTTTGGGCTTCTATATGGGCTGTTTATTCCTCTATGTGGGCTGTTTGGGCCTATGTGTACTTGAAATGCCAGGGCCTATTTTAATTCTCAGTCCGGACTAGGGTTGCCACCTTTTCTTAAAAAAAATACCGGCCTTCCTATATATTTAGCTTTTTTTCCTATTAATAACATTGGGATCAGCCATCAAAAATACCGGTCAGGCCGGTAAAAAACCGGCCAGGTGGCAACCCTAGTCTGGACCTGTGAAAGCCTACATGCATAAGTGCAACATGGTGCTTTTTTAAACCATGTTTTCCCAAAACAGATATGGTTAACTGTAGCCAATAAATTAAAGTTTTTTTCAGCTTATCCCACAGAGTAGCTTGTGCCAATATCCAAACAAATTAATCAAAAAGTAGCAAAAGCGCAGCCAGCACACCTGGAGAGCTCAAACTCCCAAAAACCGACATCCAAAAAGTGGTGTCTGGAGCTGAACTGGAAGAAGTACAAAATATTCACAAGCACACAGTTATTGCTTGCGGCATGCAGGTGTGTGTTTGTAATTAGACAATTTCTACAAAGCTGAAGTGGAAGACCCACGCATGCCATTGGGTCATAAATACGTATCAAGGCAAAATACCAGCACACAATTCAGTTGTATTGATGCAAAATGTGATTTATTTAGCCCAAAAAACATACAAAATGGGCACTGTTTGGGGCCTCAAGGCTTATAAAGGGTCTTGTGGGCCTGAAATGTTGTCCATTTTGTATGTGTTTTTGGGCTAAATAAATCTAATTTTGCATCAATACAACTGAATTGTGTGTTGCTGGTATTTTGCACTCATGAAATAAACTTGACAAAATGTTTTATTGAGGAGGTGGATAACACACACTACATGTTTTGCACTAGGCCCTTTATCAAGTTTTGATAAAGGGGCTACCCTGAATATAACATTATAGTTAATATGTTTTTCCTGTGTCGATTTATAGGTAACCTGCTTCATGGAGAGGCTCACCTTCATTCAGCGCAGCCCCATGAGTACAAGCTATGTTTAAGTGTTCCTGTACAGTGGAATACATAAAGAAAAGCTACTTCATGGGTAGTTATATTGTTGCTTTTGTTCATGGATGTCAAATGAGCAATTAGTCCTTGTGATGAAATCATTCCTATTTAGAACTTATGTAACAATAGGGCTTACAATAACATGTTTTACAGCTGCAAAGCATGAATTGTGCAAAGTAGAGTCTGCTTATTTATGACTACTTCCCTGTCTCGCTACCCTCATCCCCCACATAACTGTTTGTATAAGGGTAGAGACACATGGTGCTATTTGGGGAAAATTAGTCACCTGGCGACAAATTGCCTCTTCCTCGGGCGACTAATCTCCCCAAACTGCCTCCCTGCGGGCCAGAATATAAATCTCCAGTGGGATGGCACTCGGAGCACTTCGTTTTCTGAAGTCGCCCGAAATTGCCTCACGAGGAAACTTCTGGACGACTTCGGAAAACGAAGCGCTCCAAGTGCCATCCCCCCAGTGATTTAGATTCTAGACAGCATTAAGGCTTTTTGGGGAGATTAGGCGCCCGAGAAAGAGGTGATTTGTCACCAGGTGACTAATCTCCCCCAAATAGCACTGTGTGTCTCTACCC
>CM044442.1:102046687-102060350 GCA_024363595.1 Xenopus borealis
TGACTGAAGTACATTGTAGCACAAGTCACATGACTGGGGGAAGCTGGGAAACTGACAATATATCTAGCTCCATGTCTATACCCCTTGCATAACATTTACCTGTCATGTTCTATGTGTGTCCAATGTAAACCCATGCTTGATTATGATAGCTGGACAGTGACCCTTCTGGCATAAAATTACCCAAAACAGAGTCTATGGGTGGTTTGCTCATCACTAAAGCCAGGAGCAGTACAGCAAGCTCCACCTTAGAAAATTTTGATTAAAGTTGCAAGTTTTTGGCAATAGTAACGTGTTGATGAAAGGTTTACAAAAAAGTGGATGTCCGTCTCGCCTGTATTCAGAAGCAAAAGGCATTTGTTTGCAAACACGAGGAAGACATTAAGGTCTCCAATCGATCTTAAAAGACGCAGACATGGTCATCTGACATTTTTATTGCTAACGAAACTTTTTTTTTTTTTGCCCTTGTGCTGTATTTGTGTGAAAAAATTTAAAAAACATTCTGCACACTTGAGCTATTTCTGTGACTTTTTCTGTGTTGTTAAATGTCTGCCCAATGTTATGCAGCTCATGGAGAGGATGCACAGTCTCCTCTGTCACAGAGAAGACGGACAGAAGATTCCACATCAACTGGTGAGCTTCTGCCCATGCCAACCTCCCCTTCAGGAGACATTCAGAGTCCTAGTGGGCAAGAACTCTTGTTTTCTAGCCCTGCACCATCAAGGCATTCAGGTATGCTGAATATATTTTCCCAATTACCAGTGTTTTTATTTTGGAACATGCAGGGCTTTAAAGTATAATAGAGCCCTGTTTTTTGGTGGGTTTGGGACGGGAGGTGCTCTGTAATAATCAGTGACTCTGCCTCTACAGAGTTTTCTAATATAGGTGTCCCTACAATAAAAAGAAAAAGTTGTTTACCATAGTCCTAAAACTACTATTGTATGTGGCATTTACTAATGATGATCACTGAGTCTGCAGATTAAACAATCCTGCACCATTCCAGAGTATATTTTTTTGTTTGAAAATGCATGTAATTGTTGGCAGTTAATGGTTGTCAACTAAGGCACCATTAAATTGGGTGCTACTGCTCTCTCTAAAAAGTACCGCTTCCAAAAGTCAACAATTTGGGTGCTCTGATGAGGAGTAACCTTGGTTAAGATATTTTACTAAGAGCTGTTTAAAAAAGCCCATTTAAGATAACCTACATTTTAACTTTATTTTCCATTATTATTTTGTTTACAGCCCTTCAAAGTGAGCTTGATCTCAGCTCTCCTCTGACTTATGGGACCCCTAGCTCAAGGGTTGAGGGTACCCCAAGAAGTGGTATCCGAGGGACTCCTGCTCGTCAGAGACCTGACCTGGGATCAGCACGCAAAGTTAAGCAGGTGGATTTACATTCAGACCAGGTAAGTATCCTAAGCACCATGACAGGATGTTAACAAAATATTCTTTCAGCATAATAATTTATAATTATGCTTTTCAAGCCTGCTGCAGAGGAGCTAGTTACAAGTGAACAATCTTTGGGACAGAAGCTGGTGATCTGGGGAACTGATGTCAATGTTGCCATTTGCAAAGAAAAGTTTCAGGTAAATATAACCACTTGACCAGTCATAATTTGTCTAATTCCATGGCATAATTTTAATGGCATTTTCTAACCTGCTCTGTATCTCTTCCCATGTAGCGTTTTGTTCAGCGATTCATTGATCCTTTAGCCAAAGAAGAGGAAAATGTAGGACTGGATCTGAATGAGCCTATCTATATGCAGCGACTTGAAGAGGTATGTGTTTCTAAAAGGAGGTGAATTTTTCTTCTACAAAACCTAAGCATTTCAAAGAATATTTTCTCTGTCCATTTAGATAAATGTGGTAGGTGAGCCATTTCTAAACATTGACTGTGACCACCTCCGAAGCTTTGACCAGGATCTTTACAGACAACTAGTGTGCTACCCACAGGTAACCTACTTTATGTAATTACTACTTTGTTCCTGAAAGAATAGATTAAAGAATATATTATAGGAGACATGATTTCCAGACTGCTATAAAGTTGCAATTTGTAAAAATTCTGGAAAAACCTTTAATCCATATGTATTTATTTTCACTTAGGAAGTTATACCAACATTTGATATGGCTGCCAATGAGATCTTCTTTGAGCGGTACCCTGACTCCATTTTGGAGCACCAGATTCAAGTTCGACCTTATAATGCATTGAAAACAAAAAATATGAGAAGCCTAAATCCTGAAGGTAATTTTAATAGACTCAATGTTATAGTTATATTTAGTGGAGTTATTTTTGTCTGGTGACTATATTTAGAAAATTGAACCTTTGAATATAAAACACAGTATATGAAACACTGGTGAAAAATTGACAAAATTTGGCACTTGACCTATTAAAGAGATTCTGACACCTGAAATGTAACTTTTTTTTTTTTTTTTTTTTTTTTTTTTTTACATCTATTATAATATTGGCTTTGAAAGCTACTTCTAACTTTGCCATAAAGTATTTGCATAATGCTTTTACATTACCTATCTAATCCCCTATGTTCTTGTATGAGGGGGCTGCCATATTTGTGCAGCAGGAGTCTGTTAGCATTAGAAACTGTATCTAACAGGGACAGTCAGGTTGGCAAAATCAGAGAGTCAGGCTTAGGAACTTCAACTAACAATTATATACAAAAACAAACCTCTATGCAAAAAATGATCAACATGGCCTATAGGTTAATTTACATTCATATGTTAAAATTGTTTTTTTAGTGTCCGTATCACTTTAAGTGAGTGAGAAACAAATAACCACGTCTTTTCTCCTTCACAAGTGTAACTACTTGTATAAATCTATTCTACAATTACGCTATTTTTTTTTCTTTTTTTCAGATATTGATCAGCTTATCACAATTAGTGGCATGGTTATCAGAACTTCTCAAATCATCCCTGAGATGCAGGAATCCTTTTTTAAATGTCAAGTGTGTGCCTTTACTACTCGGGTGGAGATTGATCGTGGTCGCATTGCAGAGCCATCCGTCTGCAAACACTGCAACACCACACACAGCATGGCTCTTATTCACAATCGCTCTATGTTTTCAGACAAGCAAATGGTGAGTTTTATGTCTCATAACATTTGCTAACCACATATAAAGATGACATTTGCATCTTGCACATCCCTGTATATATGAGTGTTAAGTCTTCTTGTTTGATTAATGACTCTGTAGTGTCTCTCTTGAAATGTGCCATAGTGCTCAGTTTTGAGTGATGTAAATTAATGCTTATGCAGTAGATTCTCATTATGAAATAATCCTAGATTAAACTGCAAGAGTCTCCAGAAGATATGCCTGCTGGTCAGACCCCTCATACAACAGTTCTTTATGCTCATAATGACTTGGTGGATAAGGTACAGCCTGGTGATAGAGTGAATGTCACAGGTAAGAACGTGCACATTTTTAATTAAAAAAAAAAAAAAAAAAGGCTACCACTACATTTTTTTTGCAACATTTCAAATATTTGTAATAAGTTTTTGTAAGAAACTCCAAAAATCTATCGTTTTAATAGTAAATGTTATCACTCTTGTCCACTCTTGTTTTAGTTGCAAAAATATTTATTACACCAAATAAGTGGCAGCACTAATGCCACTCTTAAGTAATTTCTCTGCCAATAGACTGCTAATTCTGTCCTGTGTTTAGTAGCTGATAGAATTGGTAAACTGCTTGTCACGGCACACAGGCAACAGGCAGATGCAGGTACTAGCCAGGTCTTTCCTAAAAAACAAAATGAAAGGAAATACTTTTCATGTACAAAAATGTTATTCATTTTAAAGTTATTTTTAGCAATTAAATGATTGTCTAGCTATTCCCTGCAATTTTGGTTCTGACTTCTGAAGCAATGTAGCACCTGGAGAAGAACAGACTTCAGCTAATATACTTTCACTAGTGACGATAAGACATGGGCAAATTTGAGTTTATGGGTGTAAAATTTTGCTGTGTAGTGAAATTTTTTTTTTTGATGTGCATCTTTTGCGTCACTTTTGTTGAAACAAGGCTAAAAAATTTGCCCAGTCCTAGTGACAAGCACATTTTTACACCAAGTTTCTCTGCAAAAATGCCGACCATAGACTGTATTGGGTGAAAAAATTTGTCACACATTTTGTCATGCATCAAAAAAACTTTTGTTGCCTAGACTACAATGCGAATTTCGTGAATTTTCGGCAAAGCGAAATGGGTCAGATACGCCTATCGCTAATAGGCACTAGACAATGGGGCAGACAAATAACTGCTTTCAATGGCAATTATATCGAACATCCATTTTTAAAACCAACTTGTATAGCACATGTATTGCTTGAAATTATTTAATTTTTATTCACTTTTAAATAGGGATGTGCTGAATCCACTATTTTGGATTCATCCAAACCCCTGAATGCTTCGTGAAAGAGTCGGCCAAATACCAAACCGAATCCTAATTTGCATATGCAAATTAGGGGTAGGAAGGGGAAAACATTTTATACTTCTAAAATCATGCGATTTCCCTCCCTGCCCCATTTGGTTTGGCCAGACAGAATCATGCTGGCCGCATCCTGAATCCAATCCTGGATTTGGAGCTCCTTTAAAATTGCACCACCCACCTTTTCCATTTCTTTGGGGCCCATCTCCACCAGTAGAGAAGAAGAAGAATTTAATCTCTGATCTGTAAACTGATTAGAGGGTAAAATGCCATACATTTTTTTTCACTTGCCCAAGTGCAGACACATGGAGCTGGATTTTGCACATGTAGAGGCTTTCTCGATCTGTGTTTAAATGCAGGCTGAAAATTGGCCCAAACTGCCTGCATTTATCCATAGAACCATGGTACAGTAGAGAGATTTTATTAATGAGCTACTTAAGCAAAAAAAAAATCAACTTGAACATTTGTAGTAAAGGAAAGATACTGACTAGGAAATGGTTTGTTAGAACAACTTTTTAACTGCTGAAGGAATACCCAGTTTATGTAATGACGTCAGTGTTTTATTTCTCCAGGTATTTATAGAGCTGTCCCAATTCGAGTTAACCCTAGAGTTCGAAATGTAAAGTCTGTTTACAAAACTCACATTGATGTAATTCATTACCGAAAAACCGATTCAAAGCGGTTGCATGGTATTGATGAGGACACTGAACAGAAGATGTTCACTGAAGAAAGGGTTGCAATGTTAAAGGAACTGGCATCAAAGCCAGACATCTATGAGAGGCTTGCTGCAGCTCTTGCACCAAGTATATATGAGCATGAAGATATAAAAAAGGTATAGCTTCTGGTTGGGATATCCATGAAGTGTAATGTGCTCTAACACTCATTGCCCATATGAATGCTTTTGCCTAAGTGTATGAACTCTCTGTATGCTTGAAAAGGGAACGTTTCCTATTTAAATGTTGAATAAGTAGTACAGCTAACAGGAAAGAGTGTAAATGAACTCTTTGGCTGCTGGAGTGCGTGTTGGAATAGTAGGATCTTACCCTGACTAACTACAAAAGAATAGAGTGTTTGATGCATTGTTGTAGTGTGAGTTATTACCGGGGATGGATGGCAGGGGAATAGTCACATTAGGTTTCTATTACATGTTAATGATAGATGGTGGCAGGAAATTAATTTTCTGGGTGTTAGTATGTATTGGGGTGTCTGATGTTAGTCTAACCTGTGTGTAAGGTGATTAAGTGTAACCCCTTATAGCCAAACTCAAGAGTTACATGTGGTTTTCATGACAAATTGGCACACTGCAAAATATGTTGGTGCTATATTAATATATGTTAAGAATATACCAGGGGTTTTTTATGGTGAAACCCTCCAGTCCATGCGTGAGAATCCTTGTGTAATTTATTTATTTCATCAATACAAATTTCTTTATAGGGAATTTTACTTCAGTTGTTTGGTGGGACACGGAAGGACTTCAGCCATACTGGAAGAGGCAAATTCCGCGCTGAAGTTAACATACTTTTGTGTGGTGATCCAGGAACCAGTAAATCTCAGCTTCTCCAATACGTATATAATCTGGTACCTAGAGGGCAGTACACCTCTGGAAAGGGATCCAGCGCAGTTGGATTAACCGCATACGTGATGAAGGACCCAGAAACGAGGCAGTTGGTACTGCAGACTGGTGCATTGGTTCTTAGTGACAATGGCATTTGCTGTATTGATGAATTTGACAAAATGAATGAGAGCACTAGATCTGTGCTACATGAAGTAATGGAACAGCAAACCCTCTCCATTGCAAAGGTAAAGCTTCACAAACCTTTAACCAGTCGTGCCAATCTTTCTGGACTTCATAACAATACGGTTCTGGGATTATATTCTTACAGCCAACTCTTACCACACATTTTAAGTTTTGAGCCAGGTGCAGTTTTTGGGGACACCAATAGTGATTATAAGAAAGGACTTGTGGTGTTTTAAGCAGTAGTGTTGTATTGGTTATCTTTAAATCTACACTTACATTTTGTAAAAGTGCTGGTGCAATTTTCTAGAAAACCTAAGAACAATTTAGGCTTACTTTACCAAACGATTTCTGTACTATTTTTACAGGATGCATTTAACATTACGGTTTTCTTGCAGGCTGGAATCATCTGTCAGCTAAATGCACGTACTTCCGTTTTGGCTGCTGCAAACCCAGTGGAGTCTCAATGGAACCCCAAGAAAACCACTATAGAAAATATACAGCTTCCGCATACACTCTTATCACGGTGTGTTTAAATGGAAATTGTTTTGTACCCACCATCCTTCCAACACAACTTTCAGTTCTTTTGATGATCCACATTTTTTTTCTATTTTTGTCTGTATTATTTACAAAATGTATGGTAAATTAGCTGATAAATCTCTTATGTTGTGGCTCTGTTGAGCTAAAATTCTTGAGTTTCATTAAAGGCAGCTGTTGTTGTTGATGCATACAATTTGAAAACTGTAAAAAAGTGAATAACCCCTTTTATCTACTATCGATGCTATTTTACTTATATGTAATATTAATTTGATGCTTTTTTAGATTTGATCTAATATTTTTGATGCTGGATCCACAAGATGAATCATATGACCGCCGCTTAGCCCACCACCTTGTGGCTTTGTACTACCAGAGTGAGGAGCAGTTAAAAGAAGAGCACTTGGACATGGCAGTGTTAAAGGATTATATTGCATATGCCCGCACTTATGTGAATCCAAGACTTGGTGAAGAAGCAAGCCAGGCTCTAATAGAGGTACAGGATTGACTTGAAAGAATTTGTTCACACTGTCTGCAGAAAAACACTAGTGTAGTGCAGTGTACTGACCTAGTATAAAAAATGATATAAAGAGGAGAGGAAACAAATGTTAATATATCCAGTTATTAAAGGGAAAAACTCCTTTCTCCTTGAAGACGTTTCACCAGTCATCCAACTGGCTTTCTCAATTCAGAATAACTTGTACATAAGATCGTTCTCAATTCAGAATAACTTGTACATAAGATCCTTCCACATTATGAGAAAAAAAACATGTATCCTACATGATTTAAATTTGGACTAAAAATCATTGTTGCCTTTACAATGGCATGTTCATTGGAACTCCCCATAGATCCTCACTGCTTTGTAAAAAAAATTGGGGGCATATTTTAATAGTTCAACCCAGAATTTAGTCAAATGTTGATCAAAAGTGCACGGAATACATGTGGTACCACGGTTTTTTTTTTTTTTTTTTTAATGACTCGCCTGCATGAACAGATCTTTAAAGTAACCTTCAGGGGGTGTGTCTCCCTGCCTCCACCCACCAAGGAGCAAATGATTTTTGTAGCATTTACAATTGGTTTTTGTTCCCCTCTTTCAATTGTGTAGGCCTATGTAGACATGCGGAAAATCGGCAGTGGTCGTGGAATGGTTTCTGCCTATCCCAGGCAACTTGAGTCTCTGATCCGCTTATCAGAAGCGCATGCAAAAGTACGCTTTTCTAGCAAAGTGGAAACCATTGATGTTGAAGAGGCAAAACGTCTTCATCGTGAGGCTTTGAAACAGTCAGCCACTGATCCCAGAACTGGCATTGTTGACATATCTATTCTCACAACAGGTATGTTTAATGGAAGAAATGTTTGTAACCTTCCTCACAATGTACTGAGCTTGTGTACGTTTATTGTAAAGATCGCTGTAGCAACCCTCCGATACAGTAGCCCTGTAACAGTAAAGTGGTGGGCTTTGGAAAGGTCCCTTAGTACCCTGTCTTTCAAGTTAAGTAAGCACTCCATGAACACTACATGAACAATGAATAAAGCTGGCCATAGACCTAAAGGTTTTTGAAAGATCCAATGGTTATCGTGAGACCACGATCGTCTCAAAACGATTGTTTAAATGTCAGATGTGTCCATCAACTAAAAAGACCATTTCAGGCGATATTGCCAGCAAAACTGAAGGGTCGCTGCCTGCTTGGCCCTGCAAACATAGGTAGATTTTATGGGGACCGATAAAGATTTTCCAACCTGGCCAATCAATCTTCAGACCGATGGACGAAAAATCACAAGATGTACGATCGTTTGTATCCCACTAACTGCACGATAATTTGACAGATTGGTTGGACTTCCCTAAGACCGGTCGTTCAGCAGAGAAGGATCTTTGCATCTATGGGGACCTTAAATTATAATCTAAAATAAATTGTGCAAGTGTTTGGGCATGCAGTGTGTCTATCAGTGTTAGCTTTTTTAGCTAGGTCTTTGTAACTGAAAAGTTTTGTTTTCATCCTGGCAATTAGGAATGAGTGCAACTGCTCGAAAACGTAAAGAGGAATTGGCTCAGGTTTTAAAGAAGCTTATCCAGTCCAAGGGCAAAACTCCAGCTTTAAAATACCAGCAGCTTTTTGAGGATCTACGTGGGCAGTCTGATGCGGTAAGTGTTTTTTTTTTTTATGCTAGCTTTTAGAGTAGTGTGAATAAATGTCTGTGCATATCTCCCTTTGTTTTGAATTTGTTTTATGCATATAGATACACTGGTGGTTAAATTTGGCATCCTGTGGTGCTTTATTGCAGTATATGAACTAATTTCATTTATGCTTTATTTTAGGCCATTACAAAAGACATGTTTGATGAAGCTTTACATGCACTTGCAGATGAAGACTACTTAACAGTGACTGGAAAGACTGTAAGGTTGCTCTAAATAGATACTCTCCTGTATATTCTACATATTGAATATGCATCTTTAACATTTCAGCTTATGAAAGTGGCTTCAATGACATCTAAAACTGTAGTGTTTACATGTTGTGATGTCCTATTTTTGAATAAGTTTTGCTTTCTGGTAAATGTTATATTGAAACTTAGTGATTTGCCTCAAGTACTCCTATGTAACTGTTTTAGGCTACTATGTGGAGTGTTAAGGGAAATATTCTGTATGATGGACGGGAAAAAAACTGCAATGCATTCCAGCAAATATATGCATAATTATGGTAATTTCACCTAAATAATCTGATGTACATTAAACTAACGGCAACAATTTTATTTTCTGTTACATAATAAAGTTTGTCCAAAATTTTTTTAATATTTAATCATTTGAAGAGAAAAAAACTGTGACCTTGATATAAATGTCTGCATGAAAAACATGAAACCGGAGGGGGATTTAGACAAGCTGTTTGTTGACAGTGTCTTGAGATCTACTGATCACCAGCTACAGGTCTACTGGTAGATGCCGATCTACCTTTTGGACAACCCTGTTCTACATCATACTTAAAGGCATTTTACAGGTTGCACAACTCATGTAATGAAAACATATGGTGCTTTTTCCCCCACTACCATCTTCTGTAAAGTGTAGTAATGCAGCCGGGTTGATGGGTGCCATCTAGTGCTCTTTTGGGCTTTCTTCTCCACATTTGCAGGCACTGAGAATGAGTTTTTGAAGCCAAAGTTGGCTTTAACTGCATCTGCTTCTAGTAGACCTTATTGCAGTTCTCTGCTTTACAGAACAAGGGAGAGGCAACTGCTGCAATTAGGGGTGATGCTGTTTGAGAGGGATGGTTTGGGAATTATTTAATGGTTTGGTTCTTCTTTAACACTTTGTCTGCTGTAGACCATAATATTGACAATATCTGCAAAAAGGAGCCAACCTAAAGTAGGGAGACCCGTGGCATTCATGTGTAGAATTCTTTATATAAGCATGTTGGCAAATGTTTGTTTAATTAGAAAAACCTTTTCATATTTTGAATTTGGGGTGCTGTACTTTCTGAAAATGGTATTTTCTGGGGATTACTTTCTATTAGGGCAGCGCTGTCCAACTTCTGTTGTACTACAGGCCACAAGTTTTCTGGCCTACGTGGGGTAGTGCCGATAATGGAAGCCAGTGTTGACCACTCCCTGTCTTTAAACCGCACCCATTTTGCCACAAGACCATGTCCACATTAATTGTAGTAGCATGCCAGAAAAACCAAATGGTTGGTGATTATTGCAAGGATATCACTTATCATGTGAAAAAAGTTGTCATATTAAAACATTTCCTTAAATGCATATGTCTCATTCTCCCCTGGATAACACTGCACCCCCAGCACCTTATATTAAAAAAAATTAAACATCTTGGGGGCCTTTAACAAAAATTTTCAAAAGCTAACAAAGCCCCCAGAACAAATATCAGGTTATGTTTCACAGGCAGGGAACACAGGCAGAGTATATGACACACACGGAGCATAGGGCAGGCAGAGTATATGACACACACGGAGCATAGGGCAGGCAGAGTATGGCGCACACGGGGAGCATAGGACAGGCAGAGTAGGGCGCGCACACACACAGGGAGCATAGGGAAGGCAGAACAGAGCAGGAGAGAGGGAAACCTATCGGGACTACTCTAAAAATGTACTACACACAGTGACCCAGTGCTGGTGCCCCAGCAGTTTGTGTGAACAATGTGGCCAGTTTCAGTCTGGGTCTCTGGAGTGAGCAGTACAGTGTGAACAATAGATGTTACACATATGAACAATGCAGGGGGAATTACATGTGTGAATAATAGTGGGAATATAGTCTGAATTTGAGGTTTAGGGCTGAACTCAACGGTGCGCTTATGTCATATTTTGTCACCATGCGATGACACGCATGTGCCTAGTTGGATGTGCAGAAGATAATGGAACTGAACTTGAAATCTCAGGTACAAACTAAATGTATCTGTCTGTCGAATGAAAACCCAGCGTGCGCACAAGGAGGGGTTCAGAGGCCACATCTACCAGTTGGACAGCCCTGTGTTAGGGGGTGTGGTGACACCAGATGCATACAGAATGCATAGTTAGCAGCATTCACAATTTTGGCCAAAATAATGATGTATAGTTTTTCTAGGTGAACTTAAAGCCCGATGTTCAGTGTTCTGCAGTGAAAGGGTTAAATCTAGCATTATCTGTCCTTGCTTTACATATACTGGCAATGGATTTGGGTACCATGTTTTGGACTAACGTGACAACAGGCGTGTTCATCTAAGATCTCATTACCCAGACAGATAGTTGGTCCTCCATTTGCTACTGTACAAGCCTACACTTAAGCTGAGCACAAGGTTGGTCACCTACATTGGGTGAACATACCTAGACTGCAGCTTGTGTTCCAGTTCCCCCTGCTGGTGTTGAGTTATGGGCTCTTACAGATGTACGTTTTTTTCATACTATTCTTCTAAAGCAGGCTGTACTCTCGGGCAGATGTAAACCCCAAAAGCACCTGTGTGAGTATGTGCCTATAAGGAAGAGTCGATTGCATTTTGTTCCGTACAGGCCTTGCATTTTGCACAGAGGTATTATTGCACTAAAATAAGATCTGCAGTAGAAGAGGGAGTTTTGACACTTCAGTTTCCTCATGTCTTACGGTCTGCTCTACCCATACCTTTAACTCTTTTGCAATGTTGCCACCCATTGCCTTTCCTCTTCAGTTAAGAGTACAGCCGTTGGTCGGTTTCTTGCAAGGATGTGGGTATGGTTTTTGCAGTTGCAGATGAGATGTGGGTATGGTTTTTGCATCAGCAGGTCTCCCTGATTAGATCTGTGCAGGTCTTTCATCTCTGTCCCATCTTCACTTTAACGCTAAGGGTAGAACTACACAGAAGATTCAGGTCCGTTTTCGGCGGATCTGGCGCTGGACAATGACTGCATCCCACTTCCTATTATTTACCTTGTTCCTGTCGCATCTGTCTTATAGTCGCCCTAGGCAAGCCCGGCAGACACTGCGCCAGCTTATCGCTCCTGTGCATTTCGGCACTCCTGCACAGGGATGAATTGGCTCCTGTGCATGCGGGAACGTGTGTTCATGTGCAGGGGGCAAAAGGAAGTGAAATCCATAGCGAGGGGACCGAACTGGGGGTAGGCGACACAGGAGATATTTGCCTGTCGCCCCCCCAGCTTTGCGCCCTAGGCACGTGCCTACTCTGCCTGGCCCTGCCGTCTTGTTGCCCAGCGTTGGATCTACCGAAAACTGACCTGAATCATCTGTATGTTTGCTTCAGAAACACTGCTATTATTTAAATAAGCTAAGCTACTGTGTAGCAATGGGGGCAGCCATTCCTAGGAGAAACAGGTCGGTTACACAGCAGATAAGCTCTGTAGAACATAATGTTATCTGGTATCCTTTATTTAACTGTGCCATATAGCCTTTTTTCAATTTCCGCTGTTACACAGCAGCTTGTTTATATGAACTATAATAGTGTTTCTGAAGCAAACCGATTGGTTTTACCAGTGCAGGGCAACGTCACATGATATTTTCATTACTTTAAAACACTTTCATGTTTTGGTGTTACTGTTCCTTTAATGGGTGGTATATCCGCTTAACTTGTGGCTGAATCATTTTGGTTAGTAATAGAGTGCTAAGGTATAGATGCACTAGTGAAATGGCTCAAATTATTTATGGCAATTTATGAATGCAAATTTGCACTGCTATGGGAAATTTGCTGAAGCTACCATACCACCAAACACTGCGCAAAATAAAAGTGAAAGTCAACCTGTTTCTCAAAACAGTGCAATATGGGGGCTTCAAGAATTAGCCCACAGGTCACATGAATGATGCAATAATGAAAGAACATTGCCCTTGCATGTAAGGTAACTCTAATGATCTGCCCAGAGGATGTAAAGACTGGGAAAATCAACCCAATCAAGCTGCCCCTCCAATATCTTCCTGAGCCTTGCACCCACCATGAAAACCCCACCCACATACAAGTGAACAATACGGCACCTTGGCAGCTTTTATGGCCCTGTATTTATTGCTATTGGAACTTTGTTAGAGCTGCCATGCCACCTAATGCCGTTTGTGAAGAATAAAAGGGGAAAATCAACCTGTTGCTTAAAACAATGCAATATGGGAACCCCCTGAGTGTTAGCCCAATTACCACCTGGGTTCCATGGGGGTAGCCCTACTGACCAACAGCATGATGCCTAATAAAATAACATTGCCCTTGCATGCAAAGTTACACTAATGATCTTATCCTTCACTCTGCAAGCGCTGCCCATAAACAGCCTACCAAAATTACATATTGGCAGATTTTATGGCACTGCATTTATTGCTGTTGAAATGTTGCTGGAGCTGCCGTACAACCAAATACAGTCTGGGCTTAAAAAAAGAAATATAAATAGTGTCAAGAGTGAGAGACTCCCCAGCAGCACTGGACAATGACAGCTCATTTGCATAGCAGGGCTGCCGTTAGAAATCATGGGGGTCCCTGCAACAACATTTTCTGGGCCTAGGGTTGCCACCTGGCTGGTATTTTACTGGCCTG
>CM044442.1:102086617-102100319 GCA_024363595.1 Xenopus borealis
CTATCTGTTGCTCAAGTATTTATTTTGGGGGTATAGTTTTCCTTTAATCTATAACTGCATAAGACCCAACAGTGCTTTCTCCATTTCTGTCTCGGGAATGATGTTAGACTTGTGTGATAGGACAAAAACCAACAGGCTGGATGTTTATCCCTCATCTCCTAAAGTCATATTAACATGTCCCAGAGCTCAACCTGCTGGCATCAATATCATTTTCTTAAAAAAAAAAACTGCCTCTCTATAGCCTTCTCCCTCTCTATTACAGAGAGATAGGTAACTAACAAGAGAGGGAGAAGGCTATACAGAGGCAGTTTTTTTTAAGAAAATATTGATGCCAGTAAGTTGAGCTCTGGGACATTTTAATATCACTTTAAGAGATGGAGGATAAATTGTGTAAATATGTTAATGCATACTAACCCATAAATGGTGGGTGGTCAGTCTGAGGAAACGTCAGAATACAAAGGTGACCATTGGCCAATATACATCTATTTTGGCTGTGTGTGATCGGTTGAAATACTGCAGGATTACCTGTGTCACACACCATACACATATCTTTGTGAATGTAAAATACAATTAGATCCATATTTTACTAAATGTATTACTATCATAATTCTTATATATTATCCCTGATTTACTAAAAGGCATACACCCAATTGCTTACTGAAGTCTTCTAAGGGGATTTGGTTATATTGCGAACAGAACATAACACCCTTATTTGTTTTGGCAGCAAATTGCAAAGCAGCAAGGGCATGTTTACAGTAAACAAATAATTAATGGACAAGGAAAGTCTAAAATAGAATAGGGCTAGAAATGCTGTATTTTGTTTACTAAACATGAACTTACTGCACCACAAGCCTAATCAAACGATTTATGCTTTCAAAATTGGCCACAATTTTTTTTTATTTGTTTGTAAACTATGAAAAAAAAAACCACAGAGACATGTTAAAGTCTTTATTAAGCAATAACTTACCAAAGCTCCGCTCCAGCTCCTCTTCTGAAAAGGCGACAGGGAGACGATCCATTGTGCGGCACTCGATTTCTCCTTCCTGGCGATCTCCTATAAGGAAGGCAGCTTTAGTAAGTTATTTCTTAATAAAGTCTTAGCGTTAAACTAATTTAAAAAAAAAAACCCAAAATAATTATGTGACTGGTCTTTTAAACATCATTGCAAGACTAAGGGGCAGATTTTCAAATTTACACAGGCCCTCGGCCTTCATCATGAAATGAATAATAATGTGGCCCCCCAGCACAGTGCAATCAGGAAATGCATAGCAGTAATATTTCGTGAAATGATCTGCCTCGGTCTATACTGCTGCCTGTGTGTTGAAGCTGTTAGCAATAGACACGCACTGGCCCCCACACATTTTCCCCTCACCAAATTTGGCCCTCGTTGCAAAAAGTGTGGACACCCCTGGTGTAGTACTAGTCTTTACAGAAATACTATTAAAATAATATTGCCACTGTTTAAGCTACAAAACACAAAGTTACATGAACTATATCTCACAGTACAGTAGAACTGCTGCTGGGACCCTGGGGGGCTGCCCTGTTCTTTCACCTACAAGTAAGGATCAATGAATGCAATTAAGTTGAGTCGATGGGGTCCATTGGCATTGCATTAAACTTACCAGGATCAGTAATGCGTCGAGGAGCGTGATCAGCTGCCTGAGGAATTTTTCTATTGAGAAAAACAAAGAGCTCCCAACAAACCCCCAATGATTCCTAGGATAATCATGGGAATAATTTATATTCAACAGATTTTTTACCTGCCAACAACTGAACAGACCTATCAGCCCACAGTTTACAGAACACAGAAATGATGTGAATAACTTCTAGCACTAACAAGCACAACTGCAAAAACAGCAATTAATGCACCTCCAAAAATATAAACGTCAGGGCTTGTTGTAACAGAACATGACAAATAAAAGGTAAGCAATCTGAGATTAAATAAGTATCTCAATCTCTGTTATCTCTATCATCTATCTCTGTCTCTATAGCTCTATCTCTAGTGATATCATATATATCTCTATCAATATCATCTATATCTCATTCAATATCTAACTACACTTTCCATCTTAAAACTGAATATTTTCTCACTTATGTCCATTCATGTATTGGTAAATACTATCTTTATGGCACATACATGCAACCATTGCCAGTAGTATGAGGTAAGCATGTAAGGGTTATATGTCAGGGGTCCCCAACCTTTTTTGGTCTGGGGACCAGTGTAGAGCCATATTTTTTTCCAAGGACCGGGGTGGGCAAGGGGGTCGGTGTCCAATTCTGGTGCTCTGATGTCTAATTCTGGTGCGCCAGTATCCAATTTGATGCGCCTCATTAATTCGGGGTTAGATTGGCAGCCCAGTTCAGGACTAGCCATTGCCCGCAGTTGGGGACCCCTGTTATATATCATTTATGGCAAGCCGCCGTGTTTTTGCACTTTGCACTCCCTTTTGAACCCTGTAGGCATTCCCTCTCCTAATTTGTGCATCATTGAAACACTAAGGGGATTATTTACTAAAACCCAAATTTTTCTGGTCGGCATTTTAAAGGGGAAAGCACAATTTTTTTGTGACGACTATGCATGCGCTAAAAGTCATGAAACTCCGCTCAGATTCTGAAGAAGACCGAAGAAAAGAATATGGCAGCCATGAACTCCCAAGGACAGAATCTGCAAGGAGGGGTAAGTAAAAAATTAAGGACATTTGCTGGGGGGGCAGCCAAGCTGGGGTGGCGGAGGGAAGCGGGTCTGTATAGGGTAGAGCAGTGGTCCTCAAACTTGGCCCTCCAGCTGTTAAGGAACTACAAGTCCCACAATGCATTTGCCTGACTGTGGCTGTCAGACTCCATCATTGCATTGTGGGACTTGTAGTTCCTTAACAGCTGGAGGGCCAAGTTTGAGGACCACTGGGGTAGAGGGTTTTTTTTGGTACAGGTTGAATTATCCTTTAAAGGAGAACTTTACACACAGAGCATGTGAATCAGTGAATCAGCAGAAAAGAAGATGGGGAGCTACTGGAGCATCTACTGGGGAGACACAGATCTTTACTGCTAAAGGGATGTGGTTGTCTTGGGCTGGTACAGAAGCACAAAACATCATGTACAACATTTCTAGCTACTTCTTTAGTTTTACTTTCCTTGTCCTTTAAGGAGCAGAGTGTAGCACATTGAACACTAGCTCTACAAGTCATTACTGTGTGTCACTTGGCATGCGTCAATTGATAAATGTTAAAATTGTAAATGTTTGTTTCCTATGTTTTGAGAAGGTTTTCATTTTTTGGTTTTAATTTTAGAATTACAGTTTTACATTTTTAAAAACAGAGCTGAAGGAATGTAATAGTTATTTTCACAACAGAAATTAAATACAATGTGTTATTTTTTTTACTTGTGTATAAGAATAGACCCTTATATGTATGTCCTTTTGCAATAACCCAAAGCAACAAATAATATGCAGGGAATCAGTAAATGCTACCTGCCGACTTGTTTCTAAAGGTGACTAGACCTGTAGCAAACATTGCACCCTTTATTATATAATCCTAAAAATGAACCGGTATTTGATTTATGTGACACTTACTTAGCCTTTTCATGTGCAGGTGTATATTCCATACTTCTATACTTGTTCTCCAAACCCAACAGCCAGTCTGTTCCAAATTGGATCTAAACAGTAAGTACACTGTGGGGCCAATTTACGAAATTCACATGAAATGATCGAAGTTCGATCGAATAACGATCGTACAAATTTTTTTGTGAAAGTGTAAAGTGAGTTTTGGCCTCTTCGATCATCGAATAGATCAAATGATTGGATATTCGATCGTTCGATGATCGAAGAAATATAAATTATTCGACTGCCTACTTCGCCAGATTGAACTTACCGAATTGCAATAGAAGCCTATGGGAAGCTGCCCATAGGCTTCTGAGGCTAAGTCATACCATTGGTATGATTGGATTGTTCGAATCGTACGAATTTTTGCGGACGCTCAAATGAAATTTCACGATTTTTTCGTGAAATCAAACGATCGGTATCCGATCGTACGAATTCATCGAGAAATCGAATATCGAGCAAAATGGTAGCCTAAAACAATTCGATAAGCATTCGATGGTCGAATGCTTATTGAATTTGGTCAAATTTATTTTGTGGAATAATAGTAAATTTACCTCTGTTTCAATTCACTCAATTGTATGTTGGCGTGTCACAGCAGCTGTCCAATGCCCAGTCTTCCTAAACAGATTAACCAAAAGCATAATGCCAAGGCGATTTCATGCTTCTCAACATTACTATTTGGAAAATTGGTATATTTTTGGCCACTCCTTCAACACCCCCAGTTATGCCCAGCCATGAACAAACCCAATACTTTTTCTGGTAAAGTAAAGTTATCATTATATACCTACAACAGCCCTAACCAGGTCCCTCAAGATCAGACAGAAGAAGAACAATGCACCCAGGGAGGATAAAGCAGACTGATAATTTTATTTGGTGTGACATAGTATTTAGTGTAACAATACCAGCATATGCTGAAGATGGAGAGACATGAAATTAAAGGGGTGGTTCACCTTCAAGTTAACTTTTAGTATATTGTAGAAGGACCAGTTCTAAGAAACTTTTCAATTGGTCCTCATTATTTATTTTTCATAGTTTTTTAATGATTTGCAGTTTTCTTCTGTTTCTTTGCAGCTTTCAAATGGGGGTCACTGACACCATCTAAAAACAAATGCTCTGTAAGGCTACAAACGATTTGTTACTGCCACTTTTTATTACTTATCATTCTATTCAGTCCCTCTCCTATTCATATTCCAGTCTCTTATTCAAATCAATGCAGGGTTGCTGGGGTAATATGTACCCTAGAAACCAAATTGCTGACACTGCAAACCAGAGAGCTGCTGAATCAAAAGCTAAATAACTCAAAAACCACAAACAATAAAAAATGAAAATCAATTGTAAATTGTCTCAGAATATCACTCTCTACATTATACTAAAAGTTAACTCAAAGGTGAACAACCCCTTTAAACGTACACATCAATTGTTAGTAGACACATTTGATTTCTTTATTACACACCATATTTAGATTGCATGTGGGTTGTCCTGCTTCGTGTTACCCAGGGAGGAACTAGCAGGTACAAGGTATTCCATTATCTTTAGTCCTTTAGGAATGTTTTTATTTAGTAATGTTTTGATATTTACATGTGGACTATGTGGTTGTTTAGTGTCTTGGTAACAGTGATACACATTATGTTAATTTCATATGCACCCTCTACCACTTTAATGTTTATGGTCAGACCAGCCTGCCGTGGTCCCTGGAAAAGACCTGATGGGCCCCAGATATGGTGGGCCCCTATGGCCCTTCGTTTAGTTAATTTTGCAGGATGCAGACCATCAGATCTGCAGGTGGTGAGTCCCACTAAAATGAAATCACAAATGTTACCGCCCAGTAAGTAATTGGCAGTGGGCTTTTGCCTATAGCTGTGCATTCTTCTTTGGAGCCACCCTGCTCTACTGGCTGCTACGGACTGTCCGCACTGTGCCTGGATCAGCTGCACCTGCATGTAGATTCTACGTTTCGGGCAGGAGAGATGGCAGCCAACCATGTTATCAGCATGACATAGTCCCTCCCAGAAGAGCAGTAAGTGCGGGTGCAGGCGTGCGGCTTTCCATTGAGTGTAATAGGCAGCAGGTCCTGACACTAGTCGCTGTTCTGTTCCCCTGCTCCATGTTGATTGTAGGATAGGGATATCCCTATCTATATATCTGTGTATCTATATATGTGTGTATCTATCTATCTATCTATCTATCTATCTATCTATCTATCTATCTATCTATCTATCTATATATATATATATATACATATATATATATATATATATACATATATATATATATGTATGTATGTGTATATATGTATATATGTGTGTATATTGTTCTTGTTGAAGAGAATGGAGGTTTATTTAAACCAACATTTCAGTTCCTCAATTTCCTGGTGGGCCCCAGGCACCCCGTACGACACTGTTAATGTTATAATATAATGGTGAAATCTCTCTGGCCTTTTACAGTATATTTCATCCTTCTCCCCTTCTCCTTTAGGTAGACTGGAGCAGTCTGGTTGGTCTGATCAAGGTCGCCGTATTTGTATATATATATATATATATATATATATATATATATATATATATATATATATATATATATATACTATGTATATATATGACATACTGCTGTTGTTGGCATAAACATTTACAAATTGTATAAACTGTATATTGTGAAGTTGCTTATAATTAAATTTTGCTTGATTATGCCAAAGAAAAACTTTTTTTTGATCAGATTTGATGATTTTGCACGAAAGTGCTTGCATTTTCCAGAAAACAGAGATCCTGAGGTATATGAAATAGGTAAAATCACTGTAGGTACTATTAATAATTTAAAACAATTTGCCCTTTATTGATTATGCACCATTATGCCTAATATACATCTCTCTAGAGTGGTTTGTTTGTCGGAAATCTAGGCATGCATTTTTATTAATGGCCATTAGGTGGCTCACTTGCACCAGTGTGAATCTGCAGGCACAATAATGGCTGCCATAGGAAAAAAGTATATATCAGGTACATGAAGAAGATAGATAGGTAGAATGGACAAGCATGTAAAATAGAATGAGCCTTGTGCCTATGAGCCATGTCATTTGCACCTTGAATATTATTTTGCAATGTGCAATGAAGTGGTGTTTTCTTAGAAGACGCAAATCTACAATAGTGTCTAATAACTATTTTTTTTTTGGAACACATTTGCATGCAGGCAATTATGTGTGCATTTCTGCACTGGCTGCTTGTGCTCCCGTTAGTAAACAAGCCCTTGTTTGTAAATCAAATGCACATGCGATACTTAATAGTGCAGAATTGAACTTATTAATGATTGTTTAAATTCTTTATGGCTCCAGCCTATCTCTATAGGATTCTAGCATGTCCAGACTCTTACAGGTGTGGGATCTGTTAACCAGAGACCTGCTATGTGGAAAGCTTATGGAATAATAATAATCTCCTACAAGTCTCCATTTTAATGAAATAATTCACATTTTTTCTCTATAATAATAAAACAGTAGCTAGTACTTGATCAGCAACTATAGAGGAAGCAGCTCTAAAAACCTCCCTCCGCCGCACTTTTTGCGTACACGCTGCATCGAGCAGGCGTTCACGCTCAAGAAATGGACGGAGGAGGAGTGGGGAGGAGAGAGGGACTGTTAACATGCGCGTCAGGCCCCTTCAAAGATTTACGATGGGGGGGCGGGGGCCCGGTAAGCGTTTGTTACGCCACTAGATATAAAAGCAATGCTTAAGTATGGTGATCCAAATTATAGAAATCCCCTGGTCCCTATCACTCATGATGACAGGTCCTAAAACTAGGGATGGGCAAATTTTTTCTGCTTGTTTCACTGCGAAAATTACGTCTATAGACTTGAATGACGTTGATCGTCAAAAACAAAAGACTTTAATAGATGTCTGCAACATTTCGACCCCTGGCGAATTTTTGGTGAAACTGGTTGAATTCATCCGTCCCTACGGCTATAACTAATCATTTAGGCCAAGCTGCTGTATTATGTATAACAAATAACATTAGAACCATAAGACTCCACTTTAAGACAGCATCCATGCTTTGCCACAAGGCTGTGCTACAGTCCACGGGATGTGTGTTCCCACAATCACCAGTAGCATTCGCAGTAGCATTAGAACAGAGTAGAAGGAATTGGCTGCAGTTATTGTACAGGAAACTGTAACTCCAGTCATTAAGTACCTGGTGACTGAACAGTTACATAGGGGGGTTCTCCTTCTCTTAAATGTACTGTGAAATAAATTATAAAGGGAATATAAGGTCAACTGAGCTGTTTCCAACTTGCTCAGTAAGGAGAAGTGATGAATGGATTCCATACCTGGCAAGATTTAAGCAATCCAGATGATCAGCAGGAAAAAGGAATGATACTAGACTATACTGCTTTATTATCTGTACAGATATCTCTGCTGTGCCAGTACATGTGGAGTACAGAGAAGTACAGCCAATTAAACTTTCTGCTGAAAATTGCCTGTATCTTTCATAGCTGTTTGCCATCATAAAGGCTCAGGGTTCAGGTCAACTCCTTGCTGTTTGCAGTGAGTCTTTGTTTTCTTACATCCTATATCTTAAAAAGCATTCTATATCCAGCATTGTCTACTCAAGATGCTGCTGAATTCCAGTTACCAGAATGCCACTCATAGGCAAACACTGTTGACTGTGGTAACCAGAACTTGTACTTCAATAACATACAGGGGGCTGCCATTGCTATTCAGCTTGATAGACCAAATGACTAGTGATGGGCGAATCTCACCCGTTTCGCTTCACGAAAAATTTGCGAATTTCCAGCGAAATTCGCGAATTGGCGAAAAAATTCGCGAAACGAGTCACGCATCGCATCTGTCACGTTGCGTAATTTTCGGCGCGCGTCGCGTCATTTTCACAATTTCAGCAATCTAGGGTGTAAATTTCCCTTAAAGGGCAAGTAAAGTGTAAAATAGAATAAGGCTAGAAATGGTGTATTTTGTATACTAAACATAAACATGAACTTACTGCACCACAAGCCTAATCAAACAAATGATTTATGCTTTCAAAGTTGGCAACAGGGGGCTGTCATATTGTAACTTTGTTAGGCATCTCTGCAATATCAAGACTCGCACATGCTCAGTGTGATCTGGGCTTCTTAGGGATTGTCATAAAAGATCAAAAAACAAAGCTGCTTGAGTTCTGCATGGCTGGTAAGTAAGGCGGGGGCTCCCCCTGCTGTTGATAAGTATGATTGTTTCCCTGCTAGAAGTTAGGGACTGTCTGCGAATTCCTACCCACAGCACTAAATGAAGGGAGAATTTCACTGCATACAGTCAGGTTTCTTATAAAAACAGTACACATTTTTTAATTAAAGTATATTGGAGATAGATTTCTTTTTCATTAAAGAAAGTAAAAATGGGATTTTATTTCTTTGCCTTTCCTTGCCCTTTAAAAACAGGCACTGATTTAAATAAAGTCGAGAATATGAATAGAGTCCTGGATAGAAAGGAAAGCGATAAAAAGTAGCAAGAACAATACATTTGTAGCTTAACAGAGCATTTGTTTTTAGGTGGGGTTAGTGACCCCCATTTGAAAGCTGGAAAGAGTCAGAAGAAGGTAAATCATTAAAAGAAATTATGAAGACCAGTTGAAAAATTTGAATTGACCTCTAAGGTTCCATGGAGTGTGAAGTCCATTGCACTGTATTCCTAGGGAAAGTGGTATGCACGCCAATATGGAGAACAGAGGCCTGTGGGAATACAAGGACTCTGCAGCTGTTACTGCTCTTTGCACACTGGGTTTAAAGTAAATGACTAGTGATGGACGAATCTATCCCGTTTCGCTTCGCCAAAAATTCACGAATTTCTGTGTCAATTGCGGCGCGCGACTCAATTTTTTTTTACGCCAGCGCATTTTCGGCAGGCAAATTTTCGCTGTCATTTCCAGAATTTCTTAGCCGGCGGCGAATCGCAGGAATTCACCACGAATTCGCTCCTCGCTATAAATGACCCCTTTATGACCCCTTTATACTGGTTTCAGCTATTTCATAAAAGCCACTAACTGTAGCAAAGCAGTGCAGTCTGGTAATATATAGCAGAAAGATATGTTTACCTATTTTATGTATCTACTTTTCAACATATTTTTGCAGTAGCTGCAGTGACAGCCATGACAGGTCATGTGCACTATTTTCATTAGGGATGTCATCTCTGTTTGCCACATAGTTTTGTAATCCTGTGCATACTGGGCATCAAACTGTATCTGAATTTGGCAGACTGAAGCTTTTGGGGCCCACTGGGGCTGCTAAAGACAGCCCCTCCCGACACTGGGGCACAAAAGATGCACACACACGAGAACGCCACCACCTCGTAGCGAAGGTCTTTATGAGGCACCCAGGGGAGCAGGTCTGGGCTGTGCAGGGGCCCTCCGGGTTTTTTCCCGGTATCCTGTTGGCCCACTGCGACCTTGGCAGAAAGTGTACTAGAAAGTTTAAAATAAAATTAAAAATAAAGCAGTAAAAAGCAAAAAAAAAAAAATGTAATTTGCAAAAGTACTAATAAAAGCACACTGAGGTTTAAGTTTATTCGATGCTTTAAAAAAGTGTCCCTCTGTATACTGTGCCCAAGGCTGCCTTCAGAAATCACGGGGCCCTGTAAAACAACATTTTCTGGGCCCCCTGGCCCACCCTCAAGCCCCACCCCATATCTCAACCACCCCACAGTAAAAAGGCCTCATAGACATCAGAGCTAAAACATTAAACCCCCTAAGCTATAAAAAGCCATTGGTGGCCAGCCCCCCCACATGTTATAAAAAAGCCATTGATGATTAGGGTACCCCCCCTACAATTAAAAAAAAAATATTCATGGCCTGCCCCCCACAAATTATAAAACACTATTGGTGGCCAGGACCCCAACAAGTTATTAAAATCCACTGATGACAAGTCATTAATATTCAGGGCCCCCCCTGCAAGTAAAAAAAAAATTGATGGCCTGGGCCCCCCCACAAATTATAAAAAGCCATTGGGGATCCGGGGCCCCCCTGCAAGTAAAAAAAAAATGTATGGCCTGGGACCCCCACAAGTTATAAAAAGCCATTGGGGATCTGGGGCCCCCCTGCAAGTAAAAAAAATGTATGTCCTGGGCCCCCCTTTAAATTAAAAACAACTTGGTGGCCAGGCCCCCCAAAATTTAAAAAATATTGCTTGCCAGGGTTTTTGTGTCTAAGGGAGGCCTGGCCATTCCTCACTTACCTGATTAGCTGGGTCCCCCTGCTTTCAACAAGCTCTGTGCTCACAAGTTTTCTCCTATTCAGATTTTCTATACCCTCAAGTCCCTGTAGAGCTGCATTGGGATTGGATAGACTGGAGAGGGACGTTTGTACTTCCCCTATCCAATCCCTGTACAGGACAACTGTAGGCCCAGGACCACTGTTCCCCCCCTGATGGAGGCCCTGACTGTGCCTGTTGCAGCACCACACTTCTTTGCTGGTGGCACTTAGCTATTCAATGTTTTATTACAGAACCTCAGTCTCCCCAGTTTTGGCTCTGGGGAGAAGCTGGAGAGCTACAGAATTGATATTACAGTCTTAGATAATTTCAAGCTTTAGATTGGTTCATAATCTCTGCAAGGGTATTTGATATATTCCTTAAATAACCTTGTAGCAAATTATTATGACAATGTAGGTTCCCCACTGTTTCTTTTATTTGATGTACAGCAGGGATCTTTTTTTTTATGAACTGCAAGACCACCTTGGTAGCAACACTTGCACTGAATTTTCTCCACGCAAACACACACAGAGCATTTTTATGATCACTTAGAAAACTGATTTACAGTGTTTACTGTGTTAACATTTTATTTCTGAAGTCTTGTATAAGTAGGCTTCCAGCATGTAGATTCCCAGAGAAACTCTGCATAGTTGCTATTTTAAACCCAAATCAAAAGAGAACAAAGAAAGACAAACTTGTAAAGCCCAAAGACATTTGCTGCTGCAAATTTTTAATGTTCTTTTTATTGAAATATGCAAAATTGCTCTATATTGAGCTGGTTTTTCACTGGCATGTTCCCAGCCAAATGGGGAAAAAAATTGTTATTTTGGTTAATCAAGCTGTCTTGAAGACATAAAATAAATAAAAAGAATAAAGCTGGTGTACATCTTTGATTAATTCCTCCCTAAATGCACAAGCTGTTAATGAAATGCTTCTAGCAGATGCTTTAGCAAAACAATTTTTCACAAATGCCATTTTTTGTTCAAGTGTTGCCATTTTCAGTTAACACAATGAAGTGGTTAATAATTGGCACAATAATCCCGAACACAGTTACAAGGTCCTACCATTTCTTGATATTTTGGATTTTTTAAAAACACCTTGAAAAGTAAAATGGCTACAAGAATAGAAAAGTTCTATTATAATATATATCATCAGTGTCAGAGTGGAAATTTGTCTTGAGGACTCGAATTTGGAGCTGATATATTCTTGCTTTAAAAGGAGAACTAGACCCTAAAAATGAATATGCCTAGAAATACCATATTTTATGTATGGAACAAACTGAATTATCCTGAAGGTTGAGCATCTCCGTAGTAGTAATCATCCAGGCCTTCAAAGTTGTCCCAGGAGTGGCAAACCTTAACGGCGAATATAACTCATAGGCAAATAATTGTAAAGGGCACTGCTCCAAGCTTTACTGCAATAAATAATGATGTTAGCAAACTGATTAACGCATTTCTGCATTTTATTGAACAGCTTAATAAAAAAGGCCTTGCCATCATTTAAGTGAGTATATTTTTGGCACATTGCTGCAGATATCCACTAAAATAAACATAAACAAAATAAGTCAGCCCAAGTAATTAATGCTTCTCCTACTTCCCAGCAATGTATTGAGCAAATTTAACCCACAAATAGACAGTATTCTGGTGCCAAAACGTACATATTGTAGTGCTCATTTTCTAAGCCCCTGGGCACAAGTGCAGGAGCACTGAGGGTAGGGATGCACCGAATCCAGGATTCAGACCGGGATTCGGCCTTTTTCAGCAGGATTCGGATCCGGACGAACCCTTCTGCCTGGCCGAACCAAATCTGAATCCTAATTTGAATATGCAAATTAGACCCAGGGAGGGAAATCACATGACTTTTTGGCACAAAACAAGGAAGTAAAAAATGCTTCCCCTTCCCACCCATAATTTGCATATGCAAATTAGAGTTCAGATTCGGTTCGGTATTCAGCTGAATCTTTCAGGAAGGATTCAGGGGTTCGGCCGAATCCAAAATAGTGGATTCGGCGCATCCCTAACTGAGGGGCACAAGTATGGTTGATATAGATACAATAGACCTCAATTTTACATCCCCTGATTTTTTAAATTTCCCCTGATTTTACATTGTTGCTTTGTGGTTCCACCTATATATTATGAATAATACATTTCCCTGATTTTACATTTTCCTGGATTTTACACCATTTTTTCATGGTCCCCTGTATAAACTTCAGTCCACAGAGGAGCTCAGAGGCCTGCAGCTATTCTATTGCAACTTTTTTTGTACTTTGCACACTGTGTGGGACATTGTAAATGCATCCTCATGTGTCTGGTGCCCAAATGAAATTAAAGTGATGTCATACAAGGATGTCTATGAAGTCATTGGTCAAATAATATATGCTCTAAAAGCCTACATAGTAAAAATGTGCCAGACAAAGAACTGTTAACCATCAGCTAGTTTTAATCAGTATGCTAAAAGTTCTAAAATGCAAGAAAATATATCATTGAGTACTATCAGTAACTGCACTGGTGCAAAATTTGAGCTTGCAGAATACGCAGTCACAGAAAACTCTCAAGAAGAAAGTGCTACTAAAAATTTTTAACAAAATTGGATTCATGCTAGAAATCTCTATTTGTGCAAGAAAGGCATTTTTTTCCATCAAGATCAGATTTTCTTTTCTGTCTTGCCTTTTACAATACGGATTGGCATGGAATCATTCAGCTGGGTTTATGTAAAAAGTTCTGTAAACACTATCTGAACTTCTGAACCTCCAAATATAAATATAGCTTGATAGGGCCATGTGCACACACTGCACTGGTATATCAAGCCCTGGCCAACAGAATGTTATATCTGCAACATATAAAAAATGCTATTGCACACAGGGACTTTTATATAGAGAAAAAAATCCTTTA
>CM044442.1:102101796-102114675 GCA_024363595.1 Xenopus borealis
GTGCGGGGCCCCGTGATTTCGAATGGCTGCCCTGGTTCTACCACCAAGTCATTGTCCAAAAGTGAAAAGTGTAGATAATGCTTATAAAGTGGAATATCTATCTTCCCTTCAGTAAAAGCAGATCTCAGAGTCGAGCATTGGTTCCCCATCTGCTCCCTGGAGTATTTTGGGTCTTAATACCCTCAGGGTCAGAACTAGAAACAATAGGTGCAGTTTAATACTGGATATCTGTGGCTCATTGATGCCCAGACGATTGTGCTCCAACTATTGTGGAAATACATCCACTGATTTTTATAGCTGCTGGTGATGTTCCAGCTGTTGGCTTTGCTTGCTTGCAGTAGTGTTTATTTCACATGCGTTTATGCACTATATGGGAGCAATGTGTCGGCCCAGAACCAAAAGTATAAATCCAGTGACCTCTGTTGACAGACTCTAGTGCAAAATTTGTTGTTATTTACTGTAACTGGGGCTGAAAAAACAAACCATTATATGCATAATTGCTTAAACATTTGCAACGTTATTTTTTGCCTAAATATTAAAATGCATTCCAGTACCTGTTTTTAAAAAAATTGCTTTATTATATAAATAATTATTCAAAATCTAAGTCTGCTTGATATTTAATTACATTTTGCAGTCTGAAGTCTTACAATCTTATTCAGTTACTAAAATGTGCAATAAATACAGCATTTCCTCGGTGCAGATGGGTTTTCAGTGTGTGTGGCTACGTTTCTCCACAATTAGATAAATGTTTCACACTTCATCTAAGTTTAGGACTCACCCAAATGAAATATTAACCATACCTTTTTATTTGCGTAACTAGTCATTACAAAGCTGATTCTCATCAGGGTTTTTCAACATCTAAGCAAAGCCAAAAAAGCACTTATAGCTGAATAGGGGCAGATGTTTCTGGTTCCCATCCCCTTCCTTCCCAAAAATACTGGTAAACGCTTGGACACTTTCCTCAGTTTGTATTCCCCAAGAGAGAATGTGTTTGTATTCCCCAAGAGAGAATGCCAAAAGAAGCTGTAAGTGCAATTCCGAGACCTTTTATTTGAAAAAATTGAGTGAAAATCAGTTTCTCTTCTGACTTTATATCATTATGTCACATGAGTTCAGTCTCAGTTAGAGCCAGTGGGAGAACAAGCCTATAGTGTTCCTCAGTGCAGAAATATTGCTTCATCCAGTGGGAAAACGTCTGAAATCCCCTTGAATATTTGAATTTTCATTCCCTTTCTACTTGGCTTTGCCCTAGAACACCTGCACTTTCTGCATCAGTGACAATTTCAACAGCTGTGTTTGCTTTGCCTTTCACATAATCTCCAATGTATGTCTCTAATATACTCCTTTACCAGATATTGTGTGCCTCCAACTTACCCACTAACTAGAACTCAAGTCTCACTTCCTCCAGCTTTCAACAACACCTACCTATTTACAAAGCGAGTTCTATTCTGCCTTTGATGTTTGAACATTATAAGGTGTTCCCATATGCCCCATGATAGTACAGATAGAAAATACAGAGGTCACCAAATCTCTCTTTTTTAAAGTTGCAATAATGCTGGGAGATGAATGAGAATTATATAGGCACATGGAAATATCAACAACTATTAGGTTTGTGCATAGCATTGGAGTAATGCCCAGATTAGGGCTAACAAAAAAGAAAAGGGAGAAACAATGCAGGATAACAGGTACAGAAGAGTGAATGTAGGGGCCAGGCATTTCTTATTGAAGCAATTATTGTCTTGAAACTTTGGTGACATGACTATGACTATGATGATACTCAAGTGCACCTAGACAGGGAGAACTTGGATCATGAAGGTTTCAGACAGCAACTATTTATAAAGACTTTGAAAATTGTCATTTATGTTATACATAGTTTGTGTTAAAAACCAACAATGGATACAATCAACTTTCTATTACCAGATTTCCAACTCCAACAGCTTTCCAAATCTTCTATCTGGTGATAGAAGTTGCAACACCTTCAACAATTTACCACTTCAGATCTGAAAACTGTAATAAAAATAGCTGGAAAACACATAGAAAAAGCATTTGTACAGAATTCAAAGTTTTATAAAAGGGGGGGAAAAATCACACATTGGGACTATACCAAAATAGCTGAAGAGCTTATAATTCTGTTTTTTTATTATGAAGTCTATGTATTAAACTGTTTTTGTAAATAATAATCCTCATTGTATTCTGTTCAATAACAAGGCTATTGCACCAAGTCAGTGGTTCTTCTTGGCCTGGTTCCCTCACGGGTTTTCTTTATGGTCCCTTCTACTGTTTTGTAGATACAGAAATAAAACATTATTAAATATTTTAAATGTGCGCAAGCATTTAATCAACATTATTAATGAGATCACTTCTCTGATGAATGAGAAATAGTGGAACGTGGAATTGTTTAATTCACATCATGGAAATACTAATGGCTTCTGTACCTTGCATTATGCTTTTAGGTGGAAATAACTAATGATGTACAGTCTATTCTGCTGATCATGATTGCTGTATTAATTGGAAAAACATTGGGAGATTACTTAAACAATTCCTTATTCAGTTCATTACTTCACCTGAAGTGTTTCCCATGCTTAAAAGCTTTGGCCTATGATGTACATGGGAAGCAGAATTAAGTTCAATAGACTATACCCTTTGATTACAAAACTCACAAAGAACACATGTGGTTGAAAATCTTGACTTTTAGCTGCAAAATACAATTTGGGGTTGAATGCAGGGTTGGACTGGGCTGACCCAGGTCTTCTACTTCTGTCTGGCAACTGCAGGGTGGAAAGTGTAGGCCCAATCAAGTTTCTATCCCCCCTCGTGCTGGCAAAGAGAAAGTTAAGTACATGAAGTGCGGGGGGGTGTCACTTGCAGGCAGTGGGGCCCCTCCCGATGGCACCCCAGTGGGCCCAGGACACCCCAGTCCAACACTGCATATATGTAGGTGTCAAAGTTCTGTTCAGAAACAAAATCCATATTATGTACTACATGCTAATGTGTCTGCAAGCTGTAAAATGTACAAAAAAAATGTACAATCTCTGGATTGGTTCCATATGCAGTTTCTAAAAAAGGACACAAGAATTTCACTTTATCAATCTAATTTATTGAACACAAAATCAATTTTCACAAATTAATCGAATGAATTTACTTGTATTTTTACGATGAACTAGTTGATCACATGTGGGTCATATGCCATTATGCACAGTGGATATACTATCATTTATTAGGGTTCCATTTTTGTTCAGACACTGGCAAGGTACTGTATATGGTGTCTTTAATTGCACTTTATTTTATTATCATGCTGTCAGTACCTGTGTATGTGCTGATGGACTTATCTATTCTTAGGGCAAAGTCTACATTGCTACACAAAACCTCGGCAATGCTCCTTAAACTTCCCTTTTATGATTATTTTCCCTTTAAATATGAGAACATACATTTCTCTTCTTGAGGCAATACAAAAGAACTAGTCAGATCTTGTTATGAAGATGATTGCTCATCTAACAGGGAACGGGAAACTAAAATATTAGTACAATGAAGCTCTTTACTATGATTTCTTCTCTGTTTTACGTGAAAGTGTTTGCAGCTGCTGTTTCTATACATTTTTCATATGTATTTCTCCGCAACTAATCCAGCTTGCCACAACACAAATGATGCCAAATTCTTACAAGACAAGCTGCACAAAACATCCTGTGTGTGAATAAATCTGTCATTGAAGCTTGAGCATGCAGAAGCTAAACGTGGCTCTGGGTGGTAGGAATCAAACCATCTGCTTAAAGTGACATGACATCCTATTGCTTAAAGCTTTGCGTAGATATACAGCATTATGCCCAATAAATGCACTTAGTAACATCGCATTAGTGTCGTAATGGCCTTAAGATAGATCACTTACTGTAAACGTTCTGTGGCGGGGACTCTGTTCTGTCAACATTACAGTTATGGATTCATACACATATCAGTATTTATATATGTTTATTCTACGGGAAGCAGAAATTGTTAAACAGTCGATATTTACATACCATCATACCAAGCAATATCAATTAAAATGCCTGGGAAAGAGTATCCCCTATACTTATCCCCCTGTAATCTAAACTGTCCCCACTTAGAATATTTATGGGGAATGTAATAAAAGTCGGTAACAGAAAACGTATTCACAATATGTAAAAAAAAAACAGCCTTTGCGCAAACTCTATATAGCTTTTGTGCCTGTGCGTTGTAGTGATGTGCGGGTCGGTATTTTCCTGACACCCGCACCCGACCCTAACCCGCGCTACCTCAGCCCGTGCCTGCCCACACCCATGCTTCCGGGTTCCTTAAAAGGATGGGAATTTCATGGGAATTTTTTTCCCCAAAATGCATCAGTTAATAGGGCTGCTCCACTAGAATTCTGCTCTGAAATCCATTTCTCAAAAGAGCAAACAGATTTTTTTAGATTTCATTTTGAAATCTGACATAGGGCTAGACATTTTGTCAATTTCCCAGCTGCCCCAAGTCATGTGACTTGTGCTCTGATAAACTTCAATCACTCTTTACTGCTGTACTGCAAGTTGGAGTGATATCACCCCTCCCTTTCCCCCCCGCCCCCCAGCAGCCTAACAACAGAACAATGAGAAGGTAACCTGATAACAGCTCCCTAATACAAGATAACAGCTGCCTGGTAGATCTAAGAACAGCACTCAATAGTAAAAACCCATGTCCCACTGCGTACTATTCAGTTACATTGAGAAGGAAAAGCAACAGCCTGCCAGAAAGCAGTTCCCTCCTAAAGTGCTGGCACAAGTCACAGCTGGGAAATTGACAAAATGTCTACCCCCATGTTAGATTTCAAAACTGAATATAAAAAAATCTGTTTGCTCCTTTGAGAAATGGATTTCAGTGCAGAAGTTTTGTATAGCAGCACTATTAACTGATGCTTTTTGAAAAAAACATGTTTTCCCATGACAATATCCCTTTAAATAGACCTGCCCCGCCAATGACATCATAAAAGGGGCGCGGTGAGCTGACACGCGGCTATAAAACTGGAAGTCGTAAGCTGGCATTTGAAGGTTGGGGGTGGGTAAACCCACTGGTCCTGTGAGTATCGGGTTGGCCCGCACATCCCTAGTGCGCGGTTTATGTAATATAACTTACTTACAGAAAGAGTTATGTTTGCTGAATAGATTAAGTACAAAATGGGCAATAAAAATGCACAATGCAATAGTCTAATAAAGAATGTTACACTACAAAATGCTAATTATTTTATTCTTATTTGTGCAAATTGTTTTTCTCTTTGTGAATTTTATTACATTTCCCCCTTTAACTCGAATAAGAGCAGTACAGGCATGGTACAGTACAATAGTCTACTGCATACTCTGCAGTATAATTACAGGGGCCTTGTGTTGCTGATGCCACAAAAATGCAGCAACAAACAACAGCAGTATTGTGACAGCAGCCACAAAGTATAACACATTTATTCTCTGTTTTTTGAACGAATAGAAATTTGTTGCGGCAATGGTCAAAAACTAGGCGTGGCCTAAAAAAAACAATATCTTTGGCACTATTTCATACCTCCCAACATTTTGGAAATAGAAAGTGGGACAATTTGTAATTGTACAAAGATGAATTTACATTAATTGATTTTCAATCACAGGAACTACTTAAATCTATGAGGTATAGATGAACTTAAATTAAATTGGTGTTCATTTATAATTTCATATCCAGTGCTGTGCAGTGGTCTATTGGATTAATCTATTTCCATATTGGGTAATGGTGAATAGCAGAAATGATACTGTTAGTGCATTGTGAGACTCTTTTTTTTTCATATACAATATTATTCACTCTATTCTCTTGCACCGTTGGAAAATGCTGACAATGTAGAATTATTCTTAAATGACTGGGTGCGCACAGCCATAGCTGTATAATTTCTGATTGCAGTTTTGATAATGAAGGGGAATTGCCCTTTAAGGGTAAGGCCACACGTGGAGATTTCGGGGAGATCTATCGCCCGGCGACTAATCGCCGCGACGAATCTCCCCGAATAGCTTGGTAGCTGTGCGCACCCGCTACATGTAAAGTCGCCTGCGCTTATTCACATGCGGCGGCAATTTTGAGCGACTTTTAAAATCGCGCCGCCGCGTGTGAATAAGCGCAGTTGACTGTACGCGTAGCGGGTGCGCACCGCTACTAAGCTATTTGCGGAGATTTGTCACGCCGATTAGTCGCCAGGCGACAGATCTCCCCGGAATCTCTACGTGTGGCCTTACCCTTACAAGTCAGTCTCCCCAAGAGACCTGCTTATCTTAAATGTTTAAATTTTTTCTTTGCTAATTTAAATTGTTACAAAAGTAACCAAGTACACTTGGCTCTCTGCCAAAAGCCAGTTAAGTTTTAGAAACTTTGGGGCAGCTTTATCAATGGTTTGAAGTGAAAATTTGAATTAAAAAAATTTAATTTCTAGGTATTTTTGTGTACTTTGACTAGGTTATAGTCCAAAATTGATTCAAATTTGCAAAAAAAATTGAAAATTTAAATTTTTCTAAATTTATCATGTACGGTCTCTTTAAAAATTCGAATTCAACCATTCACCATTTAAAACCTGCCTAATTGCTGTTTTAGCCTGTGGGGACCTCCTAGATCCTATGTGAAGTCAATTGTTGGACTTTGAAAATTAAAAAATACGAATAGAATGTGCTAAAAATTAGAATTGATCAAATACGGACCTGTTCGATTGACATTTGTTGGTCTTTTCAAAATTGAAGTTTTTGCACTTCGAAATTTGAGACTTGATAAATCTGCCCCTTTGGATCTTTTTGTGGCTGTTCAGTGCAGGAGATGAAAGAGAAAGTTGGGGCATTTCAGTAACAATCCAGGACTGCAAACTGCTGAAAACAGGACAGTTTGAAAATTTAGAAAATCTGGTAACCTTATAATTCAGGGGAGTAACTACAGAGAGTCAGCCCCTCTCCATCTCAGACAACTGCTTAGAGGAGCCTGGTGCATGCAGGATCTTTTTTGCTCACCCACCTTGTGTACACACACTTATATATTAGGTTGCATTATTACAAATACATAAATAAAAGTGCGGCTGACATCGAGCTGTGTAAAAGGATCTAAGGAAATAAAACAGTGTTAAAGGGGTTGTTCAGCTTTGGGACAATAAAGCTAGATTGAATTCAGAGATACGTACCATAGAAGCTGATCATCATCGCAGCGAATTCCCGCGATAAATTAGCAATACGCTATTATTATTATTATTTATCCAAATACAATTTTTTTTTTTTAAATTTAAAATTTTTACCTTATTTATTATTTAAAGGGGTGGTTCACCATTAAGGTAACTTTTAGTATGTTATAGAATGGCCAATTCTAAGCAACTTTTCAATTGGTTTTTATTTGATTTTTTTTTATAGTTTTATAGTTATTTGCCCTTTTTCTTTTGACTCTGCAGCTTTCAAATTGATGTTTCTGACTCCCTTCGAAGGAGGCTACAAATGTATTGTTATTGTTACTTTTTATTATTGATCCTTATATTCAAGCCCTCTCCTTTTCACATTCCAGTCTCTTATTCAAACCAATGCATGGTTGCTATGGTAATCTGGACCCTAGTTACCAGATTGTTTAAGATGCAAATTGAAGAGCTTCAATAATAAAATGAAAAATTGCAAGTTGTCAAACAATCTCAACTTATCTCAAAAGTGAACAATCCCTTTAAAAAGGGATATGAGACACACACACATACACACACACACTCCTACATATTTCCTTTTACTGTAATTTCAAAAAAGTATCTTGTACTTGATCCCAGCTGAGAAATAATTAACCCTTTATCAGGTTACAATCTTATTTGGTTTATTTAAAGTGGACCTCTCTCACACACATAAATATTTGTATAATGAAAGACCTTTATAAATTAAACATGGAACCTAAATTGTATTACTTACCTGACACTATTTTCTTCATTAAAGCACCCCTACTTGTTATAAAGGTGTTTAAATATCTGAGCTGTCAATTAAATGCCCTGCCTCTATGCCAGTTAGAGGCGGACAGTCAATTACTTTCACTTTCCATTCCATTCCAATTTCTGTCACTGCTCTCCCCACATTCCCCCTCTCTCCTCACACTCTATAACTACCAAGGGAGGGAACTGCACATGGGCATTAAGTCCCCCATTCTGGTGCATACACAAATTTTTGGGTGATAAAAAATTCCTTCTGAAGGAAACACAATTTAAATAATAAATATTGTTAGTAAAGTTTATATTGCTCAACTAACTTGATGGAAAGGAATTTGGAATTATTTCTTAGGATGACAGGTCCTCTTTAACCTAAAGGGATTCTGTCATGATTTTTATGGTTTATTTCTAAATTGCACTGTTTACACAGCAAATAATTCACTCTACAATATAAAATGTTATTCCTGAACCAGCAAGTGTATTTATTTAATTTATAATATTGGTGCGTAGGCAGCCATCTCAAGTCATTTTGTCTGGTCATGTGCTTTCAGAATGAGCCAGCACTTTAGGATGGAACTGCTTTCTGGCAGGCTGTTGTTTCTCCTATTCAATGTAATTGAATGTGTCTCAGTGGGACCTGGATTTTACTGTTGAGTGTTGTTCTTAGATCTACCAGGGAGCTTTTATCTTGTGTTAGAGAGCTGTTATCTGGTTACCTTCCTATTTTTTTGTTTTCAGTCTACTGGGGGGGAGGGAGGGGGGTGACATCACTCCAACTTGCAGTACAGCAGTAAAGAGTAAAGTTCATCAGAGCACAAGTCACATGACTGGGGGAAGCTGGGAAACTGCTCACTGGAAGAACCAGTAGAAATTTTCTACTGATAGGAACACCAGCCCAAAGTGTCAGATAAGTAATACAATGACTTGGGGGTGTCTAACTTTTGGCACCCCCAAGTATAAAATTATGTTCCTTCTCCTTTAAACAGCCAAGGACATAATTTCATATTACAACTTAATATCCGAGTAGCCATGAATATAACACCTATAGTTCATTAACTAAAAATATGTTTTCCTTTAATTGCATTCATATGTGTAGTATCTTCTGTCTTGTCATCATTGTGTGATGGGGTTATGCAAAAACAGGTGTAAAGTTTGCAATAGATGTAGCCACTTTTAGCTTGAAAAACCCGAGCTGAGTTTCTGTTGCAAATGCAACAATATTATTTTTATATGACCACAAGGGAAACATATTGATGGCGCCTACTATTTATCTGTACTGTATGAAAGTATGAAAGCAAATATGCAGTGAAGAGATGTTCTATAAAACTAACAAGCCATGCATTTCTTCTTCACTATTTATTATTTATAGCATTGTATACAAACACCAGAAACTTCCACAAGAAGCCAGTATAAATAATGCTGCTGGGATTTCAGAGCCATTAGGTTTTCTGCCACTCCCTTCTGCTCGCCTTAGTTTCCATCTACTATCATGTAGGATATAAAGCAGAGTACGTATTAGGCTTTAAATGGCCCAATCAAGGCTAAATTAAAACCTTATAATGAAAAAAAAAATTACATATACATTTCTTCTAATGTGAATTTTATCAATTAATTGGCTAGAAATGTAGGGGCAAATTTATTAAAATTCCCCAAAAATCCTATGAATCCATTTGATCATCGAATGATCGAATGATCGAATATCCGATCTATTTGATAATTCGGTATTTGATGATCGAAGAGGCCAAATTTTGCATGTTCAAATATCCGAAAATATCGTACGATCGGAATTCGATCATATTCGAACTTAGATACATTCAAGTGAAGTTTGTAAATTTGCCGTCATAATGAATGCCCAGAATTACTTTAAACATGGCAGAGTTTGTTCTCTACACTCCTAAGAATAATTTTTAAGACTACCATATCACCTGGATAAAATTAGAAAACAGTCTGCTTCATGATGTCTCGCCTTTCTTGGCAATACATTTGTTTGGTCCTTGAACTCCGAAGAAGAAATAATTACAGAGATAATGGCCAGTTCAAATGATATTGTTTTTTTTTTCAATTTTACATTGTTCCACAAGAAGTTCTCTTTAGTGCACTGTACTGTAATATTTTATGCTACATGCACTTAATATATTCTTATCTATATTGTGTTTAACTAAGTCCATTCAACCAGCATAATTGAATTACTGTAATCGATTTATACAAAGATGTTGATTAAAATACTTATTTAAATTAGATTTAGATTTGGAATCAAATGACAATAGCCTTTCAAATAATTAAAAAAAAAATGAATTGGGAAAATACTTACATTAGCGGCCCTGCATGAAATCTAAACATATTCATGTATTCTAGATAAAGTGACAGTATCAGGTTATTCTTTCTTCTTCAATGAGACATGTGAAGTCTATTTTGACTGCAGCTTTAAAGCCCCAGTGACACCAGGAAATTGCAGTGCCCTGAAGGCATTTAGAGATCATGTTCACAGCAGACTTGGAAACATTTCTTGACCTTATTCCTTGTCTTTCCTGCAATTTGCTACTTTTTGTGAAAATGTTTTCTGACACAAAACCAAGCTAAACATTTTAGGGTTCATGTATCAATGCTCCAGGTATTGCAAATGCTAAAGCTATAAGGGGAGCAGTATCATGCATGCACCCGGGAGGGGTGATTGGGCCATCTATAAAATCAGGAATGCTCCACAAGCCTTCCCTCATGAATACAACACAATATCATGCAGTATCATACATAAACCTGGGAGGGGGTGATTGGGCCATCTATAAAATGTCGCCCCGTGAGCCCCGCTGTGCTGAATCTGCAAGGAGAGGTAAGTAAAGTGTTAGGGGCAATTACAGAAGGTATCACCTAGGCTTGGGAGGAGCAGGGAGGGGGGTTTATGTAGGGTAGGGATTAGCTCTTTTTAATAGCAGGGGAGTTTGTTTCCCCTTTAAGTAAATGTGAAAATATCCTTTAAGGAATATTTGTTCTGCACACTGAATTACTGTATTCATGCAATAATGGGTGCATAAAAATGTAACAAACATCCTCTTTCTTCTGCTTCTCCAATGTAATATCAGCTGCTCTGATTTTGTCTCCTTATTCTGCTCCAAAATCCTTTGTGCATTATTATGCTTTATTGATGATAGTGCTGGAATTTCGGAGCATTTTGGATAACAGGTTTCTGGATAAGGGACCCCATACCTGTACTGTTGAACTCTCTTCAATGGTTGATCACAGAAGATATACAGTATACAGGATCTAGACAGCGGTCATGATATCTGAGGACTATGAGTAATGTACATGTGGATAGCATTACAGTTTCAGTACTTAAAGAACCATAAACATGAGATATTTAGAATGCAAAGAAAATAATATAAAAAAAATAAAACTAGGGACTTTGATTTGATTTACTGTAATAACAGAAATAAAAGTGTTAGTCTTAGAAGTCATTCCCAGTATTCTCCCAGAGGAGTACAATATCTAAGACTAATCTTTGGAAACACTACAATGCCTGAATGATAAAACCCAAGTAAGAACTCTTTTTTTTAAAATAAAGATTGCCTTCTTATAAAGAGACCATACAGCATTCTGTATATATTTGTAGATTTGTAATTGTCTTTATTTTATCTGTAGGATTTTATCATTTAACAGATTACTGAAGTTTGTGTTCCTGTAACTATTTGTACATATATACAAGGATTGAAGCTAGTTAATATTGAAATTTTTCAAATGCCACTTGATCACATGGTATGGCATGCCACCATCACTCCCTAGATGATATTACAGGTATGGGATCTGTTATTCGGAAACCCGTTATCAAGAGGGCTCCTAATTACGGAAAGGCCATCTACCATAGACTCTATTTTATCCAAATAATCCAAAGGTTTAAAAATAATTATCTTTTTCTCTGTAATAATAAAACAGTACCTTGCACTTGATCCAAACGATGATATAATTAATCCTTGGAAGAAAACCCAGCCTATTGGGTTTATTTAACGTTTATATGATTTCCTAGTAGACGTAAAGATCTGTTATCCGGAAAACTGAGCATTCTGTATAACCAGTACCATACCTGTATTAACACATAGATGCAATAAAAGGAAAGTTCCACACCAATCTTAGCTGAACCTAAGAACTTCACTTTTTTGGTCACCAGCAGATCTTTCACAGTGATACTGGCCACACACAATCTTCCACAATATATCTCAACCAGAATTCAGGGGTCCCAGTTCCACCACTTTATTTTATTGAGATAGGTAGTGAAGGGGTAGAGTTGAGAAGGACAATATAATTTGTCACAGCTAGGGAGGAATGTCAGGGCTGGGATGCCATACAGTATATTCCAGCTGTGCCAAGGTTAGTTGGTTTCCTCAGATAAGGGTCCCAGGAGAGGTATAGTGGTCATCAGTTCTCAGGGCCAGATTTCTATTGCGGGCGCCTCTAGGCCGTGCTGTCCTAGTGTCCGTCCGTGGCACAACTGAGCATGCTGCCCCTAAAAGTTTGCCTGCCTAGGCCTTGGTGGCCTTGCCACAAATTCTCCTCTTGTTTATGCAGGAGGTGGCCAATATTACAGTTAGTCCCATTTGGGTGTTTTCCTGTGCACAAGCATTCAGTGTGGCGGTTTATAGATTTTACTTACTCTTGAGAACAATATAAGTCTCTATAAAAAATATATTGCATAAAACCCTGCTTCATGTAAATAAACCAGTTTCATAATAATAGACTTTGATTTTTAGTAGTATGTGCCATTGGGTAATCATAAATATATAATTGCCATTTTAAAAAATAAGGGCCACCCCCTGGGGGTTCTAAGATTCACGGTGCACACAAACAAACCATACATGTTAGGTCACATGAGCCGTTGCCATGTAGCCACACACACTGAAAACCCATCTGCACAAAGGATTTGCTGTATTTATTGCACATTTTAGTACATGAATAAGATTGTGAGACCTCAA
>CM044442.1:102174273-102187415 GCA_024363595.1 Xenopus borealis
CGTACTTTCAATGCCCACCTCCAGGTCATTAATAATCAAGTTGAAAAGCAAGGGACCCAGTACAGAGCCATGTGGTACCCCATTAATAACACTGGTCCAGTTGGAAAATGTTCCATTTACCACCAATTTTTGTAGTCTATCTTTTAGCCAGTTCTCTACCTAGTTACAAATACTATGTTCCAGGCCAGCATTCCTTAATTTAACCAGTAACCTTCTGTGTGGCTCTGTATCGAATGCTTTAGCAAAGTCTAAGTAAATCACATCCACTGCCATCACAGAATCAAGGTCCCTGCTTACCTTCTCATAAAAAGAAATTAAGTTAGTCTGGCAAGATCTATTACGCATAAAACCATGCTGGCACAAACTCATAGTATTGTTATTTGCTATGAAGTCCAGTATCCTATCCTTTATTAATCCTTCAAAATGCTTTCCTACCACGGAGGTCAGACTAACTGACCTATAGTTTGGAGGCTGAGAAGGTGATCCCTTTTTAAATAGTGGCACCACATTAGCAATTCACCAGTCACTCCGTACCATACCAGAACACAATGAATCCTGAAAAATTAAGTAAAGAAGTTTGGCAATCACAGAGCTAAGCTCTCTAAGTACCCTGGGATGAATCCCATCTGGCCCCAGACCTTATGTAAATATTAAAAGTTTTCTTGTACACCTGAAACATTTTCATCCTTGGTGCCAATGAATGACATTGCCTACACTCAGGGTGGACTTGGGTACTTACAGAGATTTGCTTATGAAATTGCGCTTTGCACATTGTGCTTATGGTCATAAATGACTCCTATAATATCAGTTTGTTATGGACAACAGCAGCAAAGGAATCTATCTGTATTTTGATAAAGTGCACCATAGTGGGGGTCATTTATAAATGAGCAAGTTTGCACATGCACCAATGGCAGCCAATTAGGTGTTTGCTTTTATTGTTCAACCTCTAGCTGGCTGAATAGAAGCTAATCACTCATTATAGTTGCTATGAGTTAATGTCCAGGTTCACATTTGCCTAGTGTTTATAAACGAACCCCAGCCCACTGAGTGACAGCAGAATTTCAGTGTCACTTTGAAGGTGCTTCAGGGTTTTTGCTTCAAATGCCATATTGGTATTGCTTCTAGAGGAACTAGTAAAAGGTTTAAAATGGAAGGATCATTGAGTCAAGACACAGAGAGTGTTCTGCCCAGGCCCGGATTTGTGGAAAAGTCACCTAGGCCCGGCCCTAGGGTGGCAGGATTTTAGGGGGCGGCATGCTGCCCAACCACACCCACATTGGTTCAGAAACACTGGGGATACACAGACGATACAATCTTTTTTAAAATTTCCCATGCGCCAATCCCTGGAGGTGGCACAATACTTTTCTGCTAGCTCTGTGCTGATTATGATCCCTGGCACTTTAGGGGGGACATCAGTTGTTCATAAACCTGCCTAGCTTTGCAATTGTGCAGGGATCTCCAGCTGTCATTGAGGCACCAGTAAAAGAAATACACAGAAGTGCCAAATAGAAAAATCATTTACACATTTAATGAGTTATAAATATTGAAGTGGTAATAATATATTTGCACAGTCAGCAAAGGAAAGATCCACTTTAACACAAAATATTTAACAAGGAACTTCTTAAAGTGAATGGTAACAAGTAGAACAGTAGTAAATTAAATAGAAAAATTAGGTCCAAAACAAAACAGGGCCGGATTTACATAACGGGCACCCCTAGGCCTGCTGTCGTTTGTCGCCCCTGTCCCCTCCCTTTTATTTGCTCAAATTTTCATCATCAGGACAGAGCAATGGGAATTGGCACATGGGAAATTTAAATTTCTGAACCAATGTGGGTGTGGTTGGGCAGCATGCCACCCCTAAAATCCTGCCGCCCTTGGCCCGGGCCTAGGTGGCCTCTCCACAAATCCGGGCCTGGCAAAAAGTACAAGTTCATACCAAATTTTGAAACCTTACAGAAAAGATTTCCAAACAAATAGTTATAAAAGTAAAAAGGTTTATTATGACATACAGTATAATGCATTTCATGCCTAATGGGGCACTTACTCAGGCCTTACTCTTAGGCCTACAAGTGCCTAATTCGGCACAAACCATTTTAGGACCCTTTTTTATGCCCTAATAAATCTTTGTACTTGTATATAACTACTGATTTGGAATACTTTGAGGTTTCCATTTCTGTATAAAGTACAAAATATTTAACCCCTATGTCAGATAAGGAGTTTTTGTGATATATTCTCTCTTACATTATCAAGATTCAGATTAATTTTGTCCATCTACAGTTTGGACACTATCTGCAATGCATTATTATTATTCTTATTCTTAATAATAATACATATTTATAAAGTGGTTCTCCCCATATCTATGTGGGTTTCCTCCCACACTCCAAAAACATAAATGCTGATTAATTGGCTTCTGATAAATTGAATCTACTGTTTGTGAATGCAATAAGGACAGTAGATTGTTAGCTCCACTAGGGCAGGAGCTGTTGTGAATGATGTAAAATTTCTGTAAAGCACTTCTTTAGGAACATAATTTTAGAGCAGAATCTTTGATATAATTCATCCCTCTTCGATCCCCTTCCCCTAGGCAATGAACAGAGCAGGGGATTGAGTGACCCTGGGGCACAATTGCCAGGAGCCCCCCAAAGCAGCAGCAGAAACGTAAAGCCTACATGTCCTTCTGCTGCACATGCTTCTCCTCACAGCGCAGTGCAGGATTCTTAGAAAAGTCGGCTGATCCCTATGTGGGACCATTTTTCCCCCAGTTTTAGTAATGTATTTGCATTTCACACTAAATTTGTTTTGTCTTGTAAATTTTATCTACTATATATACATTTTTGGCGTCTCTGTGCTCCAAATAGTTTGGTACTGTATATCTATGCATATTGAGCATCAAAGTGATTAGTAGACCCTTTGCGTTCATATTTAGGATGGTTTATGCTGATCCAATTATGAAATGTGGGGCTTATAATCGGGGTCAATGGGATGACTTTCAGAAATTTGATAAAATTTTATGTTCAGCATAGCTTTACAGTTTTTCAGTTTGCAGTAGAAACACATATATATTGGATTTGTCAGAATGTGTACTTTCTGAAAATATATGGTTTTGTAGGGTCTCTGTACTGTCTTATGTCACATAATACACATACCAGGGTGCTTATATTGCAGCAGCCAGCACATCAGCCGTGAAAATGTAAATATACTATTGTCATTTGGGCATCTATGTTTTATGCTGATATGTTATGAAATGTGGGGCATATAATAGGGTAAAATTCAAGATTTGTGACGATTTTCAGAAATTTGACAAAAACCGTTAATTTCAGCATACAGGTGTAGGTGTACAGTTTGGCAGTTTGCAGTAGAAACACATATTTACCCATATTGGATTCATCAGAATGTGTACTTTTATATGGTTTTCTAGGGTCTCCATACTGTTAGGGGGGTCTCATGGCATATAATACACATACGAGGTGCTTATATTGTGGTAGCCAGAGTGTAATGGTGAAAATTCATATGTACTATTTGGACTTGGTGGTATCTGTATGCCACCTAGTTTGGTAAATCTATACATATTGCACATCAAACTGTTTAATAGACCCCCATGCTCCTATTTAGGATGATTTATGCTGGTAATGATACATGGACATTACAATGCTGGAAAGTTGAAGCTTTGAGGCAATTTTCAAATATTTCACCAAAACTGACAATTTTTTGAAAGCCTTTCAAATCCATAGTTTGGAACAGAAAGTCATGGGCACCCATTTTAGATTTGGTAGAACGTGTACTTTCCAAAAATTTTTGGTTTTGGGGTGTATACCTATATTTCTGTGTTTTTACCCAACAACAAAAGGCAGTCAGTGTGTTGATTTTTCATTAGCTGACGTTACCCACAAGAATATTTGTATGCGCTAACATCATTTTGGAGTTTCTAAATGCCAGCTACTTTGGTAAACCTATGCACAAGGGGCACCAAACTATTTGGAGGACCCCTGGCAATCATATGTAGGGTGCTTTTTCTTGGTACATAATGATACATAGGTTATATGATGTTGGAAAGTTGCAGCTTTGAGGCAATTTTCAGATATTTCAGCAGAACTAACAATTTTGGGAAAGCCTTGAGACTTAGTAGTTTGGAGAAGAAAGGCATGGGTACCCATTTTAGATTTGGTAGAATGTGTACTTTTAAAAAATATATGTTTTTCTGGTATGTAATGATATATCAGCGATATGATGTTGGAAAGTTGAAGCTTTGAGGCAATTTTCAGATATTTCACCAAAACCGTCAATTTTGGGAAAGCCTTGCGACACAGTAGTTTAGATCAGAAAGGCATGGGTAACCATTTTGGATTTGGTAGAAAGTGTTTCCAAAAATATATGGTTTTAGGGGGGTAAACCTACATTTCTGTGTTTTTACCCCACAAAAAATGCTGCCAATGTGTTGATTTTTCAGTAGCTGAATTAAAGGATTAAAGGCATTGGAATCTAAAGTATGCCTTTTTCTACCTTCGTGCTTTCAAAATTCGGTAATATACTGCCAGGAGTTTTTGTTGTACAGAAGTCCTAAATCTGCCTAAAACTATAGATATCTGGTATTAGCACATTCCAGAGACATGAGGCTTTCCAAATCAGTTGGATTTTCATACATACAATTAAATATTTTTCTTGTATAAATGCATATACTATGAAAAATAGGAATTTTTCATTTTTTTTGTATTCAGCACTAACAATCTTTTGCAGAGGTGGAAAATCTCTAATCTTATCTCTAATAATTTATCAGGAGGCCTCTGTTCATGATGAGAAATGGGAATGGGTTTTTTTCCAAAATACACTTCACCTTGCCATTAACTCATGTGCTTCTACTGTTCTCACCTTATTATGGCCTGCTCTCTGACCCACATATTTTTTAGACTTCTTAGTCTTCTAGCATTTGGGGGATATTTACTATCCCGTGTAAAAATGGCAGGATAATACACTACACATCGTCATGCTTCACCCTGTATCATGAGAAAACTTTGGGCAAATTCGGAAAATTAATAGTCCCGAGTGCCATCCTGTCGGCGATTTACATTCTAGCTAGCGGGGAGGCAGTTCGGGGAGATTAGTTACCTGAACAAGAAGTTATTTGTCTCTAGGCAACTGATCTCCCCAAGTAGCTTTGTGTGGTACTGCCCTAATAGATGATGCCAAGTCTTGTAACTAAATTCTTAATGAATAAATGGAACCAGCAAAGGAACATGTTTCTTCTACAGTAGCTCCTTTAATTCCCTACTTTAAAGAATTGAATTGCATCAGAACTGATCAGCCCTGTAGCTTCATTTTTCAACATTTGCCCTAAGCACACTGAGCATATGCAGTGTCACTGACAAAACATAACAAAAGCCAAAACGATGAGCTCTTGTGATAACGTTGAAGGCTTAAAACATTACTGTTATAGAAATACTGACTCTTTAGGCTGAGTGAACTGAATACCCTAACACTGTTTTTATCTCTTTAACTTTAGACTTTACAGGTTATTATGGGTGTGGTAGTTGTTTTGCATTCCAGAAAGGGTTTAACTACAGAATACAGCTATTTCAGTTACACATATTCTGTAACATACATTGACTGATACTAGTAAAATAATGCAGTAATGCTAGCCAGATATGAGGAAGGGATGGACTTGATGGACATTTATGTTTTGTAAGAGCAACGTTTTAGAATGGCTTATGTTTAATAACAGATATTGCATCTACTAGAGGTATGGGACCTGTTATCCACAATGCTTGGGACCTTGGGATTTCTGAATAATGGATTTTCACGTAATTTGGAACCTTAAGTCTACTAGAAAATCATGTAAACTTTAAATAAACCAATAGGCTGGTTTTGATTTCAACAAGGAATAATTATATTTTAGTTGGGATCAAGTACAAGGAGCGGTTTAATTAACACAGAGAAAAAGGTAATCTTTTAAAATTTTAATTATTTGGATAAAATGGAGTCTATGGGAGATGGGCTTTCTGTAATTCGGATCTTACTGGATAACGTGTTTCCCATTCCATACATATTCTTCATCTGATAATACTACAAGAAGCCTCCTGGCAGTGCCCTGTGTAAATGATCTGTGATTTCTAATATTCTTACAAATGACAGCAGGGGTAATGATCATACCAAAAAAAAAAAAAAAACATTCTTCTTTAATCTGACCAATATGCCAGACATAGACACAGCATCTGCACCTCATACAGAATAACCAAATAAGGAACAGGCTGCAGTCACTTATCCTGTTGTATTGAAATCATTATCCTATTCTATTAAAATCATGACATCAGCAGCCCTAAAAAAAATCCAGTATACATCCAAGCAGCATCAGAAAACTGACCAAACAATAGCTGCTGCTGACCAAACAATAGCTGGAAAGCAGGAGTGCAGTGTGTTTTCCTCTGTCACTTGGTCACTGTATTTTGTAAGAACTTCCATCCTGTCAAGTCCCTGGTTGGTCTCCACCTGCTACTCCAGCTCTGGAGGCCAAGCTGTCCAGCCTCTTACTGGCGCCAGCTTCTTGATGGGCCTTGCACTTTGATTATTTGTGTTAACAGTCAATTTAGCATCATAGACACGTGTGCCAAAGCTGCGTTCACTTCCTCCAGCCTTTCAACGAAATGGGACTTTTATAAGTTACCTCTCACAGCCCCCCTCCACTCCTTTGCAGCTGTAATCTTTTCTACATCTTGCAGGAAAAGAAGATATTTCTGGCAGCTCTGCCCCGAACATTCGCTCCACTCAGACTGATTTAAAAGAGATTTATAGAGTTAGGGTCATGTACCACACAGACGCTTTCCTGTTGGGATTTCTCTTCTGGGGACTGTGTATTTGCACATATATTTATTTATCTGCAGTTGCTTGCGTTTGGTTTAGGATTACAAATGCTTATCATGAGTTTGTAGCAACAGTGATGCGGAACTTTCTCTGTTTATCACAAAATCAAGCAGGGCAGGTTACGATGGGCTAAAAGGAGCCAAAAAGCCCTTCATAATGCAAAACATGCAGTGTAAGGCTTGGGACACACAGGCAGATTTGGGAAGATTTAGTCACCTGGCGACTAATCAACTGTTCTTCTGGGTGACAAATAAAGTTTATTGCGCTAAAGCACACACAGTGCTTTGGTTTCCGAAGTCGCCCGAAGTTTCCTCTTGATGCGACTAAATAGCCCCGAATGTGCCCGTATGCCACAAGCCTAAAGCCTTCTGAAAACAGACTATGTTTACATGTTTCATGCTACACACATAAAACTGCTTTCAGATATTCAAAATGTCCATAGCGAGATCTGAATGCTGTTTTCCACTCGTCCCCTGCCTGTATTCTTACCAATTTATAGGGACCCCGTAATTCAGGCTTAGAGGATATTTTGGCACTTCGAGTTTATGGATGAGAGAAAGGGGGGTAATGGTTTTTGATAGTAATTTGGTTAAGTTGCCTGTAATTAATGCAAGGGCACAGATAGTGATCCTTCTTTTCCATAAAGAAAATGTTTGCCCCATCAGGAGAGGTTGAAGTATGAATAAAACATTTTTTTTCAAATTCTCATCAATGTAATCTTTAAGCACCAAAAACCAGGTTCGAATAAAGAGTAAATTTGACCAAAAGGAATAACTGTTTGTCTGCCCCTTTTTCATCAAACACATTGATGAAATCATGTAGATATGAAAGTATAAACAGCAAATGACAAGAGCCAATGGAGCTTGTTTACACAAAGAAGAAATTCAATAAGAAATTCAAGCGTCTGAGCTGAAACACCAGTGTGCCAATTTATTGAAGGGCTGTGACACATTAACCAAGGAAGACTGAAGAGGAAAAAGTGGAGAGGAGATCACATTGAAAACAATAGTCTCATGGGTTGTTGGTCCAGAAGCAAGGGATGCACCATCAGCAGACCTCACTATTAAAGAAAGTTGTTTGAGACTGGTAGGAATTCTATGCCATTCGGGGAAATTCATTGTCAAGAAAACAGTCACAGGCCGCAGAGTCAATGATAGGCGAGGTTATTATGGTCCTTTTGAGTCACTATAGAGAAACAGGGACAGTTAATAAAGAATGGTCCCTAATGGAATCACTGGTTGGCAGGAAAGAAAAGTTCAATTTAAATGAAGGATGAATTGGGCAATCCTTCAGAAAATGTCCAGATAAGCCACAGACCTTGTTAGACCAATCTGCATTGGTTCCCCTGGATTTGTTGACGAGAAAACAAAGGAGCCTTGAGAAGCAACTAGGAAGATAAAACACGGTTGAATCTCTCAGCACGTCTCTCCCTGAGATTGATCCGACGAGTAATAGCCTCCCCTATGCCTCTCACTGGGAACTCAGTGCATGAGTTTGGTACAGGAATTAACCCAGGTATAGAGTAACAGAGGTGGCGAAATAACAAGTTCATAGGCACTTAACTGGTAGCTGGTCAATCTGAATTACCAAATCAATAAGCCCTTCAAAATCAGCAGGAATACCAACCAGAGCTAACTCATCTCTCAAAGGGTCAGAAAGTCCAATGCAAAATTGGTGTCTCAGGGCCTTATCTTTCCACTATCCGTGGAAATCCACAATATCGTCCTCCATTGGATGTCTGCCTTGGCGCATATAGTGGATGGTGACTGCAACAGAGTCATCATAGATTTGGGCTTAAAAAAAAATGGACTTTGGACTTCAATCAGGTGATGTGCCCATGCTTGGGATTGCTTGACAACAAAGAAATAATAATGCCAACTTTAAGAGTTTCGAAGAACTGGGAGACATAATCTCAACCAGCCTCCAGCCTACTGGCAAATTGATACTATCAGGCTTCAGTATCTGGTCGAGTAATAATATCCGCTATGCCTCTAACTGGGAACCCAGTGCCGGTTTGGTACAGGAATGAGCCCAGGTAAAGAGTTGCTGAAAATATCAAGTTTGTAGGCACCTAACTGGTAGCCAAAGCTGAAAATCAGAAAGGGTGAAATAGTAAATGGAGCCAGGCACAGGTCAGGAACAGAATCAGCAGCAGTCAAGGGACAATCCAACGAAAGAGTCAAGAACAGGTCAATAATCGAAAGTCACATAAGAACACTCAAGGGCAGATTTACTAAGGGTAAAAAGTGAATATTCGAATGCAAAAAATTTGATATTCAAAGTAAATTTTTGAAAACTTCAACCATCGAATAGGCTACTTCGACCATTTGATTTGAATGGTCGAATAGTAAAATCCTTCGACTTTGAAATTCGAAGTACTGTCTCTTTAAAAAACTTACTGCCAAATAAAAGCTGTTGAATTGCTATGTTAGCCTATGGGGGCCTTCTAGAACATTTTTCTAAGTTATATTTTATCGAAGAACAATACTTTTAGTGTTCGATCGAACGATTGTTCTTTGATCGAATGAATGCCAAATTCGGTGAAAAATCCTTCGACTTTGATATTCAAAGTGGAAGGATTTTAATTCGGTGGTCGAATTTCTTAGAATTTTCTACTTCGAAATTCGACCCTTGATAAATCTGCCCCTCAGTGTCAATCAGAAGACAATAACCTTGCACTGATTTGGGGACCTTGGTGAAATGATCTGTAGCCTTTATTTACAGTATGTGTGGGCTAAGTGTACAAGATTAACAGACATAAGTATTATTCTTCTGCCTAACACCCCCACTATTGTTGGTAGATATTTTTATGCCAAATAAAAAATTCTTCCTCTCTCTTTCATTCCTACCTTCTTCAAAGCATGAGATTGGATGTAAGTGGAAACTGCCATCAAGGCTAGTCTAAGATGAACTTCAATATTTCCTCATAATCCAATAGTTTTCTTATTTTTACCTGAATGTAGATAATGTTATAATAGATAAAATAGTAAGAAGATTATAATGTGTGTAAGGTAGAAGGTAGTTTTAAAGTTGTCTAATGGCCAAAAAGTATTAAAAAGCCATTACAATTAATACAGTAAGAATGGACAACATGGGAATATTGATATACTGGACTTGGAAGATATGAGAGGTAAAATGTCAAACTGAACATAAAATTGCACATTTAATTCGGTATAACAACCCTGCCTTGCACCATAAAAAAAGTTTAAAAGGATTTAAAGCTCTAACTGAGGAACAAAATGAAATTCTAAAGAAATGCTGCTGAAATAAGCAGGCCGAAATGGTGAGGTCATATCAATGGGATGCATGCAAAGGCCACAGGAATTGTGGAAAGATTTGTGTTAATCTCTCATGCATTCTATTTTGCAGAGTTTATTGGAAACCCTTGTCCCCACATGATTTGGTTTGGTGTTTCACATTTTCCAGTTTTTAGCTATGATTGCAATGTTTTATGGGAGATCACTCTCATGATACCCTCCTGTACACGTTAATAAATGTTTTTCTACAAGTTTTACAGGATTCTGTAAAATCCTTACGGTTATAGAAAACAACAGCCATTGCTGCCAGATCCAAAGAGTCTTCCAGACATGTACAATTATACAGCCCTATGTCTATAAGTAGTCACATGAATGGCTCCTGCACTTCCATTGGCCTAAAAAACCTACAGGAAATGCCTTCTGCAATAATTTAGCAGTGAGTTTATTCAAACATTTCCCTAGAAACATCCCAGCCAAGAATTTATCCTTTCTTTTCTTTTGTTCAGTATTGTATTATTCCCAGTGCTCTGTAAATTATGCACTACAGCTGATCAAGTCATATTTCATTACAAATATACAGATGCACTGTAATGCTTGAACAGTGATCCATAACATCAGCAAAACAGCTTGCATTTATTTACAACCTGTGATTTTCATGATACATGAAACACTCTTTGCACAAACTTTTAATAGTTTGTGTTTTGGTAAGGTATGGCAGCCTGAGTAGAAGATATGTGACATAAAATAAGGATTATAAAATTCTAGCATCCAGAAGAATGTGACCTCTGGTTGTTGGGTGCTAGAGAGAGGCATAATAGAAAGGAAGTTTATAATGATATTTATATCATACTGAAAGTTAATTCTATGAGGAACTCGCCAATTAAAATGTATTCTATTTTTCCAGTGACCCTGTGATATGTATAATAATAAATATTGATTCAGTGAGGCAGCTGTGTAAATTTATTCTTCTGAGTTAATTTTATTGCATGTATTTTTATTTGAAGTTCAGCATAACTTTTTTAAACAGAAGGTATCTCCAAAAATAGACTAGGCTTTGCTGTCCCACCATAATTTTGGCTGAGATGCGGCATTTCTTTTTCTCCGCTCTCCACAGTGTTTGAAGGATGGTGCTCCTCTGCTTATTTTATCTCTAAAAACAAATCAATTATTCTGTATGTTTTGTTCTATTTCCTACATGATATAATCTTTTGTTTTAATTTGCTGCCTCTCCAGTTTCCAAGAATTTGACTCTTTGTGGCTTGTCGAGACACTGAGTTCAGTGGTCTCTGCTTCTAGACCACAGCCCAAGGTCGAGGATTCCCTCCTTTTCCTTCCCACTATTGTCCTGCATCCTGCAGCTTCTGTTCCTTACACTACTGCTGCTGTCGTGACTATGGGGACTGGCACCAGGCACACTCCTTCTATCTCAGTCTCTGAAGCTAAACACTTGCCAGATTTTACAATAGGCTGACCTCAGCGATTTGTACAGAAACAAACATTTAAAGGAAGATTTTAAGGAAGATGCACTTGCAGATGCATTCTTTTAGGTGTCCCAACAAAAAAATTCCATGTTTATATTTATTCTACTAAAATGTGCTCTGTACAACATACAACATACGCTTTTACATTCATTGAAATATATTGATGCATACTTTATAATTTAAATACTTTATCATTTAAATAAATAAAGTTATAATATGGATCAGCTGTTTATTTCTTCTACTTGCGGGAAGGTGTTAAGGCAGGCCTTATTGTATGAATAAAACATTTTTTCTCTCCGTATTACTAGAAGCAATTTCCTCAAATGTTTAAATGCAAACTGATAAGAAGGAATGAACTGCATACATAAAGCTATTCTATCCAACTGCCAATACAATTGTATTTTCCCTTTCAAACTCAACAACACAAATCTCCTACGAACACTTTTGATATGGGAAGATATGCATTTCACATTATCTCCACATTGCATTAACTTTGTACTATCTAGTAAATCTTGTACATCATTTCTTGCTGGATCTCTCCTCCGGGATCCTCATTCCTTTATCCTTTTGGATTTCTATGAATAGTGCAAATGAGGCCTGCTGCTTGAGGAGACATATACTGTTCTGAGGGGTCAGGTTTACACTATAATTTTATATACTTTATACACACGCACACACATACACACACACACATGGTTTACGTTTACAAACAACTTACATGGAAATTGTTTAGGAACATATGAACAAGATATAAAGCACCCATAGGTTAAATCATATAAAATGTATTTTTATTGATAACCCAATATTTTAGCACATCAAGTGACCTGTCTTTATGTTAAGACCTGTGAGTATGGGATGTTTTTTTAATGTTTCCAATTTCTAAGCAATTTCTGTTTGTCACGTTATTTGTAAAGGTACTTACTGCTAAAACCAGAATCTAACTGGGCTTTGCTATTTTCTTGCCTGCTAGTAGTTGAAGTAGGTGGCATATTTATTATGTGTGACAATACACTACACATCACCAGGCTTTGCTGGTTAAAAGACGGCGTAAAATATGGTGTCAATTTTTTTATGCTTCTATTCTTAGAGTGACTTCCACAGGAAGCATTTTTAAAATACTGGCGGCAAATCTGGCATTCGCAAGGTGTAAATAAAAAACACCTTGATAAATTTGCCATTTATTTTACAAAGCTTTTCAAACCCTTTTTTCCAACAACAACAAATGTCATTTTATAAAGCATAATAAAAATGCTCCTAACTCAACACACCAGTAGTTAGACTCCAGTCCTCACCATGTCTTGAATATTTCTGTGATTCTCCTTTACCTTAAAATGTTGTGGGGACAGAATTGAATCGAATGCTTATCAAATTGTTTTAGGCTATAATTTTTCTCGCTATACGATTTCTCCATGAATTTGTACGGTTGGATACCGATCGTTTAATTTCATAAATTTGCCCCATAGTCTAGAGAAGAGCTTTTTTCAGCATCTATCCACCAAATTGTTGTATCATCATCTGCTAAGGGCAGCACGGACCATCCTCCTTCTGAGAA
>CM044442.1:102216089-102246860 GCA_024363595.1 Xenopus borealis
AAAATGACATTGTACAAACTGTTCTTGATGAAGTCATGAAGCATTTTAGCAAGGGGAAAATACATGAAAGACATGGAATAATGTACAATGTTCATTATAAAACACAGACAAAGTTCTCTGTCTGCCAATAAAGGGACTATAACTTTTGCAAGCAACAGGCTTCATTACAGCTGGCACCAGGTGAAATTTGTTCTGGATGTTTCAAGTTTGTTTGATTTTCTGGGGTCATTTTTAAAGTTTTGATTGGTGAGTTTGGATTTCATATATAAATCCACTAAATCCGTAAATCCAGCTCTGGGAGCAAGGAAACCATCTTCCTAAGGGGCAGATTTATTAAATTCACATGAATGATTAGAAATTCGATAGAATTTTCAAAAAGATTTGAATTCGAATTTTAAAACATTTTTGAAGACCACTTTTCGACCATCGAATTTTGAAAATTCAATCGAATCGAATGATTCGAATAATTCTAATAAAAAATATTTGAATATTCGACAGTCGAATAACTTCCCCTTTAAAGTTTTATTCGACTGCCTAGTTCGCCAGTTTCAATATACCGAATTGGTTTTAATTATTTTTGATAAAAAAATTTGATTGCATAGTTAAAATTGTTCGAATCGTTCTATCCGAACTATTTTATCGTTCGATAGAATATTTCCTATTCGATCATTCGACCAATCGAATCGAATTCGACCCTTAGTAAATCTGCCCCATAGAGTAAATTTTAGGCAAATAATTCAAATTTTTCAAAATAATTTCCTCTTTATATCTGTATTTGATAGTTAATAAGGTACATGAATCCATATTGGTGGCAACACAATCCATTGGGTTTATTTAACGTTACACTTCTTAAAGTATGGTGATACAAATTACAGAAAGATCCCTTAACTGGAAAACCACAGGTCCCAAGCATTCTGGATAACAGATTCTATACCTGTATATATGTTTTTATACTACTTAGGGTAGTGGCATACGGCAGATTCGGGGAGATTTAGTCGCCTGGCGACTAATTGCCTGTTCTTCTGGGCAAAAAACTTCCCGAATTGCCTTTGCATGTCTTCCCTTCTTGTATAATGAAGAGTCACCTGCGCTAAACAAACGCAAAGCGAAGAGCCGCATGTGCTTAGCGCAGGCGACTCTTCATTATACAGGAAGGGAAGTTCGGGGAGATTGTCACCCAGAAGAACAGGCAATTATCTCTTCGAATCTGCCCCCGTGTCACTACCCTTATACTATTTTGGACAGGACAAAGGGATTGCATAAAAACTTAATGTGGAAACTTCATTATCAAAAATTAATGGTGGTGAATGCTTAATTTTAATAAAACAATATGTAATATTGTTATAGATATGGTTCATCAGTGTGCTTTCTCAACTTAGAAGTACAGATGTGGGATCCCTTATCTGTAAACTGGTTATCTAGAAACCACTAAATTGTGGGAAGGCCTTCCCCCATTGAATCCATTTAATGCAAATACGCTCCTAATTACCGAAAGGCCATCTCCCATAGACTCCATTTTATCCAAATAATCAAAATGTTTTAAAAATTATTTCCTTTTCTGTAATAATAAACCAGTAGTTTGTACTTGATCTGACTAAGATATGATTAATCCTTATTGTAAGCCAAATCAGCTTATTTGGTTTATTTAATGTTTACATAATTTTCTAGTAGACTTAAGGTACGAAGAGCCAAAGTACGGAAAGATTCCTTATCCGGGAAAACCCACAGGTCCCGAGCAGTGTGGATAACAGGTCCCATACCTGTAATAATAAAACAGTAGCTTGTACTGGATGAATTCATATTGGTTGCAAACCAATGATAAATGATGAATGTCAAGGATTTTTGGCTTAAGGTATGGCGATCCAAATTACAGAAATAAATCATCAGAAAACCTGACATATATAAACAAAAAGCTGATTAACTAATTGAAATGTAGAATTTTGTAAATGCTGAGAGAAACAAGTGTTCACTTGAGAAAGGCTGTGTGAAAAAAGCTGCTACTTTCCAGCTTTCTAAGCAGCCAATTTTGTCCATTTGACCTGAATGAGCTACACCAGGTTTTAGGTGCTTTAAAATAATGGAGTATAAAAGCAAATAGACACCTTCAGAAATGACATACAGTAATTAGCTTTTTGCAATGCCTGCTATGATTCATGAGGCTAAACCATGTATAGGAATAAAATCACAGTTAAATAAATACACAATTTGCTTCCCATCACTATTGTTTGTCTGCTGTGAATCATATTACAAACAAAATAACAAATTACAAGAAACACTAAAAAAACACAGCAGACCATGAAATGTGGTAGACATACAATAAATATTAAAAGATTAGGCATGCATTGAGTCCGTTTGTCATAGCAACCTGTGATTGGTGCAAATTAGTTTTGGCAGCAGGCTAATTTATTATCAGGCCCGCCAGCCCTCCTTTTCAGTCCCTTCAAGAAGCCAAGTTTCATGAACTCTATACACATCATGATTGTTATGAGTGATCCATGGGTATATTTTGTATGTTATTCTAGGAAGGAGCTTGCCCCTGTTGAGGTAAAATTAGGAAAAATTACTTTTCTTTGTTATTTTTCTATTTTATTTTCAGTTTCCATTATGTCAATAGAACCAGGGTTTTGTGAAATGTTATTCTTGCAATTGTTACATATGTAGCAGTGACACTGAAGTCTGTGGAATAGACCTGAAGAAAACAGAGACGTCTTTCATAAATGGGTTAAACATTTGGTGCTTTACTGCGGGGCCTTATTGGATTTTGTGAAGAATGTGAATGTTCTGAAAATACTAGCCAGGATTTAAGGTTCTCTCCTCAGGACCTGCTGAGTTTTCCACTCATCAAGGCAAAGGATTTTTCAAGATACAGCTGAGTTTATACTATTACGGGCGATAGCGTATTTATTAGTATTGCAATTTGTGCAATTTGTTAGAGGTTTTCTCTACGTAGAATAAACTCAAATTTAAAAAAAAAAGGCAAATGCTTGTTTTTTTTATCTAAATTAGAATATAAAATGTAATTATTTAAAATTTTTGAAAGCATAATTAAAATTCCCAAGTTTTAGTTTTGATTTGTGGAAAAACAAAATTTAAATTTGAACGCCTCCTTAGACTGTCTATGTGGGGGGAAGGGGCTTATAAGCTTTATTCTGTTTTAGACTATAAAGAATACCCTTATTGAAATGACATAAGAAAAGCACAGAAACAAAGTGTATTCATTTTTCTAGAGCAGAAAAGGGTAGCTAATATATATTCATCATTATTAAAGGGGGGGTCAACTTTCAGTTAACTTTTAGTATGTTATAGAATGGACAGTTCTAAGCAACTGGTTTTCATTATTATTTATTATTATTATATATATTATTTTTAATTATTTGTCCTTTCTTCTGATGTTTTCCAGCTTTCATATTGGGGTCACTGACCCCATCTAAAAACTAATACTCTGTAATCCTACACATTTATTGTTATTGCTACTTTAATTACTCTTTCTATTCGGGCCCTCCCATATTCATATTCCAGTCCTTTATTTGTATCAATTTCATACAAATGAAATTATATTCTAGAGTGGTTGAATAAAAAGTGAAATAACATATAAAATAAAACATGAAAACCAATTGCAAATTGTCTAAGTATATCACTCTCTACATCATACTTAGCGGCAGATTTACTATTATTCCCCCCAAAAAATTCGATTTTGCTCGATATTCGATTAGCATTCGATTATCGAATGCTAATCAAATAGTTTTAGGCTACGCTGTTATTCGATCTTTGATCATTCGAATAATGATCATTCAATCATTCAAATGAATTATTCGATCATTCGAATAATTCGTACGATTCGAACGATTCGATTGTACGAATCCTATTCGATCAGGACTTAGCCTCAGAAGCCTATGGGAGAGCTCCCATAGGCTTCTATTACAATTCAGTAGGTTCAATCTGGCGAAGTAGGCAGTCGAATACATTTTAAATTCAAAATCCTTCGATGATCGAATAATAGAACGATTGAATATTCGATCATTCGAATCTATTTGATCATTCGATCGTTCGCTATTCGATGATCGAATAAGCCTAATTTGCATATTCGACCAATCAAATTAATCCTACGATCGGAATTCAATCGAATTTGATCGAACTTCGTTCTTTTCACATGAATTTAGTAAATCGGCCCCTAAAAGTTATTTTAAAGGTGTACAACCGCTTCAATGGAAAATTATGAAAATGTGAAAGTTTTTCCAAAGAAAATTAGCAATGGCCAGTCAGGTAAATCTTAGTAACCAGCATGACAGAAATCTAATGTAAATACATAAACATTCTTTTATGTGAATGTCTGTACATCTGATATGTTGGCAGCATTAACATTATTATTACTATTCATTTAGGAACATATTTATGTTTTACACTTTATTATTCATCATTACATTTCTTGTCAAGGTTCAGTTTTTTGAGTGTAGATTTGTAACAGAGATTCATCCAAAACATTATGTTCTTATTAACATGGCAGTGTTAGGGGAGCACAGTGAAACACAGAAGGCTTCAATCCAAGACTGGAAAATCTTAATAGCAGAAGCAGTTACAAGAATGTATTAAGCAAGATATTTAATTTCCAAGTATTTAAGTACAGTATGTACTAATTATCATCTTATTTCCCCACATTTACAACACTTTGAAAGTCTTAAGAATATTATTTTATTTTCACACATTTTACAGCAGTTTGAAAATGTTAAGAATATTATTATAGATCTCGATTACCTTATTCAAGGCAAAATAAAGACCCTCCTGCCATTTGACATGAGCTCATTCATGTGAGCCCACATGTTGAGGGAAGGGTTGTATAAGAAATCAGGTCTATGAAAAAAAAAACATAAATATTTATTTTGGAAGCTCATATACAATACAATATTGATCAATGCAAAGTTTCAGGTCAAGGTATAATTGTGCTGGCTTTGGGTGCTCCCTAGACTATAATTGCTTGGGCATTGAGAGTTAAGGTCTTCTCATCCTGCACATAGCAAATGTAGAGAATGTCTAAAGACCAATGTGACTTGTCATGAACTCATATAACACAACACTAGCCTCTCTCGCTGGGAAGCAGGTGTATCCCTGATGGGTTCTCCAGTGGGTAGGGTTGGACTGGCATATCAGGGTACTAACAGAAAATCCCAGTGGGTCCTGCAGGGAGTTTGCTTGGGTGTGTGCATTGGGTGGAGGGTAAATGCAAATGTCATCTGTGCTGGGTGGGGGGGCTAATATTATGTATGTATAACTTTGTTTGTAAAGCGCTGTTAAGGAACCACAGCACTGTACAGTGCATACAAGTACAATATATATAAAAGTATACATGGGGGAGAAAAATCACATAATAAATATATACAGAATCATAGGACAAAGAGCTTAAGTGCCATGTGGTAAGAGACATAGTGGGAAGGAGGTCCATACCCCGTAGAGCTTACAGTAAGTATGTATAAGTAAGTATATTATCAGTGATCTGACCTGTCAGTGAGGGCTCAAGCTCTACAGTGACCCCATGTCAGTGGGAGAACTACCACAGAAAGTAGTAGTAATTGCAGACATATAAACTGATTTCTTGGGTACCTAGGTTTTCAAATGATCTTCTACCTCTATTTTGACAGTGCACAAAGCCCAGATCTCAACCCACCCCTAACCTAAACCTAACACATACGTGAACCCTTACGTTCTGTTCTCTTATAACACAGAAGAGGGAGCACTTCAATCACCATCCACATAGTTGCAATGGAATGCAGTGAATGACTCTGATCACAGTGGATCACAATATTAAAATAAGTACAAAGTTCTAAAAAAAATATTCCAGACAGTAAAGATGCTCACGCAAAGGCAATATGTACTTAAGCTACTATCTATATACTGGATTAAAAACCAGCATATGTATACAATTATCCAGCAGGAACTACAGAGACAGAATTGCTTAAGACAGCATAGTGATCCAATAAATAACAATATTGTCATCAGAGGATACAAACTATTATATAGAAGTACTCAATGGTATCCAGTAGTTAAATACATTGTTCAGAGTCTAGATCTATTGCAAGATATGTGCACCTACTGCAGAGCATTGCAATTGTAAGCTCACTTTTAACAGTGGCCTGGCGACATCCGAGTGTTCTGTCCTACAGATTGACGAGCCCTTTGATGCCGGTTTACAGTACATGGCAGCCACTCTGGAGCCGAGGCACATCTGGAGTAAAGCAAACTCAGTGAACCAGGGGCCAGCCTTGGCTGCAGTCATAAATGAGAGCAGCTGATGGAATTCAGAATTACCTCCCTGAACACTTTTCAATCACTGGGTCAATTTCTTAATGTAAACATAGATGGAAGAGGAGCAAGGTAACCTTCTGCTTCGTGTTTATCACTAAGAGCAAGAAAACAGACTCAAAGGCATTTGTATAATCTGATCAGGCTTCATGTTTCACACCATTTTATTGCACTGACTATATTTTATGCTGACACCAAACTATCAGATTTTTTAATGTATTGGTGGATATATATATATATATATATATATATATAGTGAATAAAGTACCCCTTATTGTAAAATATAAGGATATTATAAGACACAGAGGAGTTCCATGACCATATAAAAGCACAAGACTGATGGCCATGGTTACTTATAATATCCTCATATTTTTCAACAAGTGGTACTTTATTTATTACTAGACATTAAGCCCATTAAATTAACGGGCGCTAGAACATATCTAGTCAAACATTTATAAAAACAGAATTGTTGTAGGGGAATTTTCGCCTGCGCTACACAAATTCACTAACGTGCTAATTTACGCTCTGGTCGGCGAACGGTAACGTATTTACGTTTTTCAGACTATCACCCACAATTGTAAAACACGCCACAGCGTAAGGGTGCGAAGTTGCGCGTCTATCTACTTCGCTAGCGTAAATTTGCCAGAGACGGTCCGTGCGGCACATGCACAGTAGCGCAATTCCACGCACACAGGGACTGGATGCAGAGACACTTGAACTTTACATTAAGCCCGTTAAATTAACGGGCGCTAGAACATATGTTTATTGTATGAATCATGGTATAAAGATCCAAATTATATAAAGATCCATTATCCAGAGACCCCCAGGTACCGAGCATTCAGGATAACAGTCCCAATACCTGTATTAGGCAATTTGTTTTTGGAGAGCAATTTCTTGTTCATAACTTTAGCCTTTGGATGATATTTTAGCTTACATGTTTAAATAAATTAGGGTGACATCTCCAATCCACATTCATAAATATAATCATGAAGTTTAACAACAGCAGTGACAACAAGATTATGTAAACATTTTAAGTGTAGGGGCTTAGAAGAGGTCCTATTTAATGAATAATTTTAATGTATTTTTTCTCTCTAAAATACTGTTGATAGGAAGTCTCTAAAATGACTTCTTCATGGGGCCCAGTAACGTCATTTAGACGGATGAAACTTGGAAACACATATATTTCCTGTAATGTATAATTGCATAGCCCAAGACATGAAGGCAAAAAAGTAATGTGATTGTGGTGAAAGAAATTCCCTTTTTACAGGTATTTTAGAAATGAGCCAAAAGAACATTTTCTTCGACCTGTAAACAGAACATTTTTCGGCGCCGAGGTGGTTGGGGCTTTGTAATCTGTTATGGTGTATTCATTTTGCAGAACCATAAAGTCAGTGCTTATTGCTAATTCTTTCTGTCGTTATTATGGAGGGAAAAAGATTACAATTACATGTGCTGCAATACATGCTCCCAAAGGCTATGGGATGATGGGAGCAAACAAACAAGTACATTAGGTACTGCAAAACAAATCAAAGAACTAGAGAAAGAATGGCAAGCAAGCAATTTAACAAGCTGTCTGAGAAACAGAGAAACAGAGGAACTTGAGTTCATTGCACTTGTTTATAACACAAGGATAGAAATTTCTCATTTTCCCACAGCTGAATTAAATCGTGAATGTTTTGCAACACTATTGAACACTACCTAAACAAAGTGCCATTGTTTCCAATTAAAGTTATTCCAGTTATGCCCTGCAATCTGGTTTCCATTATTAGTGACACTCGTGATACATCTAACACGCGTTCATCATATTCTTTCTGTCCCGCATGAAACAGCAACCAACTTCTGAAAGGGCTACAGGATTCCTTAGTCAACATGGAAGAAAATGTTCCATTTTATTTAATTTTGAATCACCTAAATATTTGTTGTGAAGTTTTCTGTTGTTTTCCATTTTCTTATCTAAAGGATTAATTTGCTAAAATTTGCTAATATCTCCTGTTAAAAGATCCAAGGCCACCAGTGGTGTCCACAATGGGTGACACCACATGGGCAATTTGTCATCTACTCTCCTGCATACAACAAAGTGCAGGGAAAAAACTTTCTGTTTGTGTGTATTGAAATTGGCAGAATTCTCCTTGATAAAGGCTTTGTACTGAAACTTTGAGGTGATTATCTGACCTGACTAACCTGGACTTTTTACTTTTTTTTACATTTATGCTGGGTGGTATGCATGCAATTCAAATGTTTTGTTTTATCTATTGGATGCTTTGTAAAAGTGGCCCAAATGCATATAAACTTTTTGACACTTCAACCACGTCCACTATTCTCCTTTGTTTCCTTATTATCGGGGCAGGTGGATCTTTCATCCTCTGTATATGTCTTGTATCTTATGTGGGCAGTTTTCATAGCCCCTCCGTTGATTATAATTTTTATATTGCTTCAAACTTCTGACCTGTGACATAAAGGAAGGAGAACTTATCATCTGATTACAGCCCCTACCCAAGAACCCGTTATTTGATGATTGCATCCCTTTAAAGTAGTCATTATTAACATATGTATGAAGCAGCAACATATATCACAGTAGGGAAATGCAAGTGCCTCTAATAATTAAATCCCGGGGAAACAGAAGATTTTTTATTGCTGCTGCCTGAAACCAGAGACCTCCAATCTGAGGTGTCCCAACTGTTGCTGAAAAGCAGCCTCCCTCATACCCAAACTGTGAGCCTCATCCGGTTAGTATTAAGAATTGCAGTGTATCATATAAACTAGAGAGTGGAAGGCTAGTATTTGTGGCAGTGGAAGAACTGCAGTCTTTCTCTCATCTTTAAAGAAAAGCATTAGGAGATTTTAGCAGTATAATAAAGCTGTTTTTTTATGTAGCTAAAATCTCCTAAAGCTCCTACTAAAGCAAATTGTTGGTAGCCGAGGATGAGGATGAGGAGGGTATAACAGTGCTTTATTAGCAGGTTCATGCAGCCATTACATAACAGCAGTAACTTCTTACTTTCACTTTCAAGCTGTACAGAAAGCCCTGTGCATGCACAGTGGCACAGAACATTTGTATAAACACCACACAAATGGCAAGGAAAGTTCTAGAATCTGGTGGCCCACAATGGAGCATTTTAACTCAACATTCCATTATAATTGCACTCATGACAATAATTGAATATGACACAATTTGTGTCAAACAACAGTTACACCAGCGTATGGAGCAGCACAGAAGAGCCAGCTCTTCTGGTCAGGGCTCAGCCATGTACATACAGTACATCTTCGACACCTTTCGATGGTCGAATTACTTGCCCTTTAAATTTTTATTCGATTGCCTAGTTCGCCAGATTAAACCTACCGAATTACTGTATAACCCTATGGAAAGCTCCAATAGGGTTTTTTCAGTATTTTAAGATCGAATAAAAAAAATTCGATCGAATGGTTAGAATCGTTCGAATTGTTACGTTAATTCGAATTCGATATTCGTTAAAATTCAGTAAAAATTCGATGGTCGAATTTGAGTGTTTTTTAACCCTCGAATTCGACCCTTAGTAAATCTGCCCCCTAGTGTCTTTTATTACATTACCCCAAAAGAAAATGTATATTAAAAAAAACTGCATTGCATACTCCAGATGAGGTCTTACTAGGTCTATAAAGAGGTATAATTATGTTTTCATCCCTTGAGTTTATGCCCTTTTTTATGCAAGACAGAACTTTATTTGCTTTAGTAGCTACAGAATGACACTGCTCAGAATTAGACAACTTGTTATCTATAAAAACCCCAAGATCCTTCTCACTTAAGAAAACTCCCAACACACTGCCATTTAGTGTATAACTTGCATTTATATTATTTTTGCCAAAGTGCATAACCTTGCATTTATCAACATTGAACCTCATTTTCCAGTTCGCTCCCCAGTTTCTCAACTTAGACAAATCACTCTGCAGAGTTGCAGCATCCTGCTTGGAACCTATAGTTCTGCACAGTTTAGTATCATCTGCAAAAATAGAAACCATACTTTCAGTGCCCACATCCAGGTCATTAATAAGCAAGTTGAAAAGCAAGGGACCCAGTACAGAGCCCTGCGGTACCCCACTAATAACACTGGTCCAATTAGAAAATGTTCCATTTACCACAACTCTTTGTAGTCTATCTTTTAGCTAGTTCTCTATCCAGGTACAAATACTATGTTCCAGGCCAACATTCCTTAATTTAACCAGTAACCTCTGTGTGGCACTGCATTGAATGCTTTAGCAAAGTCTAAATACATCACATCCACTGCCATCCCAGAATTGAGGCCCCTGCTTACCTTCTCATAAAAAGACATTAAGTTAGTCTGGCAAGATCTATTACTCATAAAACCATGCTGGCACAAACTTATAGTATTGTTATTTGCTATGATGTCCAGTATCCTATCCTTTATTAATCCTTTGAAAAGCTTTCCTACCACCAAAGTCAGATTAACTGGCCTATAGTTATTAGGCTGAGAATGGGATCACTTTTTGAATAGCGGCACCACATTAGCAATTCACCAGTCCCTTGGCACCATGCCACGCCTCAATGAATCCTGAAAAATTAAGTAGAGAGGTTTGCCAATCACAGAGCTAAGCTCGCTAAGTACCCTGGGATGAATACCATCTGGCCCTGGACCTTTTTTTATATTAACATGTTCTAGTCTCTTTTGAATGTCATCATGTGTGAACCATGTATCATTAGATTTATTACTAGAATTGGGTCTATTGGGTTCCTCATTTGTGTAGAAAGACAAAAAGTATGCATTCAGAATTTTAGCTTTTTGCTTGTTCTCATTAACCATTGGACCCCCCCTCTGATAATAAATGTCCCACCCTTTCCTGCTTAAATTTTTTTACTATTAACATATTAAATATGTTAAATATCTTAAACATATTAAATAAAAATAATTTTGGATTCTTTTTAATGCTTACTGCAATATCTTTTTCCATATTGATTTTAGCTTGCCTGATTGCTTTTTTGCATGATTTATTGGCCTCCTTGTACTGTACCTTATAAAGGATTTGGCTGTCCCAGCTAAATGAAATCCTTAAAAGCACGTCTTTTCTTACCCACCTCAACACCAACACTTCTTTGCAATGACATTCCTTGCTTACAAGGGGAATATACTGACATGTATTTTTTATCAAGCAGCATTTTAAAGACTTCCCATTTTTGTTCTGTGTTTAACCTGGTGAAAAGCATTTCCAACTTAATATGTTGCAGAGATGCCCTTATACTGTCAAAGTTTGCACGCCTGAAATTCAATATTTTAGTTACTGTCTTATAGAATTGCCTCTGCAACAGAATCTCAAAGGAGACCATGTTATGATCATTATTTCCTAAATGCTCACCCACACAAATGCTAGAGATGAGTTCAGTATTATTAGTTATTACAAGATCCAAAAGAGAGTTATTCCTAGTAGGTTCTTGAACGAGCTGGGATAAAAAGTATTTCCTTTTTTTCTGTAATAATAAAACAGTACTGTGTACTTGATCCCAACAAAGATATCTGTAATCATGAATGGAGGTAAACCAATCCTTTAGGTTTATTTTATATCAAAATTTTACCCCTTTTTTTACATTAAGGAATAGAGATTCGAATTACAGAAAAGACCCCTTAGCCTGAAAACCCCAGGTACTGGGCATTGTGGATAACAGGTCCCATATATTATTGTTTTGGACCTTTTTGGATTGCTATCATAGGGAAATGTGAAACTAGAACAAACCTTTTGCCCCACTGAATAATACATTTAACTTTGTGTATTTCTACTTGAAGCTCGTTATCTATATATAATTTGTTTGCTGTTAGGGCAACTTGGTAAAGGAACAATGCAACATTCTGGTAAAATGTAAAACTATAGTAACACAAGCAAAGAAAGTTCTCTTGATGGCCAAAATACTTTTGTAAGCAATTATCAGCCCACCCCAGAAAAAGAAAAAAAAAGAGAAAGGAATATAAGAGAGAGTGAAAGACCACCGGCTCAGATATTTAAAAAAATGAATAATAAAAAGGTACTGGTATATTTAATTTGGTGACTTTCATTCCCGAGAGTAATATCAAGGGGAAAAAATAAACGGGCCATTTATTCAGCTCAGTTTATATTGCAAAAGAGCATTTAACCCTCAGATCACCAGAAAGACACTGTACACTATTTTGTTAGCTTTTTGGTGAAACACCCTTAAGCAATTCATTGGTGTCGTGTGTAGAGCGAGTGTTCGAAATCTATCAGTAAACAGTGTACAATAAGTGTCTGTTTATCAATGATGACTGCATGATAGAAAATGTTTATTCAGAAAGAATGTTTTTTTTTTTTGTTTTTTTTGCAGCCAAGCAACATTAGCATCAACACAGATTCAAATAGATGGGGAATTTGACTTCAGTTGTGCAAAGAAATATCTGATTTGCTCTTTACAGTGCTTCCACAGTGCTATGGCCAATGAGTGATTTGGTTTGTTCATGTACACCTTTGACGAAAAATGTGTATCTTATATTGGAATCAGTTCCCAATCAAAGTGCATGTTGAGGTGAGCAGATTCCTGTAGTTTTTATTTTTTTTTAAAAATGATAGACACCATCTGTTTATAGATATTCCTTTCCTGGCTCCAGGCACTAAGCTTTAAATATGCCTCTGTCTGTACTAAACTTCTAAACTATAAAGCCCTTTTGAGTTTCTGAGCAGGTTTCCATATTCTCCATAGCTATGTTAACACATGAACATGCTCCTTGGAAAAAAAACCACACCAAGAGATATTTTTAAACCCAAACAAGTGACAAAGTACAGACAACGGTTGGCACAAAATCTGAATGAAATTATTGCTTTTTAATGACTGATGGTTTTACAAAATATATGTGAAATACATAATAGACAAAAAAATATTATACATATGTTCTCAACATTATTAGTATTATTAATGCACACTATATGGTCAAAATAATAATGTCTTGGAAGACTTTTTGTGGGTGATTAGAGGCAACAAACCTAATATTACTATATGTAATGCCAGGTCTTGGCTGGAGTCGTTTAAAGGTCTGGAGCAGTGGAAATGTGACAAATGACATTTCCTCACCTGGCAATTTGACAAAAAAGAATTTCTTAAGGTGGCCGGTGGATCTCACCCCGATATTGGGCCCAATGGTCAGATCACACTGCGGTCAATATGATCAGTTGGATTTTGGGACCGCATCAACAAACAGATGCGGGTGGGATTTTCTACCTTGCCCGATCGATATCTGCCCAACCTTCAGCCAGATATCGATCGGGGTAGCCCGTTAGAGGGTTTCATACATGGGCCAATAAGCTGCTGACTTGGTCTGCAGGCAGCTTTTATCATCACATGTACAGTTGCCTTAAGGCTCATGCAAAAAAAAAAACTACTTGCCTGATGTCACGGTTGGCACCCTAAACCAGAGTAGATGCCAAGCTCCCTGGTCTCGGCTCGGCTTCACCAGTAGTGTGACCGCCTTTGGCTTCGGGAGGAGCCCTCAGCTTACTCGGATGCCACCTGGACTTATCGAGAGGAGCAAGTCGAGGAGTTCTGGCAAGCAAAGGGGCATGAAAGTTGTTTAAAGTCAGTTAGGCCGAAGGTCACGGTACAGGATGGAGTAGGCAGATACGTGGCCAGACAGGCTGGATTGAGGCAGGCAGATAGCTAGAGTCATCAGGCAGGCAAAAGGTCAAAACAGATAAGGATGAGGCAGAATCAGTAGTCAAACAACAGGCACGGGTCAGGATTAGTGATGGGCGAATTGGCGAATCTACCCAGTTTCGCTTCGCTGAAAAATTTGCGAATTTCCAGCGAAATTTGCGAATTGGCGAAAAAATTCGCGAAACGAGTCGCCGTGAAACGAGTCGCGAAATTCCAGCAAAAAATTTGCTTAAAAAAACGAGTTGCACGTCGCGTCGTTTTCATCGCGTCACGTCAAAAACGTTCGTTTTTTTAAGCGAATTTTCACCATGCAAATTTTTGCTGGCATTTCGCGAATTTATTCGCCAGCGGCGAATCGCAGGAATTCGCCCCTGGCGAATAAATTCGCCCATCACTAGTCAGGATACAGACAATAAGAATAGTCAAAACCAGGCATGGTCAAAAACAAGTATAAGGAACTAGCAGAAGCTTTAACAGCACAGGTACAGGCACCAGGATTAAACCTATCATGGGCAGTTTGTGAAAAGCAGAGCTGGCCTTTTAAACTTTTGAATTTCGCGCAATTGCGCGCTGACATCATCGTGCATGCGCCTTTAAGAACCCGGAAATGCGCGCGCGTACTAGGAGACAGGACCGGCAGCAGGGACGCTGCGCGCCGGATGATGCGGGCATCTCTGTTTTGGGGGCAGCAGGCGTCCCTGCCGTCCCCCCACTAGACCACCAGGTAATTTCCTTACACCCGAATGCATAATGCCAACAGTTAGGTTTTATGGAGGATACATAATTGTCTGGGGTTGTTTTCCATGATTTGAAGAAGGGCCTCTGGTTCATTGAAAGCAAACATTAAGCTTACAGTATTCAGAAAAATAACATGCTTAACAATTCTGTACTTTCTACTTTGTGGCAACAGTTTTGGTAATGCCCTTTCCTGCTTTAGCACAATAAATCTCAGCCTGGATTTGCTGAAATAGAGATGGAATCTGAGTGACCTTGAACTCTGACTACAACTCAACTGATGATGTGTAATGAACGGGAATTCCAGATGTGAGCTAGGCATTATTCCATGGATGTATTTGTATATAGGCACCTAAGGGCTCTTGCCTGTGGGCAGTATATATATATATATATATATATATATATATATAGCAAAAAGCCCCAAGAAGACTAGATGATATTAATTAATTCTAAAGTCCCCATTAATGCCATTGTATTGGGAATAAAATTATTTCCCTCTATCACTATACAGGCATGAGCTTGACATGCTTACTTTCTTTATGCCATATTAATTGTCGCTCTTTGCTCCCATTTGACAGATCTGTGCCTCTAAACTCGTTTGTCTTCCAATTTGTATGAAGCAAATATAAATAAAGCAATGTGAAACTCATATAAAGGAGTTGAAAACATATAGTTCAAGTGATGAATTATGAGAAATAATGATCTTTCACTATTGCCCTATTGAGATATTGTCTCTCTGACCCAACCCATACCATACATTGGGGGGTTGATTTGTGACTGCTCAAGCCTTTTGGCAAAATTATTCATGAATGAACCCCCATGTGAGTTAAGGGACTCATGCAAGGTTCAGGGGAGAAAAACTTCATTAGTTCAGATATTTTTCCCAGAGTGAGCTTTCTAAGATATAAAAATTCAAAATAAATTCAGTACCAAATGTTTGACTCAAAAAATCATAGACTGGCCCCCCAAGTTCAATTTGTTAGTTCCTGAGTTTTGAAAATTCACCAGCTGGAAGAATATACCCTTCCCAAAGGGCTTACAGTCTAGAAAGGTGAACATATAAAGAAAATTCTGACTTACATGGAGTTATGTACTGATTCTGAAATAGAGATAATATAAATGTGGCATTTGTTTTTAAATAAAATTCAGTAAATGTATTAGCAATGATGTTATACTGTATACACTATAGACTATACTCTAAACCACTTTATGGTATGCTCAATATCTGTTGTCATTTCAGGAAAAAAACATCTCCAGCATACATAATGAAAAGGCAGCACCCAGCATTGTGAAATTTAGAAATTAAGGTCCAGGACTGAAGTCTGGTAATTTCCTGGCTGCACGGGTGTTTTTATTTTTACTTGTTTTTTTATCAACAAGAAAGGGAAATGTGATCATCAGAATCTCAATCTTAATATAGCAGCAGTTAGAGATTGTGTCACAATGATTGTAAAGTAGCTTGTTTGGGCAACAAGCCAGGACTAAATTGTAAAAAGCAAAGTCAGAGCGTCAGGTTAAACCTTTCTACATTACTTTCCTGTCATATAGCACCAACTTTATGATAATATTATTATCATTAGCATCGCTAGTCAATATTTATGTTTCTGTAAAGATTACAGTAGGACCCCATTTTATGTTTTCTAGGGTACCACAGAAAACAGCTGGAAAAATGCAAAATCAGGAAAATGTATTATGCATTATACATCGGCAGAATCACAAAAAACTGTGTAAAATGAGTGAAAACTTAAAATCAGAGTATGTAAAATTGAAGTCTTACTGTATTTCTATATCATAGCTCACCGTGTCCTCATGTATGCAAGGAAAAAGTGCAGCTTACTGGAAGAGGACAACTCAGTCAAAGAGTTCAACCAGTAGAATGTACAACAATGTCTTAAAATGACCTAGCAAAACTATTAATTACATTATCTGGAGATTCACTTCCAGCCTCAATTTCAACAGTTTCATCGATTAATTAGCATTTTTTTTATTGTGAATTAGAATGTGTTTTAGACAATTACAGAATTCATATATAATTTAGATTGTAAACTCTACAGGTTAGGGGCCTTCTTTCTCTTACCTCTCTTTAACTTGTAGGGCTTAATCTTTGCAACTGTACACATTTGTCTCGTGCTGCTGTTGCTATTTGCAGTGTTGCTGTGCCTTTCTTTACTATAGTCCAACTGTTACTAATTTTACATCTAGAGGCACTACCTGCAACTTTATTAATTCTAAAGAACTCACACTGATAAAAAAAAAACTCAGTGTGTAAAAACTCTGTTTACTTTGTAACCATAGAAATCTCTTAGGACAATTATTCATTTTGTTGTTTTCATTTTTACATTATTAGCAATAGTTTGGGAAAAGTATTTCACATTGTATTTCTCTTAAAGGAACAGTTCAGTATAAAAATAAAAATTGGGTTAATTGGCTGTGCACAATAAAAAAAATTTCTATACATAGTTATTTAGCCAAAAATGTATAAAGGTTGGAATGACCAACTTTCTAACGTAACAGAACCCAACTTCCTGCTTTTCAGCTCTCTATCTTTATCTCAGTTAGTCAGCTACTTTAAGGGGGGCCACATGGGAGTTTGCAATTGATCCTTAGCATTCAGCTCAGATTCAAAAGCAACAGTTATGTGCCCCCCTCAAGTCACTGATTGGTTACTGCCAGGTAACCATTCAGTGGAAACCAAGAGAGCTGCAGAGCAGGAAGTAGTGTTCTGGCTATTATGTTAGATATCCAGTCACTCTTTTATACTGTACACAATTTTTTGAATAACTAACTAAATTGAAAACATGTTTTTTATTTTGAACAGCCTATCTAGTTAACAAGTTTATATTTTTATACTGAACTGTTCCTTTAAATCCTGGATAACTAACTACTTTTTGGGGGGGGGTTTACCCCGACCTCTTACTTTGGAACTTGTGCATGTGCAAAAAAAAAAAGCTGAGATTGCATAGTAACATAGTAAGTTAGGTTGAAAAAAGACTCGTCTATCAATTTCAACCTTTATGTTCAAGTTAACTTTTTTAACCTGCGTAATGGCTAGTTGATCCACGCGCAAAGAAAAACACACATACACGAAAAAAGCCGAGCGCACATGCACGAAAAACCACAGAGTCTGCATGAGCGAAAAATGCAGCAGCTGGTCAGCCACGGGAGCAAGCCATTTTTCCCGGTGTTCTGCCGGCCCAGTCAGACCATGAAGATCTATGCCTTCAAGATGTCCCATTTTCTTTTCTGCTGATTGAAGGCACATGTTCTGTGCTGCTGTCACTTACTGAGCTTAGGGACCGACTAACAATATACTGAATATTTATATAGAATATAAATGTCACAATATAAGGCTGAGTAGTGAATGGTTCAGGTTATTGGTGCATGGCAGCTCAGAAACCAGCATTGACATCAGACTTTAAGAATTTGCATCAAATGAGTTAAGATAACTTTAGATAACACAGTTTCTTCAATTAGCCCTGAGTCATGACGCATTTAACACACAAATCCAAGTGACTGCATCTGTAAATAAATGCTGGTTGCTCAGTGAGTAGTGACTGGGTGCTAAGTGATTAGTTAAAAAGTAATTAATTATTGAATTAAAAAATACTTAGTAATCAATTCCCACCCCACTATAGGGTTCTTAGAAATAATTAATTGATTGTATAGTTAATAAATAATAAGTGAAAAAAGTTTCAGGTCCCCAATTCATCCAGTAAATTGATGTGGTTGTTCAGATTTTGAATGTAAGTAAGAAAAGAAAATGAAAGAAGGTGGAGTAGTCCCGTGGTAACTAACTAGGATTTGTTTTATCTTCGGGACCCCACAAAAGTGGAGAAATCAGAGCTTCTGGGACTGTGATCTTAAATGTGACCACAAATCTCAGAGCACTTAGGAGAGAAAACAGTTACTAGTTAGTTACCACGGGACTTCACCTTCTCTCATTTCCTTTTCTTACTTACCTTCGAAATCTGAACAACTACATCAATTTACTGGATGAATTGGGAATCTGAAACCTAGCACTTTTTTCAATTATTATTTATTAACTATGCAATCAATTAATTCTTTCTTAGAACCCTATAGAGGGGTGGGAATTGATAGCTAAGTATCTTTTAATTCAATAATTAATTCATTTTTAACTATAGCACCCAGTTACTACTCGCTGAGCAACCAGCATTTATTTAAGTCTCAGATGAGGAAGTTTATTATTCCTAACTAATTTATTGCACTAGCACTTTAATAGCAACCAAAAGTTTTTGTACGACTAATTAATAATTATTGTGAGAACTTTTTTACCGTCTTATACTTAATAATGATTTCTTATAACAATATGTGGTTTATACTTCCAGGTTCTTTTATAGAAACCTTCTAGAGATCCTTCCATTTTTTGTTAATTGATAAAGAAGGGACATCTTTTTCCTTTTGTTTTTTAATTGCCCACATTAAAACAACACCCATCAGATCCCTCTTTCATCAATTATAATATACCAGTAGATAGATCCGTTCCTACTAAATTCCATACTATGGGGGTCCGTTTACTAAAGTGCGGTAAATGTGAACTTAAGTTTCCGCATGTTATCGCTGAGAATATTTTTCCGCCAGAATATTCACAGCGACTAAGTTTACTAAACAGCGATGTGCTCAGAAGTCATTGCGATCACTTGCGGTAACTACGTTAGCGAACCAGCTTACGTTAGCGGTAATTTTAGCGAGTTGCGAATTTTCTTGCGACAATTTACATTTGCATATATTTATTCTAGAAAATAGTCTTGTTTTATGCGTTAATAATGGCGTTGATTATGGCAATTTTTACTGTGACATTTATTGCCAGAAATACATCTTCAAAACTCATAAACTTTACTGACTGATGATTATACCACCCAACAGCATTACAGAGTGACACCAATCAAACATGTATGTATCATATAAACCGAAACTTCATCCATCCAGTCAAAAACACTTCTGCCAATAGAATCATATGAACAAGAAATCATACCAGTTATCTCTTTGTATCATTTAAATGCACAGTTTAAATGAGAATTAAACTCCCATTGAGGATTTTCTGGCCAAAAAATAAGTTAACGCCACTATACAGATGGCGGTAAAATGTTGAGAATATTCTGGCGTTAATTTTGTCTTTCACACATTTCGCTGCTTAGTAAACCATGCGTTAATATTTACGTAGCGTTATTTTCAGCGGATGCGATAACTGGCGAATACATATTCTTGCGCAAGAAAATTCGCAAATTTATATTTACCGCAGGTTAATAAACTCGCGAAAACATATTCTGCGTTAAATTTGTCTGTATTTTGTGCGAAAATTTTTACCGTACTTTAGTAAACGGACCCCTATATGCTGAACCTTTAGCATGGTTCAGTGAGTTCAGTTTATACAGTAAAAGGTTGCATTTCTATCAAAATTCACTTTTGTGGTTTAGTTTTCCTTAAAGGCAACCATGGTCCTTTAGGAATAAATAGGTATGCTGCCAAAGAATGTCCCCAAAATACTTCTGCTTTCAATTCCTGGTCCAAATTTTTTTCTTTAGTTTTTAATTAAAGTTCACATTTGGCTACAATATTAAAACCACTTTGTTCTGCATGAGAGTTTGGTTAACAATCAGTCCCATAGCATCAGATTCTGGGATAGGTTCAACCCAAGTCTCTTAAAAAGTTTTGATGGTTCCTGAATACCAAGGTTCTTAATAACAAGCCAGAACAAAGTAAGCTTAGGCAATGACACTGACACTCAAAGGTTGGACCAACAAAATCTAAAATGCAGGATTTCTGTAAATATTTTTTAGAATTTAACTCTCCTTTAAGGTATGTCCAAATATTACTTTGGGCCATCTAGACAGGGCAGTGCTCAATAAACAAGGTGATAACAGGATACACATTTCTGGGATATGTATTTCATGTGATTTTTTTTTTTTATAGAAACAAGCATAATGAATGCTTTCTTTAATGAAGAACATGTTGAAATAAAACAAATGCAGCAGTTATCCATGTACAATATGGGCATGAAAAAATACATATTTAAAGTGTATTTAACCTTTTGAGGTACAGTCTTGACCATGAAGCACTGCAAAGAGATGTCAAGAGAATTCAAAGCCCACAGAATGTTTGTGTTTTCCAAACCACATATTTTTTTATTGAAAGGGGATCTGTCACCCTAATAATTCATTCCAATTCCTATTTTATGATTTTAGTCAAGCAAAATAAACTTCAATTAAGCTATATAAATGATTACAATCTTTTTGTCTTGGAATTCACAATCACAACAAGCAGGCAGTTGCCGTTTTGGTTTTGGATAATGACAAAATCTATTTTATCAGGAATAAGACAAAAGGGCTGGGGAGATAGTTGGCTGTGCTCTCAATCTCAGCAAACACCCCCACTGCAGGTGTGGAATCGAGTCGAAATAATGTAGAAGGCTTAGAGAAAGCAAAAATGGCAAAACTTATGCATTAGAAAGGGGAACTTAATGCCTATGCCCATGCACTGGTGACACAATTAAATGGTGAGGAGGGAGGGGGAATGTGGGGAGTGCAGGATGGATGTTTTAATTAAAATAAATTGGGCTTCATGTTTATTTTGAAAATGTGTTTTATTACACAGCGTTTAATGCCTGAGTGACAGGTTTCCTAATGTTTTACTAAAAGGAGTTTTAACATTTGAGTTGCTTTTACATTAATGTGGTACAATTACTTAGGAGCAGATTTACTATTGGTCGAATTCGAGGGTTAAAAAACCATTGAATTTAATGGTGAAATAAAATCCTTCAAATTCGAATTAGAAGTATTTTACCGCTATTCGATTAGTCGAATGATCGAATAGAAATAATTCGATCGAACTATTAAATTTAACCCTTTGACCCTTTTTTTTTATTGATCTGAAAATGGGAGCTTCCCATAGGGTTTTAAAGCAATTCGGTAGGTTCAGCTTGGCGAACTGGCCTATCAAATTATTTATTAAAGGGTGAGTACTTCGACCATCGAATGGTCGAATATTTTATTGCATTTTTATTCGAATTATTCTAATCATTCAATTCTATCGAATTTTTGAAATTCGATGGTCGAAGTACTCCAAAAAAAGGTATTAGAAATTCGAATTCAAATCCTTTTGAAAATTCAATCAAATTTGAATCCTTCGTGTGAATTTAGTAAATCTGCCCCTTAGAGTATTTAGAGGTTCACTTACGGAAGAAATAGAAGACTACAGACTGTGAACTATTTGAATAAACTGCAAGGCAAAGCATAAAGATTGGTCTTAATGCATAAGTAAGCACTTGGTTGAAACAAAGAAGAATAGAAGCCTTGAGCTCTGTCATGCTACAGAAGAAAATCAGTTTTTCTAGCAGCATATCATTCAATCTATATACTTCTTATAGTGCTGATGCCATGGAATGCAATATATTCAAAGCAAAATAAAAATTTAGAATCTTGTACTCAAGGAATCATTTTACATTGAATTTGAACATGATGTTCTCGGGAAAAAAAATCCCAGTTCACTGCAGGAGGAAGTAGAGTCATTCTGTTGCAACCAGTGAATTATTGGAGTTATATTGATTATTATTATCATAATTATTATTTTTATTATTATTAATAATAATAATAATAATAATAATAACAATCATTTATAAAGTGACATCATATTCCTCAGCATGGTATAGCAGAAGGGTTCATACATGAAATATACATATTACATACAAATACTGCTAGGCAAAAAAAGGGTACTATAATAGTTACAGATGGGGAAAATGTGATAAAAATTGTAAATGGAAATATAATTTGCACAAATAAGAACAATAATTAGAATTTTGCAATGTTACTATATATTCTTCATTAGACAGTCATTACATTACAAATTTTAAATGTGCACTTGAAGGTGGTGTAAATTTTTTGGAGCAAACATCAAAACATTTTCAGTATTAAGTTTATCACACAGATTGTGCAAACTATAGGATTCTTAGCCAATTGTTCTTGAAAGGCATACATTTTCACACTGCTATGAGTTTTCTAATTACCTTGGTAAATATAAAATGCTTATACAGTATTTCTTTATGTAATGATAGTTATATACAGTATAACATATTTGTTGTGATGAGCAAATGTGGGTGTTTCTCTTTGCATAAAAGTCCAAGAAACCTGGAAAATTTCATGAAAATTTTTATTGTTGCCAAAATCCATTGCAGTCAATGAAAAGGTGAAATTACATTACAGTTATGATATAAGAAAGCTTAGAATTATAGGAAGTGGATCTCTCATAGACTCCATTTTAATCAAATAATTCTAAATTGAAATTGAACATTGAAATGTTTTCCTTTTTTCTCTGTAATAACACAACAGACCAATGTTCTTGTTTGCAACTAAAATATTATGATTCAGTGTTGGAGACAAAACAGTCCTATTGGGCTTATTTAATGTTTAAATGATTTTTCAGTAGACTTAAATTTGAAGATAAAAATTATGGAAAGATTCCTTTTCCTGAAAAACCCAGGCCCCCAGCATTCTGGAAAACAGGTCCCATACCTGCATATTTTTTTGCCTTTTCTACTTTTTATTCATAAAGGAACTTAAATCAGCCCAATGTTCCAGCCAGGCCTGTTAGAACAGGAAACAGTTAAAATTTGTGACAGTCTGCTTCATTTGCAGATTTAGTAACAGCAGTCGGAGTGGAAATAGTAACGCGTCATTCTTCATGCAACATTTCTTCTCCCATTAAATATTTTGTATTGTTCATTTTTTTTGCTTTGTTGTATATTTTTGAGGCGTTATAACACATCTTGAGGTAATGCTAGGGGGGGAGGGCAAGAGGTAGGCAGAGCAGTAAAATAAGTGTCAAGGAAATCATTGTCTGTTCTCCACCTGTTGTTATTCTGGTCTCAATCAACCTGCTAGCCAGGCTGGAGCCAGTGGCCATCTGGAAACGCTGCTCTGTTTATAAACTTGGCATGAAGCAGCACTCCCAGACCCTGACCTCCCACACAAATCTGGAAACAATTACAGCAGGATGATAGGCAGTCAGTGTGAGAGCAAGAGAGCGAATTAGGAGGGGCTCTGAGAAAAGTGACAGAAAGTTGTAGAGAGCAATGAAAAGCGCGGAGTTTTGGGAAATAATCTGGCAAACATGACTTTGTCAGCAGATCTGCATTTATTTTCCCTTCATTGGAGAGTGAGAAATGTTTCCACATTCTGCAGTTAAACCATTGCTCTGTGTCTTCTCACCTTTGTTTCAGAGTAGCCACATTTATTTCTGTACATTTTGGCACCGTTGTGGCTCTAATTGTGCGCCTATTTCATCATTCACAAATGATTTCCATCACAGGTCCTCTGCAAGTTAGCATCAGTAGTCATGAGCAATCAGCCTCCCCAAGCCTATTTTATGTGTATTTTCCTTCCTTTTCAGCCCTCTGGATATTGCTGTACAGAACAGAGCTACCGTTTATGCCATGTCATACTATGCCATACCTGATTCAGAAGCACACAAAGCTTCAAATAAAAAAGATGAATGGTCATGTTTCCAATACACATGGGCTAATTAAAGCACCTACTTCACTGAGCAAAGTTTCTGGTGTTGCTTCTGGATCATTTTGCATATATCTTCTGGTTGAGCACCCAGCACTATCAACAAGTGGATTTTGAACAGGTTGAGCACCCCAAGATCATACAATATTTAAGCAAGAAAGGGAATTATTAACCGTGTCTGTTTTTGATTGAAGATGTAAATGGGAAAATAGAGCTGAACTAGCCATACATACATATATATACACCTATTATCACCCAAGGGTGCACTAATTATATTTCTCATTAGCTTTTAGACACATTGTAGATACAGTGGGAGCCCATATTTAGGGCTCACACAAGCATAGTGTTGAAAAAGCTAACTTTATTAATACAAGATTAAAACATATACTTATTTTAAAAACATATACAAAAAGATCAGTGACAGATGAGTATTTAAAACATTCAGTGGCCTAAATTCCCAGGTTCCGAGGGAATCATAGATTCTTCCATACACACACTGATAATCCAGTGTCCACTGCCTATTAGATAGTAAATGTTAATTGACAATAGACCCCAAAATAAACTTAGGGGCAGATTTACTAATGGTCGAATTTCAAAGTGAAAAAACTTTGAAATTTGACCATAGAATTTTATTTGGGAACCATTTTCGATCAAATTTGAATGGAACAATTGCATCGATGATTTGAACAATTCAAACGATATCCCTTTTCGAATTTGCAAAACTTTGCCTGTAAAGACTATGGGAGGTCCCCCATAGGCTATAATGGAAATTCGGCAGGTTTAAGGTGGCGAATGGCCGAATTTGATTTTTTTAAAGGGACAGTACCAGGATTCTCACCTACCACGACCTTCCCCAATGCACACTTTGCCAACTGGGCTTCCTCACAGGGGAAAAACAAACTTTCAGGGCTGGGAAAATAAATCCATTTGAAATTGTTACCAACGACTTGTCTAACTCAATGGTCTGCAGTTACATCACAAGGGTCAAATACGTCACAGCCTTGAGTTTCTCCTAGTAGCAGTATGTTGTTTGATTTTGCCCTCTTACTCAGAGATGCAGCAACTTTAAATTCATATGGTGCAGCAATGTCATTTATCTTTAAAAAAAAAAAATCTTTACAGTGCAATTCACTAATCTGCAAACCCAGATTGCATTTTGATTGATTTTTTATGGGAGCCACCCCCACAGTAATAGCATGGTCTTCATGTTATTAGGAGAAGTGGTCCTGTTGAAAGAATATACTGAAGGACAGCAGGAAGAAGAAAACTGGGAAACTGACTGGTCTGGGAAACTGTCCAAGTACCTTAATACGTCTGTAAAATAATATGCTGCAATTTTTTTGTTAGAAGCACAGTTATTGTAATTAGTCATGTTACTGCACCACATATATAGTGAATAAAGTACCCCCTCTTGTAAAATATAAGGATATTATAAGTTACCGAGTAGTTTCATGACCATATAAAAACACGAGGCCGAAGAACTCACCGTTTATAAGGATATAATTTACAAGATATTGATGGTGTTTGTGTATTATAGGGCTATTAGGCAATACCTATGCTTACTTTAAATGTATCCCCATCAAGAGACCAGTTCCTGATTATAGTAAAAAAGTTTTTGCCCATTGTGCACCTTGCCTAATGAAACTGCGCCTGCCACTTCCAGGTGAATTTAACTCTATATCTGGTACATAAACTGTAATGCAGTGTTTTATAATGTAAAGTAAATGGATCAGTTGCCTGTGCCACTAGATGTGAGCTTTGCCAACAAAACTTCCCTTTGCCACCTGTAAAAAATGGACAAATGTCAGTTTTATTGATTTAAATTTTCCTGGTTTTGTTTATAGTACTTTTGAGCAATGGAACTTTGTGTCCCTCGGTCACACAACTAACATTCCAAATGTGTGAGCATTTCTATTCGGTAACCAGAATAACATGTTACAGCAAAGTGCCAAGAACAGAAGATGTTTTGCCCATGGTGCATCCTGCTCCCTTTACTGGAAAGTGCATATTTTTTACTGTCTATGGTGTATTATAGACAGTCATGGGAAAAAAAAATTATGCATCAGTTAATTGTGATGCTCCAGCAGAATTATGTACTGAAATCCATTTCTCAAAGAGCAAAAACTTTTTTTATATTTACTTTTGAAATCTGACATAGGACTGTACATATTGTCAGTTTCCGAGCTGCCCCCAGTCATGTGACTTGTGCTCTGATAAACTTCAGTCACTCTTTACAGCTGTACTGCATGTTGGAGTGATATCACCCCCCTCCCTTACCTCCCCCGGCAGTCTAACAACAGATCAATGGGAAGGTAACCAGATATCAGCTCTCTAATACACTCAATAGTAAAATCCAGGCCCTAGTGCAACCCATTCAGTTACATTGAGTGGGAGAAACAACAGCCTGCCAAAAAGCAGTTCCATCCTAAAGTTCTGGCTCATTCTAAAAGCACATGATCAGGCAAAATGACCTGAGATGGCTGCCAACACACAAATATTACAACTAAACAAAAATAGACTTGCTGGTTCAGGAATGAAATTTTATATTGTAGAGTGAATTATGTGCAGAGTAAAAAGTGTAATTAAAAATAAAAACTACATAAAAAAAATCATGACATAATCCCTTTAAAGAAATGCCTATTGGCAGAGTTCTGAACATATAGGCTGTCCCCTTGTATGTGAGCTCTCTAATCAAAGATTTTTTATTCTTATTCACTTTATTTTTGTTTATTTGGTTTTTTTTCATGTGTTACAATTGAAGTTATAACATTCTCCTTGTAAAATTCAAGTTTGCAAAGATGTTAGTTTTAGGTAACTAAATCACCTAAATTTACTGTGGCCAGTAGTACTGTCCTGATGCTGCTTCAATTAATAGTGATTATAATGCCATGTGTGCCCAAGACCTAAGGGAATATATAAGAGAATAGACAACATATTATAACCTGCATGCAGTAATTCACAAAGAATGTAAAAAATATTAGCCATAGCAAAACACAATATTGCAATACTACAAGAAAGCCATTACTTTCATAAGGTTTCAAGCAACAGGAATCATGATCTTGGGTATTATTGTCAATTTTGAATGCAAAGTTTGGTTACAGACAGCAAAGTTCTCTATATATTTAAAGTACACATATATGTAAATATGCCTCTTAGACTTTGTAAATAGCAATTATACAATTAACAATAGACACACTATGTAGTATATTGATAATTTATACACTTCATAAACCTTACATCTTTGCTACAGTCCTTATTATAGCCCACATTAATCAAAATATTGTTACAAATGCAATGTCATAAAGTTATAAACCTCATTTTCTTAATGAGTAGCCTGGTGAAATCTGCACCCTATTAATTTCTCACTGCTATTCTAACTTTGCCTGTTTCCCTTTATCACACAACACATTGTGGTTTAATCCCCAATGAATAACTGAATATTTATATTTAAGACCCACAACATTTATCAAAATTGTCACTCTTTCTGCCTTTGTAGGCAAAGTATCATAAGCATTAAATCTCAATTTAATCACTTTTTTACACACTCTACCGGAGGCAAAGCAGCATTTGATTTACTCAAGAGGGAGGTTCAGTACAGGGTTGCAGTCATTTTACAGAGTTTGACTCCATTACAGGTACTAGATTTTGGACTGAGCGCTCACATCAAGACTATATACATTTGAAACATTTTCTATAAAATAGCTTTTGACACTGATCATTTCAGTGAGACACAAACACCAGAATACCCTTTGCTTAACTGTGCTTATTTCAAGACAATACAATTTGTTGTTGGTGGCCACATCCCTTTGTTTGGGCATTGTCTGGTCAGATCCACGGTTACACCAATCTATGTCCCCCAAACAATGTCATACCATGACCAAAATACTAAGCTCAAGACATCTGAATATTTTATTTACTTTAGCAGCTTACTGCTATTTTAGTACTTCCATACTGAAATGAAAATCTATCAAGTTATAGAAAGAAGACTAAAACAAGCCTTGGAACCATTCTTTTATAGGTGGCTTATGAGTGATTGAGTGGGTTCCATTCAGCACATCTAAACCAAAAGTTTCCCATTTTGTTAGGAAAGAGAAGTCTTTCATTCTGTAAGGGAAGTAAAGTAGTTTCTTCTGAATATAAGCTTAGTCAAATCAAGTAAACAGGAAATGATTCAATGGTTGTGAAATTTAGAATTTAGTGTATGTAACACTATATTGCAATAATAAACGTTACTTAGCTTTAGGGAATTGAACCGTCGAATCGCTACAATGCAGTTATATAGTCAAGAAGTTGCCTTTGCCGTCTCCTCACTCCTTTCTCTCTCCTTCCTTTTGCTTAAGGTGTTATCTTAGCTCATCATCACCTCTACACATTGGGGCTGATTTGCTAAGGGTCGAAGGGAACATTCGAATGAAAAAAGTTTGATTTTCGAAGTAGATTTTTGAAAAACTTTGACCATCGAATAGGCTACTTCGACCATTTGATTCGACTGGTCAAATAGTAAAATTCATTTGACTTCGAAATTCGAAGTACTGTCTCTTTAAAAATACTTAGATTTTTTTACTTTGCCAAATAAAGGCTGTCGAAGTGCTATGTTAGCCTACGGGGACCTTCTAGAACATTTTTCTAAGTTTTATTTTATTGAAGAAAAATTGTTTGATCGTTCACTTCGAAGGATTTTATCGTTTGAACGATTTTTCTTCGACCGCAAGGATCCTTAATTCGGTGAAAAATCCTTCGATTTTCGAAGTAAATTAGCCCCAATGTATTTTTAATGTAATTTGAATCCTGTCTACTAAAAACAATTAAAATATACCAAATTGCGTTAAAAACTGAATTGTTTCCTTAAAATGGACTCCTGATTTTTCTTTTACATCCCACATGCAAGCAAATACTACCTTCACTTAGAAATGTACTCTGGTCGCTATTCCACTGTGTCTCAATATTTCAGTGCATTCTAAATGCAACATCTAGACTCATAAACTGAGTTCCTTTTTGCAAATTGCCTAATATTCCCAATCTTTTGCTAATATTATCAAACTCTAAACAGTGACATTCATGAACTTTAACATTGATATTTCTACATCTTAACTCTGTTAACTCAAAATAGCACTCCCTACAACTTGACTTTCCTTTCTCTTCTTCGCTTCAATGAACCTCATCCCATTTTCAAGAGAACTACAGTATATATCTTGAGCTTCTATGGATTTCCTTATCACAACAAATTAGACACCCCTTACCTTCAGGCCATTAAATAATTTTCTAAATATCCAACTTTAAAAAAAAAACAAAAAAACTTATCAACCATATGGGCCAGTTGTTCTCCATTTCTTTAGAATGAAATATATTATGACCAGAGCCCTCTAATATTCTTCATTCTATATCCCTTGCTTGCTAGTTGATGTTTATGTTACTTTTTAAACTATAACTGAAAAGGCTGCATAACTTGGCCTATATAAATAAATGATGATGAGAACAAATTAATAAGTTGAAGGGACAATGATTCATGAAAATAAAAATAAAAAAATAAATGCCGACACATATATAACTATAATTATTGAACCCTTTGGGTAATGTTCACGAATTCCTTAGTTCTTGGGATAGTCTTATCTAGTCTGTTTACAAATTCTTCATTCTGTTTCTAAGAATAGCTAACATGGCTAGAACATGTGTTTATGAATAGCCAGCTGTATGTATAACATTATTGTAACATAATACAAGGCAAAGGCCAAGTACTATAGGATAGCTCAGAAGCATTTATGAAGCATTCTGCTGATTTATAGTTTTGAAGTGGCAAAGAGGAAGCACCAGGGCAGTGTCCTTCCTGACTCCAAACTGTTTCCTGTACTATATGTTTTGAGAAAGAATCACACTCATAAAGATTACAGCAATTTATGCTTGTTCAGAGTCTGTATAGACTAGTGTTTTGGCTGTGCGCATGGAAATTTGAATATATAGACTACAAAGCTATGATTTTCTACATAATTTTAAAATGTACTTTGCAATAATAGTCATCCTGTGCATTCCCATAACTGCATGTTGATGATGCTTGAAATATAAGCAAAACAATGCTGCTGATTCTGTTGAACTGAATCATTAATTGAGGCTTGTTCAAAATAGTAGCAGTGTTCAAAATAATAATAGCTAATAGCTTCTTCAAAGTAACAGCAGTGGAGTGGAGGTCATTCATTCTGTGAAGAAACAGGTGTCAATTATGGACTTATTTAAGTAAGGAAGGAAGGCAGCAAATGTTGTGCATACTGGTTATAGTACATTTCTCTCTGAAAATTGAGTAAAACTGGTCATTTAAGACATTGTTGATAAGATCAGCGTACTTTCATTAAAAAGTTGATTGGAGAGGAGAAGATGATAGGCTGCTCAACTAAAATAATCTGAAATGCTTTAAAACAGCAACCAAAACCTGAAAGACATGGAAGAAAATGGAAAACTACAACTCGAATGGATAGAAGAATAGCCAAAATGGCAAAGACTCAGAGATCTGCTCCAGGAAGATCAAAGAAGTTCTAAAGTTACCTGCAAGTACTGTTACAATTAGAAGACACCTCTGCCCCATTGTTG
>CM044442.1:102271306-102285606 GCA_024363595.1 Xenopus borealis
CCTGACTATAGCTGGGAAGGGGTGGGAGCTACAACAAGGAGCTGGTCACTGCTCCTATATCAACTATAACAAACAAGGGAAAGTTGTGGTCACCACTAATTTAAAACCATTAGGCGGGGGTGCAATGAGGCTGTGACCACAAAATATATATAGACAAATACATTAAGATATTGAGACATTTGAGTGCAGAGGACCTTTTGTATGTCTATGTGTATTTTGTGGTCACAGCTAGTGATGGGCGAATTTGCAATTTCCCGCGATGCGACGTGTCAAAAACGTGCCACGGCTCGTTTCGCTAATTTTTTCGGCGAAGCGAAACTGGGTAGATTCGCCCATCACTAGTCACAGCCTCATTGCAAAGGTGGTAAGCACAATTGTCCCTTGTTTCTTATAGTTTATATTATATATATATGACAACATTTTGGAAAGCAAGGTGGGGCTTTGACTCAAAAAGTCTAAAAATCACTGGCTTGGTGTATAATCAGTATGTTCTTTTTGCAAAAGGAAAAACAATAGATTTTACATATTTACAATACTATACATACAGTAGATGTGTAGAAAGTGCAAAAAAATGTGAAAACATAAAAAGATTTATGATAACTGTGCTCTTGGTGCAAGAGCACTAAGGGGAGCAAGAAAGCAGGATGGAGGATTTGTATGTGCCTCACCACCCTCATAAAAACAGTGCCATACCCAGGCAGCATTGTATTTGTAGGGGTTCTTTAGTGTGCAAAGTCCATGAAAAGTGCACCTGTTTTTTGCATTTTGTGCACTACCTTCTCTTGTGCATTTTCTCAATAACAGCCATTAACAGAATTTTCCTGTTACTAAAAATAAATCAAGATTTACTGCTACATATTGTGTTTAGTTATCCAATTCATTCCAACATGCATTGCAAGTTTCTGCATGCAAAATCTTAGTAGTGAAACTATGAATGGGACTTTGAAACTGCACAGTTATAGGTATAATTTGGTGTGGGTGGCTTGATGTCTCACTGGTAAGAACTTAGCATTTCTACCTTGTAGTGCTCAGGAACTGGCTGGGTTCCTTGGCCTATTTATGACCTGGACACTACCTGTAAGATGTTTGTGTAACACCCCTCCCTCATTGATGCATTCGTTTCTTAAGAGTTTTCTGGTTTCTCTCATGTTCCAAAAACATAAATGCATGAAACTGACTCTAATGTGCATGTGTGAATATGTTAGGGTCTTTAAAAGAGAATTCAACCCCCTATATAATAAAACCCACTACCCCGATACCTTACATAGTCCTTCCTCCCAGCCCCATATCTACCCCTCATTGCAGAGTGAGTGCTGCGGAGCTCACAGGTGCCATTTTCACAGCTTTGTTGATCTTCGGAAAGTAAGCTGCGTTTGGGCGCATACACGGTTAAAGCAATCTTCCTGTTCCAGACAACTGCACATGAAGACCAACAAAGTGGTGAAGATGGCGCCTGTGAGCTCCTCTGCGCTTACTCTGCAATGAGGGATAATTACTGGATATGAGGCAATTAGTTGAGTTTGTGTGGGTGGGAGCAGGGAGGAGGGACTATGGAGGATAGGGGTTTGAGTTAATGTGTGATATGATGTAGAGTCACATTTTGAGACAATTTGCAGTTGTTTGTAATTTTTTTATTCTGTGTGGTTCTTGCGTTATTTAGCTTTTTATTCACCAGATCTCCAGTTTACAAGTTCAGCAAATTGGTTGCTGGGGTCCATACAACTAGTCACTGATCTGAATAAGAGACTGGAATATGAATAGGAGAGATCCTGAATAAAAAGATGAGTCCCCTATTTGATAGATGGAAAGAGACAGAAGAAGAAAGCAAATAATTAAAAAGAAAACTATAAAAATAAATAATGAAAACTATTTGAAAAGTTGCTTAGAATTGGCCATTCTATAACATACTAAAAGTCAACTTAAAGGTGAAGCACCACTTTATGACTGTAATTTCCATGGAACAGGGACTGATGTGAATTATGACAACCCCTCTAAAGGTCTGCATTAATATGTTGGTAGACAGTGATGGGCGAATTTATTCGCCAGGCACGGCAAAGCGAAACGGGATAGATTCGCCCATCACTATTGGTAGAGGCTAATTGCAGGAGTACCAGCACATGAGACAGTGGATGGAGGTTGGACATTTCATGAGTGGACGAAGCATGGACAACCTGCTTAGCATTGGCTGGAGAGAGTGGGCAATGAGCATATGAGCAAAGTGCACCAATAAGGCAAGAGGAGAGAACCAATAAATCCTTTAATGAATGCAGATTATGGCAAATTCAAGTATACAGTATATGGCAGGCAACAGACAAATGAAAGGTACAGTAAATAGACCAGAGGACAGAACCAGGAAATCTACAGCAAAACAAAGAAAGCAGGAAGGGATACAGGAACCTGGGCAGGTACTATGTAAACAGCTAAATTGCCAAGCACCAAATGCAGAAAGAGGCATTCTGCCAAAGTGGCCCAATCATGAAATTCACTAGTTCATAACATAATTTTTTATGGTTTTATGCTGACATTCAATGATTTTTACTTAATGCATAGTCTTTTTTTTCTGTAACCTTGCCCAAGTAAAGACCAATGTATTAGGACAATATTCTGTATTTGCCAAGTTAGAGTAATGGAAAGCAGTTATTGTCTCACGTTCACCCACACAAAAATAATTGAAAAGCATTGAGATCGCCTTCTTCAAACCAGTTGAATTGCATAGTGTAAAAACACAGTAAAACACAAGTCACCTCTTATTTCTAATAATTTTAATAACTACATACGAGTTAAGGAGTGCCTGAAATCAACAGCACTGTTCTACAGGTTTTAAAAGATTTATGCATTCCAAATAATTTGACAGTGTTAATAATAAAATAGGATTTGAATGAATAATAACCAAGCCCATCCCTCCATGGCATTGTGACTGTCTGGCTTCAGTCATTGTGAAAAAGTATCTTGTTCCGTTCCCATGCAACTGGTTTATCTAGTGAATGAGAATCCACTGAATTCATTTAATGCTTTTGAACCTGTATCACTGTACTGTAATTACCATAATTTTGAGTAAGATTATAACCGTTTAAACTTAAAGCTGGTGGAATGCTTTGCAGATTTATTATCTAAACATCAAAGCATTAACACTACAAGTATGTGTGCTTATCATTTTATAGCCTAATGGATCTTTACAGCTTTTCTATCCTTTTTTTAAATGATCATGTGTCATAGAACAGACTGTCAAATGTAAAGAAATGAATTGAGTATGCAAAAAGATGTAGCTGATGTATATATTTTATTTATAAAGGGTTATATGTGTATGCAGCATTGTATTTGAAGAAGCATTGCTGTCTACCGCTTCACAGTCATTGCAACACTTCAAAGGTGAAAATTTGCTCAGACAACGTTAATTCACTAAAGTGTTGACGTTGCGTCCAGGCCGTCAAATGCTGCCGTATTTTCTCTAGCGTTACTTCGGCAGAGCAAAAAAATCAAAGCGAAGCTGCGCTAGTGTTCAATTCTGCCTAGCGCAACTTTGCTAGAGGCTAATTTGCATACTGTGGCCAATTTAACGTGAAATGGAGCTATGTATGTTACATGGTACATCCAATACATTACATTTACACTGATAACTAGACAGGCCAAGGGAACCTTAATAAAGTCAATAGAGTTGTTTTAATGCCCTACACATAAGCCACAGTTAAATAATGTGCCATATGGTAGAAAATGTATGGGAGGAAAATTTTTAAAAGACACCAGTGTTTTTTGTACTTAGAAGATATTACAGTCAAAAATGATGATGTAAGTACCTGAAGATTGAGGATGTTCTATGCACTCCAATGCACTTCGCCAGGTCAGAGCTGCTGAAGGCAAGTCTGGCGAAAGAGGTCACCGTGGTATGGATGATCTGGATCAGAAAAATGCGGCGGAAGCAGATCCTGCGGTTTGCAGGGGGACCAGGAGCGTATAACATCCTGTAGTGTGAGGCCCTAATTAATAAGCAATATCAACATGACTTGCTTACCTGTTTTGGAGCCCTAATTTTTTTTGGGGGCCTAGCAACATTTAGTTATGCCACTGATCTGGATTTTGATCCAATAATCTTACCTGAACAACAAAACATAAAAAATCATACAACATTTTCATAAACATTGTCCTACTGCAAATGTAAAGCTTTTTATGTTTTAATGTACAAGGTTTAATATACAAGACATGCAAGAAAACACATGCCTTACATAACTGTATTTTCTGCACAGTGTTTCCTTTCCCAAAGACAGCGATGGCATCGTCAACAGCCTAATCTTATAAACTGCCACAAATATTAATAGCAGCAGGAAATGCTGTAATTACTGGCCTTTACCAAATGTATTGCAGCTAGCTGCCTGCAGGCACACATTATGTAAGCCTTAAATGTGTCTCCTGTGGTTATTACCACCAGCTAAAAAGCATAGTCTAGCATTGCACAATAACACATGGAGAAATATTATTTTTCCCATAAGTAAATTTTGTAAGTGGGACTTAGCAGCTTCAATATCAGACTACAGTGAATATTTGCTCACGTTTACTTAATAAGGTGTGTTACGTTTTTTTTTCCAGACACATAAAATGTGAGATAACCCTCAATTTCACTTTGTCCCTACAGTAAAATGCAGGCTAACTAGATTCAGAAGATGTTTAATTTTTCTAGCATTGAAGAAATAAGATACACAGGCCCAAATTCACTAAAGCGCGAAGCGTCTAACGCTAGTGCTAATTCGCCAGCGTGACGTCATTTTGTAACTTTGGAAATTCACTAACACCGACTCTGGCAACTTTTCGCGAGCGAAGTAGATAGACTAGCTCAACTTCGCACCCTTACGCCAGGCGAAGTTGTGCATGACGAAGGATCGTAATTATGCAAATGCACTAAGATCAGCTTTTTTCTGAACGTTACCACTTATGTTAGAATTTACTTCGCCTGGTCAGACCAGGCAAAGTTCAATACAATAGATAGGAGGTCCCAAAAAAAACGCTGGCGTGTTTTACCATTGTAGGGTGATAGTCTGAAAGAGATCGATTTTTTTTTGGGGGTGGTTACCCTCCTTCCCCCCTACATTTCCTAACATAATGTAACACAACTATACAGGGGGCACATGTTTAGGGCAATAGGACAACTTTATTTAATTTATTAAAGGTTTCCTGGGCTTGTGTAGTGTAATGTAGTGGCTGTAACATATACTTCTATTATACGTTAAAGTTCCTGCCATATACAAATTAGTCTTTGCTAGTGTACCTGCGCTTTGCCTGGCGAAATAACACTAGCGCAACTACGCTACCGTTCGCCAACCTGAGCCGTAACTTCGCACTTTAGTGAATTTGCATAGCGCTGGCGAAGTGCGGCGAACGCTAGCGAAGCTAACGCTAGCGAAGCTAACGCTAGCGAATTTGCGCATCTTAGTGAATTTGCCCCACAGTGTTAGACCTTTTCTAACAATGGCAATACGTAATTAATCAAGCATTTAGCTGGGTTCCTCAGCCACATATCGGCCAAGCCATTTTACACTGTGTAACTGTGTTACATGAGGCCCGAGAGTAAGGTCGAGTTATCCAGATCACAGATGTGTGCAGCCCAACTGCAATGTTTTCATGTACTCAAATCAAGCATAAACACTGACTATAAACTGTATAAACAAGCCTCTAAATTGAACAGATACATTTATCATCATATGCTGCTGTTTTTTTTTTGAGGGTTAGACTTTTTACCCAAATAAACATGGGTATGTTTATAAGAGTTTATTTCTTATATGTAGCTGAAGTACATACATTTGCCTCATGTTTACAATCATATTTATTATTCTGAATAAGTCAAATAAGAAAAAAACATATTGGTAGTGACATCAAAATTATATTTCAAAGTTTAAGTTTTAGCAAAGCATGATTAAGTGTAAAGGAGAACTAAACTCTAAACATGAATATGGCTAAAATGTATTTTATATACTGAATTTATTGCACCAGCCTAAAGTTTCAGCTTGTCAATAGCAGCAGTGATCCAGGACTTCAAACTTGTCACGGGGGGTCACCATCTTGGAAAGTGTCTGTGACACTCACATGCTCAGCTAAACTTAGGGGTTGTTGCAAATTATCCAGCAGAAAATTAGGTTGGCCTGTCATTTAAGATTATGCTACAAGGATGATTATTAAATTCCGATACTTGTTGCACTGGTTTCTGTGCTGCAATGTAGTAATTATCCATGTTAATTACTGATCAGTCACTAATCAGTGACATTTATATACTATTTGTAGTGTATAGTTTGAGCCAGTCCCTAAGTTCAGTAAGTGACAGCAGCACAGAGCATGTGCAGTGAATCAGCAGAAAAGAAGATGGGCATGTTTGGAGACACAGATATTTACTGCTAAATAACTATGTTTGCCTTGGGCTGGTACAGAAGCATAATGCACAATATTTCTAGCCTACTTCTTTAGTTTAACTTTCCTTGTCCTTTAATAAGGACACGGACGTTTTAACCTGCGCTCCCCTGCGTTCCGTTTTGCTGCGTTCAGCCAAGGGGAGAGCAGGAATAGACACACTCAATTCTTTTCAATGGACCTATACTCACACAACCACATGTAGGCGCCTATATGCAGTTGTGTGAGTATACTGTAGGCCCATTGAAAAGAATTGACGTGAAGGTGAAAATTGACCAACCTCCTTGAAAGATTGCAATTCTGATTACAGGTCATAGCATTGATCTGTGGATCAATAGTCTGGGTTCTGTTTATTTCATTGCTGTAACCACAAATATCCTGCTCATTTAAAGCAAGTCTATGGGCATTTACTAAAATTTGATTAGGGGATTCTAAAGGATGACTTGCAGTTCCAATGTATTCATTGTAAAAAAATAAAAATAAAAAAAAATTCAATATATATATATATATATTTTATTTTTTGCAAAGGACATCAACCCAGGTGCACACCACTTCCCACCTTTACCCAGTTTACATAGGGTCTCAGAAAGAACCAGCAGCATTGGGTTATTCTTAGAAATGGACTTTTAACCCTGCCTGAACCTTCTTACTTTGATCCTTGTCGCCTGCCTTCTGAACTAAAGCCTGAATTCTGACAAATATTTCTTTTTGATCCCTCTGGATACCGCAAACTTCGACATTAACCCCTAAACTTCCTCCTTGGTCCAGACTTCTATGCTAGGAGCTGATAGGCCCCTGACAGCAACCCTGGAAACTTATAGAAAACTGTAGGATGGATCATTGTTATGGCAATAGTTTTCATCGCTCTTGCTAGGAGGAAGTGGAAGTTATCTATGGTTACAGCATTATGCTGTAACAAGCAGTCAAGACAGTGTGGAGAAATTCTTAGGAAGATTAAAGAACTGGTTGAAATTCTACATTATTTTATCATGGATAGTGATGGGCGAATTTATGCGCCAGGCGCGAATTTGCAGCGAATTTCGCGCTCCATAAATGACGCTACACGCGTCAAAGACGACGCAACACGTTTGACGTGACGCGCGTTGTTAATGACGCGATGCATCAAAAACGTCAAAAAACATGCCGCAACTCATTTCGGCGAAACGGGATAGATCCATCACTAATCATGGAACAAAGAAAGTTTAAATTTGTGATTTAAAGCTGTGTAAAAAAGGACACAGTTTTTATGCTTTTTTTTTTTTTAAATGTGACTTCTGCCAGAAGCAGTGTAAAATAATGGCGTCAAATCTGGCATTCACATCCCGAAAAATTACATACACCTTGATAAAGTCGCTGCTTAGCCTTTTACACCATTGTTTCAGCTTATGTAGTTTTACACTGCATAATAAAAATGCCCCTAAATCACCCAGCCCACAAAATAATTACTTCCATAATTATTTCCTACTTTTAAAATTAAACTTTTCCCAAGTAATATTTAGTCCTTTCAACACTTTCCAATTACTTAAGCATGTTGTAGTTCTAGTGATGCAACTGCTCATGTATATGTTAGTTTGTACCGTGTTGTACATTTGCCTTCAATCACGCAATCTCTGATGCTGCTCGTTTGCTATCCCGACTATTTCTAATAGCTATCCTCACATCATAACATCTCAACATGATAATTAGTGATGTGTGAATTTGGCCAGTTTAGGTGAATCATGAATTTTGCTGCCCACCAAATAAAACGGTTGTCCGTGTCAAAATTGTCACATGTCAAAATTGTTGCGGATGACGAGCAAATTTTAATGAATTTATTTGCCGGCGGCAAAACACATAAATTTGCCACAAACTCCTACCAAATGTATTCCCCCATCACTCATGATGATGCTTGCTTCAGAAAGGAGGATGGCATGTGGTAAATAGCTTTGGAGATTCAGCAATTTACAGAATTGGTACAGTGGCCAGAAAGCAAAACTGGTTACACATAACACAATATCAAGATTTCATTTTCAATTTGTACGCATGACCATCAGCCCTTATAAGGCCCCCCAGATTAGAATTTTAGCTGATCAACCAGAAGAGAAGACATCCTCTATGGGGTCCATTTATTAAGCTGGGAAGCTGCTAAAAATACTTTCTCTCTCTAAAACCTGTCAAAGTCAGCCAAATCATGGTTAGGAGTTGGGTTGAATTTTTATAATACTGAGAATTTTTAAGTTTTAATAAATACCCCCCAAGAGTTCATTCATTGACTTGGACCAGCATGCATGAACTCATGACTTAATTATACCCAAGTCTTACAAATGTTAACAAGTTTTAGCCAGACCACCTTAACTGCAATACTGAGAAGATCTCTCAGTAAACCAGTTTTTTCACAATCTAATTTTATTTTCATAACAAATATATATCCAAACAAGCTGGAATTGAAAAAACAAATTTAAAAACATGGATTAAAAAAAGCAAAAAACTTAAAAAAAAGTTTAAAAAACTAAATTGCCTTGAAAATCAGTACTGTATTTTGTAAAAAAAATGTTTAAACAAAATCTTTCAATTATAAAATAGCTTGAATTTTGGAATTATACTGTATGCTCTCCAGATTTTATTTAGCAATTTTTCTAGTCTAACATTTGAGATTTTTTTTATAATTGTTAAAATCTCAAAATATTTGAGGTTGTATTTTCCTAGAGTATGCTGACATTACTGTAGAAATAAATCTGACCCTTTGGATTTAGGCAACTGCTGGAAATTCCAATATTCAGACTAAATAATATGAGTTTTTAAAGGGGATGTAAAGGCAGAAAAAATAAAATCCCATTTTTACGTTTAATTAAAAAGAAAGCTATCTCCAATATGCTTAATTAAAAAATGTTTACCATTTTTGTAAAAACCCTGACTGAATGCAGTGAAATTCCCCCTCATTATACTTGCTCTTACTGCTGCAGACAGGAAAATTCAGTTGGTTCCTAGCTGCTCTGCAGGGAAACAATCATACTTTCAAATGACACCCCCACCTTACTTCCCAGATCTCGAGCAGCTTTGTTTGTTTCCCTGTAGAGCAGTCAGCGACTGTGTGGAGATTTGTATCCACAGACCCAGTAAATATTAATCAGTCTTGCTGTTATCAGCGTTTATTTGACTTGTGCTGTTTTGATAATTTGATCCCTAAGCTTAACCCGACTGACAGCAGCCTAGATCATACTGAGCATGTGCATAGTCTTGGTCTTGCAAAGATGGTTTAACATAGTTATAATATGATTACCCCCTGCGGTCAACTTTGAAAACATAAATCAGTTGTTTAATTAGGCTTGTGGTGCAGTAAGTTTGTGTTAATGTGTAATATACAAAATACAGCTTTTGGTTCCCCTTTAAGGTGAACATTTTCTAAAGTAAATCAATTTTGGCAGCAATTGCTTGCAGCACACCAGATTTCAGCGATACTAGTAGGGAATCAGTGCAAAACCATTGCACCTATGCGGTCAAGCACAGAGTATGTGTGCTGTAAGCTGTTACCTAGCAACAAGCTGTTCAGTGATCTCAGTGCAGCTAGTGAGTGGCTAGCAGGAAGAGGAAGTCACAGATACTGGCAAAAGAGAACAGCCTGACATAGAGAACCGCATGATGGACAGAGAAAGAGACCTGAGAGCTGCTGGTGGGCCCAGAGAGATGAGAGTCTCCAACAAAAGCAGACATTTGAATTAGGCTGGCACAAGGAAGCCAGATACTGTGCCTGGAGAGACAAGTTAGTTAGTGAGGCCCTATTGCCACCGTTTAGGAGTAGGGTTGCCACCTTTTTTCAAAGGACTTACCGGCCGGCGGGGGCGGGACCAAAAAGGGGGCGGACCGTGACATAAAGGGGGCGGGTCGTGATGCAAAAGGGGCGGACCGTGATGCAAAAAGGGGCGGAGCCACGGCAGCGATCGGCTGAAGACGCGAGAAAGGTAAGTTTTCTTCGGACTTAAGGCAAGGCAAGGGCCTTTTTTCAGGGGTATTACAAATTTACCGGCAGCTACATTGCCGGTAAATTTGTAATACCGGCCCCGGCCTAGGCTGGTGTTTTACCGGCTAGGCCGGTAAAATACCGGCTGGGTGGCAACCCTATTTAGGAGTGTTGCATGCATTACTTGGCCATTTATTATAAAGTGTTATTGAGTTTAACTAATACTGTGCGGACATTAATATTGTGTTCCAAGTGGGGCCAGCCGTAGGTGTATTCTCAGATCCCACTAGGTGGAAGCACTGCGCTAGTAAGTACCAGGTACCCAGTCTCTCCCAATACCACTGCGGAGTGGCTCAGGTTTGTCCCATGTCTTCAGGTAAGCGCCACACGTGGAGTGTAACAGCGGCAAAATGGTGTCGAAAGGTTTAAACTAGTTTAGCAAATTTCCAAAATTATGAAAAGAATAAAAGTATGGCAGTATATCTAGCTGGTCAGGAATTCTACCACACAGAAGTGGTGTGGTGAATTTTCCTTGACAACTTTTCTCGCAGATATCTTGTGCACTTTAGAAAACATAGGGATTTATTTGCATAAATCAGATTCATTGCATATTATACAAGCATGGCTTTGCGGTGTGTATTTTGAAAAACCGCCAGAAAATAGAAAAACCACACTGTAATAAACATGTCAGAATATTGCTTTTATGTGTGGTTCAGTTCTGTACCAAATATAAAAAAATTAAACATTAAAGCATCTGGATTAAAGAAAAACTCTAATAACTGAATTTCAATTGTCATTTAGACACTTTAAGGGGCTGATTTCCTAAAGGTCGAATTTCAAAAGTAGAAAATACTTTGAAATTCAAACATCAAATTAAAAGCCTTTGACTTCGAATATTGAAGTCGAAGGATTTTTCACTGAATTTAATATTCCTGTGATCGAAGAAAAGTCATTTGATCAAACAATAAATTACTTTGAATCGAATGATTCGAAGGATTTTAGCATACGATCGAAGGATTTTTCTTTGATAAAATAAAACTTAGAAAAATGGTATAGAAGGTCCCCATAGGCTAACATAGCACTTTGGCAGCTTTTATTTGACGAAGTAAAAAAAATCTGTGCATTTTTAAAGAGACAGTACTTTGAATTTCGAAATAGAAGGATTTTACTAATTTTCAAAAATTTATTTTGAACATCGAATTTTTTGCATTCAAATATTCACTTTGACCCTTAGTAAATCAGGCCCTTAGTCAAACAGTGTGACACGGTTTTGAGATTTGAACATAAAGGGATCAAAAATTAGAGTTTTTTTCTCCCATAATGCATCATGGACAGAGACATGTAAATCACTCCTTTATGTCCCTGTTGCCAACTATGCATCCAGAACTGCTGGTTTATAGCACAGGTACAGCCTAATAGTTCAGAGCCATATATCCAAACTTTCAGACAGCCTGTTTCAATCTTGTTAGATCTCATCAGTGCAAGATATTGGAACATGGCTTCTGAGGGGTAGGACTTGGAAAGCAGCAAAAAGGGAAACCGAACCTGGTTAGGGTGAGAAGGGCTGAAAGGAGCCAAAAAGCCCTTCACAAGCATTAGCATGCAAAGTGAAGCCTTCTGAAATCAGAAGGTATTTACTTGTCTCATGCCATACATATAGCACTGCCTAGATATCAAAAATGAGTTTTTTTCTCCCATAATGCATCATGGGCAGAGACATGTAAATCACTCCTTTATGTCCCTGTGGCCAACTATGCATCCAGAACCGCTGGTTTATAGCACAGATACAGCCTAATAGTTCAGAGCCTATTGCTTGTGAAGGGCTTTTTGGCTCCTTTCAGTCCTTCTCACCCTAACCAGGTTCGGTTTCCCTTTTGCTGCTTTCCAAGTCCTACCCCTCAGAAGCCATGTTCCAATTTCTTGCACTGATGAGATCTAATAAGATCAAAGCAGGCTGTCTGCAAGTTTGGATATATGACTCTGAACTATTAGGCTGAATCTGTGCTATAAACCAGCGGTTCTGGATGCATAGTTGGTCACAGGGACATAAAGGAGTGATTTACATGTGTCTGCCCATGATGCATTTTAGAAGAAAAAACTCTCATTTTTGATATCTAGGCAGTGCTAGTATATGTATGGCATGAGACAAGTAAATACCTTCTGATTTCAGAAGGCTTCCCTTAACATAAAGAGAGAATAACTTTCCTCTGTACATCCAATTGCAACTGCCACTGATATAAACCAGACAAAGTATTTCAAGTCAGAGCAGCGGAGTGCAAATAACATCAAATCACATGCATGAGAATGACAGAAATTCCATAACCCTCTCCTTGTCTCTTAGACTGATGAGCCCATGATTTTGTGGTGAGAGAAATTCTAAAACATGCTATTGTTTAACTTCTTCACAATCCAGCTCTTGTGGATGCATGCAAGCTCGTGCCTGTTAAAGGAACAGAAAATGCATGAAAACAATACAGACTTGTCTGCTCATGCGGATTTTAAGAAACTTCCCAGTGTGTTAATTATTACAAAATGGTATTTTATAAAAGGGCTGTGTGAGCTCCCTAACAGGCTCATACTGCATGTGTAATATATCATACATATATTAACAGGAAATAGGCCTTTTTCTATTTTCATTAATTAAAGCATTATATTTTATTGGGATATATTAACGTTGATGCCGACCACTAAGAGCTGAAAATTTGATACAGATGTTCCACAGAGATGTGCTGTACAGCAAAAAAAAATATTTAAAGGAATGTAATTTTAGTGGTACTTACTGAAGGGACACTATCATCCACAAAATAAAGTCCATATTTGTGCATTAGAGCAATGTGCAAGGTTTGTTATTGTGCAATAGTTTTGGCAAGCCATCATTCACATCACCTTAGGAGTTGAAAGACCCAGCATGATCAATTAGTAGGGTGATCCTGATGTGAATAGTGCCCCTTCCCCAAACATGTAAAATAAGGAAGGGGAGGTACTGTAAGATAGAGCTGCATGGGAAGGTGGAAACGTCATGCTTTGAAAATGTATTTAGAGGGCAAGTAAAGTCTAAAATAGAATAAGGCTAGAAATGCTGCATTTTGCCGTATCAAACAAATTATTTTTGCTTTCAAAGTTGGCCACAGGGGGCTGTCATCTTGTAACTTTGTTGTACATCTTTGCAAGACTAGACTACATATACATGCTCAGTGTGGTCTGGGCTTCTTAGGGATCGTCAAAAATTATCAAAAACAAAGCTGTTTGAGTTCATAAGTGTGATTGTTTCCCTGCCAGAAGTTAGGGACCGTCTGACAATTCCTATCCACAGCACTAAACGAAGGGAGAGTTTCAATGCATACAGTCAGGTTTCTTATAAAAACGGTACACATTTTTTAAATTAAAGTATATTGGAGATAGATTTCTTTTTCATTAAAGAAAGTAAAAATGGGTTTTTATTCCTTTGCCTTTCTTTGCCCTTTAAGGAGACATATAAGATTGGTGAGAACTCACCTAATGTTGTAGGCCAGTGCTGTCCAACTTCTGTGGTATCGATGGCCAATAATTTTCTGGCCTACATAATGGAGGGTCGATGATGGAAGCCAATGTTGACCACTCCCTGTTTTTAAACCATGCCCACTTTAAACAACACTCATGTTACCACAAGACTATGTCCACATTTATTGTGGTAGCACACCAAAAAAACAAATGGTTGGTGCTCACTGCAGGGATATCACTTATCATGTGAAAAAAAGATATCATATTAAGATATACCCTTAAATTCATAGGCCTCCTCTTCTCCTGTGGATAACACAGATCCCCCAGCACATCAACACCTAACACCTAACAATCATTTATTTTCAAATGCTAACAAACACCCAGAACAAATACCAGGCTTATGTTTCACATGCATAACAGGGCACATAAGGCAGAGTATGTTACACAGAGCAGGGCACACACAGGCAGAGCAGGGCACACACAGGCAGAGCAG
>CM044442.1:102302062-102315371 GCA_024363595.1 Xenopus borealis
AAATTGGTCCACCAATGATGATATCTTAACCACCTTCCATCAAACTTCTTCACATTTAATAAATACTTGTGTGAGAATGTCATTTATTGATTTTAGTTCTGCTTTTAATACTATTAGCCCACAGAAATTAAATGTTAAGCTGGAGGGACTCGGTTTAAGTATTTCACTTTGTAATTGGGTTTTAGATCTTCTCACAGCAAGTCCACAATCAATTAAGATTGGCAAAAGGAACTCAACGTTGATAAAACTGAGTTCTCGCTCACCACAGTGGTGTGTACTTTCACCATTACTTTTTACACTAATTACATATATTTGCATGGGATGGTTTGACTCTAATAATTTTATCGGGTTTGGTGATGACACAGCTGTGATCGGCCTAATTAGAATATAACGAGGAGGTCAATCAGCTGGAAACTTTTTGTATTGACAACAACTTGTCTCTTAGGGGCACATTTACTAAGGGTTGAAGTGAATATTCAAATAAAATTTGAATTTAAAAAATTTGAATTTCAAAATAATTTTGGGCTACTTTGACTATTAAATAGCCAAAAATTAGATTTGAATTGAAAATTTGAATTAGGTAAATTTTCGATAGAAAAACATTAGTAAATCTGCCCCCAACTGTTGAAAAAACTAAAGAGCTGATAACTGATTTTATAAAAGTGCACCCAGTTCACAAGGCTCTTCAGATAAATGGCTCCATTGTTGAGAAAGTAATACTAAATTTCTTGGGGTTCAGATCTCAGATGACCTCACATGGAGCCTTAATTCCTCTGATTGTTAACAACAACAGCTTTTCTTTTTAAGAAGGAAAGTAAACCTCCCTATATCTGTACTTTTGCCCTTTTACAGCGGAGTCATTGAGAGTGTAATGATTGTGGTATGGCAACTGTAGTGCTAGTGACCGCAAGACGCTGCAAAAAAAAAAAAACGTGAGGACAACAAGTGTAATTACTGGAGAGTTTCTACCTTCAATTCAAGAGATTTTTAGCAAGAGATGTTTTCATAAGGTATCCAGTATTGTTGATGATACTTCACACCCCTTTTATAAGTTTTTTGATGTGAAGAAATTGTATCATTCACACACATTCAACCAGGTTTTGTAACTGTTTTATCCCACAAGCTGTAAGACTTTTAAATGAGCAACTGCTCTCTTAAACTTTTTTTAACTGTCTGGTCTTTTTATAGAAATTCAGTCTTTTTAGGCTTCTGTTTTTAATACTGTCCCTAACAGACTAGATAAACAGGGGTTGCATATGGGAGTTGAAGGTAAGGTGAATTGTTAGGGATGGGTTTGCTTAGATTGCACATATTATGGGTTATTCACAATGAATGCATTTTATTATAGGTTGTGAGAGAAGGTAACAGATACACACAGTGATGGTAATAAAAAATTAGATAATGTGAAATTGTGGCTATATAGGCATAACATTAGTAACTTATATTAGGTACAATAAGGCACAATTATTGCACTTTATAGTAAGGTTGGTAGTAGATTTTAGCAAGGTGCTACCGCTGCTGTGATAAATAATAATTCAAATTTAATATCTAGTGATGAGAAAACGTTTCAGTATGTTTCGCACAAAAATTATGCCCATAGATTCCAATGGGTGAAAAAATTTGTCAAAAAAACTTTTGTTGCCCAAAGACTTCAATGCATTTCGGAAAATATTTGCTATGTCAAACACTGACTGTGAAGCGAGACAGGTCAGCTTTGCCCATCACTATAAAATCTTATATTCAATGTTTTCATCCAGAGGAAGGCAAAAAACCCAGCCTCAAGCCATTACTTATTATGCCTCAAAAGGGAAAGAGTTTCTTCTTGACCACAATGGAGATTGGAAACACAAAATGTTGTATTAATTCTGACCTGAGCACACAGTTTGTAAAAATTGCACAACCAGGTTTAAAATGTGCCCACAAAATATTTTTTGTGTCCATAGCTGAGAAGGAATTAGAATGAACATTGCATCTCTCTCTATTTTAAACACTGAGCATACTGAACCAGCCAAAAGGTTAAGCATCTCTATAGTAGTAATGATCCAGACTTTCAACGTTGTCACAGGAGTTTCCCATCTTAGATTCTGTTAGGAGTATCAGTGACAGTCCATTTGGTTTGAGCAGCTGTTTAAAAGATAAGTTTAGAGGTTGTCACAAATCATCCAAGCAGGAAATGAGGATTTTCTGTCATATAAATTGCTACAGGGCCAATTATTAAATTCTAATTCTAATTGTGCTGATTTCTGACCGGCCATGTACCAATTATCTGAATAATTTACTGGTTAGCCTGACATATGCATCAGTCCCTTAGCTCTGTAAGTGACAGCAGCACAGAGCATGTGCAGTGAATCAACAGAAAAGAAGATTGAGAATGACTGAGGCATCTTTGGAACCAACGATCTTCCCTGCACAGAAGGATGAGGCAGAATCCGTAGTCAAAAACTGGCACGGGTCAGGATACAGATTAACAGAGTAGTTAAAGCCAGGCAGGGTCAAAACGGGTAAACAGGAACAGAACAGAAGCTTTCACAGCACAAGTACAGGCACCAGGAGTAAACCTATCATGGGCAATCAAACCTAGTGAAAGTCCCCTTTAAATATTTGAATTTGGCGCCATTGTGCGCTGATGCATAACGTCAGCGCGCCTGCGCCTTTAAGAGGCGGAAGTGCGCGGCGTATGTGCACTAGCAGGCGGCAGGGAAAGCCGGTAATGATTTCATTACAGACATTCAGCATAGACATGCAGTACTCTGACCCAGAGAGATAATTGAACTCGCTTAAAGGATTTGCTAGAGCATTCTTTGACTTCACAGCAGACTAAAAGTATAGTGGCAGCAAGCTCATTCATGGGTAAAATACTATATAAAATCAAAACGTTTATGAGAAATCAGCATGAAGAAAATGATGAAGAAAACCAGGAAGCACCAATGAGAAGCCACATTCACAAAACCCAAAAATACTAAGGGCCAGCTTTACAAAATTCACGTGAATAGTTAGAAGTTCGATTGAATTTAATATAAATTCGAATCTTTGAATATGCAAATTCAACCATCGAATATTCGAATTCGAATTATTCGAATATTCGATGGTTGAATTACTTAAATTTTTATTCGACCACCTACTTCGCCAGGATCAAGCAACCGAATTGGGAATCATCAGTTTAGATCGATTAAAATCGTTCCAATCGATCGATCGAATATTCTAATCGATCAAATTTTTTACATTCAATTGTTGAATCGATCGAATTGCAGTAAAATCCTTCGAATTTTTTTTAAATTCGAAATTCAACCATTAGTAAATCTGCTCCTTATTGTTGGCATTTTCCCAGTTTAACCCTTATGGTCTTTATGCCGAGGACAAACCTTCATGGAAAGACCATTCTAGTGATACTGTGTAACCTACAATATACTTCCCTGAGGGAAAATTTTTAACCCCACAAGAAAGCTTTTAATGGTTGAAGTAGGTGAGGGCTCAGGATCTTCTGCTGCAGGTCAGAAGAGCAAAGCTATTTGTACAGGATGACGTAGAAGTGGTGAGAAAACATATCAATTTGCATGTGGGTTGGTGTGGTAAATACAAAGAAGCATTGCCTTGTGGCATTGGGTTTTGTTACAATCATTGACCTGCTACAAGCTTGTATGTTCTTGCTGTGTCTGGGTTGGTGTATCCTTGGAATGCTAGCCTATACGCAAGTATACTGGCTTATGATCAAATTTACTGTAGCATGGTATGGTATATCTGTAAAAATAAAACAATACAGTGTACTTGAGCTCTACTAAGATGTAAACAATACTTTCCAGAGACAAAATAATCCTATTTGGTGTATTTAATGTTTACATGATTTGAAGCAGAAAAAAACTATGTTGACCCAAATTACAGAAAGAGCCCTTATCCAGAAAAAAACCCATGTACCAAGCATTTTGTATAACAGGTCACATACCTGTATAGTTTGACAGAGATCTGGAGATGTAACTAAACTGGTGTTGGCTTTGCAACTAAATCTAAAGAGATCCCATGGTCACAAACCATTACCCATGGAGCTGGGATTAACAAACAAGTCATTAAATAGAAATTTACTAAATGATTTATCTGATATAAGTAATTCTAAAACAACTGGACTTGCTGAGTAATTACTGAAGACGTTTCACTACTCATCCGAGCAGCTTCTTCAGTTCAACTGACTGGTATGGGAAGTTCTCGGCATTAGTGGAAGAGTTTATATGCCGAGAATTTACCATACCAGTCAGTTGAACTGAAGAAGCTGCTTGGATGAGTAGTGAAACGTCTTCAATGATTACTAAGCAAGTCCAGTTGTTTTAGAATTACTTATATATGCTATACCATGACCTGGATGAATGAAAATCTTCATAGTCATAAATGATCTGATTGGGGGAAATTGACCCATGTGTGGCGTAAGATGGTCATAGTCGTGCAGATTTTAACCTATCGTACAAACGATCATACGGTTCTACAACATACGTAATTATGCTGAATGACAACTTTTTAGTTTAGCTCATTCAAGAACCTACTAGGAATCAGTCACTTTTGAATCTTATAGTTACTAATAATACCAAATTTATCTCTGGCATTGGTGAGCATTTAGAGAATAATGATCATAACATGGTCTCCTTTGAGATTATGTTGCAGAGGCAACTCTATAAGGGAGCAACTAAACATGGATGCTGAGTTTCATTGAGAGGGGTGGAACTTGATGGACTTTGTTTTTTTCCAACCCAATTTAACTGTGTAACTACATCTAACTAGTAACTATATCTCTCGACCTGGAACTAACATTTTGGATTATATACAGTAGTAAAAGAACAAATCAGACGACCTTCTGACCATGACAACAATTGTATGAAAGTTATGTCCAACAAATACTAAAGCGCTACGCAATATGTTGGCGCTATAGAACTACATGTTAATAATAAATACTAGTGACAGTCACTCATTGATATCGTCACATAGGCAACAGATGCAGATAAATCTTCTACCCCGTCTGATGAACTAAAAGCCTGACCGCCATGGTATGAAAAATGTCAGGACAATCCACACGTGGTCCGAAACAAACTTTTAATTAGACCAGGGGCAGCTGGGAAATTGACAAAATGTCTAGCCCCATGTCAGATTTCAAAACTGAATATTAAAAAATCAGTTTGCTCTTTTGAGAAACAGATTTCAGTGCAGAAGTCTACTGGAGCAGCACTATTAACTGATGCGTTTAAGGTGAAGAGACTCATTTAATCACTGCTTGGGAGGAGGACAAGGAAGGCCTATGAATATTAAGGCCTCCTGGAATTTTTTCCCATGGTAGTTTTTCTACCAATAATAATTTAATTAAATTAAAAAAATACATTATGATACATTGATACACCATGTATGAATAAATACACTTTGCTACACAGTTAATGGACTATGCCATGAGTGCTTTCTTTGGACTTTGCATCGATAATTCTGGTTAGCACCCGGCGAAAAATCTAATGAATGGTGAGTGCCATTGTAGCTATATATATATATATATATATATATATATATATATATATATATATATATATATATATATATATAATTATTTGGCTCAAAGTTACCTTTACCATGGTGACGGATTAATAATTAACTATTTCTGAACAAACCATATTTTAAATGTTGGAAACATATCGACTGTATTAATATTCTACAATATTACCTATTTTGGTACTGCTGTACTAGAGAATTCAAAGCACAAGCCAGAAGACAGAATAGACAATTAAAGGACAAATAAACCCATGATAAGAGAAAAAAATATATATTTAGCCTTTAGATATTTAGCTTCAGTTTGCATGTAGCCTTTAATCCGGGAATTTGCTCTTGCCCTATTTTAGCTGCAAATATTTTTATTACGATGAGCCTTCATAGATGTGTTTTTCACAGGGCAGGATCAGCAAAGATTACATATTAAAGTTACTAACAGTGCTCCAAGTGTAAACATATTTGACATTTTCCAAGTCCTCTCAGGATACATGCATCAATGGTGAATGCTTCCCTTTCAGAATGTTCTCTCAAATGATGCATACATATCGTTTATTATAATTTCTGTAGTAACAAACAAAATACATGATTTTCCAGGGAACGTGATTAACCAAAGCTTATCACTCACTAGATTCCCTGTAGTATTTTGCAATATTTATTTCATCCATTATAAATATGTTAATATATGTTATAATACAATGCGTACAAACATGCAGAAATGCCTAACTAGACTCTTACTAGCATCATAGAAAAGGAGGTGCAGTAACTTGGGAAAGGGGAATGTGCAAGCCCACAAAGTCCCTCAATGATATGTGTAGAATTCTCTTCCTTTCCTTATAAATCATTTGTGGTTCAATATATTCAGGTCTAAGCAAAGTTGCAATATAGACAAATGCAAATGTTTTATTCTAAAAATGATTTGTAACTGTGATTGCAGTTTTCTCTTACAGTTACCTGCTCTTTTTTCCCTGACTTCTCATATTATTGCAGCACAGTATGGTGATGACGCAAGTGGTGTTTCCTCTGCTGGTGCTCTGATCTGCACCTTGCGCAGGAAGCTCAGGCATGACATGCACCTGTCAGTAAAATTTGGTCTATTACACTATATATAAGGCTTTGCTATTATACTTTTACTATTGGTCGAATTGAAAAAAATTCAAAATTCCACCATGTGAATAGTTAGGGAATAAATTTTTTTTTACCGCAATTCGGGTTGGTCAAACGATCGAATATAAAAATCCGATCGATCGATAAAATCTTTTGATTCAATTGAATTGAACGATTTTAACCATTCAATCGAATTTTCACTATTCCATCTAAATTCACTTACTCCACTTCGGTCGGTTGAACCTGGCGAACTTAGCCATTTTAAAGGGGAAATAATTCGACAGTTGAATAGTGGAATATTCAACTAGATTTTTATTTAAATTATTCCAATCATTCGAATCGATCAAATTAAGAAAATTCACTGGTCGATGTCACCTAATTTGCATATTCAATATTCGAATTAGAATCTTTTTGAAAATTTGATCGAATTTCGAATCCTTTTGAAAATGTGATCGAATTTCGAATCATTCATGTGAATTCATGTGAATTTTGTAAATCTGCCCCTAAGTATATCATAATTTTTATACATTATTCATTACCCAGTGGCGCTTTTGTACTTACCAAGTTACCAATCACATTCACACTAGGGAGTTCATAATATAGTAAAAGGATCTAATTTTGCAAAGGAGCATTAATCAATGGGCAGTTAGTATTTACTGACAACTCGTTTAAAAACAAATATATTATTGTTGCTACGTGTTACTGCTCCTGGGCAAACTTAGCACATTTTATTACGTATGGGGGCAAGAGTGATCTTGAATTACTTCCGAGTAAAGACAGTTATGGAAAATATGATAACACTGATTAACATTGCGTTTTGCTGATAAAATCATGTTGCATGATTTGAAAAATGGAAACAATCTGGCTGCTTTTTTAGGTGTATTTTGAAATGTTTCCTTTTTGTTTAAAAAAAATGTTTAATAGTAAATATTGCAGGTATAATAGGGTTCAAATGAAACAATGGCAATTAATCAAGAAAAAAAAGCATGCTCTATTACTTTTAGACTGGATATACCTCAAGGCACTGGGACAGCATGCTTTGATTTACTACTGCAGTAAGTCCATGTCAAATAGTCTATTCAGTTAAGCTCCCCCACAGTGTGTTTTTGGCTAAATTGCCAATGAATAGATATATATTTGTACACATATATACTGTATATATAGGTCATACAATTCTGGGACTTTCTTTGACATAATGATGTAGAGGTACTTTATATAGGCATTCCCTACTCAGACTTGAGGAAGAACCAACTTGCAGGGTGTGATTTTTTAGGGTAGAAGTAGTGGACTATTTTAGGTAAGCCACATTAGTGTTGGGGAGAATTTTCCCTCTAATTCCCTTTTAGCTTTGTATACACTTTGAAGTAGAGAATGATTGCACACTGGCCTGGAATTCGTGTGTACACACATGAGTGCATAGGTTAGCTACAACATAAGTGGCAGGTGTGACCTCCCTTGAAAGAATATAAGCAATGGCAGTGGCCAAATACATTCAAAAGAGAAAATAAATGGAGGGCACTCTGTATAGGTCAAACCGTATCAAAATAAATCAATATAGACATACTGTAAGGTGCAAAAAAGAAAGCACAGAAATACATCTACATGGTATTTCTAAAGTACTACTCAACTGTTGTGGGCCTGTGCACATAAAAAAGAATATTTACACACAAAGGTGGTACTGCAAAAAGGTTTTTTTATATAGATAATTAATTTATCATACACAAGTGCATATTTAGAAATATAAGTCAAATGTAAACACTGAAGTCAAGTTTAAAAAAAACAGTACATGTACATACCACCAATTTGTAACCAGATTATGTAAGCAGTGCATGGAAACGGATACCCTTGCCAAAAAGTGAGAATTACATCTGGTTACAAATTGGTGGTATGTATTTAGCAATTCTTACTGTTTTTTCAAATAAAAAATGTACAGGTCCATAACAGTCAAGTGGCCTAGATACAACATTTGCTTTAAACCTATGTGTAGAAAAGGGGGTAGTTCCTTTAAGTTAACTTTTAGCATTGTATAGACTGTCTAATTCTAAGTATCTTTTCAATTGGTCTTCATTTCTTATTTTTTTTTTTATAGATTTTAATTATTTGCCTACTTCTTCTGCGTCTTTTCCAGCTTTCAAATGCTGGCTGCTGAGCCCATCTACAAATAAATAGCTACACATTTTTTGTTATTGCTAGTTTTGATTACTCATCTTTCTATTCAGGCCCTCTCCTATTCATATTCCAGTCTCTTATTCAAACAAATGCATGGTTGTTATGGGAGTTTGGACCCTAGCCACCTGATTGCTGCAGAGAACTGCTGAATAAAAATCTAAATCACAAAAATGACAAATAAAAATAAAAAAAGAAATGAAATCCAATTGCAGATTGTATCAGAATATCACTCTTTCATCAAAGGTCATCAATATAGTTTCAAAATGAAGCAACAGATGTTTATGATACCAATTCTTAACTTCGGAAATTCACTAACTCCGGCTCTGGCAAATTTACGCTAGCGAACTAGATAGACTTGTGCAACTTCGCACCCTTACGAAGGATCGTAAATTCGCAAATTCACTAAGATGAACATTTTCCTGAACGTTAGCACTTACGTTAGACGTTACTTTGCCTGGTCAGACCAGGCTAAGTTCAATACAATAGATAGGAGGTTGAAGTCCCAAAAAAACGCTGCGGTTTTTTAGCATAGGACGGTGATAGTCTGAAAAAGATCGATTTTTTTTGGGGGGTTACCCCCTACATTTGGCAACACAACTATACAGGGGGCACATGTAGAGCACTAGGACAACTTTATTTAATTCATTAAAGGTTTCCTGGGCTTGTGTAGTGGAATGTAGTGGCTGTAACATATACTTCTATTATAAGTTAAAGTTCCCGCCGTATGCAAATTAGGCTTTGCTAGTGTAACAGCGCTCTGCCTAGCGAAGTAACACTAGCCCAACTACGCTACCATTCACCGACCTAAGCGTAAATTCGTACTTTAGTGAATTTGCATAGCGCTGGCAAAAATTCACCTGCCGAAGTGCGACAAACGCTAGCGAAGCTAACGTTAGCGAATTTTCGGATCTTAGTGAATTTGCCCCATAGTCTGCCCACAAATTGTAGCTGGTAAAAGCAACAGAAACTGGAATGTTTTGCTAAATTGATCATAGAAAAAAAAGGCAATGGCAAATCTCATGACCTTTGTGGACCATTACAGCAAGTTACATATATAATGAAACATAAAAATCATATGTGCATACAATGTACATTGGTGTTCTTTGTTTATTTTTAAGAAAATGTTGAGGTACTTTTACTTCAGTATTTGTGAACCACCTGTCAGCCTGGAACCAGAATAGTTTCTGTTTTATGTTCAGAACACAGGATAGAAAGATTCTGTTCTGTGTTCAGAACACAAGACAGAAAAAATGGTGAATCCCTAAGGGATGTTGTGTCAAAACAGATGCGATCTTTCATTTCCAGCTATTATTCTTTTTCAGAAGCAAACAGACAAATTCCAAATTCCCAGACAATGATTTTTCTTAGTAAACAAGGTTTCCAGAGGTTTTTCTCTATTGAGTATTTATACCCTATCCACAAACAAAGATGCAGTAATAAAGGGTCTAATAGTTTGAGTCAGGTTAATTTACACAACTAGGTTTTGTGTTGCCCTTGGGTTCTTTTAGTTATAACAATCTTATTAACCATTCTTTAACAGCAGATACTATTTCTAAAAAGCAGTTGCTGCATACAGTATAAAATAATTTACATTTTGAATTGGATTCAAGAGAAATCTGATTCAAATAGAATATTGTGTACCAAGCCAACGTAAAATTAGTCCTGTTTCCTACACTCCCTGTTTTCTCAACTTGGCATCTGCATTCATATAATCTCTTGTTACTGTTCAGGATGTCAGTTTTACAATTCTGTCTTAACTTGTATGGCAAATGGAATGGGATATGCTTATTAGCATGTGCAGGCAGAAATGTTGATTGCTGCTTGTCCTAGGAAATTACACTCAGTTTCAAGCACATCAAATAACTCACTTACTCAGTATACTGTGTATGTGTACTATACAATGATGGAGCACCTGGTAATGCATACTGATTGCAATATGTACTCCCCACAGTTTTCAGATGGACTACCATTAAAATACATTTATTATTTCTAGTATAAAATACTTTTTTGTATAGTTTAACATTCTGAATAACATGCCTTATATCTGTAAATGTAAAACTATTAAATATTATGCATTCCCTTTTCCACTACCTCCAACATGTCTGCAAAGACCCAACTGACATCAAGAATGCAGAAGCAAGACCAAAGATACTGTGGTGTCAGCAGTTGATCCAAGCTAATCTAATCTATACATATGCCAATCCTCTTTTACTGAAAAGCTGTTCTCCAGGGAGCAACGCCACAAAGAGCCAGTGAGTGACACCTAGACGTTACTAGAGGTGATCTGGCTACTGTAGGAGGCCGGTTGGTCTCAACCATCTCTTTTTATTCCAGTAAGGAATTTTTAAGGTTTCCAATGGATGAATATCAAATATACCATAGATTTGGTATGGAAATGTTCCTTTAGAGATGGTAGTTGGAAAGAAGGTTTGCTAGAACTGAAGACACTTGTTTCACTATCATTGGTTATGCAGAGCTGGTATCAGTAAATCAAGTAAGTGACAGAAGCAGAAACTTTGGCCACTGTTAATTGTTGCTATGTGATTAAAAACCAGATCACTACTTTTTGAACATCTATATAGATAGGCAGGTTGGACAACACTCGACCGTTCAGGCCATACATCAGTGATCTCAACCATGTTGCTCATCAACACCTTGGCTGTTGTTTCCATTGGCCTCAAAGCAGGTGCTTATTTTCAAATTCCTGGCTTGGAGGTAAATTTTAGTCACATAAAAAGTAGTTGTGCTTCCAAACAGATCTCCTGTAGGCTACCAATAGTCAATCATATCCCATAATTGGCACCCCCAACAAAAAGGTTTGGTATCCCTGCCATACATGATTAGTTGAGTAACATCAGCCCTGCTGTTACTTTCTGTACTTTGTAGGGATATGTAGCTTTGTTCTTTGTATTATTGTGTTATATCTAAATAAACTTTACATTAGAAAACTTACTAGTTTCATATCCTAATTTGGAGTAATATATATACAGGTATATTACCGTTATCCATTTTATCCAAATAATCCACATTTTTCAAAATTATTTTCTTTTTCTCTGTAATAATAAAACAGTAGCTTATACTTGAGCCAAACTAGGATATAATTAATCCTCATTGGAAGCAAAACCAGTATATTGGATTTATGTAATGTTTACATGGTTTTCTAGTAGACTTAAGGTATGAAGATCCAAATTACAGAAAGATCCAGTACCCCGCAAACCCCAGGTATCGGGCATTCTGGATAATAGGCCCCATACCTGTTTTGCTTCTGACTTCAAAGAAAATAACTTCATAGAATGTCTGCCAGTCCTAAAGTTCTGTAAGTGATTAAAATTAAATACAAACCAAGGAAAGAATGCAGCAAGGCACTTTACTCCTCCGTCCACAAGCTTACAAAACAGAAGGTTCCTACACCTGTGTGAATCGAACAAGTGTATCAGTGTCCCAGGATTTGCCTGAGCTTGTTTGCTTTGTTGCTTGGAATGCTCAGATGAGACACTCAGGTGCACAAGGCGCGTGGCTGCCTGCTTGGAGAAGACAACCTGAGACAGGGAGGGGGCTGTGACTCACAAGCACCAACATATAATCTGATAAAGAATTATAAACAGAGCTGTTAATATATAATACACAGCACTGTATTATTTTAAATCAGCTGCCGCTTTGCAGCCCTTTCTTTCAATAGGGCAATTTTTAAATGGAATTCTTTCATGTATATTAACCATATCCAGAAATAATGTGAGGCATGACTGTCATTTAATCAGACGAGGAATTGAAAACATAGAATACATTCACAGATCCTTAAAATGGCTTATAATTAATTAACACAAGCAAACATTGAGGAGTTTTTAACCCTGTAATCACTGACGGGCAAGTCATTTCACAGTAATGGGTATTTATATGGACTGGAAAATGGTAATGCTCCCCAGCATAGTATTTCTTCTTTTGTGTAGTAGCTTGGACAGGACATGGGATAATGGAGAATGCTGTCATAATATATTATATTGGTACATCCTATTATTAATTAGGCACATATTGCTAATTGTAGCACCTCCAGTAAAGAGTTGGGGCACCACACTGCTACCAGCAATGATTTGCTTCCTGTAAACCAGTAAAACTACTGATGGATACTACATGGCTCCAGATGCTTCTTGTGGCAATTTCAGACTGGCTTTCACCTTAAGCATGATTAAAAACAGGAAGATCAGTTGTCATTTTACATAAAAGCAATGACTTCACCCCCAGCATTTCTTGTACCATACAAGATGTAGCATTACGTTACATAAAGTGCAGGGCACAGCTACACCCCTTGTGCCACGTAAGTCACCACAAAACATGCTACTAATAGTGATGGGCGAATCTACCCCATTTTGCTTCGCCGAAAAATTTGCGAAATTCACGAATTGGCGAAAAAATTCACGAAACGAGTCTCGAATAAATTCGCCTATCACTAGCTACTAATAGTAGTTACTGAGTTACTTGCATCATTTACTTCCTACATCTCTCCCTACTCCTCCTCTGGAATTCTCTT
>CM044442.1:102335736-102351566 GCA_024363595.1 Xenopus borealis
GGGGGGGGGGGGCATGCCACCTGTTGACCACAGCAAGAGTCCATAAAACTGACAGGGGAAGAGTACACTGTATGCAAAGAAGCAGTGCCATTGAGGAGGGCAGGTAGGAGCTGGGGTAGAGATGGGGTTGGGTCAGGTGGCAAAGGAGGGGGAAGAGTGCGCAAAGTAGAAGTGGTGTTAAGGAATGCAGGTTCGTTTGCAGGGAGGAACAGTAGGAGGAAGTTTGAGCAGCAGGAGGAGGTCTGAGTGGGGGGATGGAGCATGTGAGTACAGGGAGTTGGTTGCGAGTGGGGGATTTGAGGAGGGGTAGTTGTTGGCCTAGGGGTTAGGCCCCTAAACATGGCCCTGTACAAAAACTTATGAAAAACATATAAGAAATCTTGCTAAAAGGGCTGCATTCATTGAATTTAATTACCTTACATAACATTAATTACTAAATTAACCATAGCTTACAGATTGTTCACCCACTGCCATTGCTCAGTGGGCACTGATTCAAACAATTTCCCAGCAACACAAAATACATTGGATAAGCAGGAGTGACGTAATAAACCCAAGAAGCATTTTCCTGAAGAAGAGCTTTTCTGAAAGAAGTTTGACTGGAATAAGAAAGCTCCCCAGTACTAATTGTATCAGTTACTTGAAGGGTGCCTTAAATAGTGAAGGACCCCCATTGAAGAATCTCATTGAGCCTGGGAGTCTTGAGGTAGGTGAAACATGCAGTGGACTTGCTTGAAAACACTGTTATACTACTATACTACTTAGAAATCATTGAAAGCATTGCTACATGATTTAAAAACCAAAGTGACAATTAAGGGGACTATGGGTTCTGTAATATTAAACACTAAAAAGGAAACAATCACTTAGGGGGTTATTTATTAAAACTTGACTTTTCCTCACCTTATTTAAAAAAAAAATCTGTATTGCCCTTAATTTACCAATAATTATTCTCATAAAAAATCGATGTGAGAAAACTCGCTAAGAAAAATCGTATTTATGAAGTTGTCGCTCCAAATACTCGAATATATTGAATGAAAACCAGTGTAAGCAGTGCAAAAGTATTGAGAATCCTGGAGATAAAAATGTTTACAATGACCTAATTTTTATGTTGTGGTTTTTTACAGTCTAAAATTTTCCACATTAAAAAAAGATTGACTCACAGTTTGTGCATTTCTTGAGATAACAAATAAGGCAGAGTATGATCAGAGTTCACCATAGTAACTCTTGGTTTAAGCTTGAAGGGAAACAATTCTGGACATGTTTACTTTATGAAGCTGTTTTTTTTTTTTAATCTTTATCACTAAAAGTGCATTTCAGTCTAATGTCAGATAAAATGTACTATAAGGTGAACGATATAATCTAACAGCTGCTAACATATGTTGTTACATGTGGACTCCAAGTTAAGGGAATTTCCCTGGGAAATGGGGGATATTTACAACCACATGCAATTAAACCATGAACTGCTTGCATTTTTTAAATACATTTTACAATAAAACAATGTGGATAAAGAAGCATGGGCCCAACTGGTTGAACAAGATGCATGTATGATTTTTGTATGATTGCTGTTGGCTTTAACATATCTCATATCTTTAAACCCTGGGAAAAATGTGACCCTGGTAAAAACACTATGATTTCCACAATCTTTATATTAGTCTCCCACTATAATTTACTGCTAATATAAATTTTAACAAAAATATTCATTGACTGTGTGACTTATTATTAGGGATGCAATGAATCCACTATTTTAGGATTTGGCTGAACCCTTAATCCTTTGTGAAAGAGGATAGAAAGCAAGGTATGATGGAAGCAGAATGCATTTTATTCTATGAAAGAACGCTGAATTACGGGTAAGTTTTTACACCATGCACTCAAAAATGGACAAGCATCAGTACAGGCATGGGACCTGTTATCAAGGACCTGTGGCTTTCTGGATAATCTATCTTTCTGTAATTTGGATTTTCATACCTTAAGTCTACAAAAAAAATTATTTAAACATTAATAAAATCCACTAGGTTGATTTTGCTTCCAATAAAGATGAATTATACCTTATTACAAGTAAGTACAAGGAATTGTTTTATTATTATTGAAAAAAGGAAATCATTTTAAAAAATGTAAATTATTTGATTAAAATGGAGTTCATGGGAGATGGCTACTTTGGAGCTTTCTGGATAAAGGGTTTCTAGATAATGGATCCTTCACCTGTATTTCCCAGAACTCTTGTTTAACTAGGAGACCCCAGAAGGTAAACTCTGTTATAATGCTCCCTCCCTTGCATTGTTTATACCTTGCATCTTTCAGAAAAGTCACAGTAAGCATATAGGGTTGCCACATTAAAAAAAAAAATTAGCAGGGGGCGGGCTGGTGACATAGGGGGGCTGGCAAGTGATGTAGGAGGCCAAACAAGGAAGTACATATTTTAAACTTTTATTTCACCCCTTGTTTCCCTTACATATGCAGAGTTGGATTTGTTTTGGTTTTGGGCAAATCTTTTTTGAAGGATTTTGGATTCGGGGAAAAACTGAAATAGTAGATTTGGTGCATCCCTAATTTCTACACTGTGTGATACTTACATGCCACCCTCACCCAACCCACATGAATACATTGCTGCTACCTATGGGTGCTAAACAAGTGCAAGTACAACAAATATGATTATTGTAAATTTTGCCTTTGTCCCCATCATCAAAGCATTTGTATAATATGCTCCCATCTGTAAGCAATAAAATATGGGTTGGCTGGTTAACTAATTTGTTTTAGTCTTCCTTTCTGCATTTTATGCCTTAATTTGATTTTAGAAATGTAATTTTAATAGTTTTAAACAGGATTTGGTGAATGTCCCATTGCTTTTATCTCTTTGGCAATAGCTACAATGCCAAGGCATACATGCTCCTGCATCTGCCAATTTAGTTTCAGTTCAGCAGTAGGCCGGAAGGCATTCAGTTTACAATGCAGCGTACAGTTCGGTACCAGATTTTCTAATTATCAGTGCGGCAATGATAGTGTTGGAAGAGCTTTCAGTGTTTTCTGGTAAGTTTATTCACTTGTCTTGGCTTGTTACGCATTCCCTTCTCACTTCAGTTTGTCTAAGTTCTATTGTCCAATAACTGTAGTCCAATGAAAAAACATATGGGTGTTGAATGTTTTCTTCTTCCTTCTGAGGATTTATGTTTTATGTACTCTTAAAATAATAAATCAGTAGACTGTCTGTGACATGCTAGCATTATATTGTGACGACAATGGTTCTTGCATCATCAACACCTTGATCTTGCTTTTCTCATGGATCTCTGTGAGCCTCAGGCATTAAAAGTCCACAAGTCTATAAGATTCTGTCTGCCTTAAAATCTTGCGTATAAGGGTAGGGTACGTATCATCAACCAGCCTCATTAGCCATGAGATTTAGCAGCTGCTTGAAAGGCATGTGATGCATTCAGCTTTGTATAATAGTTCACTTGAAGGTCTTTGTACAGTTCAGGCATGTCAGCTGAGTAACTTCAAGCAATGCAAGGACTTGTAATTATATTGGCCCCAGGCTGGTATCATTGTGAGAATGCTTTGTCTCTATTCTCTACTCCAATCATTGCCCTGCATCCAGAAAATAACTCCTAGAATACCGTAATGGGTGACCAAAAGTATGTGAAAAAATGAAAACAATTGAGTATGAGTTACAGTCCAGACATGGGTCTTTACATTCTGCTCAATGCAAGGCACAAAACACCTTGCTTCTTTGTTGCAAGGGCAGGTAAAATTCCTAAATGTTTCAACCTGCTTCATTTTATGCAATTAACCTGTGCTAGTAAAGGTATCTTTCAATAAAAAGTAAAATGCAATTGGTGTTTGGAAATTTCAAAACTATTAGAACTTCCTTTTCTCCAATAGCCTCACAAAAGCTGTGAAATGACATTACTTTTACAGGCATAACATAAATTCTGGATTTTTTTTTACCTGCTTTGACTTTTTTCAAAGACTTTTACAAATCTCATGAGTTTCCTTAGCAAAGGCTACTAAGGTCACAATTATGGATTAAAAATATGTACAGCCACAATGTATTCAGTGGGAAATAATCTACCATTCACAGCATTATAGGGCTTTAATCTAATACACTGAGGTCTATATCAGCACATCATATTGTTCTGTACTGTCATCAAGAAGCAGTTTAAAATTGCAGTTATAATGGTGATCATCACTTCAAAGCTACCATAACATGTATGTAATGGATTATGCACAATGAAAAAAATATACATTTTACATGACTGTGTTGGTATAAAGCCCTTTTATGAGAAAATAGGATTTCTAAATGCAGAAATATTTTTTTTCTCCCTATATATATTTTCAATTAATTATATTATAAGTTTGTGCCCCCAAGTGGAAGCAAACTTTCCTTCTCCTTTAAGAGATTCAACTCAAGATGAATCTGCATTGCAATCCTGCACTGCATCTAAATGTGGCCTCAAACATCTTATTATAAATCCACACTGCATATATTACTCAGCCAAGTGTCAGCAAACCAATGATATGAGAATGCAACTGGACTTCCATTTATGAGAACTTGATACTGGAGACTGGGTTTTGTGTTCTGCTCACTATCTTTAGATTTAATTGAGCAAATTCAGCTTACGTATGCACATTTTATTAGGTTTTCATATTGTACAGGAAGGTTCTTATTTGTGAAATTCACCTGGGAATTTTTGTCATCCCATTAATTCTACAATACTTTTGTATGGGTTGTTATTTTGTTATTTTTGCCAATGGGCAGTGATGGGCGAAACGGCGCGTTTCGCTTCGCCGAAAAATTTGTGAATTTCCAGAGAAATTCGCGAATTTTTCGCTGATTCGCGAAACGAGTCGCGCGTCCGTTTCCGACGCGTCGCGTCATTTTCGGCGCGCGTCGCGTCGTTTTCGGCGTGTCACGTCAAAAGCAACGTGCGACTCGTTTTTGCGCAACGAATTTTTTTTTGCTAATTTTTTTGCCAGTTTCGCGAATTTATTCACCAGCGGCGAATCGTGGGAATTCACCGCGAATTCGCCCCTGGCGAATAAATTCGCCCCTGGCGGATAAATTCGCCCATCACTACCAATGGCTAACACGGTAACACACTTTTTGTTTTGTCTTATTCCACGTTTTTTTTCTTTCACTGCACAATTGAATTTGGAAGTGGGTAATTCTATCAAAATCAACTATTCTGCTGTGGCTATGCTGCTATATGTAAAATCACATTCATCAGAGCAGTGCTCCCTTTTACATCCCCTTATCCCCAATATCTGCATCTCCTACACTAATTTTCTCTTCTTTTGCCTTTTCTCAGCATACATTCTTGGCATCTCCAGTACAGCTATCTATCATGTACACTCTTCTATACCTATGTGCCTCTCTGAATATAGCTGTGCGTTCCACAGTGGTACAGATGGATGTATTAAAATGGGAAATACAAAAATCAGCACCTGTTGTTATTGTAAACTTTTAAAGTGCATTGTGACTCAATCGCTATATTTGAGCAGATACCATGCCCATTAACCATATATAACTACCATCATCTGTAGAACCATAGCTTACTAATTCCATCACTATTATAAGGTATGTATTTTATAGATTGTTTTAATTGGGGCTAATACCCAAACAAATAGCTTTAAAACCTACAAAATATTTTACAATTCATATTATGCAGCAAATATGGGACACAGAATATATAAGAGTATAAGGTGTAAAAAGTAAAGGCAACATACATCTTATTGGGTTTTCTTTCCTATTTTTCTAGTGATCTGCAGAAGAAATCAGGTGAAGCATAATACAGAAAGGACCTAAGAATTTCCTGACTTGCCTGCAATGACATGTTGATGCCTGGTTATCTACATAGAACAGGTTTTTACTGACAGGCTCCAAGATGCCTCAGGCAACATTTTCTTTATGCGGGACCTGGGGAGATTGGTATGTAAGAGTCTGAACGGAAGGGAAAATAATATTGCTTTCCTTCTAACAACTGAGAATAAAATGTAGACATTCAATCAGCGTATTCACAAAATGTACTATTTTGCTAGTTTAAGGTACAGTATGACATATTAAAATCAAGACTAAATCCAGTTGGATCTCAGCTGCATCTGTTCGTTGATGCGGTCCCGCGATCCAACCTCCCATATTCCATAATTATGATCAACACGATATGCCAACCACAAGGTGGGCATATCAGGGAGAGATCCGCTTGTTTGGCAACATCACCAAATGACAGCTGTATGGACAGCTTAAGGGACTACACTGCAAAATAACAAGAAAAAATTAAAACATTTAAAAAATTTTTAAAAAGTACTGCAAAAAAGTACCACACTCAACAGACTCAGATAGAGTAACTGATGTTACCTGATGTTTTGCCTTGTCATTATATTACAGACTGAATACCTACAATTTCAACACCTCCCACAGAACTCCTGTTTCTGTCCCTGGATAAGTCCCATAGACGGCCTAAAGAATGGGCCGCTCAGAGAACAGCACAAGGTAGTGCAGATGACAATACTTTAGGGTTGCAGTTGGCACATTGTTAGGGGTGCAGTCTCTAGAGTGTGCAGTTACAGTAGGTGGAAGTAAGGCAGCCAGAGTCATTATATCAGCTTGCTTCTGACAGTTTGCATTTCACCCACCCTGAGTATCTGCAAGAGTTTTGTAAGTAGCTTTATATACCTCATCATAGCTGGCAGAGAATGCTTGTCATTTAGGTTTTTATTGCAATTTTTTTTATGCAGCTATGTAACTGACTGGAATAAGATATACACTCTGCAGACACAGATCCCCACTAGGTGGTGAATCAGTAGCCCACTGGATGTCTCAGGTTTGAATGGCTGGCATGACAGGCTGCCTAAAAATGCTTGGGTTTTCCTGTTGTATTGATTCCTTTGGGGTTCTACGTATTATTAGGTTCTTTTATCCTAAACTAATTCTGTAGACGTTATCTATTTTGATGTTTAAATTGACAAATTGTTTTTATTTGTTAATGAATAATACAAAATATTTGTTAATTAAAGTGGTGCCCTTCATCATTCCCCAAACTGGTCTATCAATAGGAGCCACTGTCTGCATGGTGGGTTATTACCTGGTCCACCCTACTGCAATATAGTCGAATAGCAATGAGCAAAAATTTTCACCAGGTTTCGCCGTTTTGTGAATTTTCAGCAAAGCGAAACAGTTTCGCCCCTCACTAGTTCATTTTTATCATAGCTTGTACCTAAAAAAAAACATATAATGATATCAGCATATGTATTCCCTGGTCCTAAATACATCTCAGCAGGAAATTTAAGGAAAGGGCATTTAAACTGATAATATCACATAATATTTATCTGAGAATATGTATCTTCCATTCATCTTTCCTTTAAAGGGCATGTAAAGGCAAAAAATTAAATCTCATTTTTACTTTAATGAAAAAGAAACCTATCTCCAATATACTTTAATTAAAAATGTATACAGTTTTTATAAGAAACCTGACTGTATGCTGCGAAATTTTGCCTTTATTTACTGCTGTAGATAAGAATTGTCTGACGGTCCCAAACTGCTCTGCAGGGCCCTGTAGAGCAGTCCGTGACTGTGTAGAGATATGTACTGGATTTTATCTTTGCCTTTATATCCCCTTTACTGTTTCCAACTTCATCTGCAAAGACAAAGATCATGGAGCCAGATTTAAACAGATAAACTGGGATTCTATTCAGAGGATTATTTTGCTGAAGCCACTGGTTCTGCAGAGTTGGGGAAAGTTTGTACTATAAACTACTATAACTATAAACTATAAAATTCACATGCGATTACATGACGACACAGGACCCAGTGCAGTCTGTATATTCTGTATATTCTGATTATTAAACAGTCTGATTAATAAGTCTTGCTGTATAGGCTTCTGGCAGACATTATTTGACTTGTTCTGTTTTGATAATTTATGACGATCCCTAAACAGCCCAGACCACACTGAGCATGTCTTGGTCTTGTAAATGTGTTAAACAAAGTTACAAGATGACAGCCCCTTGTGGCCAACATTGAAAGCATAAATCATTTGCTTGATTAGGCTTGTGGTGCAGTAAGTTCATGTTTATGTTTAGTATACAAAATACAGCATTTCTAGCCTGATTCTTTTTAGACTTTTCTTGTCATTTAACAGATAATAAAGTACCATTTGAAAACTGGCACTTGCATTGCCTAAAAACTCACTCTTCCGGTATCATAAATGAACTCTGATTTGAAAAAAAAAAGAAATATATCTTTTTCTCATTGCCTAACACTGAGTGAGACCTCTGTTCCAGCTTGTCTAACATGCCTTCCTCAGTTTTCCTACCTAACTGATAGTGGTACGTTTAACATGAAAGGATAATAACACAGGTAATTATCTAGAGTTCATGAAGCATTACCATGTTGTTACATCGATTAGCCCACTTGCTCCAATAAGTCACTTAAGTCATGCATCTTTTACTAATCCAATTCAACCCTGCTCTACACTATTGGCATTATGCTTTATGCTATTTTTTTCCATTCATTTTATTCAACTTCCTATTTTGGCTTAAGAAAAAATTGTTAAGGGCAATGTTAAGGCAGCAGCCCTTCTGCTTTCGATAATTTCTAAAATAAGCAAGTTAAATTATTCACAAATAAGCAACATTAAATTATATTAATAAAAGTTTTAAGATTGGGTTTAGTGCATAACAGTTTACAAATATAGTAAGGGCTACACTATACAGTAAAGGGAACAATTATGCACCTCCTGTGTGCTTCTAAATGAAATCTTCCCATGTGAGCCCTTAAACCATGGTAAAATTCCACGTCGCATATATGATTTTTATTTTTGCTATTCAAGAATCTCCTCCTTGTATAACATAACAAATCTCTCCAAACAATGCATATACAGCAACTCAAAATTTAGCAGAGAAAAGCATGAATTTTCTATATGGATTACCTCCCAGGATTTGGGTGGCATTTACATTTGTTTCAGTGGTCAGAAAGAAGGAACAGAAATTTAGCCAAACTTGGCGGCCAGTTTAGTGTCCAGTTGATATTATAAACCCATGTTGTGTATACTGTCCAGAATGTCCAGCTAATAAATGCTACATTCTTATGTATTAAGGCTGCATCTCGTTTCAAAGTCTGTTAAGTACCTGTGAGGCCCAACTGAAATCTCTGAAAAAAACAAATGTAATCAGCAGAGTAGGATTGCTATTTGTACTGCCTAAGGCACTGACAAACAGTTAAGCTGTAATTGGGAAGGGCCTCCTATTAGCACAAAACCTCAGGTAATTTAGATTAAAAGACTGAATCTAGTGCAGTAGAATAATGAGAAATATATGTATGGTGGAAATAAGAAGCATATATTTTGCCAAAAGGTAAATTAATTTTGCAGGCTGGAATATCAGTATATAATAACAAGTCATTGTTTTCAAACGGTGACCAGAATACTCCAATATTTCTCAGCCAATTGCTATTCTAGAATGGGAATAGCTAACATCTACCCACCCTCCAGCAACACTGAAACTAAGCAGGATGAACAACCCTTGAGACATTCATATTTGCAATGCAGCTACAGGACCTGTTATCCAAAATGCTTGGGACTTGAGGTTTTCCGGATAATGTATGTTTAAGGATTAATTGTATCTTAGTTTGTATTAAGTACAAGCAACTGTTTTATTATTACAGACAAAGAAGCAAAGAAAAAAAATTGATTATTTGGATAAAATGGAGTCTAAGGGGCAGCTCCACTAAAGGGTAAAATGACAAACGCTAGCGAAAATTCACCAGCATGAGGTCATTTCGTTACTTTGCCGATTTAGTGCAGGTGCCCCTTCGCTAGTGAAGGAGATGTACGCTAGCATGGCTTCCCGCTCTTACACCAGGCAAATTTTCTCTCTGGATGGACGTACAGTAACTCTGCAAATTCACTAAGATGCAGATTTTACTGAACATTACCTCTTTCACCAGATTTGCCTTTGCCAGCTCTGACCCGGCAAAGTACATTGGAGTGCATACAACATCCTCAATCTTCAGTTACTTACATTATAATTATGGACTGTAATATCTTCAAAGTAAAAAAAATGCTGGCATCTTTAAAAATTTTCAGGTTGTTAGGCAGCAAAAGACATAAAAAATTTTTTCGGGCATCCGGTTTCCCCCATACATTTTCTACCATAAGGCACATTATTTAAAGGAAAACTATACCCCCCGAACAATGTAGGTCTCTATAAAAAGATATTGCATAAAACAACTCATATGTAAAATACTGCTTCATGTAAATAAACCATTTTCATAATAATATACGTTTTTAGTAGCATGTGCCATTGGGTCATCATAAATAGAAAATAGCCATTTTAAAAAGGACAGCCTCCTGGGATCGTATGATTCAACAGAGCACACAAACATACCAAACAAACTATAAAGTTAGGTCACATGAGCCAATTAACAGACAGAGTTGTGTCTTTTGCTTCCACACTTCTTCCTGTTACAGTTAGAGTTGAAATATTTCTGGTCAGGTGATCTCTGAGGCAGCACACAGACCATCACAAAATGGTGGTTCAAGGCAAGAGATGTAAAAGGTCAATATTTACTTGAATATATATTCCAGTTTGGTAAGATTCTTTAATATGTCACTTAATTTGATATAAACTATCTGTTGCTCAAGTATTAATTTTGGGGGTATAGTTTTCCTTTAAAACAACTCTATTGACTTTATTAAGGTTCTCGTGGCATGTCTAGTTAGTGTAAATGTAATGTATTGGATGCACCATGTAACATATACAGTATAGCTCCATTCCACATTAAATTGACCGCTGTATGCAAATTAACCGGAGAGCAAATACTCTAGTGAAGTTGCACTAGGCAGAATTGAACACTAGTGCAATTCGCTTGATTTGCTCGCTCTGCCGAAGTAACGCTAGAGAAAATTAGCCAGCGTTCAGCGCCCTGGACGCAACTTTGCACTTTAGCGAATTAGGGTTGTCAGAGTGAATTTTCACCTGGCAAAGTGTTGTGAAGGCTGGGAAGCCATCGATGGTGAAATTGCACTCTTTAGTGAATTTGCATATGGGAGATGGCCTTTCCTTAATTCAGAGCTTTCTGAATACAGGATCCCTTACCTGTATAACATCCCTCTAGAGACTCGACTATAGAATTGATAGAGCTATTTATTTGTCCAGTTACTGATAGCTGCAAGTAAAGGTAACATTTGCACAATATAATTGCAACAAGTGATCTAATTTTATTAATTAAATAAACAGATTTATTAGATATATATGTGTTACATATCACTTGTAACAAAACATGCTGTATATATCATTCTAGATTTCTGCTGAACCATTTAAAAATGTAAGTAATTATGTAAAATTTTTATTTTCGACTGGGGGGTTATGTCATAAAAAATTTAATATTTTAAACTTGCACAAAACTCGAAACAAATTTGGCTAAAACTCAATTCAAGTTTTTTCTCTGAAAAAACGTAATTGTCAGGAAGGCTACTAACATGTTAAAATTGGTCCCTGGAACACTCCCATTGACTTATACATGAACTCGGCAGATTTTAGGTGGCAAATAGTCGAATTCGAGTTTTTAAGGGCAATTGGAAATTTGAATTCCAATTAAAACTCGAATCGACTTTAGTTAAATTTGAAGTTTTGACCATAAAAAAGCGAAAATTTAAAATTTTCAGTGAAACCCTTAATAAATCTGTCCTATATTATTTTCCATGGCATATTAGAACTTGGGCCATTAAGCTATAGGATAAATTCAAAAACTTAAATGCCATATCTAGAATCACTGTATACAGAATTAGCTTAAATAAATAACTAATACAGAGGCCTGTTCTATAAAGAAGAAATATTTGTTAAGAATGTGAGCTGCAGCCTAGGCCGTTTGTAGATCATCTGGTACACTATCAAGGGAGCCCAAGCCAAGTTTGTTACTTACTTTATCTGCACACTTGCCTACTTTCATCTATACGTAAGCCATCAAGTTGCATTTTATAACTTTGATAAACATATGACCACCACATTTCCTTTGTCCTCTCCATGAGCAAAAACTTATCAGGTAATGCCTTCCAAGAGATATACGAAAGTGACTTTAAATGAAAAGTACAGAAGTTGTTTAAACATGCAAAGATAGAAATTAATGGAAAATGCTGAACAAAAATATATATTCAAAACTCCCTGTTGTTACATGTACCCCTTTGGTTTTCTCATTTTAAATGGCAAAATAAAATAAACATAAATAAAAAGGCATTAGATTACTTAATTAAATTATGAAAAATTATGAAAAAATAACAGTTTAAGGGGCAAATTTACCATTATTCACTTATTCGAGGGCTAAAAGTCCTCGAATTCGGCCAAAATTCTCCGATCGCTCGAAAAATGTGTACGATTCGAACGATTGAGGCGTTCGATCGTACAAATGGTATTCGAGCAGGTGATGCTTTATGCAAATGGAATATTTAAAAATCCTGCAGTAGTTTGTCCCTAGTTTAACAAGGTGTTAATATGTGTTTTAAACAGAATTCAATACTCTTTGCTAGTGAGTAATAAAGGAAAGGTCAGAATATTTATAAGAACAGGACGAAACACAGGGCAAAGCGAGCGTGTGAACAAGAAACTTTTGCACTGATTGCTCTGTATATCTTTCACTATTTGATTACACCAAATGATTATTAGATTAAGACTTAGATTTTAGTTTCCTAAAACAAACTGCTCTCTCTACATTTTGTACAGCAAATACAAAAATCTGTGGCACAGCTGATGCAGTTGTATCAGTGGTTGGTGTTTATTTAGCTCATAAACAAAGTGGCAACGTTTCGGGCCACCACTGGGCCCGTTGTCAAGCCACTCTCTACATTTTGTGATATGGGACACTATCACATTTACTTTATAACAAAAAGTCTTGTTAAAAATCTGTAAAACAGGCTTATTGGTAGGTTCAGCTGTGATAAAACAGCAACAACCACAACAACAAAAAATGTAAAAATTTAAGGTAACATTTTCAGCTTCCATAACAAATATTTCAGAGAAACAGACTGCAGTATGTTTACTCAAGTGCTTTAGTACCAAATGGGATTTAAGAGATTTTCTCAAGCAGAAGAAATAATCATTTGAGAAACTGTAAACACAGGTTGCTTCTCTGGACATCAGTCCACTCATTAATTTGTTACTCTGCACTGCTCTCTTTAAAACTAAACAAATGAAAGCAAATAAAATAAGAAATATAAATATTTGACAGATGTTCTATTGTATTTAACCTCCACAGACAATTTTATGACTGCTTCTCTGAATTTAGGTTGTTTTTTATATGCATGAACAGAATCTGTTTTTGTCTTCAAGAGTTGTTTTTTATGGCAAGGCAACATATGATTATGATGTCATTTTGACCTTGGAGAGCTGTGATTATTTTCAGTATTAATGCATCACATGACAGTTCAGTTGCTTCATCTAGAGAATATCTTTTCTGTATCTATAAATGAGTTTCTTTGGAATGGAACAGAAATATACACACCAATAATAATCAGTCATGATATTCTTATCTATTCATCATTTTTAACTCATTAGACAAAGTACAAAAAATAAAATAAATAAGATGTGTAGGGCTAAAATAAATACAAATATCCAACAACCCTTTCAGAAGACCTCAGCCCAACGATATTTACCTAAGCTGACACTCTGACATGGGTAAAGGCTCCTCTGCAGTTGTGTCAGTCTTGTCAGACTGGAGGTGCCATCATCCATCCATAGGCTGTTTTTAGTTAGAGGGATTTTGCCACACACAGCCCTGCATGAAAGAAGGAAACAACTTCTTCTACTTATTATGCCTTCCCTGACTAGCAGTTTCTGTTGGGCTGAAGCAGCTTTGGGGGACTTTTGGCCAGAGATGTTTTTGGTGGTACAACACTCTAGCAATACTGGCACATACCAATGGATTTGCATAGTAAAGTGTCCGTATACTTTAAAGTAATTAACAGAATTTCACAAAATTGCTAGGCATGGTATTCCACAATCTCACTGTCCTCCCCATAATCCATGCTTAATTTGGTTCCTCAAGTGTAAATGGGATTATCTCAAGTTACTGCACCATCTAACTATATTGTCCTCTAGTGTACTCAGACAGTTCTCTATCCAAGTAAAATATTATGATCTAGGCCAAAATGCCTTAAGGTAATCTAAGTAGATCACATCCACTGCAACCCCAATGTCTAGGTTTCTGCTCACCTCCAACAAGAAGGCAATTAAAACTCCAAACACTTTCCTATTATGGATGTCAATCTAACAGGCCTATGGTTTTCAGCCTGAGATCCCTTTTTGAATAATGGCACCATATAAGCAATCCCTCAGCACCATGCCAGACTGCAAAGAATGCTGTAAAATTAAATAAATGGGTCTGCCAGTCCCTAAGATGAGCTGTTTTAGTACCCTTGAATGAATATTAGTCAGTCCTGGACCTTTTTTTTCACCCTTGTATGTTCCAATTTCTTTTCAGTTTACCAGTTATTAATGGTTGCATTATTAGATTTGGGTCTTTTAAAAAGGAATTTCTTGTTTGCAGGTCCCTCAGTTCTGTAGGAAGCTAAAAAATAGCTGTTCTGTTTTGTCATGTTCTCATCAACATGATTTTAAGGGTTCTAGCCCTTCTTGCTTAATTCTTTTTTTTTACTATTTCCCTATTTAAAAAATAATTTTGAATTTAGTTTACTTTTCAGTCATTCTAGCTGTCTGCTTTTTTTTACATGTTTTATTTTACTCTATGTATCTAATGAAAGTTTAAAATGCCTCAGTTAACTTGAATGCCTGAAATGCACATTTTTTCTTACCAGTCTCACCACTAACCATCATCATAAAGATTTTTTATGTTTTTCCTTGCCTACAAGGGTAATATACTGAAATGTACAGTGCATATTTGTTAAGCAGTAGTTTAAAGACATTCCATAATGAAGTTAAAACTCATATTCAGTCTGCTGAAAAAGATCAAGGGTGCATAAGAGGCATTTTTTTGATGGAGTTGCTCCACTGAACATTTTATTTTGTGATGTAGCCTTTAAAGAATTGTGATTTTAGCTCTGAGTTTATATATTGGTCCAGTTTGTTAGGCTACACTCATCGAGCTTAGAATCTAAAGCTGGCCATAGACGCAACAATCCGATCGTACAAATCCTCGACTCGTACGATTTTCGGATCGTGTGTGGAGTGTTCCGACATTTGTCGTGCCATACCGATCGGTCGTTTGGTCGATCGGCCGGGTTAGAAAATTTCTGTCGGCTGGCGATCATATCTTTGCGTCTATTGCAGATCGTAAGATTTTCAGTGGGAGACCGTCAATAGGTTTTGAACCGTACAACTTTTGTATGATCCCTGTCAGGGGCAGAACGTCAGCTGATTTGTGCTTTTGCTACTTTATTTGATCTGAAGGTTAGTGGCAGGTCGGGAGATGGGGAAGTCTGATCCTTCAATGATTCGAACGATCGGATCTTTGCGTCTATGGCCAGCATAACATATTAGAAAGAGTGAGTGTTTTGACATTCTTGCCTATATAAGCATATTTAAAGGTACAATACTTGCTAGCAAACATAGGCTATATCAATTTATGTAATGATGTTATTGCTATGTTTCTTATGATCTTTTTCAGTCTACATATTTCTTGTGATTTTTCTCTTTTCTGTGGTCTCTGTTATATATAATATCAGTTTTACACAGATCTATATTGCTGGGATAGTTTCAGCGTAACAGCTTTCTTTGAAGGCCCAGATTGTCACTGACCCTAACTGTCTATGCACTTTTCTGGATTTAGTTAACCCTTGGATTGTTAATTCTCAGTAGAAACCAAATGCAAATGAATTGCAAAAATGTTCAGAAAAATT
>CM044442.1:102352691-102380842 GCA_024363595.1 Xenopus borealis
TACAGCCATAATAGGTGAAACAGAATCTGGAACTGCTGAGGGCCCAGGAGCCATAGAACACAGACAGATAATCAGTTTAAATAGATGGTTATGGAACATGTTTAATTCAAAATGTTTAGTCCCAATAAATATTTAAATATTTTGTTGTGGGCCCTTAACCTCAAGTTATAACACCGGTGGCATATGCATTTATGCAGATTTAAGAACCAACCTCCGAAAAAGCTTGAAGTTTCTTTAAAAAATGTATGCATTTGCTCTGTCAAATTTTGGCAAACTTACCTTGTCCTCAGCCATCCAGGTATAATATTCAGATGATTGTACTGCTTGCCATACTGTAAGCTAAAGTTGTGGCCTTCTAAAAGAACAGTCCCAATGGAAGACTACTGTTTTTTAATGTCCTATACAGAAAGGTGAGTGGCTATAATGCTACAGTGCATCTGTGCCCAAGTCTATGTAATATATACTTTTATTGTGTAAAAGTTAGAGAACTAAATAATTCTTTTTGGGCTGATTTAATGCAAACTTTGAAGCCTCTGCTACAGTGGATCAGATGATATTGTTGCTCATGCCCCTTTAACTGACACATCTAGACAATATTCCTCAGTTTTTCATCTGTAATCATCCCTTGAATGTAAGTGATGCTCACAGTGATACTGATACTTCATAAAATAATTAAAAAGGGCAATGGACATATTGAAAACATCTTATTTTTACAGAACATGGTGACTAATGGGGAATGAAAATGAAACAGTTAAGATGTGCATTATTATCACAGGTTTTATAATCCAGATAGTTTAATAGAACTTAATCATGAAAGGAAAGCAGATGGAATCTTTTTAAGATACAAAATTGCCCTTGGCAATAATCCCATCATTCTAAAGAATCTTCTTGATACTGTAGTTTTCCATGTTTCAAAGATTCCAAATAATCTTTTCATAAAATTCTTTATGTAGGCTTGTGTTATAGATAACAAGCCCCTTTAGAATTGACTTTAATTTTAAAATGTTAATATATTTATATTACAGGTATGGGAATCCCTATCGAAAAAGCTCTGAATTACAGGAAGGCCATCTCCCATAGACTCCATTTTATCCAAATAATCCAAAATTAATTTTTCAAAACTATTTTATTTTTCTCTGTAATAACCAAACAGTACCTTGTAATTGATCCTAGTTAAAATTATTAATCCTTATTGGAGGCAAAACCAGTCTCCTGGGGTTATTTAATGCTTAAAGGATTTTTTAATAGATTTAAGGTATTAAGATCCGAATTATGAAAAGAACAGAAAACCCCAATTCCTGAGCATTTTGGATAACAGGTCCCTTATCTGTAGTAGCACAAACAATACATGGGTATTATTTTCTAATCTTCCAGATTCGTAATATCTTGTAAAATTATTTGAATCGATTGAGAAAGCATTTGTTACTTGTGCTATTTCCAGCACTTTCTGAATTGGTAGGGTGTTAGGGTTCACCTCTGTGTGCTAAACCCTGACACCCATGGAGAAGAACTGTACCTAACTCAAAACATTTAATAATTTTTTTAATTAATTGAGAACCTTTCTGAATGTCAATATCAGAATAAATTATAATTACAATTATGAATGGTTGGCACTCCTTCAACATAAACCACTTCAATATCCAGCAGCATAGTGGTTTTCGTGGTTATCACTTCTTCCTTCCAGTGCTTGGGTAATGAGTTAATTTCCAATCTAGGGGCTGCCTCCAATATATTTATATGTTCTTCCTTGGTCTTTATGGGTTTCTTCCCACATTACATAAACACACAGGCAGGTTAAAGGAAAAAGAATACATAAATTACTGGGAGGGGGTGCCAAATGTTAGGCACCTCCAGTGATTGTAATCACTTACCTGATACCCTGGCCAAGTGCTTCTGTTAGCAGAAACAGTGTGACTGAATCTTTTAAGGAGCTTCAATTGTAAGCTTAACTGTTGCAGGGAAAGACGAAAGAGTAATATTTTGTAAATCAGACCCTCATTTATGTAAGTAAGGCAGTGGAATGTCTGACTAGGCCATTGTCAGTTTGGAGTTTTTTCTGCTCGGTTATTTGGGAGAGGTAGGAGCTACCATCTCAGTGCATGCTGACATGATTGGCCACAAAAGAAAATATGGCATACAGATGGGAGTCAGTTATTTCTTATCTGCATTGATGTTCTACAACATACTGCGTCACAAATAAAAGCTCACTTTGATGATCAGATCTGCAGACTTTTGTATTTAATACCCTTGTTCCAGTATGGTATGCCTTAATATAAGTGATGTTTCACTTAAGTGAGTGAATTTATATTATATAACATAATGGAACATGCAGGGATGTACACAGGCAGCCCCCAAACCGTCACAGAATTAACATTTTTCATATTCACTGGAAGCCAAATCATGTTGGTTGAATCCTGAGAGGTGCAGTACAACAAACAAAGTTGGAGAGCAGCACGCTGGAATTGTTTAGATTTGGCACACATCAACACCTCCCCTACATTTATAGCCAATATCAGCAAAGGGTCTTTGCATTGTTGTACTACTCAGCCTCACATTGGTATTGTCTGCTGATAGGGAGTGTAATTCTCAATGTACTGTAAATGTTTCCAGCAACCTGAATGTTGCACAGGAACAGCTGTTTGCAAATGGACAAACAGGATTTTTCGCCAGTGTGAGAACAGTTGACTGATTTACAGTGAAATGGTAATTCTTCAGCAATTGCACTGCTACATACATAAGGCAAACTCTGATATAGTGTATGTGCTGGAGACAGGTGTGATGCTGCCGTGGGGCTCACAATCTGTTATGATGCTGATGTCTACAAACTGGGGATACAGAAAGTAAAGACTGTTTGCAGAAGTCTGAAAGATATGTAAATGCTTATTTTTATGTCAAGATCCATTCATTCATTTGGGTGGAATGCTGGCTTGTTTTGCATTTTAGCCAGCCAAATTTCTACATACAAGGCCTGTTTATTAGGTTAGGACTGAAGGGAAATTCATAGTATGTCCCAGATTGGGATGAAATACTGATAAAAATACAAAACAGACACTTAAAGCGGTTGTTTGGCTTTAACTAACTTTTAATATGATGTAGTAAGTGATATTCCAAGACAATTTTCAATAGGATTTCATTTTTACTATTTCTGTGTTTTGAGTTATTTAGCTTTGTAATCAGAAGTTATTCAGTTTGCAATTTCAGCAATCTGGTTGCTATGTTCTAGCAACCATAGCAACCAGGGCCGCTCCGGCCATGAGGCAGGTGAGAATCCTCAGGTGGCACAGAGCGGCCAGTTACTAGGGGTGGTAAAAATCCACCCCTGGTAACTTTAAGAAAAAGGAAATTTGGCTCTTCTAGAGCAGCGAGCACAATATCGCTCACTGCACTAGTGATGCGGCCCCTCCTCGGCCTGCACCAACGCTACAAGTTACAAACGCGGAGCGGGAGGGGGGTGGCATTGGGGCAGCTGTCTCAGGCAGAAGCAGCCCCAGAAATGTGCCTGATAGCAACCATGTATTGATTTGAATAAGAGGCTGGAATATGAATAGGAGAGGACTTAAATAGAAAAACAAGTGCTAAAAAGTAGCAAAAACAAGATATTTGTATCCTTGCAGAGCATTTTTAGACAGGATCAGTGACCCCCATTTGAAGGCTGAAGAAGAAAGCAAATAATTAAAAAAATACAAAAGAGAAAGAAAAATTAAGGTCAATTGATAAGTTGCTTAGAATAAGGAATTCTATGACATTAAAAATTAACTTAAAGGTGAACCACCCCTTCAACTGTGCGGTAATTAATAGATCTTTCCATTAGTTACATCAGGGATCATAAGCCCATGGTTGCTGTTGGACTGCAACTCCCAGAATCACACCAACAACTTTAAGTCTTTCTTTTGCAAGCCCATAATAGCAAGCTGCTCATTCACCTTTAAATAAAGTGATAGTATGATACAGATCTTTTTTTGCAGTTTTGTTATGCTCTACAACATAATTACAACACAATTTTACTAGCTATGGAGCATAGGAAAATGTTCAGCACCAAAGGCAAGAAACTTTGAATCATTGCAGGGTATATGTATTACTGAAAGTGCTTCACAGCAGGAAACCATCCAAAGTTACCCAAACCTGCCCTAATAGAAATTGGCATCACATGTAATTTATCAAACTTTAATCAATTTAAAGGAACCTGTTTCTGCATTTCTAATTTTCTATTGTAACTATTATCATGTAATCCCAAAATCTTTTTTCTCTTTATATATATATATATATATATATATATATATATATATATGAATATAAACACAGTATGTGTTACTGCACTTAGGCTGTATTATACTGTTTTTTCAGTGTCATTTCTTTTCTAAGACCGGAAGAGCTGATGAAAAGAGAAAAAAAAATAAACCATAAAATCTAGTCATCTGAAATAGTGATGCAAGCCAGACCATGAGTTTTTCACTAAACATAGTCAACAAATAGATCCTGTATTCTGTAGAATACCAAAAAGGCAATAAAGGAGGCACATAAAACAGCTTATTTATTAGAAGTAGGTCAGCCTTTTAGGGACTGATGGAATCATGCACAAGAAGGAGACAATCCCAGCACAGAGATGCTTCTTAATGTTATTTGTTCCACTTACTTCTCAGTCAGCAGGATTCAGTGACATTATATTTATGATCAATGCTCCCTCTTTGTGCTTTAGCACATCAGGCAAAATGTGAAGGCCAGGGGCATTTTTAATCAAAGACTTACTGGGACCCTGTCTGAATGAAACATATATATATATATATATATTTAGAATATATATATATATTGTCTGTTAGGTCAGTGGCTCTAATATCCACATGGATGGACTTTTCTGCATAACCCATTGACTGTTTTATAGCACTGCAACATTTTTTAACACAATTTATGTTTTTCATTAGTGATGGGCGAATTTATTCGCCAGGGGCGAATTCCCGCGATTCTCCGCTGGCGAATAAATTCGTGAAACGGCAGCAAAAATTAGCTGCCGAAAAATTCGCCCAAAAAACGAGTTGCGCGTCATTTTTGACGCGGCGCGTCGAAAACGACGCGGCGCGCGCCGCGCGTGTTCTGTATTGTATATTGCCCAACGTGCTCTCCTGTCAGATTCCATGCAACCCAAATTTTTTTTTTTTAACAATAAACACTACCTATTGAAATGTATTCGATTTGAAGTGCTTAAAATGTATTTTTGCTTTTCCCATGAGCATTTACATGCTGGAAAGTTACAGCACTCAAGGGCCAGAGCATGCCTAGCCTTGGGGCAGAGACACATAAGCAGATTCATTTTCCGAAGTCGACTTTGGAAAACGAAGCGCTCCGAGTGCGGCGATTTACATTTTAGCCGGCAGGAAGTCAGGGGAGGCAGTTCAGAGAGAATAGTCACCCCGAAGAAGAGGAGATTTGCCGCCAGGTGACTAATTTCCCCGAATCAGCTTGTGTGTCTCTACCCGTTTTTGATGAACAAAATAATTTCCACTGTCTTCACAACTAGCTTCTATTGTATAACAACCTGCAGTACAAAGCCATCGCAACTGACTGCTTGTAAATGGGTAAATAAACATAGTTTGTTCACTGAATGTTTATTCACACCATAGCAGACAATTAACAATTATGCTCGAGTGGTTTCAAGACAGTTTAGAAGGTGTGAAGTCATCAGGATTTTCTTCTTATATGCAAATTAGTCAAATTCGACCATCGAATATTCGAATTCGAATGATTCGAATAAAATTTTATTTGAATATTCGATGGTTGAATACTTCCCCTTTAAATTTTAATTCGACCACCTACTTAGCCAGATCAAAGCAACCGAATTAGGCATCATTATCTTTGATTGAATATAAAAAATTCGTTCAATCGCTTAAAATCGTTAGAATATTCAATTTGATTCAAATATTCGATCAATTTAAATTTTTATATTCGATCGTTCGATCGATCGAATTGCGGTAAAATCCTCAGGATCCATCAGGATGTTCAAGTAATTTAATAAAGAATTAGTTGCATGACTTAATACGAATAGGCTTTTTAGGGGCAGATTTACTAAGGTTCGAATTGATTCGAAGTGAAACTTTTAATCAAATTTGAATTAAAAAAATGTGAAATTCAAATTTATTTTGGGCTTATTCGACTATTCAAAATTCTATTTCAATTTGTCAAATTTGAATTTGATTGTCGAAGTACTGGCCATTGTCGAATGGCTAAAATCAGTCGAATCGTTCGGTCCAAACAATTTAATCGATCAATCGAATTTTTTATATTTTTAAAATATATAAAAATATAATTTGAATTGCGTTAAAACCCCTCAAATTCGAGGGGCTTTAATTCAAATTTAATTTGAGGGTTGAATTTGAAGGTTAATTAACCCTCGAAATTTGACCCTTAGTAAATCTGCCCCTTAATATAGGTTTAGGTAAAGTAGATTTAGGAGGGGATTTCACTAAACTGTTAGTCCAAACCTGGTGTTGAAAGGGTGAATATTTAAAACTGAAACAGAGGTAAATTTACCAGTGGTCTATACATACTGTAAGGGGCAGATTTAATAAATTCACATGAAATTCACAATAAAAATTCGAAGTTCGATCGAATTTGTATTAAATTTGAATCTTCTTATATGCAAATTAGGCAAATTCGACAATCAAATATTCGAATTCGAATGATTCGAATAAAATTTTATTTGAATATTCGATGGTCGAATACTTCCCCTTTAAATTTTAATTCGACCACCTACTTAGCCAGATCAAAACAACCGAATTAGGCATCATTATCTTTGATTGAATATAAAAAATTCGTTCAATCGCTTAAAATCGTTAGAATATTCAATTTGATTCAAATATTCGATCAATTTAAATTTTTATATTCGATCGTTCGATCAATTGAATTGCGGTAAAATCCTTCAAATTCGATAGTCGAATTTGAAGGATTTTACTTCCTCACTATTCCCCACTATTCCCAAGGTCGAATTTTTTATTTTTTTACCATTCAAAATTCGACCAATAGTAAATCTGCCCCTATGTGTTATATACACAAGTATACATGTATGGGACCCATTGTCTGGAAACTCATTATCCAGAAAGCTCAGGATTACGGAAGGCCATCTCCCATTTGCCTATAATAAAAAGTCAGTACCTCATATGTGATCCAAACTAAGATTTATTTAACCCTTTTTGAAGGCAACGCAATTATGTTGGGTTTAGTTAATGTTTACATGATTTTTTAGTAGGTATAATGTATGAAAATCCAAATTAGAGAAAGACCCTTTATCCCAGGTCCCAAGCACCAAGCATTCTGGGTAACATAGAACCCATACCTGTATCACTACACACATATATATATATATATATATCTATATCGGATGAATTAAAGGAATAGTTCAGTATAAAAATAAAAACTGGGTAAATAGATAGGTTTTGCAAAATAAAAAAAAATGTTTCTAGCCAAAGTTAGTTAGCCAAAAATTTAATATATAAAGACTGGAGTAACATTATGTCTAACATAATAGCCAGAATACTACTTCCTGCTTTTCAGCTCTCAAACTCGGACTTAGTCAGCGATTGATCCTTAACATTAGTGCTGACCTGGACCTTCGCCATCCGCACCTGACTTCACCATTCCATTTATAGATGCACGCCAGGCCTAGTCTGGCAAATGCCACAGTGGCTGAAAGATGCCATAGACACTAACTATTTAGTGGGCTGTGGGGGGGCTGTTATTGTCTCTGTGTGGCCTTTTGGGACCTCTGGGTACCTGAAATGCCCTGAAGATCCTATTTTGATTCTCAGACCAGATCTGACCCACGCCGACTCTCCCCACCAATGATGTCACAAAATGCGCGGGGAAGGTGCAAGTCTATAAGTCTATAACTGGAAGTAGGAAGCTGTCAGCAGGACTGGACTGGGATTCAAAATAGGCCCTGCCATTCCTGCTACACAGAGGCCCAAACAGTCCCCACCAGGCCACTTAATAGTCACTTTCTATGGCAACTTACAGCAGCCCCTCTGACTTTTGCCAGAACCCACAGATTGCCAGTCCGGGCCTGGCTGGCAGTCTAAGGTTACAGGCAGGGAGAAGAGCTCAATCCGAATCTGCCCACGAACTGCTGGTCCTACTGGTATTGTGCTGGCCTGCACATCACTATTTAGCATGCAGCTCAGATTCAAAAGCAAACAGTCTATTTATCAAGATTTATTTTTACATTGGACTCTTCCTTCAAAACCTTCCTGATCTTGAACTTCTACTCTATTGTATATAATTAAGGCAAATGTCCAACGGGATGCTTTCATTTCTGACATATATAGTGCGCTCTTAAACAACTTGTACCAACCACAGGACAAATTTTCTCATTGGGAATTATCTCTTGATACCCCGATCCAATGTTATTGCCTGAAACTGCCACATTGCAGTTTATTGATCAATCAATGGGTGGGATAGCAGTGGACATTCTGAAGAACTTTACAAGTAGCAGAGAAGAAACTGAACAGTAATACATATATTTATTAGGTATTTTTAATAAAGGTGTTTCTGGCAACCTGTTTTCAATTTCTGAAACCTTTTATAGCCATTTCCCATTATAGTTGCTGATGTGGCAGTAAAGTTAACACTTTTTTGGGGAATAACAAAAATGTCATTATACAGAGTCCTTGATGACCTGTGTTGTTAAAGGTCTTAACAACCCTTAACAAGGTTCTAAAAATCTGGAGAAATCTTGGAGAAATGTTGTCCAAGCACAAGATGTGAAGGACCATTGTTTGCCTGAGAAGGTTCTTTGTTTAGATATTTATGAAGTTCTTTCCCCCAGTAGTGCATACTTGGTCACACGTTTTTAGATTAGACCTTGTAGTCTGCATTCCTAAAAGTGCAGCATTACAATCCTAAGATGTTTTATGATACAATTACGGAATATCAAAAGCATTAAAAAAATGACTTTTGAACTCGGGATGATAAAAAGGTTTCCCAAGTGGGTCTTGGATTTTCTAAATAAATAACAGTACATGCTCCTTATAAATAACAATGACAGATCCTTATATCTGCACATCATTATCAACCCCTGACTTAAGGTGGCCATACACGAAGAGATCCGCTCGTTTGGCGATGTTGACAAACGAGCGGATCTCTCCCCGATATGCCCACCTTGAGGTGGGCGATATCGGGCTGATCCGATCGTGGGCCCTAGGGCCCAACGTTCGGATCAGTATGGGAGGTCGGATCGCGGGACCGCATCAACGAACAGATGCGGCCGCGATCCGACGGGATTTTTAAACCTGCCCGATCGACGTCTGGCCGACTTTCGGCCAGATATCGATCGGGAAAGCCCGTCGGAGGGCCCCCCACACGGGCAGATAAGCTGCCGACACAGTCTGTCGGCAGCTTTTATCTGCCCGTGTATGGCCACCTTTACTTTTTCTGATCTGCTTATCACCACATTTGTTTATTTTACTTCTCTCATTACAACTTTCACTGTTGTCTTTCAGATTACTATCTTGGTACATTTGCAATTTCTTCAACTGTGTGAATCTGTGTGTCTTCACCATTAGTGATTTAGTCGCCTAAATCTCCCTGAACTGCATTCTTCCTGCCTTTTGTCTGCTAAAATGAAGAATCGCCTGCGTTAGTGCACTCGCATTGCTTCGATTTCCAAAGTTGCTGTTCCTTATGGATATAGTTTGGAGCTTGGCAGTCAGTGATCCAAAGACATGCATTTTAATAGAAGAATCAAGATAGTTTTGGCCCTAGAGTGTGTCTACTTTTTGACTGTAGAGTGTATCTTGTGCTTAGTCACATGACTGAAACTTTTTCTTAAACTAAAGTAACATTATTTTTGTCTTTAATCATAATGATATACACATAGATTTAAAACAGATTTTCATATATATATAACTTTACATTTGATTTGTAGCATAGATCTATAACAGTTTTAAAGGGGTGGTTCAGCTTTACATTTTTAACTTTTAGTATGATATAGAATGGCCAATTTTGAGCGACATTTCAGTTGGTTGTCATTATTTATTTTTTAAATGTTTTTGAATTATTTGCCTTCATCTTCTGACTCTTTCTAAGTCTCAAATGGGCCCCATCTAAGAACACATGATCTGTGAGGCTACAATTTGTTACTGCTACTATTCATTACTCATCTTTCTATTCAGGCCCTCTCCTGCTCATATTCCAGTCTTTTATTCAAATGAATGTATGGTCACTAGGGTAACTTGGACCCTAGCAACCAGATTGCTGAAATTGCAAACTGGAAAGCTGCTGAATAAAAAGCTAAATAACTCAAAAATCGCAAATGATAAAATAATAATTGCAGATTGTCTCAGAATATCACCCCATACTAAAAGTCAATGTAAAAGTGAACAACCCCTTTAATGCAAAGTTATCTCTCATTTTGGAAAATTTAGACTGCTGTCTAGTTATAATCCCATTTATGTCTGTGTGTTATGCACCCACTTATATTGTAAACTCCAGAGGGAATGGACCTCAGTCTTGCTGTGTGTCCTACCACCTGGAACTTAATCTCTGTGTATATTTTGCTTATTCATCATGCTTGTTCTCCATGTGAGTACTTTTTATATTGTAAAAGTGTACAGTTTCCTGCTAATTATTTAAAATCATATTAAGTTATGTGCTGCTGACTTCTTCCATCAAACATATCATCTGTCCCTAGTCTTGCCTTTGACGAAGATGCACCAAAGTTTTTGCATTTCCAAACTCAGTGTTCACAATATTGCACCTGTTTAAATACTGAGCCGGTGCAGGTTATTAGTGGTACCAAGAAGCCAGAAACCTGCTTTGCTGTATTCAGAATTGTGTTTACTTTCACGCAGGTAAGTGAACGGTGCTTATAAAGACACAGCTTGTAAGGTAAAGTTATATCCAAAGAACCTTACAAGTGTAAGAGTTCAAAGTGAATTGCACATAGGTGTGGGTCAACAAAGTAACCACATGATACATTTCAAGCATCTCTGATGCCTTCACAATCTGACTACAAAACTCTGGCATCCATTTTTAGGGTTCCACTGATAATTGTTCAGCTATTTGCAAGCATTATTTTTGATACATTTTTTTTTTTGCCAAGAATGACCTAGGATGACACACAATGTGAAATGAAACGCCTGAGTTTATTTTGGTTCTTGATCATGGGCGAAACCACTAAAGAGTATTATAAATTCTATAATGACATTTGAGTCTGCTGAAAAGAGAATCTGTAGAATAGATACCCCAAATTAAGGAACACATCAATATTCAGTATATTGGATAGACATTATGGGGTCACTGTTAAAGATCCCAGATTTCTTATTAAACAGGCAAGATGACCTTATTTACATAGACTTTGTAAACATGTTTTCTTAGCTGCTAAACAATAAAAGAACTACATTTTGGTAAGGGTTAAATATGATATGGTGAAGATTTTAAAGGCATATAAATACCCCACAGAGTATAACATGGGACTCACAGAGCATGTGACCAATAAAGAGGTGACTCAACCCTTAAGGCTAGGCACATACTTGAGACTTTGTTGAAGAGACCTAATCATTGTGACAAGCCAGTTAGTCATAAGTGCTCTGGGGCAGTCTACATGAGTGAGTGTCAATGCAGCAGTCAGTGGTAGACACACATTAATTCATCAAACCACTGGTTTAACCATTGACAGAAAGATCCATCTGCATTGTTGCTTATAGTGCCCAAGGGAAGACATAATGTCCACAATGGAGGATCATAGACCCTCTTTTCACAGTTATAGGTACAATGTAGGTCTTATGCAGTCATTAGTATTACTTAAGGTACATCTATGTAGATTTACTGTTATATCCCAGATGGATGTTTGTCATTATAACCCTTAATGAGGCAAGTCATGATGTAAAAACACCTGTAACTAATTCCAACAAAGGAGGTTACTATACTGGATAAGACCACATAAAATGAGAAAAATTGAAAAATAAACTCCTTAGCTACTGTATATTAATTCCATTCTTTTGTATTTCTTTATCATTAACTTTGTAGATTCGAAACGAAGGGCCATAGGTTCAGGAAAGGGGCTACCCTAGCAGTATAGGGTAAAAAACCCTCCTACTGTTGTTTAACTACAAATCTCAGATTTATTCAGCCTTTGACTGTCCAAGGTATGCTCGAAGTGCTAGAGGGTTTCAGATTGGACTGAAATCTATATTGGAAATATAAATATATGCTAATATATATATAACATATATTATACAATATGTCCTCTCTATCTACTTTCTACAACAAGGAGCCCTAAAGGACATGCATTTTCTGCCCTACCTTAAAATAAGCCCTACGTCAATTTAAGTACCAACAAAATGGCAGAGTAACACAGAACTGTCCTTGTTTAACATCCAGAAGGCAATCTACATGGAGGTTTGAGGTTTCGGGGCATCCCTACAAAGAACTGGTATAAGCCCCACCTGCCTAGGGACTGCATAGAATCTTTTGTAGGGTTTAGTCTGTGAATAAGGGATTATTGGGTAATTATAAAAGTAGTGATGAGCAAAATTTTTCGCCAGGTTTTGTCACGAAAAAGACACCCACTGCGGTAAAAAAAAATTGCTGCACGTTCACTTCAATGCACTTGCCACATTTTTGCCGTTTTGCTAATTTTCGACATGCAAAACAGGTCAGATTCGACCATCACTAAATACTGTATCAGATAATTTGCCCATTTTATTTAAAATGTCTGTGCTTCCCCCAAATGATCATACCATATGCATTTTTTTGTGGTTGGTGCCCAAATGCTCCTTTTTTCAGGTCTCAGTCACTGGGATAAACCTGCAGAGTAAATACTGAATTCCATATTATGCTGATTTAAACAAAAAAATGCCTGTCTCCTCTGATATTGTGATCATGTTAAATTGTGTTCTAGGCAAGTACTGTTCAGTTTATACCAGGCGCCGCAGGCGGTGGGCTTGTAGTCTAGTTTAAGACATGTTTGAGGGCAAAATTATATTTTAGTAGTGATATCATAAATCTCATAGGCAGAGTAAGGGCCATAAAAATGCCTGGGATGGCCACATCTGGTCAGGGGCCTCCAGCTGGAAATCCCTGTTCTATACATACAGAACTAAAATTTGATTTCTATGGTGACAGGGATGTAGCCTTTATTCATTTTCTTCATAGAGCTTTCTTTAAATATAGGCAATTTTCAGTGATGAGTGCATGCTTTTCCTTATATATCTTACATATACACACGTAATGGCCTATACTTGTTACTAGGCACATACTGTATACACTTTATCTTGCTTCATAACGGAGTTAAACTCTAAATAAAAAAAAAACTCTAAATACTGCCATATTGTTGTAACATGTATACTGACATAGCTATGATTGTCCCCTCATTCTTCAGCAAGTTTAGCTAATAGACAGATGCTTGAAAATAATGACAGTGTAATAGAAGTAGAACACTTGCAGGTCTGGTAGACCTGTTGTGTTTTGCCTTTATTACACAGCCCTTATGTTTTTTGTTGTGTCATGAGTACAAATCATATGAATGAATAAAGCAGTCGTTACTGAAAACGTCCATTCATAGAATAAGTATAAACCCAAGAAGTGCAGTGATTTCACTACATTAAACCCACGTTTTTGAAGAAACAGACAATAAGTTGTGAGGAACCAAAAAAATTCAAGAGGATAAGGATAATCAGAGGCACAAGTCACATAATTAACAGGAAGCAAGCCCTTGCATGCACATTGAAAAGGAATGAGTACTCTATTTACAGCATAATCTATTTAGTGATAGTAAGAAGGAAATGATTTGTAAACAAATAATTAAGCCTAAATCTTAAGAATGTTGGAAGCTGTAAAATGGGTAATTAGAACTTCTATCCAGCCATATTTGTGAATAAGATGTAAGAGGTGCATACTGTTATGTGAAAGGAACCTATTCAGTGACACTGCAGGCTCCGCTAACCCTGATATATACTGTATTTTTTATATTCTCTAATTATTTACATAAATATCAGTATAAAACCTTTTATCAGATATTAAGAGACATGGAAAAATAAAATGTATCCAAAGGTTTTATTTAAAAAAAAAAAAAAAACAAAGTCAATTGGCACATTATTGAAATGTATCCCTGAAGCAGCTACACACCGCTTCTCTCTTTCACACACCACATTCTCACACATATAGAAAAATATAAACATTTCAAAATATATTCACATATTTTACAAATTATTATAAAAAAAAAGGCACATGAAGGGTGGAGAATACCAAAAATAAGATGCATTTTTCTTTGTGCATAAGAAAAGTTCAGGATCTACATTTTCGCATTCCCTTAAACCCCTCTCGGTTGCACTTATTCCCATGAGAGCAAAATTGTAAATTTTAGAATAAAAAAAACCTACTATGCAAAATTTGTCTTAAATAAAACAAAGGAATGTCTGAAGGCAATGGCTGTAAAAGGCACAAACTGAACCTAGCTTGAAACAATACGCTGATTGGCATAGTTTAAGAGTCCTATCAAATCAGGAAGAAAATATTTCATTGGGTTGCTTAGTAAAGCACCTGAGAACGAGGCTGAGTGTCCTTTGGATTTCTGCTGGAATGTCTAGGCAAGAGCCAATCTCTACATATGCGCCTGATTTATACAAGCCAAGGAAATATGGTGTATCTATGGTGTATCCTGCTGCCATATAAAAATGTGTTTCTATTATTTGTAATCCATATTGCAAATTGAACCTGAAATGCTGAGTTTTGGTAGATCTTGCATAAGCTTTCCTTTTCATAGGAAAGGAAAAAAGAGGTAAGAAAAATATGTTTGGAATTCTTTTACACCAGAAACCCTGAAGGAGGTGTTAAGTCCTGGTAAACATATGACGATCTAATGTGCTACACAGCAACCAGATTCCTCATGCTTGTGAAGGAGCGACATTCTAGAGAAGGTTTTGGAACAGTTCTTGCATTGATATTTCTTCACATCAGAATGGGTCTGCAGGTGGGCTCTTAAGTTGGATCTGTCTGCAAATGCTCTGTTGCAGTGTGGACAAGAGAAAGGCTTTTCTCCTGAAATGATTAAGGAAATCACAAATGAGTCATCAGCTGTATTAACATGAACTATATATATATATATACTATTTCCATAAGCATTTGGAGGGCAAACATAATAATTATGTTAATTACACTCAAATGTGCTTATGTACAGGAGGACAATAATAGATTGGGGCACATTTATTAACACTGGGCAAATTTGCCCATGGGCAGTTACCTATAGCAACCAATCAGTGATTAGCTTTTTAAAGCCAGCTTCAAGTAGAACAATGAATGCAGCAATTTGATTGGTTTCCATGGGTTACTGCCCATGGGCAAAATTTCCCAGTGTTGATAAATGGATACTAATTTTGGTTCTAACCTTCAGCTTCCAGCTACTGGTCAGCCAAAGATGCTGTCAGTAATAGCTCAAAAAAAGTAGAGGAACAACTTGCTTGTTGCCCTGCACTAGATGTTGGACATCTGATTTTATGGTGTCAGTTACATTTTAAATAAAAACATTACAGGACCTGTTATCCAGAATGTGTGGTACCTGGAGGGTTTCTGGATAATATATCTTTTCGGTAATTTTGAATGTCATACCTTAAATCTACTAGAAAATTATGTAACTATGAAATAAACCCAATAGGATGGTTTTGCTTCCAATAAGGATTCATTATATCTTAGTTTGGATCATGTACAAGTTACTGTTTATTATTACAGAGAAAAGTTGATTCATATATAAAAATTTGGATTATTTGGATAAAATGGTCTATGGGAGATGCCTTTCTGTAATTAGGAGCTTTCTGTATAACAGGTTTCAGGATACCATACCTGTACTAGATCAAAAACTGGGTTTTGTGTGGTGGGATTATGATGAAACTTGGAGTTGTGAAATCTCTAATCTGTTGCTAACCCTATATCATATAGTGGATAATGTACCCCCTATTGTAATTTATAAAGATATTATAAGTCACCGAGGAGTTATGTGACCATATAAATACATAACTCCGAGGTGACTTCTGATATCTTTATAAATTTCAGTAGGTAGGTACAGTACATTATGCATTATAATCTACAGTGAAATGTCAGGAGAGAGTCAGCGTCCATTATTATCGGCAGCATCTATTATGGTCGCAGGCGTCCAATTTTTTTTTGCAAAATCAAATGTGTGTCGTCTAAACTGGCGGAGGAGACCCCTGTTATAAACGGCACGTTCTGCCGTCAGAACACACCGTTTATAAGGATATAATTTACAGCCTGGTCCCATAGGGAAATGACCAGACTGTAGATATCAAAGGAAAGGACAGAAAGTAACACCCCCACTTAGATCAATAGGCTAAAATCTGTAATATAGTTAAATACTTTATTCTTAAAAAGGACTAAAAAAAATATATATCAATAGTTTAAAAAAGGAAAGACCTGAAAGAGAGACTGTAGATATAGTATTAATTCTCTAGTGGGACCACATGAGGATTCCATTGCCATCTGACAGATCTCTTGGCTATGGACCAGCATTCAATGGCTATTCATTTTTTTTCAAGTGCTAGACTTTAGTGGGTATGTACTTTTCTCATACATTTCTGCTAAATAAACTCCTATCTGTACATTTGATCAGCAGAAGGATAAGAAGCAAGTATTCTGCTAGATCGTTTTAGTCAGTAGTAGGATTAAGGATTAATTTTTGGGTGGGGGAAAATCTCAAAAATTGAACATGTAGTGGCATCACCATTCATATAATATCTGTTGCATGATTATTACTAGCATTCCCACATATCACAATAACAATGCCATGAACTTAGGAAGGCAGGGAGATCAGTTACATCAATGTACAATAAACTGTTACAAGAGTAGCAGTTGTTAAATACTTTAATGTGTCAGAGGAGGGAGTGGGTAATAAGCCCTGTGGCACCTACAAAGTTAATGGAACTTGGCAGCATCACTCCAGCCCATGCACAGTTCCCCCCTTACCAGTGTGAGTGCGAATGTGTCCTTGTAGTAGCCACGGTCTAGAAAACGCTTTGCCGCAGATTTTACAGACGCAGGGTAAAGTGTGCGTCCTAATGTGCATCTTCAGGGCGCCCAGGCTCACATACTCCTTTTCACAGTACTTGCAGCTAAATGATTTCCGAGACTGGGCGTCGCAGTGCAGCTGCTTGTGCTTAGCCAACCCAGAGAAAGTAGAGTAGGTCTTGCTGCATAAGCTGCACTGAAACTTCTCAGCCTCTATCGCATGTGAGTCAGAAAGTTCTCTGCTCTGGAGTCTTTCCTCCTCGTCGCTGATGGGGCTCTCTGAGCCACTGTGGTCTTTAGACGATGTGTCAGACTGTGGTGGGGGGCTGACCGGTCCTAAAGATGAAGGGTATCCTGAGAGAGGGGAGAGATCGCGGGGCAGCTGTGGGCGAAGCAGTCCTGTCCACACGGTGATGGGACTGTAAGCCACCGAGCTGTAGATGTCATGCTGGGGTAGCACAGACACGGGGTACCTCTCATACAGTAATGGGGAGATGATCACTGGGGATAGGGAAACAAACAGAGAGCAGATCAGTGTGAATGCCATCTTCAGTCCCTCTATTAGGTCCCCTCAGTAAAGCATGGCATGGTCCCTTGCAGAAGTATTATCCAGTGAGTCCCCTCATAATAACCTCATGTATGTATGTATGTATGTATGTATAATTTTATTTGTAAAGTGCTGTTAAGAAGCTGCAGCACAGTACAGTGCATAAAAGTACAATATATATGTATATATTACCAGAGGTAAGGAGCAGCAAGATAGAAGGGTCTGAGACGAGAGGTGGCAGTGGATGTGGGTGGTGTAAAGAGAAGGTGACTCTGAGAAGAGCAGAGAAGATGACCAGGAACGTATAGCGAGACAAGAGAAGAGATGTAGTGAGGAGCAGAGGAGTGAAGGGCTTTGAATGTTAGTAGAAGGATTTTATATGCTAACCCTTGCTTGACAGGCAGCCATGCTAAGGTTTTTAGTTGGGGTTGAGCAGATTCTCTTTTAGAACAGAGTAGAAGAATCCTGGTAGCAGGGTTTAAGCTTGCTTGGAGGGGAGAGAGATGGGAGTCAGGAAGACCAGTTAGGAGGAGATTGCCAAGCAACATAAATACTTCACAAACCCTAATGATTTTCATACTGAACAGATCTCACAGAAGCAATGAACTTCAGTTCCCTAAAAATCCCTTTAAGATCAGGGATAGAGTTAACAGAGGGGAGACTGTCCATGCAAGAAAGTTGGCATAATTTAAGCAGGGATATGTAACCTACTGCATCTCCAGCTCTTGCTAAACTACAACACTTACAGCTACCCCTGTTGTATACAACAACCATAAACAGCAACTGAAACTTTTCTATCTTGGGCCCCGTCCACATAGTCGCTCTGCTCTAGGCAAAGCTGCTTCTGCCCATAACTAATACAGTAAAACAACAGATGGAAAATGAATGCAAGCAGCATTCCCATTTATTCACTGCCGGCATCTCCTCCGGCCAACCGACAGAATGGTGCGACCTGCAATAGTGTTCCATACACACACACACAGGCATGTGCCACTGTCATTCTAGAAAGGGGGGGGGCATTACCTGTATGGTTGTCTAACTCCCCATAATTCGGCTTTTTGGCCGAGTTGAAGTGTTTCTTGACCAGAAAAGAGCGTGGCATTTTCACTGCGGGAGGGGGACCCCAAGCCTCGCAAAGTAACGGTCCCCACAAGGAGCTACTTTGGTTTCCTCTCCGGATCCCTATAGCATCTTGTGCGCACCCAGTCCATTCATTGCTGCGCGCAAGTGGCAGTGCTAAGACTTCTTACAAAGTGCTGTAAATAGCAGAGCAGTCAGGTGCAGAATGGGAGGCAACGTGCTCCTCCCCCCCTCCCTATAAATTCAAAATTCCTTCCAAGCAGTGTCTCACAGACTGAGCTTTCTTCCTTGGGAGGGCAGGTCTATTTTTTTTGGGGGGGGGGCGTGTCCAATCGTGTTATGTCTCGGTTTTTCAGATCCTCTCATAGGGAAAGATTTTGGCGAAGAGGAAGACCCGAGTCCTGTTAAATTTAGCGATAGCGCTCAGTGGAAGATGCCTGTTGGGAACGTGGCCCCAATGGGCAGCCGTAATAGTAGCGAGGGATTTGTTTTTAGCAAATGAATGACGAGGAAAACCTGCCCCATGGATAAACACAACTTGGATGACATGTGAAAACAAAGCGCCCTGTACCGCTTGCTTGGCCCTTAACTCTGGGGCTGTGATAAAACACGATATTTTTATACAAGAGGCTGAGGCAGGTCTGGATTGAGAATCAAAATAGCATACCTTCCAACATTTTGGAAGTAAAAAGAGGGACAAAGACAATTTTGGCACTTAGGGTGGCAGAATGTTTTGACCACACCCCTTCTTGTGGCCACACTCCCTAATTACCATGTACCTTTTACACAATTTGGCACAGTAGTAGGGTTGCCACCTTTTCTTGAAAAAAAAATACCGGCCTTCCTATATATTTATCTTTTTTTCCTATTAATAACATTGGGATCAACCATAAAAAATACCGGCCAAGCCGGTAAAATACCGGCCAGGTGGCAACCCTACATGGTAGGAAAGTTTGAAAATATTTCTACTTATCTAAGCTGTTATAATTACTTATGTTGATATCTCAAAATTGTTACAGAAGTATCTTATTTGCACCTGTTAGGACAGTGGTTGTTCTGGGCTCTCTGCCAAAAGTCAATAAAATTAGAAACGTTGTTTCTTTTTCTGGCTGTTCAGCTCAGAGAAAATAGGGACTTTCCAGTACAAATGAGGGAGTGCAGGTTGAGTTGTCAAAAGAGGCACTGCCCCTCCAAAAAAGGGACAGTTGGGAGGTTTGAAATAGACCCTGCTATATCAGGTACACAGAGGCCCAATGAGCCCACACAAAGGCCCAAACAGCCCCCCGCCAGCCCACGAAATATTGACTTTCTCAGGGCCGCTCCAGCCATTAGGCAAGGAGAGAATCTTGCTTCAGGTCAGCACAGAGCAACCAGTTATCAGGGGCGGCAAAAAGCTGCCTCTAGTAACTTTAAGAGCTGAAGTTCTGTTATTTAAAATGGAAATTCGTCTCTTCTTGTGCTGCGAGCGCAATAGCACTCACTGCACTAGCGATGCGGACCCTCCTTGACCCGCTCTGCCGCTAAAAGTTAAAAGCGCAGAGCAGGTGGGGGGTGGCAGCAGCCCCTGGAACGCCCCTGGACTTTGTATGGCACTTTACAGCAGCTCCTCTGGCATTTGCCAGAACCCACAGATTGCCAGTTGGGGCAGGACAAGAGGTCACTTTAAATACAGTATATTATTTACAGGGCAGATCTGCCATTGCTTCTATGCTTTGGTGCACACATTACACACCCTCAGACATTCACAAATGGACGTACAATGTTTGGTCAGTGACCCGGGAGGCAATTCCCAGTGTAACCCCCACCCCCACAGGATTTCCATGTTTGTGGAAAAGAGGCAAAATGCTGGGAAATGCCCCTTGTGTCATTGACCAATAATCTTTTGTAAAATAAAACCAGTGGGGGCAATTGAAGTACAGCTGGACATCCTTAGGGCTGTTAGGTGTTGTTGATGTCAGACAGCTAAATAGTTAAAGGATATACTATATATTAACCTATACACTAGATATTATATATACAACAATTAACCCTTCCCAGTTGCTATTATTTTCCTCTGCTCCTTCAGCTTCTATACCCGCTATCCCACATCCTCAGTCCCTTCCCAGAGACTATAATCCTACTGCTATTATAGGCACCTGCCACCACCTCTCCTTACTATACCTGCTATCCCACAGCTTCATTCCCTTCACATAGACTATTATCCCTTTGTTACTCTAGGGACCATCTCTCCCTACTATACCTGCTATATCACAACCACAGTCCCTTTACCAGAGACTGTTATCCCTTTGTTACTATAGGCACCATCTTTCCATACTATACCTGCTATCCCACAGTCATAGTCCCTTCCCAGAGATTATTATCCCTATGTTACTATAGGCGCCATCTCTCCCTACTATACCTGCTATCCCACAGCCCCAGTCCCTTCCCAGAGACTATTATCCCACTGTTACTATACGCACTACCTCTCCTTACTACACCTGCTATCCCACAGCCTCAATCCCTTCACACAGACAATTATCCCTCTATTACTATAGGCATAATTTCTCCCTAATATATCTGCTATATCACAACCACAGTCCCTTTACTGGAGACTATTATCCCTATAATATAGGGAGCATCTCTCTCTACTATACCTGCTATCCCACAGTCTTTTCCCAGAGGCTTAATATCCTCACTGCTACAGGCACTATTTCACACTATTACATCCCTTATCCCACAAGTGTTATTAGTCTATCCCTGGATCATTCGTACTGGCAGATACATTAGATGGCTTTAAGAAGGGGTTGGATGCCTTTTAGCATGTGAGAAAATACAGGGCTACTGAAACTATTTCTTAGTGGAAAGTTGATCCTGGGACTGGTCTGATCTGGGTGTCAAGAAGGAATGCACTCCAACCCCAGGGGAAATTGGCAAGGCTACAACATTTTTTTTTTACCTTTCTCTGGAAAAACCATCAGTTAGGCAGGTTACAGTTAGACACAAAAAGTATTTTTTCAACCTATTTTGCCATGTTACAACACTGGTACATCATGATCAAGCTTTAGTGCATGCTGGTATTCTGGAGGAAAATGTGTAAAAAGCAGAATTATTTGCCAGCTCTTTTTACAATTTGAATGTGTCACCTGAATTGGAATACAAGCCTTTACATGATGTAGCTGGAAGCTGCACATTAATCCAATTTTTATTATTATTATCATTATTATGATCAAGTATTTATAAAGTGCAAAAACATGTTCTGCAGCACTGTACAATAAATGGGTGTATATATTATGCTGCTGCCCAAGGGGAGATTTCTGCTAGAAAGTGTGCTTTACAAGAGGTTCCAGAAGAAAACCAGCATTGTGTGTATTTCCGTATTGCAAATTACCTCCCAATGCCATATATTACTTTCTTTTATTGCACAGTACAAGGAATCTTACTTAGTATTTGTGTTGTTAGAAAGGAAATTATTTCATAGGCTGCGGTTTTGCAGAAGTTCAAGTGCAGCACCTTTACATCATAGTGGTCTTACCGAAGGGCCCCACACCTGCCCACCAGTTCACGTTCATTTCCAGTCTCTCAATACCTTTCTTTTATCCTATAATGAGCTCAATAGAGAAATGAGGTTAGACCACCCCCGGCTTTGTATACGACAGGTGTTGGGATGGAAACATGAAAGAAAAGAGCTTAGCATTCTGTTAGAACACGTTCAAGTGGAGTTTACTGTCAGACTGCATAACTTCTTAATCTGGGAAATACCAATGCAAGTGCAGAAGAAAAATGTTATCCCTATTTATACAGGCGTTCATGCAACACTGCCAGTGCCATTACTGGGTTCTTACACAGTATGACTGATTCATAGAAACATGTCGTTTAGGACTTTTATGCCTCAAATGTCATCATGTTGTAAGGAATGTTTCAACCCCTTAGAGCTGTATTTAGGGGGAGCAAGTGGCGTCTTGCAGAGCAGCAATTGCATGCAGTGGGAAAGTGAATAAACACTTTTCTTCCACTGGTGTCATTTTCATTTAAAGGAACACTAACACAAAAAAAAGTGTATTAAAGCAATGAACATATATAATGCTGTGTTGCACTACACTGGTACAACGGGTGTGTTTGCTTCAGAAACTCTACTATAGTATATCAGAGGGGGAAAAAATTCCTTCCTGACTCCAAAATGGCGGACTAGTCCCTGGATCAATTTGTACTATGAGATATCTTCCATAACCCTGTATTCCCTCACTTGCTAAAAAATATAATTTATATTATATCAGTAAGTTGCTGTGTAAACAAAGAAAAAAAAGCACAGGATGCACAGCAGATACAGATAATGTCTGTAGTATAAAATGCGATTCTGCAGAGCTTATCTGATATCTACGGTGCCTCCTGTGCTTGAATGTCTGCCCCCATTTCTACACAGCAGCTTGTTTATATAAACTAAAGTAGAGTTTCTAAAGCAAACACACTGGTTTTACCAGTGCAGGGCAATAGTACATTATATTGTCATTCATTTAAATCACTTTAATTTTTTGGTGTTACTGTTCCTTTAACTGTGGAATAGTAACATCGTCTAAATAACCCTTTTTACCAGGGATGCCCAACCTGTGCCCTGCAGCTTCCACCAAAGTCTTTCAGGGATGAAGCAATGTTGCCTCAGCCCCTCCAGCACATTACGTGGCCCCAGACTTTTTTTTATATATATATATAAAGGTATCTCTATACAGTTTGCCCCACATGACAGTATGTTTTATCATTCCTTACGGCAGTTGAAGAACCCTCCATACAGGTAGCACTATGCAATTAGTGACACAATACCTGAATCCAGCAACATACATGGCTCAGAGCGTATACTCCCTGTAGTGTGGACAATGTACTTGGCTTTTGCAGTTACCCTATGAAACTGTGCTGAGTGTGTCAATGGCTTGAGACTTAAGTAAAATAGTGAAAGCCAATATTTTTATATATAGAGGTCCCATACATGACACCCGTTTCTGACACTCCACTGTCTGTGTGTGGTGCATGAGCCCAGCACCAGCAAGACGGAGAGTGCAACCTGATGCTACCTCCATATAGTAAAGTGTAAGGAGAGATATGTTATTTGCACATTTTCCTTGCAGGCTACAACAAGCTTGTTCAGACATACTAATTAAAAGAACACAGGTATTTCATGGCCACTGAGCATTCGGAAGCTCCAGCGAATAAAAGGGCATATTGATGCACAGAGTGCCTGACACTTAGATGCAATGTTTGACACTGTCATTCAGGATAACCTCTATGGCAATGGCTTGAAACAGTATCCCCAGGCAACATGTTAGCGATCGGTGCTTCCATTTGACAAAAGAATCAGAGTACTTTGCCAGAGAGAGATGCTTTTTAGTGCCTATTGATGAAAAATTACCTATTACTTTAATTTTAATACTTATTATTTGATATTTATATCATCTGCCAACATTTTTACTTTATGATGTAGAGAGTGATATTCTGAGACAACTTGCAGTTGGTTTTCATTTTTATTTGTGGTTTTTGGGTTATTTGGTTTTTTATTCTGCAGCTCTCTAGTTTGCAATGTCAGCAAACTGGTTGCTAGGGTCCGCCTATCAACCATGCATTGATCTGAAGGACAATATGGAATATTAATAGGGGAGGGTCTGAATAGAAAGATGAGTAATACAAAGTAGCAATAACAATACATTTGTAGCCTTACAGAGCATTTGTTTTTAGATTGTCAGAAGAAGGCAAATAATTAAAAACTATACAAAATAAATAATGAAGACCAACTGAGAACTTGCTTAGAATTGGCCATTCTATAACATGTTAAAAGTTAACTTAAAGGTGAACCACCCCTTTAAAGCACTTATCACTATCACTTAAATCACTTATATATCAGCAATGTTATCAACAAAAGCTTTTATATCTCTGGCAGTGCATACATGACAAGGTACTGCCATCGCCCAATACTGAGGAATTTTGCCCATCACTGGCTTATTGGGTCAGAAAGTTCTGTTTCTGATCCATCTTCATTTTAAATGAATTGTTCAGTATAAAAATAAAAAAACTGGGTAAATAGATTGGCTATGCAAAAAAAATGTTTCTAATATAGTGTTTCTAATTCAGTCACTCCAGCCTTTATACTATGAAGGATGTGCAAATTATAGGACATGGGAGGGCACAGGGTATAAAGGAGCCCTGTCCTTACCTTCTCTATGGTACAGGTATGGGATCTGTTATCCAGAATGGTTGGGACCTGTGGTTTTATGGATAAGGAATCTGACCATAATTAGGGTCTCATACCTTAAAGGGCATGTAAAGGCAAGAAAATAAAATCAAATTTTTACTATCCTTAATGAAAAGGAAATCTATCTCTAATATAATTATTTAAACAAAGTGTACAATTTTTATAAGAAACCTGACAGTATGCAGTGAAATTTTCCCTTTATTTAGTGCGGTGGATAGTAATTGTCAGACAGTCCCTAACTGCTGTGCAGGGAAACAATCATACTTATGAACAGCAGGGGGAGCCTAACTTCCCAGCCTTTCAGAACTCCAGCAGCTTTGTTTCCCTGTAGATCCCTAAGCAACCCAGGCCACACTGAGCATGTGCACAGTCTTGGTTACAAGATGACAGCCCCCTGTGGCCAACTTTGAAAGCATAAATCATTTGTTTGATTAGGCTTTGTGGGCAGGATGTTCATGTTTATGCAGGGCCGCCATTAGAAATCACGGGGCCCCGCACAAGAAAATTGTCGGGGCCCCCTGGGCTCCGCCTACCCAGACATCTAAGCCCCGCCCCAATCCCCGCCGAATCCACATCAAAGTTAAATAGACCACCCAGACATCAGCGCTAAAAAAGTAAACCCCCCCCAGGGCTCCCTTATAAGTTAAAAAAAAATTGGTGCAAGGCCCCCCCATAAAAGCATTTTTAAAGCATTGGTGCCAGAGCCCCTCATACAAGTTTAAAAAAATTGGGGCCCCAAAAATTATTTTTTAATAAAACATTAGCGACAGGGCCCCCCTTACAAGTTTAAAAAAATTGGGGCCCCAAAAAAATTTTTTTAATAAAATATTGGCGACAGGGCCCCCCTTACAAGTTAAAAAAATTGGGGCCCCAAAAATATTTTTTTTAAAAAACATTGGTGGCAGGGCCCCCGTTAACAAGTTAAAAAAAAAAAAATTTTTTTTTTTAAAATTGGTGACAGGAGCCTATAGAGTATTAAAAGAAAACATTTGAGGCCAGGGGATTAAAAAAATCCCCAGTCCCCCCTGATGGCGGCCCTGTGTTTATGTTTAGCATACAAAATACACAAATATAGCCTTATTCTATTTTAGACTTCCCTTGTCCTTTAAGGGCTGGGACAGACAGGGAGATTCGGGGAGATTCTGTCGCCTGGCGTTTAATCGCAGGCGACAATCTCCCCGAACTCCCGTCTACCTGTCCGCCGCTTGTTTAAATGAAAAAGCGCCAGCGATGTGCACACGCGCCGCGACGATTTCCGGAATCGCCCGAAGTTTCCTCACAAAGTAACTTCGGGCGATTCCGGAAATCGCTGCGCTGCGTATGTATCAGCGCTGCCGCTTTTTCATTTAAACAAGCGGCGGACAGGGAGAATTGAGTTCGGGGAGATTGTCGCCTGCGATTAAACGCCAGGCGACAGAATCTCCCCAAATCTCCCTGTCTGTCCCAGCCCTAAGTCTGATAGAAGTAATTTAAACATTAAGGGTGTTATTTATCAAATTTTTTGTCTGATTTTTTTTCAGATTTGATGGCAGAAAAGTCCAATTTTTTTGTGAAATGAGCAGAAAATCCTGAAATGTTTGGATCAGTCTACAAATCTTCTAATTGCAAATAGAACCTCGGCCATTGATTTGTACAGGACCTTGGCAGGTTGAAATGGAGTATTTTCAGATTTGGACTTTTTGCAGTCCCGGGTTATAATACATCTCGAAGAATTCGAGTTTTTCTTCCAAAATACAGATTTTATAGTTAAAATTTTTTTTTTTTTAAGGTTTTCACCATTCAGACTTTAATAAATGACCTCATAAATAGACCCAATAAGAGTGTTATGCCTCCAATAAGGATTAAAGATATCTGTACAAGCTACTGTTTTATAATATAATATTTTATTATATACAAAGGACAGTTTTTTAATTAAAATGAAGTCTATAGGAGATGGCCTTCCCGTAATTCAAAGCTTTCTGGATACCAGGTTTCTGGATTACAAATCACAGACCTGTACCAGCACTGCACTATCCGTTTTTAAGGCTTTCTAAGGTTTCTTATTTTTTTTAGTCGTTATCAATTTCCAAAAAACCTTTGATTTTTTTCTTGGCAAATGGAGTTATTTAAAATGTAAAGTTATAAATATAATGTTATTCAGGATCTCAGCAGAATACCAAAATATGTTCTACTGGCCCCAGGCTCTAATGGACTCTGTTATATGAAAATGTCTCTTCTCAGTTGTGTGGGACCCTTATTGTGTTGTGCATATTGGCCCTTCCAGTCATTTACATGCATATAGTATATCATATCCACTTCACTGTAAAAACTGGATTGTACTGTTCTAAGGCTGGTATGACATAGGGTGCTTAAAAGCATCCAAAACTGCTGCCTCACACTGAGTTCGAAGTGAAAAATAGTGATGGACAAATCGACGTCCGCGTCCAAAACGAGACACCAGCGATTCACGGGCATTCGCCAAGAATTCGCAGGCAAATGGATTCGCCCATCACTAGTGAAAAACATTGCACCACTGTCACTTCTTAGTCTGAAATCACTGATATTTTTCCCCTGAAAATTTCAAGTGAATAGGAGGTAGGAGGGAATGCATTTAAGGTGTTTAATGTACCATCAGTCTAAACCCAGAATTCAAAATGTATAGCTGCCAGCTCCCCACTGGTTATTGGCATCATTCAGATTTGCGATTGTGCAGTGCAATATTGTGCCCTTCATTTATGCTACTGTTTGTTACTGTTTTTGCCACTATCAACACTGCAACAAAGTGTCTCATAGGATTCCTTTATATAAATATATATATATATATATGTGTGTACTAAGTATGAAATACTGTATTTTACCTATCTGTTTGCAGTGACTTGCAAATATTGGTGAATTCAAAATAATTGGCATCATTAACGATGAGCGCTCAATTTTGAGAAAACATCGCCCTCTGATGGAAATAGTGACTTGCGCAGCCTCCAGCTTCTTTTCACTTAAATCTGGCTCTTTTCCTACATTTCAGGGCATAAAAACACTCAAACTTGGCAAGGACTCTGCCCACATTATTCAGTGAGTATACCATTAGCTATAATGCTATCAGTGACAAAGACACCTTGGTGTTTCTCTGCCAGCTGGAGTCTACAAAGTGTTTGCCATGAAGGTAAAATAGTATATTATTTACATTATATATAATATGAATAAAGTACCCCCTCTTGTAAAATATAAGGATATTATAAGATACCGAGGAGTTTCATGACCTTATAAAAACACAGAGGCCGAAGGCCGAGTGTTTTTATACAGGTCATGGAACTCCGAGGTAACTTCTAATAT
>CM044442.1:102397900-102413608 GCA_024363595.1 Xenopus borealis
AAAACATATTGTACAACATCTCTAGCTACAGTACTTCTTTAGTAAAATTTTAGTTCTCCTTTAAAACAGTATAACGGAGTCAGTTTACCTGCAGGTATGAAACATTGTTTCATGGAATCAGGGCCAAGAGTGCAGAGAATGTTGACAGCCATACATATTGCTATTGATAGCAATTTCATTTCCAGGTGTAGTTAATGTATATTGTGGAATTGCATATTCTTGAACTATGTAAAACAGTTTTGAGCAGAGATCCCCTATAATGAGATCACCTTGCTCCTCTAATGAGTGAAATATACACATTAGATGCTTTGGTGAGTATTACATATACTTTTAAATCCCTATTTATTAAATTTTTTTTTCTGTTTTGAAAAAAGCTGGCCAGCTGGCCCAATGGGTTCCCTATACCTCATGGGCCTCTTCTAAAGCCACAGGGTCTATTTCACTGGAAGATACACTCCTGAACAGATGGAATCCTATTTTGGTGCATACTGTATTTACCCTACAACTAGCTAGGCCTTACTCACAGGGTCCCAGCTTTATCAAACTGAGCTTCATAGAGAGCCAAGACAGGCTCAAAACAAGGCTGTTACTTTTGCCCTGCATGGGAAAATAAAAGCTTTTCAGTTTTTGGAGTATTTCCTACTGTGGAAGGACATTTGGGAGTTGCTCCCAAAAAAATCTGTTTTTGTCATCACTTTAAAGGAAAAGTAAATGTTTTTCTTTCTGTAAATTTGCTCTAAACAGCCCCCCAGATTAATGTACCTTAGTCCCTGCTGCAAGTCTGCTCTGGTTTCTGTGTTATCAGCAGCTTGTTTCCCTTCTTCCTGGTGCAGAGTGAAGCCCAGCCCCTTAGCTTTCTGAGCAGTCCATTTGCTGCTGTTCCACAATAGAGAGGAAGAGGGAGCCAGTGTTTCATTAGTAAGCTAGTTTCCCCAAGCAAAAGCTGCTACACACACTGCTCTCTGCTATGTCATAGTATGCAAATGATCTCCTGGACTAGTCCAAGATATAAGGTCAGCTCAGAAAGCTAAGGGGCTGGGCTTCACTCTGCACCAGGAAGAAGGTGAAACAAGCTGCTGATAACACAGAAACCAGAGCAGACTTGCAGCAGGGACTAAGGTACATTAATTTGAGGGGCTGTTTAGAGCAAATTTAGAGATAGAAAAAAAAAACGTTTACTTGTTCTTTAAAGGCAGACAATATAAATATTTTGATTGATACTATTAAATGCAAACAGATATGGGCATTGCTCCATATCACCTTACTTTACAATTTATGCTTGTCTCCTCTCAATTTCGCTGCTTGGGACTGACTATGCCCTCAGTAGTGTCAGAGCATAACAAATGGCTAACAGACCATACCCTTCCACCTCACCATTCTTTTTTTTCTGCAGAATTACAAGCTAGGGTATATTCTCCAACAAGAATATCATCCTGCATTATATGTTATTATTTAATATTGGCAAATAAAATGGTAGACTTTATAAAATGAAAGTTGAGTGCCTTTAAATATAACCAGAAGTCCAGAGCCTAGAAAGCATTATTGACAGTTTTCATGAAATTGTTTACTGTGATCCACTACAAGGCCAATCACTTCCATTTCCCACATGGCTAATCATTAAAGCAAACAAAAATCAACCAAATAGACTTTTAGAGCCCAAAGGTAAAAGCAAACACAACAGTTTACTCTTGAGCTTCTGATTAAATCAAGGCTTCTGGCTTAGAAAGCACTACTAGGCTAGCAACCTTGTTTTCTGTCCCTATGGAAATATAGAAAAATATGTAGAAATAACTCAACAAATGTATTTGACAAGGGAGCCAGGCAGGTTTGTCCAATTCAGGATAAAAGACAAGCATGGAACTCCCATTTCTGTAGCCCTTGAGACAACCCAATGTTTATGGAGTTTATTAATGCAATATTATACAGTATTTGTCTGTTGTCCAAATACAGATGAAGCCACTTTGGAATGTGCATTTGACACAGAAAAACTTAACTCATCTATCCCATTTATCCCACTTAGCACAGAATATTGTGTCACAGCATCCCATCCAATTAAAGAGTTCACCATTGAAAACAATGGAGCTTTGGTATGCTAATGAAACGGTTAAATGCATTAAATGAGTTAAGATAACTTTAGATAACACAGTTTCTTCAATTAACCCTGAGTCATTTAACTCACAAATCCCAGTGGCTGCATCTGTACTTTTGTGACTGTTTTTTTATGGAAGCAAAATTCCTTATAAAATCTATTTGGTTGCAGATTTCCTAAGACAAACCTCTACTCTACATACTTTTTCAGCAATACCTGATGCATTAAAGGGAAGCAAGGCTACATGGTAAGGAGGGTAGCCCACCCCATTTTCCCTTTCTTTGTTCAGAAGGATTTAGCTATTGGGTGGTTTAAATTTCCTGGCTATTGTGGAGGATTACGCTAAAGGATGCATTTCAGTGGAAGGATCAGCAGCTTGCAATATCCCATCCTCCCTACCCACGAGTTTGGTTTTCAAAATCACAATATCTGTGCCAACAACTTCTATTTGATTGAAATAGCTTTTCATGTGTTTCACCAAACCCAATCAATGTAGAATCATTGCATGGTTAATTACCAAATAAGTTAGCGAGTCTCCATACAGCACTCATATACTTTATTAAAATTGTTAATGTTATGCATGTTGATTTTAAGGGGAGTACTTAAAAAAAGAACAATTCGACCAAACTCCCAAACCTGAGTCCCCTTAATTCAATAATAAATCTGATTGAAAAAGTTGTGACAAATCATTTTTCGAATTGTCACCCAGAAAACTCAACTTTATTGAATTGTTGCCTCGACAACTCAAATTTATCGGATTATTGAATGAAAACCAAACAGCCGAAACTAACAAGAATCATGATGGCAAAAAACATGTTCCAATTATTAAAGGAATCATCTGCCATTGACTTCTAGATGATTTTGTCAGATTTTAGCTGGAGTATTTTCTGAATTAGATTTTTAGCACTTCAGGGCATAACAAAACTTGAAAAATCTGAGTGTTTTTTCCTCTACAAATTCATATTTTTTTTCCCTTTTAAAAGTCACCCGAAAAAGAAAAATTAGATGCTTCATAAATAAGTACAAAAAAGGGGGGTTGTGGGAGCACTCCTAGTAGTAAAGTATATAGTCCCCTGTTTAATAAGTAATTCAGTATATAAACAACTGCATGCGGACAGGTTTTTTAGTTACAAAGTTATGATCATAAAGTTGATAAGCGGTAAGTGATAAGTGGTCCCTAACTTGTTTACCTCTAGTCATAGTATAAAGGTCTAGTGCCTCACTGCATAATAGCATTAATTAAAGTATATTTCTCCTGAAGTAAATGTCTCCTGACAGCGGCTTTTAGGGCTAGTCAACACGGGAAGATTCGGGGAGATTTGTCACCTGGCGACTAATCGCCTCTTCTTTGGGGCGACTAATCTCCCTGAACCGCTTCCCCTTACCTTCCAGCTGCTTTAATGAAGAATCCCCTGTGCCTATTCACACATGGTGCTGAGCTTTCCGAAGTTGCTCGAAGTTCAATTTCAAGCAATTTCGGAAAATGCAAGTGTGAATAGGCACAGGGGATTCTTCATCAATCAGCTGGAAGGCAGGGAGAAGCGGTTTGGGGAGATTAGTCACCCCAAAGAAGAGGCGATTAGGGGCCAGGTGACAAATCTCCCCAAATCTTCCCATATGGACTAGCCCTTAAGAGAGAGAGATTGCTGAAACCAACCCCCAGTTTTTAAAAAAAAAATGTGATAAAAAATAGTAAAGGCAAAGTAAAATTGAATGTATAGAATGAATGTTTAGAAAATGTGTATATGTGTGTGGTTTTAGGTACGAGTAAGGGTGAAAATATAAGTGTGAGCAAAAAAGTAAAAAGAAGCTAAAAGTGTAGTAATAGGTGTAGTAAATGTAATAAATGCAGAAGTGTTACTTGGTGCAGTTAAAAACATCGGGGTAGATTCATCAAAGAGTGAAGTTCCGCCACTAGAGGCAAATTCCACAGCTCTCAATTCATTTCTATGGGAGTTTGCAAGGCGTATTCTTCAATGGGTAAAGTGAAAGTTCACCCTTTGATGAATACGCCTTTAGAAATCCCATAAGATGAATGGAGAGTGGCAGAATTTAACTCTAGTGGCGGAACTTCACTCTTAACTTCACTCTTTGATTAATCTACCCCATAGGACCACCATTAGTTGAATGGGTAGGTATGTGGTGCTACAAACCACATGAAGCTCAGCCACAGCTTCCGGCTACATTACAAATACAAAAAAGGGGGGCAGTGGGAGCTTTCCTAGGGCTACGTAAAATTGTATTAAAGTATTTACTGTCTCATAAGTAATTCATTATATAAGCAAATACATGAGTTAACAAAGACAGGGGTTTTTTTTAGTTTTTTAGTTACAAAGTTATGATCATAAAGTTGATAAGCCACCATAACACGTCTAGGTAAACTCAACATAGTGGTCCCTAACTTGTTTACCTCTGGTCATTAGTGATGGGCGAATTTATTCGCCTAGCTCAAATTCCCGGCGAATTCCCACGATTCCCAGCGGCAGATAAATTCGCAAAATGGACGTAGAAATTCGCCAGAAAAAAATTCGCCGGCATCAATTTCCGATTTTCATGAATTTTCCATAAAATCACAAATATTTTGTGAAAACATTTGAAATTCATTTATTTTTAGTGAAAACATTAGAAATTCACAAATTTATAATGAAAACATTTGAATTTCACGAATTTAGTGAAATGGTTCAAAATGCACGAATTTTGAGTTAAATTGCTTGAAATTCATGAATTTATAGTGAAGTACTTACAATTTCACAAATTTATAGTGAAAACGGTTACATTTCACAAATTTTTCTCAGGAAATTTGAAAAAAAATCTGCGAAGCGAAACGCCCCAGATTTGCCCATCACTACTGGTCATAGTATAAAAGGTCTAGTGCCTCTCTGTATAATATCATTAATTGAAGCAGATTTCTCCTGAACCTTTGTTTAGTCTGAGGGCTAGATACTCCCCCGCCACTAACTAACGGTTTTTAAGAAAGAGAGAGTGCGCAGTTAAGATAAAAAAAAATTCTTACTCCAAAAGATTACCTTCAAGTACTTCTTAAGGGCTGGGGCAGACAGGGAGATTCGGGGAGATTCTGTCGCCTGGCGATTAATTGCTGGCGACAATCTCCCCGAACTGCCTTCTCCCTGTCCGCCGCCTGTTAAAATGAAAAAGCGCCAGCGCTAATACACACGCAGTGCTGTGATTTCCAGAATCGCCTGAAGTTGCTTTGTGAGGAAACTTCAGGCAATTCCAGAAATCGCCGTTCTGTGTGTGTATTAGCGCTTTTTCATTTTAACAGGCGGCGGACAGGAAGAAGGCAGTTCAGGGAGATTGTCGCCAGCGATGCCCCAGCCCTAAAAGTGGGCAATGTGCAATTCAACGTCGCAATGCAATAACAGTTTTTGGGAAAATTTGTTTGCACAAAGGCATAACTTTTGCATTGCGTATATATTTTCGGTTACCAACTTTTACTGCATTTCACCATAAGAGTTTTATTGGAGATAAAGGCTTGAGGTGTGTAGGAGTTAAGTAGGGGAAGGAGGCTGCAGGTGTGAAGCTGTACCTGTCATGTAGATATATTTGACCAATTAACTGTTATGCACCATGAGCTGCCATTTCTCAGAATATCGTTGCCTTATTATTGTTAAAAGAGAGAACTTAAAATCCCCATTTCTACATACTGTAGTTATATAATGAACAATTATAATTATTGTTTTATTTTATAAGAAAACAAACACCACACTATCCATGGGAACTTGTTCTTATGCAAATAACATTATCAACCTAATTATGTTGCCACATACTGTTAAGATATATTTTAAATAAAGATACAGAGCGCTGAATGTTACCTTATAATTACTAAATGCTGTATTTAAGTAACTGGTCTCTGGAGAAAATAAGGAGGCTGATTTTTGCAGTGCTCCGCATATGAAGTGACGTGGTCCACTGCAGATCAGGAGAAAATGTTTCTTCCATAATCTGTTGACATTGATTGATATTGTACAAACAATATAAATTAAACTTTATAACTTTCTAACAAAATGTGTATATTTTCAGTGGCATAACTATAGAGGAAGCAGCCCCCGAGGTAGCAAGGAGGCCCGGGGCTTGGGGTCATCTATTCGATTAACCCCTGCTTTTTGACATTATCTTAATTGAACTGGGACCCTTTATGGACTGCAGTGGCATAGAAAACAAAACATATTTCTATAGAACCTATTTACCAAACATTCCATTTCATATATAATATGCACCATATGCATCATGTTGAATAACTCATGTCAAGACTGCTATAATTAAATATGCAAATTAGCAAACATAATTATGGCCTTTTTTCTACTTTCTGTTGTAGGCAAGATTACAAATGACAAGAGGTAAAAGTGCTATTAGTCCGTCAAAATTATTAGTGCTACTGAAGCCTACAGCATTTGGTGAGATACTGAAGTATCAACAACTGGAAGACTGCATGCTGGATAATCCAGATGTATATACCGGAAATATATACATCAAAACATGCATGCAAAAACTGATACAGATTTTAAAAAGGTATTGCATTCTAAAATGAGAAAAGGGTATGAAGCACAAGTCAAGAACGTGAGAGAGGTGATGCTACATGTTAAACAAGTAGAGGAACAGCTCAGACTTACGGAAAGATCATCTCCCATAGACTCTATTTTAATCAAATAATTCACATTTTTCAAAATGGTTTAATTTTTCTTTGTAATAATAAACTAAAATAAAGTACATTATACTTCATCCCAACTAAGACATAATTAATCTTTAGTGGATGCAAAACTAATATATTGAGTTAATTACTGTTTAAATTTTTTTTAGCAGACTTAAGGATTATGGTATGATGATCCAAATTACGTAAAGACTTAAAACCCATGTCCCAAGCATTCTGCATAACAGATTCCATATCTGTACTTTAGCAGTTAGCAGTGGGTTATAGCATGTTGTGAAGGAATGAAGAGAAAGAGGGTAAGCTCCTGTTGATGCCCCATGGTTTAATAACTGAAAGATTAGGAGAAAGGCTGTTAGAACATGGAATGGAAGAAGTGGTGCTGCTGCCAATTCTGGAATGTTCATATGAAAAGGGAATGAAAGAAGGACTGATGACTAGATTTTTAGAAAAGCTTAATAAATGAACGAATGGTGAATACCAGAGGCAAAGTTGTGAAATTGATTTAAATGTCAGGGTCAGTAGTATACAGAAGTATACAGTTTATCCTGAATGGTAGCAGGTGCTAGTATAGTTAGACTGGGGGGTCCACTCCCCCTGGACCCACATACCAACTACATTTGGAACCCCCTGCTTGTACCATATATTACCATGTTGTGGCTGCAATCACAGAGGTAAGGGTGTAACACCCAGGGTGGGGAGCAGGACTGGGTTGGCTGGGCCCACTCTTTTCATTCTTGGTGTCCTACCTTCCCAGTACTGCCCTGTATAGGAATTAGCATAGGAGGGGCACTTTGTAATGTGTATGAGTTTCATTATTGACAGAAGTGGTGGCATTCCAGGAAAAGCAAAGCCAATCAACTGAGGGAAACGTACGAACAGAATAAATTAGGCGTTTGTGTTTTAGAAATATTCCCAGGATGAAAATTAAGTTATTTAACCATTTACTGAAAAGGAGGAATAAAGGAAAAGGCAGAGTTAAAGTTAAAACCCAAGGCATCAAGCTTGAGGAAGTGAGAGTGAGGTTGCTCTCTGTTTGTACATTATCACTAACATTTTAAGACATGAATTGGGCCCTGAGGGGCACTGAGGGCGGCCCCTCAGTGATCCAGTCTAACCCTGTAAATATGTAAGCTTTAAAAGGTATCAGTGCTGAGATTAACTGTCCCTTGTCTTGTTTAAAGCTCAAATTCAGACAGTAAAATTCTGCATTGTTCACACTTGTAATACCTCCGGCATTGTTCACACCTGTAGCACCTCTATTGGTCACACCTCTAAAGCCAGCACTGTAAGTGCCTATATTGTTCACCTGCTCACACATCAGACAAACTACTGGAGGGTTACCAGCATTGTGTCACTGTATGTTGCACAGTACAAACTGTTCATCTTAGAGTGGTCCCAATAGGTTTCCCTGTCTGCTGCTGTATTCTGTCTTCCTTTTGTCCTGTGTGTGCCATACTCTGCCTGTCCTATTCACCTTGTGTGCCATATGTCCACTACGCTCCTTGTGCAGAAATGGGCCCAGAAGCCCTAGGCAACCCAGCCGACCAGCTCACCCCCTCCCTTCTCTCGTCCCACGCGTATGCATGTAAATGCCGCTCGCATGCACATGTATTAACACCGCTCGTGACCATATCGCAAGCTAAGTTCTAGGTGAGTCCAGGTGAGTCCTAGGTAGCTGCCTCTTCTGCCTACCCTTAGTTACAGCCCTGTACCATACTCTGCATGTTCTATGTTCCTTGTGTGCCATACTGTGCCTCCCTTGTGCTCCCTGTGCAATAGTAAGTGCACACCTGTATTTGGTGATATTACTTGGTGTGGTACAAATAAGAAAATTGACATTTCAGCGGTGCATGCTTCCCAGACGCATTTTAGGAGAACTGGGGACCCGCAGCTCCCCAGTGTCTCAGCACATGAGCTCAGGGGTGTGGTGGGCTGGGGTTTTCAGGCAGGGGCTTTGACCATGCGGCCTAGGGGTGCTGTAGAGATTAATTTGGCCAGGAGTTAAGCCACACAGCTTACTTCCAAGTCAACTTCACTGCTGCACTTTCTCCAAAAGACTCAGCCTCTCTCTCCTGGTACAGTCACAGGTCCCTTTGCACTCACTTTTCTCTCCTTCGGGTTCATGCACTCTGTCTCTCTTTGTCTCTGTGTCTCCTTGGACCTTTCTGAGGTGTTTTCTCACACTCCAGGAACAACCGTGACCATGTCTCTCCTCCAAACATTCAAGGAAGAGTCTATGGGGTAGATTCATCAAAGAGTGAAGTGAAGAGTGAAGTTCCGCCACTAGAGGGAAATTCCACAGCTCTCAATTCATTTCTATGGGATTTTTAAAGGCATATTCATCAATGGGTGAACTTTAACTTCACCCATTGATGAATACTCCTTGCAAAATCCCATAGAAATTAATTGAGAGCTGTGGAATTTCCCTCTAGTGGCGGAACTTCACTCTTTGATGAATCTACCCCTATATGTGTGGGAGTACACCCCTTTTACCTACAGTAGCAGCTTTGCTCTCAGTCCATATCATACAGCATAAATTCATACTTTTATATATATTTTCATGCCAGACAGATTTGTTTTCTTAACACACTGTCACAAGGGACAGATATTATCCTATTTTTGGATCTGAAGAGGTTAATGAAAATGATATGCATTTGGTGTTGACATTTGGATATAATGACATTAGGAAACTGTGAAATATTATTTAGCAACTTGTTATTCACCTCTGCTCTACATAGATTTTATTGGCCCTCTGCAGATGCGCTGTACTTGGGATGGTGAGCAACACATTACAGATAGGGATGCTTGTCTGCATAGCTGGATATATTTAGAACAAGTGGGATAAAGGTCATGTTTTGCTGTAGAGTTGTGCTACATATGCTGAGTATTTCTCCTCACATGATTGTTCTAACAGTTTCTCCATGAAAGGCACCAAGTAAGTTTCCTGGTCGGTATGGAAGTGGGAGACAAATGTGCTCTTCAAAATAAATTACACTCTCATTTGATTCCTTGTATAAGTCTATGAGTGTATATAATGTAAAAGAAATAAAAACCTAACCTATTGAAATAACAACCTTTCTAAGCCAGCATTGTCACCTTAAGCAAAATACCCAAATCCAATGTCTATAATTACTTAAAGGGGAGGTTCACCTTCAAGGTAACTTTTAGTTTGTTACAGGCTGCTCAGTGGGCTCTGAGCACCTGTTGAGAAGCTAAACTTAGGGTTGTTGGAAATTATCAAGCAGAAAATGAGGTTTGTCTGCAATATAAGCTGATGCTAAAGGGCTGATTATTAAATTATGATGCTAGTTGCACTGGTTTCTGTGCTGCCATGCAGTAATTATTTGTATTAATGGCTAATCATCCTTATACTGTGACATTTCTATTCTGTGTGTACTGTATATTGTGAGTGGGTCCCTAAGCTCAGTAAGTGACAGCAGCACAGAGCATGTGAATCAGTGAATCAGCAGAAAAGAAGATGCTACTGGGGCATTTTTGGAGACACAGATCTTTACTGCTAAAGGGCTGTGGTTGCCTTGGGCTGGTACAGAAGCACAAAACATAATGTACAACAGTTCTAGCTGCTTCTGTAGTTTAACTTTCCTTGTCCTTTAAAAGAAAGGGAACAAATGTCACAAAACAGGATGATAAGAAGAAAAAGTAAACCTTGTGGCCATCGCTTGAACAAAGAGGAGCAGCTGGATGGGAAGGATGCACAGAGGAGAATTAAATAACTAATAAATAACAGCTTTTATTACACTCATAATAATGCACAACTTTGAAAGATTACATTTAGAATTTGTAGCATAGCACTCCCAAGTCATATGGAAATATGGGTCTGGAGCTATGCCTACATGTAACTGGGATTTAGAGCAATAATAATTAGTGATGGGCGAATCTCCCGCGATTCGCTTCGCCGAAAAATTCACGAATTTCCAGCGAAATTCGCGAATCGGCGAAAAATTTGCGAAACGAGTCGCGGGACGCTTTTGACGCGCGTCGCGTAAACTTTGACGCACGTCGCGTCGTTTTCGCCACGCGTTGCTTTTGTCGCGTCGCGTCAAAAACGAAGCGCGACTCGTTTTTTCGGCGAAATTTCGCTGGTTACTCGCGAATTTATTCGCCAGCGGCAAATCGCGGGAATTCGCCGCGAATTCGGCCCTGGCGAATAAATTCGCCCATCACTAATAATAATAGAATTTCTACCTTCTTTCTTCTAAGGTAAAGATCTTACTACTGTCATTTGGCACTTAAGAGCTCATTTAAGTCCAATTTTAGATGCAATTCAACATTCCAGCATTATTGGAATTGTGTCTAAAGCATTTGCAATTAATGTGCAAATGCTGTATGTACAACTGTGTCCAATTTGTGTCAACAATCAAGAGCAATTTATAAAAACTCAGGTGGCATTGTTTCCATGTCTTGGCATCAATATTACATCTGCATGTGATCCTTTAGGTGCAAAGGTGCTTCTTGTATTGAAGCTGCTCGCAATGGAAAATCTGTAATTCTAGGTTCCCCTGTTGTCATTGGTGCCCTTGCACATAATCTGAGACAGACAGACACGCTAGCAGTGAGCACAACTATGTTCCATAAGTGAATGGTGTCAATATGGGCAACACCAACATACATCTTTGCTCAGTCATAACTGCAGTTGTGATTGCAAATGAGCCTTTTTTTTGGTCTCCTTTGCAATCTGTCTCTGCATCAGATGCAATAACAATATACCCTCTAACTATACAAGGAAATAAAATTATTTTAGAAGTCACTTATTAGTTACTTTCTTACATTTCCCAGCATGTGACATCTACATACACATCTGAAAAATAACTGAAACCACATGACATATTATGAAAGTTGAACCATATTATGTCTGTAATGAAAAAGGCAAATAGGAGTATTTATTAACAGCCTTTCAAAAATATTAAAAACAAATGACTTAAATAAAGCCTTACCAAGTTACATTTATTTTCTTAAAGTATGGACGAGATTATTATCTTTTCACATTTGAATGCCACAAGCTTATTTTTGCAGTTATTGTTAGGACTAGTGCGTACAAAATGTTCAAATGATAAAAAAAAAGCGAATGTGATGTAAAAGGATTCTACTTCCCAGTGCTCCTGCAAGTCTAAATTTAGTATCTAAGTTACAGAGAAAATAAATTACATTGTCAAGCTGGTGAGAAACTGGTGCACAGCAACCAAACAATCTGGATAGTATAACATCTATTTCTCAAATTAAAATACATTGCATGAAAATGAAAATCAAATTTGACTCTTTTTTACCAGTTAAATCCATCTTGTAGAAACCAATTAAACGGGTGGCAGTTCTTGTTCTGGCAAGGTCTGAGGTAGCTATCATGGAGAATAATTACCTGTCACCCACAAAAATGAATGCCCTATTTCTGAAAATGGAGATGTTCTCCTAAAAGTTGTATGGGAGATACATAACATATCATCTGTTGATCATCTTCTTTGCTGTGAACAAAATTATATAAATTAGGACAGTTGAACTGGCATTGTAATAATTACAGTATAAAGGCATCTCTTTTTTCTTTTAAGCTGTTTGTAGAGGTTATGGCAAAGGTGAGCAAAGCTGGGGTCTTAATCATATTGTTCATTTTAAAAATTGCTTCAGACAAATTATATCTTTTCATGTAGGCCATAGCAATGTTTAAGAGGCAGGCATTTAATTTAGGTACACCACCAAGTGGTTGTTCTGCTCATATTGAATGCTTCATGTCAATACAAGAGGGCTCCTGTTGAGCTTGTTGCAGTTGCTACCATCATTCTAGAAGCAGATCCAGCTGGTTGTCTTTCAGATGGTACCACTATATTACATTTAAACGAAGGTACAAAATAGGTCACTCTTGTATTAAAGTATGTTGGCGTAAATAACATTAGAAACAACCTTCAAAATCAATCAGTTCTAACTGACAAAGGGAAAAGGCCTTGCGTTTATTGAAACTAAATCGTTTCCTTTGCCAGTGGGTGGCAAGAATATGATTACTAAAAGTGCAGCAACTGACATTTTTTCTACTTATACGAACAGTTGCCAGAAATACTTTTAAATGGATGATTAAGTCATTCCACCACTTGTTTTTAAATCAAATGGACTATTCCATTGCTATATAATGGGGGAAAATTGTGATTAAGTCCATCATAAAATAACATCTTGCAGACCTTTTTCCTGCCATTTATTTTCATACTGTATCTGTGATTTCAACATTTTTATAGAGAAGAAAGCATGCTATATTGTTGTTTAAAATCTATAAGACCAATTTCATCTGCGGAAATAATATATAAAAAAAATACATTACGGATCTCAGTAAATATATTGAAGCACTGGTGAGATTTGAAGTCTTTTGTGACTTGCCATGTTTGTTGAGTGGAGGGACAAAGCACCTGAGATCATCCCTTGCCACCTCCCATGTCAAACATCTGAAAGCATCAGCACAGCCAGGGCTGTATTTATATATAGGCACCCCAGGACCTGTGCCTAGGATGGCAGCTTTATGGGGCTGTCCTCTGGTGCTTATATAACAAATTAATTTCTTTTTTGAGAAAAATAAAAAATCTCCCTAGCTGCTGCAACATCCACTTAAAGGGGTTGTCCACTTTCAAACAACTAGTTGTTTTCAGATAGATCACCAGAAATAATTACTTTTTCCAATCACTGTCTATTTTCTATTTGTAACCGTTTTTCTAATATTGAAGTGTAATGTGTCATTTTTCACCTTCTAAAGCAGCTCTGGGAGGGGGGGGGGTCGCCGACCCCCCTAACTGTTCTAAACTGATACATTTAATGGATACATTTCTTATCTTTGTCCCTGCTGAGCAAAATCTCTGGGTTTCATTACAGGCAGCTGTTAGAATTGATACAATAGTTGCTAATACTCCAGAGATGTTACTGTGAAATGTATCAATTAAATGTTGCAAAATTATATCAGTTTAGAGTCTGCACCTGAATTACTGAGCTGCCACTCAAACACCAGAGACACCAACATTCAACTTTAAACTGAGATTTTGGAAAAACAGTAAAAGATAAATAATGGAAAGTAATTGAAAAAAGTATTTATTTATGGAGAACAATCTAAAAATCACTGAATAGAAAAAGCATTTGGAAGGTGAACAACCCTGGCCTCATATTTTAACTAAGCAACACTCATCACCTACACCTAGATACATTTGTAACAATTTAAGATAAGCTTAGGTTTCTTGGCAGAACTGTAACTAGCAGCAAGGAAAGTATAAAATAGAATAAGGCTAGAAATGCTGTATTTTGTATACTAAACATAAACATGAAAATCAAACAAATGATTTATGCTTTCAAAGTTGGCCACAGGGGGCTGTCATCTTGTAACTTTGTTATACATCTTTGCAAGACTAGACTACATACACATGCTCAGTGTGGTCTGGACTTGTTATGGATCGTCATAAATGATAAAAAAAACAAAGCTTTTTGAGTTCTGCATGGCTGGTAAGTAAGACAGGGGCTCCCCCTGCTGTTCATAAGTATGATTGTTTCCCTGCCATAAGTTAGGGACCGTCTGACAATTCCTATCCACAGCACTAAATGAAGGGAGAATGTCACTGCATACAGTCAGGTTTCTTATAAAAACAGTACACATTATTTAATTAAAGTATATTGGAGATTGATTTCTTTTTCATTAAAGAAAGTAAAAATGGGATTTTATTTCTTTGTCTTTCCTTCCCTTTACAGTAAGTTAAAACACATAAAGCATTACCCTAAAACTCCCAGAAATTCATTCAAACTTTCATGACCTGACAAATTTGTAAAAAATGTACATGGTAATTAGGGGGAGTGGTCATAAAATGGGTGTGGTAGATCTTTTTGTCCCTCTCCAAATTTTGTATAAGGTATGAAGTTAGCCTTATGGAGCCCTACTAAATGTTATACTGAAAACTAATGAGCAGACCCGTGAATGTCACAGAAATGACAAAGAACACATTAAATAAATATAAATTTAATATATATTTAAGACGGATTGAGTATACAAGCCGAAACGTGGAATAAATTTTTCATTGTTTTTGTTTAAAGCCCTGGTTTGTGCGGTTATTTTATATATATATATATATATATATATAGCCCCCTTCTGCTGTCGCATGAGATCTAGCACACATTTAGTTGCGTGTCGTGCTACAGGAGTCCTGTGACTCCGCTATATGGGAGAGCATGTATACTTTAAAATGGCATGTCTCCACCCAGGGTCAGGGACAGGCTGAACTGTAATACCCCTCCCTGGGAACTTCTGGTACCTGGTGTTATTCAGTGCAGCAGGAGATTCAAACAGACACAGTTCTTTGTAGCAAACTCCAACTGATTTATTGAACTGAACAGAGAAGTAGGATACTTTGATAACCCCTCCAGTGGGATGATATAGAAAATATGCAATACAAATAGCCCGCAGCAATGATTCACACTTCACAAAGGATAGTTACCCTCTCACTAGGTCAGTGGTGCTCAAACTTGGCCCTCCAGCTGTTAAGGAACTACAAGTCCCACAATGCATTTGCCTGACTGTGGCTGTCAGACTCCATCATTGCATTGTGGGACTTGTAGTTCCTTAACAGCTGGAGGGCCAAGTTTGAGGACCACTGCACTAGGTAATGTCTCCTCTCAGGTGGATGGCACCATGTCCTGGATTTTACAGCCTGGGATCTTGGGTCTTGGCACCCTCACCTCACCCACTGTAGTCCCTTATCTAGTGGTTTACACACCATAGGTCCTAACCCACTACATCTCCTCATTGGAGCGGATGCTGCTCACTAGCTTCCCTGTACTTACTCTCACTCCTAGAGGTAGATTCATCAAAGAGTGAAGTTAAGAGTGATGTTCCGCCACTAGAGGGGAATTCCACAGCTCTCATTTCATTTCTATGGGATTTTTAAAGGCATATTCATCAATGGGTGAACTTTCACTTCACCCA
>CM044442.1:102438713-102470105 GCA_024363595.1 Xenopus borealis
TATGGAAAATTGGTTTCCAGAGTCCCTGCAGTAAGATGGTGTAAGTGTAAGAGCTTAGATAGCGGGGATCATCTTTCTGGGGGTAGCACAGCCTATGGCACAGTCACAAGGGTAGTCTCTTTTTGGCTGTTTATTTCCACTTGCAGCAAAACCAAATAAACAGTTCAAAATAAACTCCTTGCCACTTAATGAACTTCTACCTAATACAAGTTAGTTTCCCTAACTAACCAGGAGTAGGCCTAGCGCCTGTCTCCCCAAAACAAATGAGAAGGAAATATACAAAAGTTCCAGCCTTGTGGTGATTCAAAATCTCTCTCTGTACTTACACGGGCAGCTTCCCTATGTCTTTCCCCTCAGACTAAAGCTCCACAGTCTGGCTTGAGCTGCCTATTTAATTAACCACCTGAGATGCTCCAGCACAACTCAAAACACCCAGGCTGGACTAACAGTCCTGGAACCACTCTGTTAGGAATCTGGGGCAAAAATAAACCTCGTTCTGGACTTTCCCAGGTATCCTAGTAGTGACCTCACCACAATAGGTAGATAGATTATAGATACTGTAGCTACATGATTGATAGATGACAGAAAGATGGATAGATAGATGACAGATAGATAAATGAATATATATGGATAGCTAGGTAGATAGGACAGATAGATAAATGGATGATAGATAGAAATAACGATAATTCAAAATGAAACAAAGTCTGATGTTGAAGCATGGGTTAAAATAAGCTACCTTATGATTAGTGATGAGCGAATTTGTGATGTTTTGAAAAATTAGCAAAACTACAAAAACATTTGCGAAACGGCAAAAAGTTTATGAAATTCACTGCAAAAATCACTGCAAAGCTGCCCACTACTTATTATTGCAACATTTCACATACAGTAACTCAAAGAAAATATCACATGCAGAACATGTTTTAACTTGTTCTGTAAATACCTTATACTGTATAATGTATACATGATGCATTTTTTGCATGTTATACAGATTGATATCTCTAGTACATACATATAGCCTACTTTAAATAATAAGTGGTAATAATAAATGGTAAGAATGTTTCTCTCATACCACATGGATAATGACAGGATGCAGCCTCTGCTCATGCTGAGTAATTTCATTTACAAGATTTATGTTCAGAAATGGATAATTCTTTATCTCCTACCATTTTCTTCTGGATGACAGATGAGTTCTTCCCTGCTTCTAACTGCTTCTGTTTCACTAAAGCGGTCAATCACACAAGGGCACTTGAATAAATAGACAGAACGTATCCAAGGCTCTGCAAGCAATTCCATATTTAATTTCATATTTCATTTTCAAGTCATAGAACGATTACATAAGTCCTATTAAACCAATGCAAGTCAGTGCTACTGAGCAGTAAAGCCAGCATTTTTGTTTTCCTCTAGATAGAGGATTGAGGCACAGTTGTCTATTCTGAAGCTTGTATTTCTGTATCAGTGACAACTGCTTGAAAGTTAAATTGATAACTACTATCAAATTAAACTATGGGTCGAATTTCGAATTTTTTTTAAATCTGGTAATAGTGGGGGAATAGTGGGGAATTAAAAAAATTTGAATTCGAATTTTTTTTGCGCAGTTCGATCGATCGAATGATCGAATAGGGAAATTCGATCGAGTTCGAATCGAATTTTCGTACGATTTTTAAAAGATCAATCGAATTTTACCAATTCGATCTTAGGGAATCCTCCCCATTTCGGTAGGTTTAATCTGGCGAAGTGGGTGATCGAATTTAAATTTAAAGGGGAAGTATTCGACCATCGAATTTTCGAATATTCAAATAAAATTTAATTTGAATATTCGAATTATTCGAATTCGAATATTCGATGGTCGAATTTGCCTAATTTGCATATTCGAAATTGGAATTAGAATCTTTTTGAAAATTCGATCGAATATTCGAATCCTTCATGTGAATACATGTGAATTTAGTAAATCTGCCCCTATGAATTCTTCATATGAAATTAACATAAGCTTTACATTAAATATAATATATGTTATTATAATATAATATGCCACAAAAAGCTTAGCTACAAATACAGCAAGGCAAAATAGGCATCTTTATTTTCTACATATCTCATTGCTTCTTTATTCATCTTTTCTCTTCTTCACTGGTATGCCAACTTCAAAGGATTTGCAATGTGTTCGTTATGCATAAAAATTTGAATCACCCACTCAAAATACATTTCTTAACAACTTAAATGTAGAAAAAAAGGAAAAGTTCCCTCTCTGAAAAGGCAATTCCCAATTCAATCCACAAGGAGGTCTGTTTGGCATTTTATGAAAAGGGGAATAGGAAAGCGATTTACATTTACATCAATGAAGAAGTCAGGTCAAGAAGCTATGTGGCAACCCCCCAAACATTACATCTCTGTTGGAGCACATGACTGCTCATGTTCACGATCCCTATACATGCCTGTTTTTTACTGTGACAGGAGATGGTACGTTACTTGTTAATGTCTTTGCACACACACCACTCCAACTTGTGCTCCTGCCTTCTCAACTTTACATCCCACAAAGAGAGCTGCCATGATGTAGTTTGTTTAGGATGGTGGAAGGTTTTGGTGTGAAGTCTCAGCAACACCCCTCCTGGCACAGAATTGTATTCTGTGGAACGTTTACAAAGCTCTTTTGCTGTGCCAAACCCTTCTGGCATGAACAGTATAATTAGGTGCTCTGACAGTAAAAGAACAGTAACAGCAAAAAATTTAACTGTTTTAAAGTAATGAAAAGAAAGTGTACTGTTGCTTGAACTGGTGAAATGGGTGTGTTTGTTAAAAAAAAATACTACTATATACTACTATATAATATAAACAAGCTGCTGTGTAGTCATGAGGGCAGACATTCAAAGTTAAAAAAGGAGAAAAGGCACAGATTAAATAGCAGATAACAGATAAATTCTGTAGTATACAATGGTATGCTACGTATATTGCTTATATGTTATCTATAGTGATGGGCGAATCTACCCCGTTTCGCTTCACCAAAAAAATTAGAGAAACGAGTGGCGCGTCGTTTTCGTCGCGTTGCATCGTTTTTGTTGCGTTTTCGTTGCATCATTTTCACCACGTTTTTGTTGCGTCAAAAACTACGCGCGACTCGTTTTTTTGTTGACACCAGTGAATTGTCGATGGCGTTTCGCAAATTTATTCGTCGGTGGTGAATCGCGGGAATTCGCCCCTGGCGAATAAATTCGCCCATCACTAGTTATCTACTGTGTATCCTGAATAGCTGCCTACATGGCTACACAGCAGCTTGTTTATACTGTACACACAATATCAATGTTTCCGAAGGAAGCACACACGTAGGGCAGTAGCACATATGTTTTTATAACCGAAAAACACTTTTACATTTTTGATGATACTTTTCCTTTACGACAATTAAGACAATACAGGAAATACAAATTACAAACAATCAACCAGGATGGAGGAAAATTGGTCTAGGATATCATTCCTAAGTAACAACCTAAGTAAGTCCCTTTCCAGCTCTTTCTCCTGCACTAAGGCACCTAGGGTGCAGATGTGGGGTAGCACTAGGATTGTACTCATCCTATCTGGCCATTCTATAACTCTTAGCCTGCTGAGAGAGTGGCGGCAACACAGAGTATTCAAGACCCCGCTAGGAAACACATCCAAAGCAGTACGCTTAGTATAATAGTGGAAAGGCATATACAATATGTTTGCAACCACTTTTAACAATAAAGAAACAAATATGAAAACCACTATAATACAGCAGAACACAGGTAGGTACTATGTATGCATCAGTTCAGTGTTCTTAACATATTGTGAATAAACCATATCACTGCACTTGTCATGCTATGAAAAATATTGGTTTAGAAAATGCCAGTTGAGAATACAGTACTTTTGTCAAAATGACTGGTATAAAAATAAGAAGGAATTTGTTTTTGACATATTGAGATCATCGGGTAATTTCAAAACAATTTTGCTTTGTGATTCATTCCGAGTTAATCATGTAGTATAAAGCAGCCTCAAAGGCTATATCTATTATCTTAGTTGGCAAGCTCCCAGAATAAAAAATTGTACAGAAGAAAAGAATTATGCTAAAAGGTATATTTAATGCCTTGGAAACATTCATGTTTGTTCAAAAATCAGAAAAAACAGATGCTGAGAGAGGGGTAGTGAAGATAAACATGATTATTTCAGAAACAATACTGAAAGTTTCTTATTTCAGTATACTGAAGCTTACATTACATTTTCGAATAGTTCCCCATATATATATATATATATATAAATATATATATATATAAATATATATATATATATATACAGTAGTAAATAGAAATTGACATTGAGAACCATTCTTCTTTCAGAAGATGTCACTAAAACCCTGTAATTATCAGTAAAACTGACAAAGAATGAAATGTTAATACAGATGTATCCATTATTCAGAAATCCAGAAAGCTCGGAATTATGGAAAAGCTGTCTTCGATAGACTCCATTTTATCCAAATAATCCAAATTGATAAAAAATATTTCTTTTTTTCATGTAATAATAAAACAGTAGCTCATACTTGATCCAAACTAAGATATAATTAATCCTTATTAGAAGCAGAACCAGCCTATTGGTTTATTTAATGTTTACATGATTTTCTAGTAGAGTTAAGGAATGAAGATCCAAATTATGGAAAGAAGCAATATCCTGAAAACGCCAAGTTTTGAGCATCCTGGATAACTGGTCCCATACCTGTATTTTCCTTAGGTATCAGTTGAACTAAAAATTGTGCCTGTTTACCTTGAGGACAACAACCCAGGTACAACCCCCCACCCACCCCAGTGTTTTACTATTTCCTGTCTTTTAAGGTCTCCTTTAAGGCACTCCTCTATTTGCCATTCAAACAACTTATTTCTAGGATCAGTGACCAGTTAAACCATTAAATAATATTTAAATACTCTGTATGTTATTATTGTGAATGTAATTCAGTAAGGTTCATTCATAAGGTTCTTCTGCATTCTTCATCCTGCGATTGAATCATAAAATATTTAGGGGCTTATTTAGAAAGTGCTGAAGACAGCAAAGTCTTCAATCATTTTTTCACAATTTATAGATACCATTAACTTCATCTGACCTAAATATTTTAAAAAAATCCCATTATATACTCTAGGAGGAAGAAAATGCTACTTTTAAACACCTCTAAATGATTAACAATTGACAGTGAAAGAAATGAAAACGTTTAATTGAGGAAAGGAGAATACTGAGACTACTCTGTATATTGAAATATATTATGGTTAAACATGTAATGAGGCAGAAAATATCAAAACTTGAATATAAGCTTTAAATGTAATAAAAGGTTAATTATGTTATTACAGAATCAATGGACTTGTGCCTTCACCTCCCAAACCTTCGATATTTAGGTTTTATCCATAATGATGGCTGTAGTGTATATTATCATGGGGTAGATTAATTGAATAGACCCACAGATAAGCACATTTATAGCTGCTTTATGTTTGAACATATGCTGAAAAGGAGAACTTTCCTTGACATTTAGATAAAACTTCCTTAGTTTATATTTGATTTTATATGGGGATTCAATTAAAAACACTTTGTTTAGTCCATTGCATTGCATTGAATTTTCTATTTCTTTCTCAATTCTTAAAAAATAATAAAGCTGCTGTGATGTTTTGGCAGAGGAGTACAGGTATTGTAGGTTTTTGCTGAGAATATGTTTTCATCTGCTAACACATTCATTGTAGTGGAAGGCTCCACGCCAGCTACGTTGTTTAAATAGCATGCCCCATTAAAAAACACATCAGAAAAAATGCTTAGCACTTAGTATCTTGTGTTGACCAAATGCAAAAGTGCCTTTAAAGTGCTCTCTTTTTAATCATGTCTGCAGGCAATATCTTGGAATGCATTATTACTTCAGAAGCCTATTTATTGCACAAACATACACACCACAAGAGATAACGAAATGGCCACAGGAAATAAAGGCAATTTCAATGCAACACAACAGTGCTCATGCAAAGGTGCTACTTCAATCATAAAAGTGATGTGTCAGTAGCAATTTGACATTTATGAGCTTATTTGATTGCTGCTTTTGAATGAGATTGTATCAGAAAGTCAAAAGTAATACCAGAGTACATTGATCATTTGGGCAAGTTCAGCATTTCCTTTTTATTGTTAAAATTCTTAAAGTGAATTTTGTGGCTTTTATTATTTTCTATATAACTATAAAGTATGTGTAGGCAAAGAGAGATTTGTGTTGACCTATATGCAATGCTAATATTTAATGTAAAGTGCAGATTATCTCAAGGATAGCTACGAAGGATGTATTAAAATGCTAGCAAGCTCAGTATTTATGATAAATCACAAAGAAACAGTGTGGGACTGGCCCACCAGGATACCAGGAAAGCTCACGGTGGGTACCAGGTGTCCGTGGGCCCTCATGCTGTTAAACATTTAGCCTATTTCATGGCCATTCCATATTTCTATGAGAACAAGTCCTAGTCCTTATGACTTTAAAATCCCTGCACTAAAAGCAACATGCTACCTCTCTCTGCTGCTCCCTTCCTCATTAACTTCAATTGTTCTCAATTAGCAATTTACCCCTATATAAGCCAGTTACAAGCAATTCCAGGTTGCTTGACCATGGAGCTACCTAGCCAAATCTCCATTGTATCCTTGCCTTGTTCTTGGTTCCAAGTCTCTAAGTCCTCTCCCTGTTCCTTTGCCCTTGTCCTGGTTCCCTGTCTGTTTCTTGTGGATCTCCATTTACTGACCTCTGCCTGTCCTGACCTCAGTGTTTATTGGATCTCCTGATCTTGGCCTGCTCTCTGGACATTCCTACTTCCATCTGTCCCGACCGTGGCTTGTTTATTGGATCTTTGCTGCTACAGTAGCTGCCTGTCCTGAAATTTTGGCTTGTTTATCAGAATCTGCTTTTGAATAGGGTTACCTTAGGCATATTAGTTCACTCCAATATGGCTTCTGGACTCAGTTCTGCCATTTACATCCATACTTCAGGTTACCCTATATACAGGCTCCTATTTGCCTGTTTTTCCCTAGTGATGGAAAGTAACAGGCAATTTATTGATTTACTGGGTATCATTTATTAAAGAGGCTGTTCACATTTATTAAAGGGGCTGTTCATGTTCAAAACACTTATTTCATTTCAGTTGTTTTCAGTTTGTTCACCAGCAATACATGCTTTTTACAATTGCTTCCCATCTTTTATAAAATTGATGTTTATAACTGAATGTCCCCCTCTTGGAAATGAAAAAAAATCTCAGCTGTGTTTTTTATGCTACAATTTTATGAATTACTCCAAAAGGTGACTTTAAATATTAATAAATTAACCTCTAACGGGGTCATTAATATATAAGATGGCTTTTTTCAATTAATGTAAAAAAAACATGAATCTGAAAATGTGCACAAGTATTTTCTGAAACTTCAAATAGCTGGAATCTATTAAAGGGATACTGTCATGGGAAATTTTTTTTTTTCAAAATGTTCAAAAAACATCTTTCCATGACCGTATCCCTTTAAAGAAGAAACAGTAACTTTTCCCAGTCTACTGAAACATTCAAGAATTTCGAAGTGGAAAGAAACTTAGAAATTCGACCATCAAATTTTTTTGGGGAGATCATTTTGATCGAATGTTGCCATTTTTGTTCAAAAACAGCAAATTCGATTGAATGAAAAATCGTTCGATCGAAAGAAAAATTTCAGAAAAATTTCAGGACAAATCCTTCGATTTCTCAGGAAAAATTTCAGTAAAAGTTCTTTGAGGTCCCCCATAGACTAAAATGGCAATTCTGCAGATTTAAGATGTGGAATAGTCGAAATCAAAGTATTTTTAAAGGGCCAATACTTTGAAATTCGAAAATTCTAATATTCTAATTTTTTTCAATTCTAATCCAATTTTGGGCTATTTGATAGTCAAAGTAGTAGTAGAATTTTATTCGAATTTTCACTTCGACCCTTAGTAAATCAGCCCCATGGTGCTTAAATTTGGTCAAATGTAAGTGAACTGTTTTACAAAGAAGACGTTTACCTGGGTAATGAAAAAGAACTCCTGACAGACCATACACATTCTTGCTTACCACTGAATTATAATGAATAGAAGGAGGTAATGGGTAAATAAAAGCAATAATAGATATACAAACAAAATTAAAACAGTTATTTTTAGCCAATACAAATATTAAGCTCCATCAGATAGAAGAGAGTTTAGGAGTAAAGGTATGTGACCTGTTATGCAGAATGCTCGGGACCTGGGGCATTCTAGATAACTGATTTTTCTATCATTCGGATGTTCATGCTTTAAGTCTACTACAAAATCATGTAAAAATTAAAAAACCCAAGAGGTTACTTCTGCTTCCAATACATTATATCTTAGTTTTGATCAAGTACAAGGTACTTTATTCTTATTACAGAGAAAAAGGAAATCATTTAAAAAAATTTGGATTATTTGGCTAAAATTGAGTCTATGGGCGATGGCCTTTCTGTATTTTTGGAGCTTTCTGGATGATGGATTTCTGGAAACGGACCCTATACCTGTATTACACCAGTGAACAATTCTATCTACAGCTTTCTATAAGAAAAAGTATATAGCAAAGTGTTCTGGGGCAAATAGACTATGTGAAATACAGTGAAGGGCTTGAGCTCTTTAGATGAATAGCATATAATTCTATCATTAGTGTTTGCAACAGTTCCAAAAGAATGTTTGCATTCAGCTGCATCCTACTCCAAAAATAATTTTGATTGTGTTCTGCAATCATGTGCGCTTACTGTATGATATATTATTTAATCATAAAAATGCCAAAAGAGATTATGCATTTAAAAACCTAGATTAATACAATGATCTTACAACAGAAATGTGTATAGGTTTAAAAGCTATGTATTTTTTTAACATGGTTAATTTTCAAGATCATTGGCCACATGAAATAATTTTTATATAGTCTGATAATAAAACCACCAGAGATCAATGCAATCGTGGCATTTATTTCCTGCTTCATTCCAGCGGCATGAGACAAACATGGGCAATTAATGTTCTGTAACAAAATAAATACATTATTTTGCAACGTAAGTGACACAGCTGCTTAAACAAGGCATGAATAATTATTAATTTAGATTTTTTATTTCATTTTCCTATAATACTAAGATTGCAAGCGCTACAGGCTGGGATCTCGTTCTCCTTGCTTCTCTTAACATGCAGCATGTATAATACAGTGTAGATATCTTTAGATCCATTTTATCTTTATTTTCTATTTGTTGCACATTGTTCCCTTTTTCTGTACTATTAATTATTAGAAGTAACATTATATAAAGATATGTATTTGTTTCATATTTGTTGCTATTTTTGTTATTGATGTAAAAACTTTTTTTGACTCTTTTAAAGTAACAGTAATGCCAAAAAGTTATTAATATAATGTACTGTTGTGCTGCACTTTTAACATTGGTGTTTTTGCTTCCGAAACACTACTGTAGTTTATATAAACAAGCTGTTGTGTAGCCATGGGGGCAACCATTCAAGGCTGAAAAAGGAGAAATGGCACAGGATACCCAGCAGATAATAGAGAAGCTCTACAGTATATTATAGAATTCTCCCAAACGTTATCTATTGTGCCTCATGTGCTTGAATGGCTGCCCCCATGACTACACAACAGTTTGTTTATATAAACTATATTTGTGTTTGCGAAGCAGCACCAGTGTTACCAGTGCATGGGATTATATTGTTATTGCTTTAGAACAGGGGTCCCCGACTGCTGGGCTGCATCCCTGAATTGGGCCGCGGACAGTCCTGAACTGGGCCGCCTAGCCTTCAATTAATGAGGTGTGTGAATTGGACGCCGGTGCACCAGATTGGACAACAGCGAGCCCGGATTGGACGCCATTGTACCCAAATTGGACGCCGACCCCCTCCAACCCCCCTCAACCTTCCTCGATCCTTGAAAAATGTTTGCCTCAACTCCAGTCCCCAAACCAAAAAGGTTGGGGACCCCTGCTTTAGAACATTACTCAATACAATTTTATATGTAGGTATTACTGTATCTTAAGAAAACTGCATGTCCACCTTTGTCAAATTTTCAGTAATTAATTGGCAACCAAATATTTGTGCAATTATCTCTGGCTGAAATCCAAACTATTAAATTATACACAAGGCTAGAGTAATACTGGTGGTGATATCTACTGAGCATGATTCCTAAGATGTTTGGCTTTCCCCTCCCTCAAAAATTAATGGGTGGGCGATGACTTCACTAAGACCTACATAAGATCTAATTTCTGTGCATGTGAATTAATTGGTTAAAAATGTTTATATTCATCCATTAAGGTAGCAAGGATAATTAAGGTGGGGTAATAGCCAGGCTTCATCTGTATTAAGTTTTCTTATTTAAATAGTGATGGCTTTATTTATACATTTAGTCACTGGGACATGTGACGTGTACACACACCAATAATACAAACAATTCTTTTAGCTTGGTGACCAGTGATAGATAATTTGGCAACCTACAATACATCCTATATAAGGGATTCACTTGCACACAAGACTTATGTTTGCAGGGAAAGCCCTTGCAGTTTTAATAATGTGGAGGGGCAATGTTTCAGGATCATACCACTTTCTCAAGCAAGATGCATTTAATCCCCAGACATTGGGAGAAATATACTTTATCATCCTTTGAGAGGTAGCGTTGTGATACACAGATGAGTTTGGACTCCTAGCAAATGCATTTAAAAAACAAGAGTATGCAGATAATAAAAGGTATGGGGCCCCGTTATACAGAATGCTCAGAATCTGGGGTTTTCTGGATATGAGATCTAAACACAAAAGACTGGTTTCACTTCCAATAAGGACCATTTATATCTTAATTTGGATCATGTACAAGGTACTATTTTATTACAAAGAAAAGGGAAATCATAACAATTTTAATTATTTGGCTAAAATGGAGCCTATGGGACTTGGCTTTTCTGTAATTGAGAGCTTTTTGGAAAATGGGTTTCCAGATAAAAGTCAAAAAAGTTGCACACGCACACCTGGCCTTTCCCAAAAAGATAATACTGGTGCATGGATTTAGGAGGACGGCCCCTCCAAATTGCACAATGAACAAGAAAATCCAGCACACAAGTAATGCTCAAGGGATTACTCCCGTGTTTAATGTCTGTCTGATTGTTGGACAGACATTAAACACGGGAGTAATCCCTTGAGCATTACTTGTGTGCTGGATTTTCTTGTTCATTTTCCAGATAAAAGTCCCATACCTGTAACACTATTAATAGCCAGAAAATGTAAAATGCATCGTCAAGTGCTGGTATAAAACTTACCAATAACTTAAATGTGGGGTTTTGCTCATATGTGGTTTGCCCAGTCTAAGGGCCATTATGGAATGTGTCTTCTCAATAATCTGAAGAAACATTTGTAACCAGTGATGGGCGAATCTCACCCGTTTCGCCGAAAAATTCGTGAATTTCCAGGGAAATTCGCGAATTGGCGAAAAAATTAGCGAAACGAGTCGTGCATCGTTTTTGACGCATGTCGCGTCGTTTCCGTCACGCGTCGTGTCAAAAATTTTTGCTGGCGTTTCGCGAATTTATTCGCCAGCGGCTGAAAGGATACATTAAGGGTTAACTTCTGTCCTTGCTCAAACTTCTTTGTGCAAAACATGTTCTTTGTCACGTACACCCCAACTAGCTTAAACAAAGCCCTAAGTATTTGGACTGATACACTTGTTATCGTAAGGTCTTTGCGCTGATACACTTGTTATCGCGCATACCAGCACGGCACATCCTTCTAGCTTCTAGAATGTTCCTTTTGCTGACACACACAATAATAACACACAATAATATTTCTCACTTTTCCTTGGGATAGGGCGTGTCTTATGTAACACGTCATATAGGGCGTGTCTTTTGTAACACGTCATATAGGGCTTGTCTTTTGTAACACGTCATATTGGCTATATAAGCAACTGCTGTAACCCTAATAAATCGGAACTTACTTTGCAACACACGAGCCTACTGTGTCGTTCTTTGTAAGACCCCTGCGCAGTGTATCTGGAGGGTGAAATCAGATGGTTTCTGCCATGCCAAGACAAATCGATTTACAGATGTTAGCACTAAAGATAGCACAGTGAAAGTCCGGAATTTCTCCTGTTCCTTTCAGCGGCGAATCACGGGAATTCGCAGCGAATTCGCCCCTGGCGAATAAATTCGCCTATCACTATTTGTAACTACGATACATTTCAAATACACTATGTTACACATACACAATGTTATTCAGATATAGGAAATATGTTTGGTGCTGCTCAGCCTTGGTCTGCTCTTGCCACTCACATGTAGTACAGATATTAATAATGGGGATCCCTACAACAATATTACACTTGTAAATGAGCCCTATAATATGCATTATATATAGATTTCAGCACTTTTCTCCTGAAGGGTGTTTGGTGGAGTAGTAGGGAGATATCAATACAGAAACTATATATCTTATCCGGACAGGCAAAACAGCAACCCTTCCCATTTCCTATTTTTCTCTATTTCTTGTTTGTAACGCTTTTTGCCCGGCTTTCCCGACTAACCAGGAAATTATGCACATACTGATTTGTAGGATTTTTATGTCCTCATTTTGCCTTTTTTATTAGAGGCCAAGGATAAATGTAAATAAGTGCAAGTTATACACTAAATGGCAGTGTGTTGGGAGTTTTGTTAAATGAGAAGGTTTTTATAGATAACAAGTTGTCTAATTCTAGGCAGTGTCATTCTGTAACTACTAAAGCAAATAAAGTTCTGTCCTGCATAAAAAAGGGCATAAACGCAAGGGATGAAAACATAATTATACCTCTTTATAGATCCCTAGTAAGACCTCATCTGGAGTATGCAGTGCAGTTTTGGACTCCAGTCCTTAGGAGGGATGTAAATGAGCTGGAGAGAGTGCAGAGACGTGCAACTAAACTGGTTAGGGGGATGGAAGAATTAAATTATGAGGGTAGACTTTCCAGGTTGGGGTTGTTTTCTCTGGAAAAAAGGGACATGATTACACTTTACAAATACATTAGAGGACATTATAGACAATTATCAGGGGACCTTTTTACCCATAAAGAGGATCACTGCACCAGAGGCCACCCCTTCAGACTAGAAGAAAAGGACTGTCATTTGAAGAAGCGTAGGTGGTTCTTCACAGTCAGGACAGTGAGGTTGTGGAATGCACTGCCGGGTGATGTTGTGATGGCTGATTCTGCTGATGCTTTTAAGAGGGGCTTGGATGATTTTTGGGACAGACATAATATCAAAGACTATTTTGATACTAAACTCTACAGTTAGTATAGCTATGGGCATATATGGTTTGTGTGAAAGAGTCGAGGGGTGTATATACTGTATGCTGGGTTTTAATTTGGAGGGGTTGAACTTGACGGACTTTGTCTTTTTTCAACCCAATTTAACTATGTAACTATGTAACTATGTCATGTTGCATTGGAATCTGTGGAAGATAGACTTATGCTTCAGTGTTTGTCACTTGAGAAAAACTTGAAGCAATGTGTTTTAAAATACTTAAGTAAATGTCATGGATATACTAAAACTATACATAAACTATACAAAATTGCTTTCTACACAGATGATCTATTTGGATTCTAGGGGAAGTTATATCTTTTAAACCAAGAAGCTGTTAAATATCCATTTGTAGCTAGTACAAATTTTGGTATATACATTTTATAGTTCTCAGAAACAATGCATAACATCTAAAGCCGATTGAATCAAAATCTGAAGTCTAAACAACAGCACTAGTTATGAAAATATATTGGACATCTATCTCAAAATCTTGTCAGCTCATCATGGCTTTCTGAGAAAAAAAATCCATAAAGAAACATTTTACGCAAAAAAAATAAAAATGTATACAATGTACCAACTGCATCCCTTTGTGGGAGCACAGCCTAGATCAGGATATTAAATAATGCATATCACGTTGATACTGTAAGTGAAATGAAGAATGAACCAAACACCAAAAAAAGAACCTGTGAGAAAAGAAAGAAATATTTTCCATTGAGTCAGCTGCCAAATGTAATCCTTTAAAGTTCAAATATCTACTGCAAGGAAGCTAGCTTAAAGCAACGATCCCGGTGACAAATCCCACCGGAGTATCTTTTACTGAAAGGTGCAGAAAATGTCTGTATCGTCTTAACTATCAAAATGTATTCCCTGTTTATCCAACCATAATTGTTATTTTTATAAAAAAAATTGAATGTGAGGTATAAATGTATAAATTCCACTTGAGAAAGCAAACTTTAGAATCACAGGGAATCTGTGTCATGAGCACAAATTCTACTGTGCAAAGAATTTATTCCATAAACATTTCTATCTGATATTTTAAATCCTAAACATGTCTCAATTCTTTGAACTAAAAACATACCCTGGGCATGTTAAAGAAATGTTTAAGTTGTGCGCTTGGCAGGGTGCAAATACAGGTGCAAACTGCTATATTTTTTCCCTTTTATGTCCTGCCCCAAATTAACATCCATACTTACATGTTTTTGGGCCCCAGAATGGACAGGCCCGGATTTATGGCAAGGCCACAGGGCGGCAAAATATGTGGGGCGCGGCCTAGGGGTGCCCGGCAAGGAAATCCGGCCCTGCAAATGGAATTCACTAGACTAGAAAGTTAAACTAAAGAGGTAGGCTAGAAATGTTGTACATTATGTTTTGTGCTTCTGTACCAGCCCAAGGCAACCACAGCCCTTTAGCAGTAAAAATCTGTGTCTCCAAAGATGCCCCAGTAGCTCCCCATCTTCTTTTCCGTTGATTGTGCACATGCTTTGTGCTGCTGTCACTTACTGAGCTTAGTGACTGAGTCACAATATACAGTACATATAGAATAGAAATGTCACAATATAAGGCTGATAAGTCATTAATATAGATAATTACTACATGGCAGCACAGAAGCCAGTGCAACTAACACCAGAATGTAATAATCAGCCATGTGACATCAGCTTATATGGCAGGCCAACCTAATTCTCAACTTTATAATTTGCAATCTTAGCTTAGCTTCTCAACAGCTGCTCAGAACCTACTGAGCATATGAGTGTCACAGACACTTTCCAAGATGGTGACCCCCTGTGACAAGTGGGAAGTCCTGGATCATTGCTGCTATTGAGAAGGGGAAACTTTAGGCTAGTGCAATAAGATCAGTACATAAAACATGGCAGTTTTAGCCATATCAATTTTTAGGGTTTAGTTCTCCTTTAAGAAGGAAAGTAAAGGTATAAGGGAGTGGATAAGGATGGGTTTAAGAAGTTCCACTTCCTCACTTGTTGTGTAGCACATGGAGAAACTTCCCCTCCTGCCACCCCTAAAATAGCTTGGGGTTTCAGTCACAACAGTGGTGGTAGCAGGCAAAATGCTTTCCATGTGGGAAAGGCTTATATAACGGCTTATATAACATGCTTAGCATGTGATTCCGTACCTCCTTGGGTAGAGGTCCCAAGAGATAGCTTTTCAGAGTGACACTGCCAGTCAAGTGGGCATGGTTGGCATGGCAGGTGGTCCATTCACTTGGGGAGAGAAATGGAGTAAGTTAAAATTGCACAATCAATACCAGCTTAGTTCAACTTTTTAATGTTTGTCTGAAAAGTATTTTTATCTTCAGTGTGCAATAGATACAGCCATTCTTGTGTCTGTTCTAGATTAATTATATTCAGCAATTCTGTATGTAAAAGAGACCTACTTCTAATATAAGCAGCTTTAAAACTACTAATCTGTTGCTATCCTATTGCGAGAAAGGACAGCCTAGCTAATTCTTTTATAGTACCCTTCTTGGCAACTGAATTATTCATGGACACTCTTTTAAATTGGCACACTAGAAAATACAGAGTTTCCTAGGCTGAAATGTATAACATAAAACATAATTCTAACAAAGCTGTTGCAAATGAGGAAAAGCATTGTGTACGAGTCCTGATGCAGCTTGATTTAAATTCTGAATACACAAAAGAGCTTCTTTTAAATTAAAATGAGTAATCTGCATTTTCCACTCCATTCGCATAATGGGTCTGTCTGCAGCTTTTATGATTCATGTGAATAGTATATGAAATGTAGTTAGAAATGCCATAAACATAATTATTTCCAACCAATTGCCATTGAATTCTTTTTCTTTAACTACTATAGTACTGTACGGTCCTTTGGTTGCATGTTTGCTCATAGCTCGTTTATATTATGTCTTTAGTATTGTTCACAAATGTTTTCTTTGCACTCCAGTAGAAAAATTATAAGATTCCAGCTTGTTTGTTGTCTAACTAATTATAGAATGGAATTATGGATGTAAAAAGAAGGAAATGGGGTAGATAGAGAGGGATGTTTTCACATACTGTATATAGGCCAAGATGATCATACAACAAGATGTCCTGCAGCAGGTCAGGTACCCACAGGTTACCCACAAAAAACCTGCGGTCCCCTGTGGGTGGAGGATAGACGTTCTGGGTGTGGGTATAGATGCAGGTCAGCAGTTCTGCGGGTTTGCAGGTTACGGGTCGGGCTGCGGGTCTTCTCAAAAATTTTACTAATTTTTTTCCTGGACCATGCCTACTTCCGATGGCGTCACTTCCGCTTACAATGACAGCACTTCCAGATTCTTGATGGCCAGCATGACAGCACTTCCTGATTCTTGATGGTCAGCATGACAACACTTCCTGATTCTTGATCATCAGCTGGTTGCAGGTCTGGGTTGCAGATAAGGTACTTGCGGGTCTGGTTTGCGGATTGCAAGTTGCAGGTACGGGTAGGGTACGGGTTGCAAAAAATGGACCCACGCAGTTCATGGGTATGCACACCTGTCAAAAATTCTGCATGCAGGTAATAAGCAAAAGGGATCCTTGTACTTGGTCAGCGGTGAGAGTAATTTTTGGTACCTGCAATAGTATGTTAACTTAAAACAGTGGAAATGTAAAAGAGACATTATAATATTTAAACAAAAGCAGATGAAAATGAACAGATGTTTTTCTTGCTGTTGAGAAAACTATAGAGTAAAAACTGCTTTTCAGGTCCAGTGGAGAGCTAATGGAAAGAACAATTTACTGACAAACTTTCCAGTGGGAATGTGGATGGCAGCTTTGACAGCTGTCACCTCTACCACAGGTGACTAATTATGTGCTCAGAATCACATTTCATTAAAAGAACCTCATATATTTTATGATATGATTGTTTTACTGATCTCAGGAAGCAATATATTCTCAATGCTGCTTGTCTGGGTAACCAGTTATAAATATGTGTGTGATATTTGATTATTTCCTAGCAATACATTGGTCACCTTAAACGTTAGGATATTGCGGAGAATATTTCATTTTAGAACATATTTTATCAACAAAATGAAACTAGAAAATCTGTATGTTGTGCCAAAGCACGAGCTCGGGTGGCTGTCAGTCACAGCTTAGGGACCAATTGAAAATATACTGAGCAGAAAGTAAGGTTATATTTGTCAACTGTAACTTACTACAAATTGGCAAGTTGTCATTGTTTAAATTCTAACTGAGTTTCATCTTTGACAGACATCTTCTTGCAGTCCACCAATTTAGAGCCAATTTTATATGTATGACACCCCACGTTGTGAAGCTAGTAGCAAAATAGCTCTGATACATACTGCCCTCTGTCTTGCTATCTGCAGACATCCATAAAAAAAAATGATAACTGTAATTTTGCAGTGGGGTGTTTTATATATAACCCATAGAGATCCCAGCCACTTTGATTAAAAAAAAATCATTATTATTTAATTATTCAGTCCAAATCGCAGTCCATGTACAGGTCTACTGAACTTTAATATAATTACGAAAAAGTCCAATGAGTCCAAAGTCCATCTATACATTCCTTTTTGTAATGTCCAAATTCACCCAGAACAAGAGTCCAAACAACATTTCAGATATAATATTATTAATATAAAATAATATATCCTTAAATTAGAGAAGGAACATTTTCTATCTTGCATTCACCAATATTCTCCTTCTCCTTGACTGATAATTTTTTTGTGTTGATAAGTTTCATGTTTAAAGTGGTTTTTCACATCAAAGGAAAACTAAATCCCCCAAACAATGTAGGTCTTTATACAATTATTTTTCATAAAAAAATCTCATATTTAAAACCATATGTCATGTAAATAAACCATTTTCATAATAATATACTTTTTTAGTAGTATGTGCCATTGGGTAATCCTAAATAGAAAATTGCCATTTTAAAAAATAACGGAATCCTAGGATTCGCCTTGCACACAAACAAACCATACAAATTAGGTCACATGAGCCAATTAACAGACAGAGTTCTGTCTTTTGCTTCCACACTTCTTCCTTTTTTACAGTTAGAGTTGTAGTCTGGTCAGGTGATCTCTGAGGCAGCACACAGACCATCACGAAATGGTGGTTCAAGGCAAGAGATGAAAAAGGGCAATATTTACTTAAAGAGATACTGACACCAGAAATTAAAGACTTTTTTAAATCTGTCATAATAATGCATTTGAAAGCTACTTATAACTATAAAGTATTTGCACAATGCTTTTACATTACCTGCCTGATGCCCCATGTTCCTGTATGAGGAGACTGCCATATTTTTGCAGCAGGAGTCCGGTAGTATTATAAACTTTGACAGGCTTAGATGGGACAGTAAGGTTGGCAAAACATAAAAATAATATTTATATTATAATAATAATATTTTAAAAAGTAGTTTTTTAGTGTCAGTAAGTTTGGTAAGATTCCTCTATCTGTTGGTTTAATATTCATTTTGGAGTAAAGTTTTCCTTTTATATAAACACTAAACCTTAAAATAAACAATTAGTATGATGTTGGCAAAAAAATTACTATTGTATTGAATTAAGCTGATACCTGGTTACTAGGGGTTAATTACCCTAGGGGCTAAATACCAGTTTTGATGTCAGATGTTAGATGAATAGTAGAGGGCCTGAAAATAAAGATAATTATACCATGTATTGACACATGGAATTAATGGAAGGTGAGGAAGTCTGCAATGCCGTAGCTCCATCTTTACCTAAAGTATATGTCTCCTTCTCTACCTGCAGTAAACAAATTCCCTTCTTTACTTGCAGTGCATAGGTGCTAAATTAATTTCTGTATGATCTACACATGTGCATTTTAGCCCAATAAATATTTGCACATATTCATCAAGTTACTTGAAAAAGAAATAGCCGGTTGAGTCAATGAGTAAGCGTTTAATTCAGAATGAAAATATGTAAACTGTTACCCTAGAAAAGCTTTTTTTTGTACTTTAATGGGACCAGATGGTTAAACCCGATGATATTTAAATAGTTTCAAGTTTAATTACTCCCTCATTGTCTTATAAACAGGCTACATTGCTAATCAGTGTAGATATGTATTTTACTTTATTTTTCTCAGAATGCCTTTTTACTAGTAATTCATCTCCATGAAATACCACATATTCATTAATTTAAATAAAGTGCAGCAGTTCTGGGACCTCATCCAAACAACATAATCACTATTAAGAAAGTCTCATGTGCAGGAAGCCTAATTATATCTGCTATTACAAAACAAAACAGTAAGTTGGTAACTTACAGTATACTGCATTTCATTAAGCTGTTAGTTGAAACCATAGGTGTGTAACCTACAGGTAGGAACCTAAGCTCAGTGGAACCTTCAGGAAACTATGTTTGTGGTCGGAGGAAAACTGGAGACTATGAAATGAAGCAGTTCTGTGTAACTGGCCAAGGGTCAAAACAGGTGGTAGGCAAAAAAAGGATTAGGCTGGTAGAAAGTTCGGGCAGGTACCATTCAATATAATGAAACAAACAAAGATGACCGCTCGAAGCTCACTCCAAAACTTTCCCGATCAGGTGCTCAGTCCGCAGCGTCCCCCTGCTAAATCACTCCACAATATCCAAGAAAAAGGACGGCACTCTAATCAGGAACAGGTTTATTCAGGACAAAGTGCCCTACGCGTTTCGGGATACAATCCCTTAATCATAGGCATTGCCTACAATGCCTATGATTAAAGGATTGTATCCCGAAACGCGTAGGGCACTTTTTCCTGAATAAACCTGTTCCTGATTAGAGTTCCGTCCTTTTTCTTGGATATTGTGTACCATTCAATATAAGTCCATATAATAAGTCAGGGTTAAAAACAGGAGATCAGTAAATGGAGGATAAGGGCAAAGTAGGTACAATCTCAATTTGGTTTTAGGAATTGAGAGCTAAAATACCCAGGGAACTCAGTGATCCAGCACTTGTGAGTGGTGAGGCTGAAGGCATAAATAGTCCCTTAACTGGAAAAGTAACCTGCAGTTGATGGGTAATGGTGTCAGCAATGTGAAGCAGAGGCACAGAAAAAAATAAAGTCGTTAGCATTTGTTGCAGGCCTGAACCAACGCAATCTGCTGGGACTCAAGAAGAAGCAAATGCAAGGTTCTAAAGCAGGAAGGTCCTAATAATAAACTGTATTAAATGACACATCAACCCCAACAAAAACTTAATCAATTAACAGCCTCTTTGGAATTATCAAGGATTATTCACCTTTAAATTAACTTTTAATATGATTTAGAGATTGATATTCTGAAACAACTTGCAATTGGTTTTCATTTTTTATTATTTGTAGTTTTTGAGTTATTCAACATTTTATTTAGCGGCTCTTCAGTTAGCACTTTCAGAAATCCGGTTGCTATGTTCCAAATTACCCTAGCAACAATGCAATGATTTGAATAAGAGACTGGAATATGAATAGGAAAGGGCCTGAATAGAAAGACAAGCGATAAAATGTGGCAATAACAATGATATTTTAGCCTTAAAAAGCATTTATTTTTAAATTGGGTCAATGACCCCCATTTGAAAGCTGGAATGAGTCAGAAGAATAATCCAAAAGCTATAGGAAATAAATAACGAAAACCATTTAAAAAGTTGCTTCGAATTGGCCATTCTCCGAGGTACCACAAGTTAAAGGAACAGTAACACCAAAAAATTAAAGTGTTTTAAAGTAAAGAAAATATCATGTAGTGTTGCCCTGCGCTGTTAAAACTGATCTGTTTGCTTCAGAAACACTACTATAGTTCATATGAACAAGCTGCTAAGTAGCAATTGCGGATATTGAAAAATGGCTAAATTTTCATTTGACTGCCTAGTTCGCCAGTTTCAACATACCAAATTGGTTTTAATTATTTTTGATGGAATAAAATTATTAGCATTATTTCTATTCGGTCGTTCGATCGATCGATTGCGGTATTCGATATTCGAATTCGAAAGATTTCAATTCAACCACTATTCGATTGGTCGAATTCGAGGGTAAATTCACACTCGAATTCGACCAATAGTAAATCTGCCCCCAAAACTGATGCAATTGTTGCCTCTACACTTGAATTCTCAAGGAGTGTTATTTTATAACAATACGTATGTAAGAAAAATCACTTCTTATACTCAGACTGATTGGATTTTTCATAAGGTGCTTTCGGAATAAAACAATCCCAGTTAATAATGTAATATATACATATAATTTTTTTTTTGGCTGGCAAAAGCCAGATTTTTCAGTTTTACTTTACTATAATAGGATATCCCTGAGCAATTGACTGGTAATCCGGACATAACTGTATTAAGTTAGCGTCTCCTCTGGGTAATATGATGTTACATTTTTCTGATGAAAACTATTACCTATGCTGTGTAAGATGCATAAAATTATTTCAGAGGCTGTAAAACCCAGAAGAGATTGGTCAACAGTGTAAAATTCAGCAATGAGATTAAGTAGACTAAAAAGGAGACATGACCTTTAAAATTAAGCAAAATGGATATAAGTTGCTGTATAGTAGGGCAATTATATTTGAGCAAGCTACATAAAAATAGATTTCAGATAGATTAGGAGAGTGGTCAAAGCTTTTTAGAAACAAAAGACCTAATGGCAAAAGGGCAGAAAGGGAAAAAAGGACATTTTAAATAAAAGCACAGAAAGCTGAAAAGCAATTCCCGCAGGAAACAGAGCACATTATTCAACATTAGAAAGGATGTTCTGAACCCTCTAGATGTAACATAGCAGGGACAGGCAACCTTGAAAATCATGCACTTAGTTTCTAAAAGAATACTCAATATATCTCTGCTATAGACGATTTTTTGCATAGACTCCTCCAGTTGATGTGTGGAGAAATCCGGACCAAGGAAGCAACACTAGGTGCAAAGTCCAAAACGTGGTTGCCAAAGGGTTAAGAAAGGATTGCTCAAGCTCAAGGAAGCTCAACGGCAGGCAGCAATCAGTCATGGTCAGGTATAAGGTCAAAAGTCCAAGAACCAGCAATTTAAGAATTACAAAACACCCAGGAATGTCAATAAATGTGGGCATTAAACCCACATCTTGGTGTTCCTTTTATTTAGAATTCTGCTCCGTTTTCATCATGATGACATCATGTGTGAAGCACAATGACATAATGCATGCAGCACAATTACATCATTAAGCGGCCCTGGACACAACCATCTTGGAGATGGAACAGAGCACTCCACAATTGAGCTATCCTGACACCTGTGCAGAGTTGCTAGACAGGTATCAGCCCCTCCACTGGAGAACTTATTTACTTCCCTCACTCACTTTCTTATTGGTCTTTGCAGTCATATATATTTATAAGCTACTTCATTTTATTGGAGTCACACACATGTCTATTTATAATCTCTCGTGTATAAACTCATATCTTTTGCTTCCTGGTGCCTCGCATCCATGGTACCTGACTCAGTTGAGCTTGACTCATGACCCATTTGCATACATTTAAAAATTCATAAGATGCCAAATGCTTTTTTTTTTAAAAAAGCCATTGTTGCAGATATGTTATTATGTAGTGTTGAGTGCTGTGTATCTCTCTGCTTGTTGTCAGTGAATTGATCAAATCAATTATTATATGGTTTAAGATGGACATCTACTAACCTTGCTAGCATCTTGATCTAATTTCATGTGATTATGGCTCTCTCTGAAAACTTGCTCCTGGACTTAATTCCACACCTTCAGGTGCAGCATGTAGTCATAGGTTATAATAATAATATTAAAGTTAAATCTAACACATTATATATCAGATGCATTAAAAACTAACTCAAATAACCACTCCAGCACACACTAAATCTAACATATTGACACAGACACAAATCCTGCATGTGAAAAGAAAGTATTTCTGTCAGAGCTGGTTATTTTTAAAGAGTGTATTTTAATACATATTCTAGGCAATGAGAACCTCCCATCCAAAAGCTGTATTAGACCTAATTGTTAATCAAAATCTGACTCTTGCATGAACAGAGAAGGAAGAGAGATTGGTCTCTGAGAGGGCGATAGGAAGCAGTAACTTTATTATTACAGAACTAGTAGACAATTATTAACTGTGCATTTAGAAATATGATTGGCCAGTTGGGTTGATTTAAAGGAACAGTAACACCAAAAAATTAAAGTGATTTAAAGTAAAGAAAATATCATATAGTGTTGCCCTGCGTTGTTAAAACTAATATAGTTCATATAAACAAGCTGCTAAATAGCAATGGTAGAAATTGAAAAAAGGCTACATGGCACAGGATAAGTAATGGATAACAGATAACATCATTACTTTCTACAGAGCTTATCTGCTATCTGCTGTGTAACCTGAGCCATTTCTCCTTTGAATGGCTGCCCCCATGGCTACACAACAGCTTATTTATATAAACAATAGTAGTGTTTCTGAAGCAAGCACAGCAGTTTTACCAGTGCAGGTCAACACTGCATAATATTTTTATTACTTTTACAAAACAATTAAATTTTTTGATGTTACTGGTCCTTTAAGTGAAATTCTTGCATAAATTCTGTAATCTACGCTATCATGCCAGCAGATTTCCCAGTTTGATGCCTGAGAAAAAAATTTGATCGATCGATTAAAATCGTTCAAATTTTCGATTCGAATTTTCTATATTCGATCGTTCGATCGATCGAATTGCAGTAAAATCCTTCGAATTCGATAGTCTATTCCCTTGGTCGAATTTTGAATTTTTTTATATTCGAAATTCGACCAATAGTAAATCTGCCCCCTAATGTTTGCAAATGGGAATTGGACCCCTGTGGCTAAAAAGACTATAAAGGTTTTGAATACATTAAGCTTAAAGAAATATCAGAAGCTTTCAGTTATCTTAGGCAAGGGTGAATTCTTTAAGTTGGTTGCAAAACTAAATGGAAAAACCCTGACATCAACCTGAAAAAATGTACTTTATATTGATGTGCCTTTTACTCAATTAGTGTAGTTATACTGAAAAGCCTGCAGAGCAGCAACTGTACTTGAACAATGCCATGGCCAGTGCCAACTATGTAATGTTAGAACAAACATGGTATTTCTGTAGAGACTTTTGTGAACACTCTGAAAAGTGCCATAAGCTTCAAGAGAAACACACAGAAAATTGTATTTGAAGTAAAACCAATTGCTAGATATTGAACAGTATTGTTACCAGGTTGAAAAGCTTTTGCAGGACCGCATGCTTGTTTATAGTCTATCTAGCAATAACATTCCTCAGATTTCTTTGAGATAAGCTTTTATTTAAGATGAAGTCCCTGAAATGGGATAAAGGCAAACTCACCCAGCCACGGTCACTCCTGATACGATTTCTGCCAGTGCACTTCATATCAAATGGCAAATAATTTCTGATGTTTTCTACTCTAGTTCCAAGCATTACCTCTAGCTATAATTCTTTTTTTCCACAGAATAAAATAAATTCCTGGTGGATAATTTCATGTTAAGTTCTGTCCCTCTTATAAGACATTCAGGGGCAAATGTCTGTCCTGTCTGTCTGTCTATCATCTATCTATCTATCTATCTTTCATTTTTTAAATTGTGTTGAAAGGCAGTTCACTAACCCCCAAGCAATGGAAAAATCATGGTGAAGGACACAGACTTAATATTTTAGATTTTTTTAGATATTTTTGATTTTTAGATGTTTTACTCCTACACAGAGAGCTGTTCTCATGACATCTGAAGGAAGAGGGAAAGGTACTCTGTAGGAATAACATTTTTTTGTACATAGTTTTAGTCAAATCCTCTGTGTCCTTCATATATATACCTATATACTGCTAAACTAAAAACCAGTATAGATAGTGCTTCCATATCTTTGTTGAGTTTAGCGGGTCTAGACTGCTGGTACCAGAGCTAAAGTAGTTTTTCTTACAGAAATTTGATACAAAAATATGTGCTTCACAAAAATTCAAGACACAATATTTCAAAGCTTTCCATTTTTACTCTTTGTTTGTACCACTAAAATTTACCACTAAATAGTGATGGGCGAATTTATTCGCCTATGTCGAATTCGCGGCGAATTCCCGCAATTCGCCGCTGGCGAATAAATTCGCGAATCACCAACGAAATTTCGCTTGGCGAAAATTCGCCGAAAACGAGTCGCGCGTCGTTTTTGACGCAACGCGATGAAAACGGCGCGACGCGCGACGAAAACGGCGCGACGCGCGACGAAAACGACGCGACGCGCGCCGAAAATGACGCGACACGCGACATAGTTGACGCGACGCGCGACAAAATCGTCCCACGACTCGTTTCGCGAATTTTTTGCCGATTCGCGAATTTCTCTAGAAATTCGCGACTTTTTCGGCGAAGCTAATCGCGGGAGATTCGCCCATCACTACCACTAAACTTTAAATAATGAAAAATGCTGAAGGGCTTTTTCTATTGAATCTCTTCACTGTTCAGCTGTAATAACTAGAATTCTATTAACCCTATGATTCTCCAGCTACCAAAGAACTAAAGTTCCTATCACCATTAGCAACTCATTGCAAGAATATATGTATGCATGGTTTGAACATAAAAGCTTTTTAAGCAAATCAGAATATTAAACGTGGACTAACTAGAATTCTATTAACCCTAATAAAATAGAATTGTGATCCCTAGGCCAGTGGATCAACTGCTGTTTAGGAATTGTATGAAAGAAGGTATTATATAGTGAATAAAGTACCCCCTCTTGTAAAATATAAGGATATTATAAGTTACCGAGGAGTTTCATGACCATATAAAAACACGAGGCCGAAGGCCGAGTGTTTTTATACAGGTCATGGAACTCCGAGGTAACTTATAATATCCTCATATTTTGCAACTGGGGGTACTTTATTTATTATAATACACAAGTTTCAGTGAGTCATGTGACAGAAATTACATCAGAACTTACCGTTTATAACTGATGACATCAGAACTCACCGTTTATAAGGATATAATTTACAAGATATTTACGGCTTTTGTGTATTATATAGTAATAAAGGGCTTTCACATTATTTCACGTAGTGCACTATTGAAATTAAAAATGAATTCTTATAGTACATGGATTTATTTATTTACATGTTGCATTAGTTTGCTATGAGTTAAAACAAAAAAAAATTCTTGCTAATTACATTGACTACCTCAAAAAGCCATGTTAACTATTAGTAATTCATTTTTTTTCTTTAGGAAACACTTGTTTAAATTATCGCTTAATATCCTTTTAGTGCTCTTCAACAATATAGCTGGCAGACTAGCTAATTACCTTGCCTTGATATTGATCTACTCTTACAATTACTGTATGTTTCAGAGATCAGAGGTAATAAGTAGTGATGAGAGAATTTATTCACGGCGAATTCCCGCGATTCACCGCTGGCAAATAAACTCGCGAAACGCCAGTGAAATTTCGCCTGCCGAAAATTCGCCGAAAAAACGAGTCGCGCGTCGTGACGAAAAGCGTGCCTCAACTTGTTTAGCGAATTTTTCTCCAATTTGCGAATTTCTCTGGAAATTCGTGAATTTTTCGGCAAAGCGAAACTGGGGAGATTCGCGCATCACTAGTAATATGCAAAAGTTTTCAGACTTTTGGACCATAAGATCCTTTTTTGCTGTCAAATATTTGTTAAGGCCACCTGATTTAGTTCAAGTAAAACAGAGTTATACTGATTATTGTAGTAGAAAAACTTTGTAGCATGGCGCAGGATTCAAATTTACGGCTCTCTTTCTAAAACTTTATCTAGCACATCAATACTGATAAATAAGGATTGGTATGAGCTGACTAGCTAGCATATGAGTGGGGTGGGCAAATAGGAGAATTAAAATGAGATAGAACACAGGTTCTGGCTCAGGGAATGCAGATGCAGAGATGGATCTTTCTCTGGAAAATGGACACTTGGGTCTTTCATAACACCCAATACTATGCATCTGGATAATTTTTAAGCTTTATATGGGGTTCAGTAACCTCATCAGAAGGTACATCATAATTTTTGACGGTAATATCTTCAAAGTAAAATAAAAACGCTGGTGTCTTTTTTCATGGTATTAGGCTACAAAAGATATAAAAACTTTTTTCAGAAAAAAAAAAAAAATTTTTTTTCAGGCACACGATTTTCCCCATACATGTTCTACCATATGGCACATCATGTAACTGTGGGCTTATATGTAGCGCATTAAAATGATTCTATTGACTTTATTAAGGTTCCCTTGGTGTATCTAGTTATCAGTGTAAATGTAATGTATTAGATGCACCATGTAAGATAAATAGCTCCATTCCACTTTAAATTGCCCGCTATATGCAAATTAGCCTGAGTGCAAGATCTTTAGTGAAGTTGCGCTAGGCAGAAATGAACACTAGTGCAGCATTGCTTTGATTTGTTTGCTCTGCCGAAGTTCGTGCCCTGGACACAACTGAATTAGTGTTGTATGAGCGAAATTTCACCTGCCATGGCTGGGAATGGTACTCTTTAGTGAATTTGCCCCTAGGAATGAAAGGTAATTGCAATTTAGCTAGTGAGCAGCTTTCTGGCTCCAACAAGGAGAGTAGTCAGGGTTAGCACCCTTGTGGTGATCAAGCCTTCAGGTAGGGACACTAGTGGGTGAGCTCAGGAGCAGGAAAAGGCCAAGGAGTAGTGATGGGCGAAACGGGCGCGTTTCGCTTCGCCGAAAAATTCGCGAATTTCCAGAGAAATTCGCGAATTTTTCGCCGATTCGCGAAACGAGTCGCGCGTTGTTTTTGACGCGCGTCGCGTCATGTTTGACGCGCGTCGCGTCGTTTTCGGCGCGTCGCGTCAAAAACTACGCGCGACTCGTTTTTGCACGGCGAATTTTTGTTGGCGAATTTTTTGGCCCGTTTCGCGAATTTATTCGCCAGCGGCGAATCGCGGGAATTCGCCGCGAATTCGCCCCTGGCGAATAAATTCGCCCATCACTACCAAGGAGCAAGATACCCATTGAGATCCCTAGTGGTGGGGATCATCACCAAGACAAGTTGCACTACCCCCTAAGAGGGACACCATTTTCTAATATATCCTAATAAACTTTTTGTATTTTTTTACTTGGTGCTCTATTTTTTGGAGGAACTCACATTTTTGGCTTAGTTCCTGCTGTTACTTTCAATCTGGTTGAAATGTGCACCAGGAGACACACAGAATTCACCTGAGGGTAAGGTGCTTAAAGGAGTCACTGCACACTGCTGGGAATTGCAGGGAGTTGCCACCACCTAAGGGTATCTGGGATACAAAGGCTGCAAGTCACACTGCTATCAACACATTTCTCAGGCTCAGCTATGGGTGTGCTACATGTAGATTTCTAAACTTTAACCCTGTCTATCGTCTAATATATAATGGAGTAAAATGGGTTCATAAGCGGTTCCTGATTTCATTTATTGATTTCTTATGTCAGATCTCTCATATTACTGGATCATTTGGATTTGCATTCTGTACTAAATAAATATCAGTAGCTTTGGTTGCTGCTCCTTTTTTGGTCCATGTTGTGCATGCAACTTTTTTTTTGTCCATGTTGTGCATGCATTTGGATTTCATACTGTACTGAATAAATAACAGTAGCTTTGGTTGCTGCTCCTTTTTTTATCCATGTTGTGCATGCAACCTTTTTTTTAGTCCATGTTGTGCATGCATTTGGATTTGCATACTGTACTAAATAAATATCAGTAGCTTTGGTTGCTGCTCCTTTTTGGTCCATGTTGTGCATGAAACTTTTTTTGTCCATGTTGTGCATGCATTTGGATTTGCATACTGTACTGAATAAATATCAGTAGCTTTGGTTGCTGCTCCTTTTTTTGGTCCATGTTGTGCATGCAACTGTAAATAAAAATATATTATCAAAGAGTGAAAATATATTTCATTGTTCTACTTACTTACAGATGCAGTCACTTGGATTTGTAAGTTAAATGCTTCGTGACTTAACTCATCTATCTCATTTATCCCACTTAGCACAGACTATTGTGTCACAGCATCCCATCCAATTAAAGAGTTCACCATTGAAAACAATGGGGCTTTGGTATGCTAATGAAAAGGTTAAATGCATTAAATGAGTTAAGATAACTTTAGATAACACAGTTTCTTCAATTAGCCCTGAGTCACAACGCATTTAACTTACAAATCCAAGTGACTGCATCTGTAGTTTTTAAATAAGTCTTTAAAAAGTTCCCAGTATTATTAAAATCAGGGTGTATTTTGGTTAATAGCATATAAAAATATTTTTCCTCTCCTAGTTTTATAACTGTAAATGATTTCTTTACTCTTTCAATGTATAAACAACTTTGATTTGACACAGCCAAACTCTAGACAATCAAAGCTTTAGAACATCTTAACACAGAAATGAAAAGTAATAGCTGTTATAAGAGTATCAAAATAATATGTGTCAGTATATGAATAAAAGAACTTTCTCTTGATGTGTCTACACCCAACTTCATTTGCTTCATTTTATTTTGATTCCTGTTTAGCTATAAAATGCCCTTTTAATAAAAAATAATAAATGCTTGGCTGTTTCCAAGAGAAGGGGTGTTAAGCTGTTATGCTAAATTAATGAAAGTAGCTGTTAAAGGGAAATTGATTTCCATGATAGCATTTAGCTTTTAAAATGACTTTATAATAATAATGTAATCGTTTCCTACTCCCTGCTGATATCCTACCTGCCCAGACCATTTTCCCATTACAAAGCAAGATTTCTGCTGAGTTCAAGTTTATTTTAATTAATGTAGAAGGTAGTTCTTTTCCTATAAATGTGTTTCTGCAAAATGCAATAACACATTTTTAGGTACCATAAGTCAGACTTTTAGGGGCAGATTTACAAAGGGTCAAACTTCGAATGAAAAAAAAATTGAAATTCGACCATCAAATTTTTTAAGGGCATTTTTGATCAAAAATAGATTTAATAGGTCAATTTTCAATCAAATAGAATCGTTCGATTCGAATGCTTTGAACAATTTTGGAAAAAATCCTTTGAATTTCAAACATTTTCAGAAACAGTCCTTAAAGGTTCCAGGAGGTCCCCCATAGGCTAAAATAGCAATTCAGCAGGTTTAAGGTGTCGAGGTGTCATATTCAATTTCTTTTAAAGATACAGTACTTCTAAGTTTGAAAATTAAAATTTTTCTAATTTTTTCCATTTAAATAGAATTTTCACTTAAACAATGTACCCCTTAATCTTGAATGGACAACATGTGGCTCTCAGGCTAGCTATTGAGCTGTAAATCCCAGCTGCCCCAACAACAGATGTGAGGCCATGGGTACCTCTTTTAAAGTGATAAGTCTAAATATTTATTTTTTGTTGTTGTAAAAGGTATTTTAGGCAGCTTTAACATAATATAAGGCAACGGCCAAGTACTTCAGAAACATTTATGAAGAGTTCTGCTGGTTCATATTTAGATGAAATTATAAAACAAGAGGCAAAGTAAAAACTTTTTAGCATTTATAATGATGATAATCATAATTATTCTTTTTAAAAAAGTACACAAAATGTATATTAATCTCATTGATGACGCAAAGGAGAATGTGCAAATTGAAAAAAAAAACAGGTGTTGGGCACCACATAGATATTCCATGGTTGTCTCATTTAGATGCAAAGGCCAGGGAGTGCAGGTGCTTAAAAGTGCAGGAAATCTGTTTAAATAACACTGTTCTGCCAAAAAAGAACTGTGCTCTGAACCATTTTAAGTGCATTTAATAAAAACTTAATGCAAATTGGAAATAACATATTTGCAATAAACATGGACACAGACATGGATTTACCTATTAGCTGTGTGTGGAATGTTCTCAGTATCAGACTGGTTGGCCAATAAAAGTATAACAAATGTAAAACTTTGGAGTTGATATGGAGCTTTTTAAGCTGATTACTGTTTTATTGTGTATACTTTTCTATTGGAACATCAGTCACTAAGACAGAAGGAGGAATTGAGTTTAATCTTCTACTACAGATTCCCTGTTTGAGTGGCAACCAAGAAATATTAGGGAATGTCACTTAAAATATTTACATTAGATAAAACTCTGCTTTAGGACTCACCCTTCACTATGCTCACAACTCACAGTTTTTGGGGAACCATCAACTATTGTATGCGTTTACCTATAGAAAGGCCATACAACTGTAGTTAATGAAATTAGCTTTCTTGGGTTGGATGCATGTATCGCGGCATATTTATCTTTGCAGAGCAATTTCAGTCCTCCTGTAATGCCTGCCGTCAAACGTCGGCGCATAAA
>CM044442.1:102471244-102487458 GCA_024363595.1 Xenopus borealis
CCGGTTCTCCTGGATCAGCTACCCTCCTTTGGGATCCGAGGTAAACAGATTGTTACACCTCCTGATTTGTTATATACAGGTTGTGAAGCAGATTGAACTTAAAAAAGGTAATTTAAGAAGGCAGTGCAGTGTGCAAATTTTGCCATGTTTTTTAGGAACAATTTAGCATTTCCCCAGAATTCTAGTATGGCTGCACAGGGAGTTGCATCTACCATAACTCAATGCAATAGCTCACACTTTTTTTTCTGTATCTCTTCTGGCACAGAGAGTTAAATGGATGGTTCACCTTTAAGTTACATTTTAGTAGTATGTTATAGAACTGATAATTCTAATCAACTCAGGAATTCGTTTAAATACAGATGAAGCCACTTTGGATTGTGCATTTGACACAGAAAATCTTAACTCATTTATCCCACTTAGCACAGAATATTGTGTCACAGCATCCCATCCAATTAAAGAGTTCACCATTGAACACAATGGTGCTTTGGTATGCTAATGAAAAGGTTAAATGAGTTAAGATGACTTTAGATAACAGTTTCTTCAATTAACCCTGAGTCATGACACATTTAACTCACAAATCCCAGTGGCTGCATCTGTAACACTGTCCTGCCAAAAGAACAATGTGCACTAGTAGTATGTTATAGAATTGTTAATTCTAATAAACTCTTCAATTGGCCTTCAGTTTTCAGTTTTTTACAGTTTTTCATCTATTTTCCTTCTTTTGGGGGGGGGGGCGGTGTCACTGACCCCATCTAAAAACAAATGCTTTAAAGCTACAAATTAATTGCAATCGCTCGTCTTCTATTCAGTTTTCAGTCTCTCATTCAAATCAATGCATTGTTACTAGAGTAATTTGGACCCTAACAACTAGATTGCTGAAATTGCAAATTGGAAAGCTGCTGAATAAAAATCTAAACTCAAAAACCACAAATAATAGAAAATGAAAACCAATTGCAAATTGTTTCAGAATATCACCATCTGCAACATGCTAAAAGTTAATATAAGGAGGAACAATCCCTTTAAAATGACATGATGATGTGATTATTTTAGTATAAGTCTGCTGTGTCTATCAAGAAAAACTGCTGTAAGCACCATGGAATTACTGTCATATTCAGGGTGGCAGTAGTTCCTTGGTTCTCCTGCATTAATAGGTGCACTTCCACAGGATTCAGCTGAAGAAGCAGGATTGGTGCAAAGGCACTTGGTGCCTACATATGAAAATACAAGGAGAATGTTCATTAAGTATGTGTAGGGATGAGAGAATATTTTAGTTTGATACAGATTCTTGGCAGAATTCCTGTGTCACAAGTGTGGTAAACTGCACTAGAATTATAGTAAGCATTTTGTTTCACCTGAAAAAAATTATTTCATATGAGAAAAAAATTCCCATTAAATCCAACGAATTTGGAGAGATTTCTGATTTTGTTTTGGTTTCGCTCATTACTAATGAAGACCGGTGTATTTTCTTTAGTGTTTGTCTGACATATGGGCTTAAGCCATACGGCATCAATGGGGAGGTTGCAGTATAATAATAATTCATTTTGTAAAGGTTAATGTTTTTCCTCTCAAATTAGGATTAATCACTCTGGAGAATCAATGCCATCAAACAAGTGTTCTTTTATTTAAGAGCACTGCATGTTTTCATATCAAGCAGATTCTTCCTCAGGTGCCAGTGTACACCTGAAGAAGAATCTGTTTGATCCAAACCATGTAGTGCTATTAAATAAAAGGATACTTGTTTGATGGCATTGATTTTCCAGAGGGATTAATCCTAATTTGTGAAGAAAAGGCAGTTCCTAACTGTTTGAAGAATCTGAAACAGTGAGAAGGAAAGGAAAATTTTTACCCACATTCTACAGAATTCCGTTAATGTTTTTCCATTGATCTGTAAGGGTACATTACATTATTGGCTCATTGGCTAATTAACGCCAGCATAGGTATTGCGCAGTGTGACTTTAAATAGAGATGCACGCCGGGAGTTACCCTAGACACGTGCAGCCAGTGAGGAAGATACGTTCCCACCCCCCATGTTTTGTAATAACTGTGTAAGAAAATTTATATACATATATTTTTTTTTAATTCTATTGTTGCAGTATGGAAAATATATTATGTTTATTTCAAGGGCTATTGGCTTGGATTTAAAGGAACCTTAACACCAAAAAATGTAAATGTTTTAAAGGAATGACAATATAATGTGATGTTGCCTTGCACTGGCAGAACTGGTGTGTTTGATTCAGAAACCCTACTATAGTTGATAAAAACAAGCTACTGTGTGGTTAGCAAGCACAGGAAGCACAGATATGTTATAAAGAATCCCATTGTTCACTACACAGCTTATCTGAAATTAGCTGTATATCCTGTGCCTTCTCTCCTTTCTCAGCTTTGAATGGCTTCCTCCATGGCTACACAGCAGCCTATTTATATTAAACTTTAGTTGTGTTTTGGAAGCAAACACACCAGTTTTACTAGTGCAAGGTAATACTACAAAATTTTGTCTTACCTTTAAAAAAAAAACTAAAAATTTTTGGTGTTACTGTTCCTGATTTGTGGAACTTTTGGAAGCCTGAAGTTAATCATCAAAGCTGGTTAGGTTATTTTTAGAGATTAAAGTTAACTCTTGCTGTATTACAGGTAATTTTCAGTTAATAAATGCTGCGGCCTATCTCCACCCAGTTTTTGAGTCCTGGTGTAGTTTATTACTTATGAATGTTATTCTCTAGTAATGGCTTCCATTTGAAGGGTTGTCAAGGTTAATACCAGTTCTGAATACCTTTCCCCATGTGTCATAATTAAGTAAATAAAACTGTTTACACATTTCTCAACAATGCTGGTTTCTCGATATACAGTATATATATTATGCACCAGTGAATCCACTGGAATTTTTAAGGTTTTAGTTTCATCTGTATTATGATAATGACGCATTCATCTGTACTGATCTAATGATAACATAGGACATTATCTCAAAATGAAATGGAATCCTTAGAATGAAATGGAATCCTTAGAATGAAAAGAAAAAGTAAGATATTTTCTTGCTGCAGGGAAACCTGGGGTACTTCCAAGAAACCACTCTGCTACTTTAATGAGAGATTTTCCTAATAAAGAATTTTGATTAATAAGAAATTCCTGACATCCTGAGAAACCTTCAGTGTTAATGTGTTTTCTGAATCTTAAGAGAAAATGTTCAAAGGAAGACCATATATTTCACGGTGAGAAATTCAGTACTTTAACCTTACACTGCAATTATGTTAATGTTTCTAGAAGAGCAAAGAAGCTTAATAAGAATAAACAGTTAACAATAATTCCTTCCGATGCACAATATGTACCCTTTGCATAAAGGGCCATTATTACAGTATCTCTTTCAGATATTATTTTCAATACAGATTTGTGCACATCAGATGGATATTTTATTGAAGCCTGACCTTTTTTGATTTTGTGAAAAGCTATTTGTAATGTCCTCACGAGACAAGAAAGTCTCCACATTTTACTATTTCTTCATTCCCTTTTATTCATACATTCATAATGCAAGGGATCAATGTTCTGGTTGAATCCTCATCACTAACTATTTTATAAGTAAAAATTTTGTAGTGGTGACCATTATTGACTGCTGTAGCTTTCTTCCTTCCCATCTTCTGCCAGGTGATCTTTGTGGTATTCAATAATAGGGGCAAACACTGAGCTATAATATTAGTAAATCAAGTTGCCGATAAAACTTTTGTTAAACCTTTTTAAAAAGTATCTGTATTCTGAATAAATAGCATACACATGATTGTTGGAATAGCCAGGGCAAAAATTACTTTTAGCAATAGTAAAAGAACTATATTATGGCTGTCATATCCAGTCTGCTTGCTGGTGACCAGGGGCATAAATACAGAGGAAGCAGACCCTGCGATTGCAGGGGGCAGTAAGCCCCTAATCGATGACTAGTTTCAGTCAAGGTCAGTGTACCAATGTTGAGGTCCTCAGCTGACACCTGGAATTTCCTGGGAACTTTGGAGTTTATGCCAGCATATACTGAAGACTTTAATTTCAAAGATGGCTTTTTCGATCTACTGAGCATCTGTCGCCAGCCGGATCCTAAAGAAGCAAAAAGAAGAAGCTCGCTAGTGCCCTGGACTGTGCAGTTTCTTGCTAACAGACTTGGTTCTGGCTGGATCTTTCACCACACAACCCCTGTTGAAATCTGTCAGAGACCCTGTACAAATGGCTCCAAAGTTAGGCACACCCTCTCTCCCAAGGATGCACTGGGGTGCCCAGCCAATCGGATCTCTCTCCAGTAACTGGGCTGGATAATGTTGCAGACATTATTTTTTGAGTTTTTTTTCTTACATTTTTTTTTTTGGAGGTTCATACATGTGGTTACTGTTAAATTTAATTGCAACAGTACTCAATACTCCCCTGTGCCCCACATTTCAGTTTCCTAGCTACACCTTCTTGCTCACAATATTGTAACTCGGCAACCCTGCTCTTATCTAGATAAAAGATCCTTCAGTCTTTCTTCTCGTCCTTTTCACTGACCAGGGGTCAATCCATTGCAGCAATAAAACTCAATCCAATGCTCTAGGAGCCCAAACCATCTCTCCTCCATATGGTAGTCATTCTCTTTCCCCCTCCCACAACAAGAGGAGTTGGTAATCACTCATTAAAAAGTTTTATCACATACATTGATGCAAACAATAAAATGTTAAATTTCTTTTCAACTTGCAGATGGGTCACTAAATACATTTACAAATTCATAACAATGTATATTAAACACACATAGGGGCAGATTTACTAAATTCACATGAGGGATTCGATCGAATTTTCCAAAAGATTCCAATTCGAATTTCGAATATGCAAATTAGGCAAATTCGACCATCGAATTGATTTTAACCCCACTGCTATTGATTTGAACCCCACTTAGATTAGGTAGAGATTTAATGATCCCTGAATACCCTTTATGGGAAATATGCCTTTTTTCCTGAAGATTTAAATACGGTCAGGTATGTTCTTTCTTGGATCCTGAGGAAGAATATTAGTACTGACTGTAGCTAGTTGTAGAAATTTCAGTAACATGCGCCACTGATAATCTTAATTGGTAGATTTACATCCAATGTATTCATTATTAATTTTTTAAGGAATACATTTTTCAATGTGGGCTAATATGTAAAAAGATTTTATGCTGCTTACGGTTTTCTTTAATTTAGCTTTATAACTTCTAATATCTCCAGGGATCCCTATTACTTTCTGGTGTAAAAAAAAAAATAGAACTCACAAAATACTAATTTGATATACAGCAGAATTCTGATGTCTATGTATAAAATTGTATGCACGCAGCATTGGGTATTAAAAAGGGCATTTTTATTTACACTTATTCTCTGAAAAGATATTACAATTATAATTGTCACAATTATAATAGTTCAATGAACATTTGTTATTGCTTTTAGGCACCTTCTTATTTTTAGAGGGCCCACAGACAGAACGAATAAAAGCAGATGACATTGTAAAAGGGCTAATTTATCAAGTTCAGTTACACAACTTTTACCGCAGTCTAACAAAGGAAGTAGAAGGTGATTATACTTCTCTATGCAAGCTGACACTTTATTATTATTTAAATACAAATTTGTACTGTTAGAAAATCGCCCCTACTGTACTACATATTGCTTTTGGTTACAAATAAATTTTGATGATTGAGTGGTTAACAATTTTTCTTCCACTTCTGCCCTAAAATCTAGCCCCTTAAACCTTCTTCTTACCAATGTGGAGGGTCTAGATGAACTGAGGTAATGGCTGTGGGCACCCATTCTCACAGATAGAGTGAATGTATATTGTTCTTATTTAAGTAATAAGACCAAAAGACCATTTGAAGGAATGGTAACATCAAAAAATCGAAGGGGCAGATTTACTAAAAAAATAGAATTTGAAGTAATTTTTGGCTACTTCGACCATCGAATGGGCCAATATTTGATTCGATCTGAAAAAAAATTGAATTTGAAAATAGAAGTACCGTCTCTTAAAAAAATTCAAATTCAACACCGAATTATTATTTTAGCCTATGGGAGACCTACTGTTTTTTGTTTTTTTGGTTTTTTTTGGGCAAAATCGTTCGAATGATTCGATTCCAACGATGCATTCAAACGATTTGACGATCTTTATTCGAAATTTAAAAACAGACTTATTCGATTGAAAAAGGTCCATTTTCAATCAAAAAAATGCTTTAAAAAAATTTGATGGTCAAATTGCGAATTTTTTTTTTTTTCGAAATTTGACTCTTAGTAAATCTGAAATGTAAGGGTTATATATAATATTATATAGGGTTATATTTAAAAGTTTTTTTAATTTTGAAACTCGACCATCTTTTTTTTGTGTTTTTTTTTATCGGAAATTTACCTATTTTGAGCGAATAGTTCAGTTTTTGATCGAATAAAAATCATTCAAATCGTTTGAATGCATAGTTTGATTCAAACGATTCATGCGAATTTTTAAAAAAAGATTACATTTTCAAAACCACTTCTTAAAGGTTCAAGGAGGTCCCCATAGGCTTAAATAGAAATTTGGCAGGTTTAAGGTGGCAAAGTGTCAAATTTAGTACTTCAAAATTTTAAGTTTTCAAATTTTTTCAATTCCAATCAAATTTTTGCCTATTGATAGTTGACGTAGCCAAAAATTACTTAGAAATTCAATTTATTTTTCATTAGAATTTTCACTTCGACTCTTAGTAAATGTACCCCTAAGTGTTTTAAAAGAATCAAAATACTTTGCATTGTTGGTCTGCACTGGTAAGACTGTAGTGTTTGCTATAGAAACACACCTATAGTTTATAAATAAGCTGTTGTGTATCCACAGGGGCAGCCACTCATGTTTATTCAAGTTTAATTTGACAGTTGATAAATACTGTATGCTCATTTATATTTAAATGAGCACTGAGCAACTTTATTAATAAAATATGGGTGTTATAGTGCTATTGGTGAGGTAAGTGTCTTTTCAGGGTTTTGGGTGTATCTATAGATACGGACTGCCTGGTTTAAATATGAAATAAATTGTACTTTCCCTTTAAATAGGCAAAATACCTGTTGGTAATGCCATCTTTTTATGATATGGAGAAAGTATGCTGAGGCAGTTGCTGTAGAGATCCCTGACAGTTTGCAAACATTATGGGGATATTCTAACGGGAATAATTATGTTGTTATAGTAAAAAAAAACCTACACTAATAACTAGTGATGGCCGAATCTGGGGCATTTCTCAGGAAATTCAGGAAATGGTAAAAAATTCACGAAACACTGCTGGCGTCTTGTGTTTGGATGCTGGTGAACTTTTGCCAGGCAAATTTTTCCTTGTGTTTCGCAGGAATTCGCTACTAACATATTATCTGGAAATAATCATTATGTCTGCCATAGGACTAGAAACGTTAGCAGACCCAAGAAGCCTTTAGTTTTAACGGAATATGCCAAATGTAATTTTGAGAAAATGGCATATTCAGATTTTGACTATTTAAACAAATTATTCCCTAATGTTCAATGCAATAAATTGTGCCCATAGGATCTAATCTATTTATATGAGCAACGCTCCATCAGTGCAGTAAACCATACTAAGCAAGAAGGCATGTTTGCTTATATAGCTTGCAGATAATTTATGGTGGTTACTATAGATTACTGCACAAATAAATAAATGAAGTATTTGTACAGAAGTGTGCAATACAATCTGTATTGACACTGAGATGTTGCATTGAGATTAGTAGAGTTGATTGGTTAGTTTTGAAAAGGCTCACTTTTTTATATTTTATGATGTTCTTTCTATATCAAGAAGCATGACTAGTTAAATATTGTTTGGTACATATTTTCCTAATCCCCTAATGTGTAATAGGTTCCACTTCAATATTCCTGGAAGAAATGTTATTTAACATAATTAAAGCTCAGCATGAGATAATTAGAGACACATTTCAAAATGCATGCATTCATAATAAAAGATGGTTTCAGCTGAGCAGAAAAGTGTATGTTGCATTTTGAATGTATTTGAAAAATAATAAATATTCTGCATAGCACTCAGGACATTGTTAATTCTTAGATTTGTGTCATTTATTTATTCATGCATTATAATATATAACATTTATTTTTAGAGCACAAACATATTGCACAACGCTGTATAAAGTTTACATTTTATTTTAAGGTACACAAATTGCAAATTGAAATTCCATACTCATACATGTATTTGAGCTTTGCCTACAAATAATTCAAACTTTATATGATTTAATTTTTTCTGTAATATTTAAACAGAGCCTTGCACTTTATCCCAACTAAGATATAATTAATTCTTATTAAAGGCAAAACAATAGTATTGTGTTAAATTAATGTTTTTAATTAATACATTTTTAAAGGTAAGTTTTTGTTTTTTTTTTATCAGCCATGGCATGAACATTATTAAAAATCCAAATAGAAAAATTAAAAATTAAAAAGAAATGCTGAATGATGAGTTAAAACCCATGAATTAAAAAAAACTATAAAAATGTAAGTTTTTTTGGACAACTACTAGCAGAAAAACTTTAGAAAACCTCTTAGTCTGAGTCTCAGACAAGGGACTGGAATAGTGCCCTGCATGGTTCCTCAGTGGCATCATTCAATCTATTTTGCATGGTAAAAATGCAGCCACTTACATCAAAGACATCATTATTATTCACTAGTGATGGGCGAATTTATTCGCCAGGGGCGAATTCGCGGCGAATTGCCGCGATTCGCCGCTGGCGAATAAATTCGCGAATCACCAGCGAAATTTCGCTTGGCGAAAATTCGCCTGTAAAACGAGTCGCGCGTCTTTTTTGACGTGACGCACTGAAAACGATGCGACACGCGGCGAAAACGACGCGACGCGCGGCAAAAGCGTGTCGCGACTCATTTCGTTAATTTTTCGCCAATTTGCGCATTTCTCTGGAAATTTTTCGGTGAAGCGAATCTCGGGAGATTCGCCCATCACTATTATTCACCCATTGCCTTCCACATCAACCAAATTTGAAGAATCCAAATTTGAAGAATTTGTGGCATGCACAGCTTGGGGAAAAAAGATATACTGATAGATATATAATATATATAAACACATCCACGGGAGCCGGCACTCTCAATATAAAGTATTATTCTGCCTGGGTGCATGATCATTATCCTTTGAGAAAGGCCTTGGATGGGGCCGAAACGTTAGTCTTGAGCCAATTTAAGAGACTCGAGGTTAACATTTTTGACAACATTTAGGGGCAAATTTACTATTATTCCCCAAAATTAGCTCGACCAAATTCGATAAACGCATGCTTATCGAATTGTTTTAGGCTATCATTTTGCTCGATATTCGATTTCTCGCTGAATTCGTACGATCGGATACTGATCGTTCGATTTCACGGAAAAATCGTGAAATTTCCTTCGAGTCTCCAAAAAATTTGTATAATTCAAACGATTGAACGCTACGATCGTACGAATGGTATTCGAGCAGGACTTAGTCTCAGAAGCCTAATGGGAGTTTCCCATAGGCTTCTATTGCAATTCGGTAGGTTCAATCTGGCGAAGTAGTCGAATAACTTTAAAATTTTGATTCCTTCGATTATCGAATATCCAATCATTCGATCTATTCAATCTATTCGATATTTGATGATTAAAGAGGCCAAATTTGCATATCCGATTTCACTAAAAATTCGGACGATCGTCATTCATCAAACATCGAGATAGCAAAAATCATATAATAACCCTAAAAACCTTAATAGATACATTACTATTCCCTAGGAAATGGATAACGTTAGTAACATTTGAAACACATTTAATTACACAATTCAACTTCAAAAGAAAACACAAGCTTTGAAAATATATAATAATTTAAAGAAAAGTTATTAAAAAAAGTTAATATGTAACTCTGCTAATGAGCAATATTAAACATTTTAATTATAAGTTGCAAGTGGATAATCACTTTTTACTATCCGGGTTGCTACTGATATTAGGGTAAAATTGTTTTGTAATGCTTTATTATACTGTATTTATCGTAACTTTACTTGTCTAACATCCATGACCCATTTTAACATCTCTTATTATTTGACATTATTTAAGATTTTTAGGTTTTTAATTATTTTAAACATTTTTTACAAACCACTGTCTGCATTGAGTTTTAAGACTTTTTTTTTTTTTCTAAAAAGAAAATGTAGAATATGAGTGACTGCATAGTCTTAATATTTTACCCAGGATGTCTCAAAATATGCATGATAATGAGAAGTCTGAATTTAGAAGACTACACAGCTGCCATATCAGCATTCCTCAAAGAAGTATTTTTTTTTTCCACAAAATGCATAGACTGTGCAGATCTCTCATTTTATCCCTATGAAACCATGTTAATGTAGCATCTCTAAAGCAAACCCACACAATACAAGGAACTGGAACACAAGAGTTTCTAATCTCTGTGAACATTTTCAGAATAATATACTTTGATCACACAAGGAAAAGGTAGTTAGCAAAAGTTTAACATTTAACTTTTTTTCCATGCTGGAATAGTTTATTCTAGTATGGAATAAATGTTTCAGCAAGAAGTCAGGCTTTGGATAGGTGATGAGAGCACTCATTGAAAAGCAGAATACTATTAATAGACAAAATGTTTTGATAAACCAAAAACAGATTCATCTGCTCAAGCTTTGATAAATCAGCCCCATAGTCATGCAATCTTTGATGGCAAGTTTGTTGCAAGCACATTTTTTAAAAGAACAATTGTTTCTTTTATTTTTTATTTTATCTCTCTAAGCCAGTTCTATCAAAAGGTCTATATAAAACAATACAATATCATTACCTTGCTATACCAGTGTGTATCTTTTTTTATTGTAGTACTATTATATAATAGGTTATACTGTACTTAAGTAAAAATGTTTGAAGTTTGAATTTAAATTTTATAGAGCAAACAGTTACCATGCTACATAAATCTAATGTCTGCCATATTCTGGCCTTAATGTTTTTTTTTAATCTGTATGAGTCATATACACTGGATTTTATATACATCCATAACCACAGTTGTGTTTATCCAGAAATGGAGGTAGTTGTGCAAATCGGTACCATTCCCTATAACTACACCATATAACCTACTGCTCTGAATTGTGCACAAGCATGGAGAACACCAGTGCTACTGCCACCTTCAAGGTGGCAGTATTTCCAGGGTTTCCTCTGCTGTTTTAAAACATGACAGCAGAGGGAGCGTGGCCTGACGCAGTGCATGGCAGCAGCATAATCTGAGAGCTCCGTGACAAACGCCTCAAACCAGCCATAAAACAAGTGCAAAAGATGGGGAAATAGCACAAAAGCAAAGCCGAAGGGGATAAGACAGAAAAGGGGACAGAGAACACAAAGCTTACCAGTGATATAGTGCCGTTCTTTCTACAAAAAAAAATGAGATGACTAGATACCAAAATGGCACCCGACACAAGTCGAGTGTGAAGAGGAAACAGATTTCATTAGGGAGCAGTCGGATGCCAACAGCGACGCAGAAGAGGAGGTAGATATTAAATCCTTCATCACAAAATTGCCATCCAAAGCAGATATTAAGGGAATGTTACAAGAGGTTACTATGGCTATAAAGGAAGAAATACAGGACATTAAAAAATACTGTATATGCTAACCCTAGCAACAAGCACTGACACCATAGAAATCAATACACAGCAATGCAAAAAGCCATATATCACTATGTACAACAGGATATGGTTATACAAGAGCTTCAAAAGCAGATAGAGGATCAAGAGAATAGGAGTAGACACAATAACATCAGAGTAAGATGAATCCCTGAACACATTCAAAATGAAGAAATTATGAAAGTACTACTCCAGATATTCAATTCAATTCTGAAAAGATATTAAAATTGATGGTTCTCATAGCGTCTACACACTGAAAGCAGCACCTCTCAACACACCAAGGGACATCCACTGCTGTCTTCATGACTTCCCCTTGAAAGAGGATCTCCTCAATAAAGCTAGGGAAGTAAACAACATCTCATTTGAGGACAACACCATCAAACTTTTTCAAGATCTCTCACACTTCTAAAAAGGAAATCACTGAAACCACTTACTGATAAACTCAGAGAACTGATCATTCAATTTAGATGGGGATATCCCTTCTCCCTCACTGCCAATAAAGATGGAACTACAGCAACCATCAGATCACCCATGGTCACTGATAATTTTTTGAAAAAAATCCATTTAACAGAAATAGCACTACCAGGATGGTCAACGAACACAAACAGGATTCCCGAGTTGTTGATCAAGATGCAAGGGGAATGGATCTCTGCCTCCTCCACCAAGAAAATACCCTGGACACAAAGGACCCCTAGAGAAAGGATGAGAAATCCACCAAACTGAAGTTTTTTTTTTTTTTATTGGGTATGTAGCCCGATACAAAATAACACCAAACATAAACCTTTTCTTCACAGATGGTTTGCACTTAATGCTGGACAATACTGATGTACCACACCCCTACGGATCTCAACAGAGAACTACGAAAAGTGAGACTTATATATACTCATGGACCAGTCCAAACCTACAGTTGACCCACATCAACATCATTTGTTGGAATCTATCGGAGGGTAATGTTTGAAATGCAAAAGTATATAATTTGGTTTTCAGAGTATTTGTTATAACTTGCAGTTCATAACACACGTTATACTCTGTACAGTTCTAAATGTTTTTTCTAGATGTTTTAGACACAACATAAGTTCTGATTTTCCCCATTGACATATTAGCCATGCAAAAAAGCAGACTGGTTGGGGGCAGGTCATTTTGCGTTAAAATGCAGGTATCTACTATACAGACTTGCCACAGTCAACCACACACACCGAGTAATACGGTGTTTCACACCAAAGCCGCAGTTTCACCACCACAGCACTGGGACCCAGCCCTGAAAAGTCTACAGTGGCACATGTTTACCCCTAATAAATCCAATGACCTTGTCATGGGAAACTTCCCATACCATACCCCCCTTCCCAAAATCCCCCCCATCCCCCTGCAAGTGTACAACAAGTATGAGCTCTTACTTGAAAACAAGCATGTTTACCATTTAATGGAGTATGTCAAGGAAGACTAATATGGAAGGATTTATATTTTCTTTAAATGTAAATGGACTTAATGAGCCAATCATTATGTCATAATACCATCGCTAATGTCTATGTTCCTAATTGTGGTAAAAAGTGGAGTACATAAAACATTTCCTCAAAGTACCAGATAATTTCAGGGAAGGTTTAATTATACTGAACCCTCTCTCTGACTCCTCGAGTGTTAAACCCATCTACAAAAGATTATACATTCTTTTCCAAAGTTCATTCAGTTTATTCAAGAATAGATTACATTTTCGTGTCACAACATTGGGTGCGGTTGTTTATCAAAGCAGATATTGGTAATCTTGTACTTTCGGTTCACTTTCCAGTATTAGTGAATCTTCATATTCCAAAAACGTTGAGGGCTGAATATACGTGGCGGCTCAATGACTTCCTTTTACACACCACGAGTAGGAAAAAGCAGATACAGGAATGGATAACAATGATAATAGACACTAATAATACATCAGAAATTATGGGAAACATTGAAATTCGTGTTAAGATGAAAACTGATAGAACTGAGTAGCTACCTAAAAAAAGAGAGAGAAAAGGAAATTATTAGACTATTAAAAAATACCACACAACAAACACACAAAGGAACACTGGCCACACTAGAAAACAAGAGACTTCAGCTCAGAGCATTACTTAACCAAAAAGTCCAGAAGAGCTACAGTACATGAGTTCCAAACAAAAATTCTACGAATTAGGTGACAAATGTAATAAACATTTTGCTAAGATCATTAAGAAAATCCAGCCACAAACTTACATTTTGAAAATAAAAGACAAAGAAAACAACTTATGCTATGACACTAAAGGAATAGCGAAGCGCTCCAAAACTTTTATCAAACGCTCTACAAATTAAAATCCTCACCTACTGAGGAAAACAATTTGAATAAGATAGAGAATTTCATAAAGGAAGCTAATGTAAATAAACTCTCTAAAGATAAAGCCAGTTATTAGATGCCTCATTTGAAATTGGAGAAATAGAAAGCTGCATAAATTCTTTACCTTTAGGGAAGAGCCCTGGTCCTGATGGATATATATAGGAGCTTTCTACAAAACATTCAAAAAAGAGGTAGCCCCAAAACTACTAAGCTATTTCTATAGTATTAAGGAAAAGAGGAAATTTCACCCTCAGGCCCAGGAAGCACATATACAGATGCAGCCACTTGGATTTGTGTGTTAAATGCGTCATGACTCAGGGCTAATTGAAGAAACTGTGTTATCTAAAGTTATCTTAACTCATTTAACGTATTTAACCTTTTCATTAGCATACCAAAGCACCATTATTCACAATAATTAGATGGGATGCTGTGACGCAATTTTCTGTGTTAAATGAGACAAGTGTGAAGTCTGAGTTAAGTTATGCTGTGTCAAACACACAATTCAAAGTGGCTTCACATGTAACTGTAATTCCAAAACCACACAAAGATTCTCGGCAATGCTCTAGCTATAGACCAATATCCCTGATTAATGTAGATATGAAGATCTATGCCAAGATACTGAGCAACAGAATAAAAACGCTCTTACAGATGCAGCCACTTGGATTTGTGTGTTAAATGCATTGCGACTCAGGATTAAATGAAGAAACTGTGTTATCTAAAGTCATCTTTAGTGATGGGCGAATTTATTCGCCAGGGGCGAATTCCCGCGATTCGCGAAATTTCACCTGGCGAAAATTCACGCGACGCGTGTCAAAAGCAATGCGACATGTCGAAGTTGACACGACGCGCGTCAAAAGCATGCCGCCACTCGTTTCTCGAATTTTTCGCAAATTTCTCTGGAAATTCGCAAATTTTTCGGCGAAGCGAAACTGGGGAGATTCGCCCATCACTAGTCATCTTAACTTATTTAATGCATTTAACCTTTTCATTAGCATACAAAAGCACCATTGTTTTCAATAATGAACTCTTTAATTGGATGGGATGCTGTGACGCAATATTCTGTGTTAAGGAAGGAAAGTATAAAATAGAATAAGGCTAGAAATGCTGCATTTTGTATACTAAACATAAACATGAACTTATTGCACCACAAGCTTAATCAAACAAATTATTTATGCTTTCAAAGTTGGCCACAGGAGGCTGTATCTTGTAACTTTGTTATACATCTTTGCGAGACTAGACTACATACACATGCTCAGTGTGGTCTGGGCTTCTTAGGGATCTTCATAAATTATCAAAACACAAAGCTGCTTGGGTTCTATATAGCTGGTAAGGAAGGCAGGGGCTCCCCTGCTGTTCATAAGTATGATTGTTTCCCTGCCAGAAGTTAGGGACCGTCTGACAATTCCTATCCACAGCACTAAATGAAGGGATAATTTCACTGCATAAAGTCAGGTTTCTTATAAAAACAGTACCCATTTTTTATATAAAGTATATTGGAGATAGATTTATTTTTCATTAAACAAAGTAAAAATGGGATTTTATTTCTTTGCCTTTCCTTACCCTTTAAGTGGGTTAAATGGGATATCTGGGTTTAGTTATTCTAAGTCAAACACACAATCCAAAGTGGCTTCATCTGTACCTGAATTTATTAATCCTGACCAAGCAGGATTCTTCCTAAAAGAGAAGGGAAAGAAAACATATTCAAAATCATTTCTTTAATGAAATATGTGCAAAAACAAGGTATACCATCAGTCATACTTACCACAGATATCGAAAAGGCTTTTGACAGACTGTCATTGGTATTTTTTTTTTAAAAACGCTAGTGGGATTTGGCTTAGGGATGGAAGACTTAAATTATGAGGGGAGACTGGCCAGGTTGGGGTTGTTTTCTCTGGAAAAAAGGCGCTTGCGAGGGGACATGATTACACTTTACAAATATATTCAAGGACATTATAGACAAATATCAGGGGACCTTTTTACCCATAAAGAGGATCACCGCACCAGAGGCCATCCCTTCAAACTAGAAGAAAATTACTTTCATTTGAAGCAGTGTAGGTGGTTCTTCACAGTCAGGAATGTGAGGTTGTGGAATGCACTGCCAGGTGATGTTGTGATGGCTGATTCTGCTGATGCTTTTAAAAGGGGCTTGGATGATTTTTTGGATAGATATAATATCAAAGGCTGCTGTATTTTGATACTAAACTCTACAGTTAGTAAAGCTATGGGCATATATGGTTTGTGTGAATGAGTGGAGATGTGTGTGTGTG
>CM044442.1:102513795-102568222 GCA_024363595.1 Xenopus borealis
AAAAAAAATGTTGTTACTTCCTTTTCTGTTTTAATCATGGTTTTGATGATATTATTGGTATACCATGATCCTATCTATCTCTGGTTTCCTGGCCTAGTGTCTCAATCTATTATTATTATAAAATATTCAGAAGTACTTAAATCCTAAAAATAAGCAGTTCATTTTAAAATTAGGGGTTGGGAGATTTAAATCTGGTAATAATGTACTGCAAGGGCTATTCTTGCTAAAGATTCCTTGCAGTACATTATTATTTTTAGGATTTAAGTATTTCTGAATATTTTAACGAACTATTTCTTTTGAAACCCCTTTTAATGGTGGGAACCATAGTCATTTAGTGTTTTTTTGTGTTTAATATATGGCAAAAATATGAGAAAAATATAACTTGAATTTGTACGTCTTTTGTGCAAAATAAATAAATTGAGACAAAATTTCTAATTTGAACATGGATAAATCACCCCCTTAACAGAAGACAGTAAGAAGAATTTGGGGGAATTTCAATTTTTCTATGAATCTTGAAAAATGTGTGGTTTTCCTATGTTTCTAAAAAGTTTTAAAATTTCAATTGTATTAAGTATAAAGCCCACAAAAAAATAAAGACAAAACTAGTAAAAATTGCCGAGGTGCATTAGTAGTTACTTGTAGGAGCACCGCTGATCCTAACTGGACCATTTTTAAGTCGATCAGAATTTTAGAGGTTTTCAAGTTTTATTTTCTGAAAAACTCAAACGTTTAGAGGTTTTAGAGGTGTTTGTATTTTTTTCGAATCTTTCAGGTCTGTTTTCATTTGTAATTTTTATAATCTGACCTTACAACAAAGTCAATGACAACAGTGGTTTTAGAGTTGGTGAGTTTAGACATGGTTTCAAAAACCTCTAAGGGCTGAACTCCATGGCCAATTTCCATTCTTTCAGATCTGACGCCTGGAGACAAAGTGCATGCATCAAATTGGATGTGACAGGAAACAATAAAAGTAATACAAAAGTTGGATGGTGTTGCAGTGTGCATCCGACACACCATGACTGTCGGATGCAGATGCAGTTATAATCACTATAAATAACAATTCTTTATTGTAAATTGCAACATAAATGATTCTATATTTTTGCAACAGGTACTTATACTTTTCAAATAAGCTCAGCTACATCCACCTGGATGTTCCAACTATTATAACATATATTGTGAATTTATATTATATACCCTAGTGTCCTTATTTTTTGTTTTGTTGATTACTATCTAGTATTAAGCTTTAACAGCTATACAGTATTGCTGAGTATGTTGTCAGCTTCTATTCCTTAATGCTTATTAAGAGCTTCTACATCATTTAAATGCTGCAAAAGACAAATAGAAACAATGCTGTTCATTCAATCCATCCTGGTAACATTTACTTGGACTTTTTCTTCTATTTCCCTGCTACATTACTTACCCAATAAAAGCTAATTGTATAACGACATGCTATCAACAGGGCATCTGGATTTGTATCATATGTCTTCCCTAAAGAATTGCATTTATTCTAAAAAGGGAATAGATAGCATTTTTTTCTATTGGATTCAGTTACATTACGGTTAATACTTATTGATCTGAACAAACAGATGAAAAGCCCTGTCAGTTTAGAATCCACGAATTGTGCAAGGCTCATTTTGTACTTCAGCTACAATTGACCAGAAACAATTTATTGGCCAGTACATTATACTGTATTTATATTCGTAAGGTATATACAATTAATTCATCAGATTGAGAATGGTAGAGAAGTCCTTATAATTGGAGTGGTATAACACAATAACCTCTGGATAACAACATTAAAAAAACAATGATTGACACTCATGTAGGCACTGTGCAGACTAGGAGACACAGGACCTACTGACTTTGTGGAAACATCTTTGAATCTAAATATATCACTAGTGATGGACGAATCTGGGGTGTTTAACTTTGACTAAATGTTTGCGTATTTCCTGAGAAATTCGTGAAACAGCGAAAAATTTGCGAACCTCTGCCGGCATCAAAAAAACAGGTGCCAGGCTGCCAGCATCAAAAAGACGGACGCCAAATTTTCACCAGAGGTGAATAACAGGAATTCGCAGTGAATTCGAGCCAGGTGAATAAATTCACCCATCACTATATATATATCACTACCTAATTAAACTGAATTATCTTCTTGCTTAAACTGTTTTAACAGAACTTTGGAAAGAGAGAAATAATGGTTTTTGATGGACCCCTATTCCCCTATGGACCCCTATTCCCAACTGCAATTGTGGTCACATAAGTTTTGGCAAAGGCATTTCTTGAATCAGGGGAGTTCATTAAGACAGTGATTTTCAACCTTGTGCCTCCAGCTGTTAAGAAACTACAAGTCCCACAATGCATTTGCCTGACTGTGGCTGTCAGACTCCTTCATTGCATTGTGGGACTTGTAGTTCCTTAACAGCTGGAGGCACAAGGTTGAAAATCACTGCATTAAGGTATTAGCATCCACTGTTACCCTAGTGCATTTAGGTCACACCAAAAGCAACCAGCCTTGATGGAAATACAAGGCTGGAGCTACCACTACTTCACAGGTGGCCCGGAAGCTCCAGGGATCGCACAGACATTTTGATGCAGCATACTTGTGTCTTAAAAATTATTTGCAGATGCCATTTTGACACCAAGCACTGTTAGGGGCAGATTTACTAAGGGTCCAATTTCGAAGTAAAAAAATTTGAATTTGAATTTGCAATTCGACCATCAAAATTTTTTAAAGGCTATTTTAGATCAAAAATTTACCTATTTGAAATAAATCTGTTTTCGATCGAATAAAATTTTTTTGAATCGTTTTAATGCATCTTTGATTCGAACGATTAAAAAAATATTTGATCATTCGACCATTTGATGAAAGAAGTACTTCAACTTTAAAATTTTATTCGACTGCCTACTTCGCCAGATTGAACCTATCGAACAGCAATAGAAGCCTATGGGAATCCCCCCATAGGCTTTTTTTTCTATTACCTGCTTGAATAGCATTCGTAAGATCATTCGAATCGTACAAATTTTTCGAATTTCCAAATTTTTTCGTGAAATCGAACGATGCTGTTCAATCGTAAGAATTTTTCGAGAAATCGAATAGCGCTAAAAAAATTGCCTAAAACTATTTGATTTCCATTCGACAGTCGAATTTCTGCAAAATTCGAGGGCTAAAAGCCCTCAAATTAATGAATAATTATAAATTTGCCCCTAAGTGAATATTATGGAAATTAGAATTTTACCCTTAAGAAATATGATTGGCTGTAGTACAGCTGAATATCTATAATAGAATAGAATAGAAATGTATGATTTAACATTTATAATATAATATATCATATTATAATATCAGATTTTTTTTTGTGGGTGATTCACACATTTATTTGACGGCGGCGAAACACGGGAATTTGCAGCGAATTTGCTCCAGCCAAATAAATTTGCCCATCATTAATTATAACATTTAACCAGATAAAATGTATTCACTCCAGAAGAGCATGATGTGTACAATATGATCTAGTAAAAGATACTTCCTAGTAGAAGAATATATTAATTGATTGGCTTGCTTAATTAAGTTGAGGGATGTTGTGAAAACTCTAGGTAATATCCCTGTGATGGTAGGTCATATACCAAGGGCTATTATTTTAACCCAAAGGTACTTTAACCATATGTTGCAAGCATTATTCATTGTAAGGCAAGATGAAACTGCAAGATAGATAGGAGCAACACATTTTCACAAGACATTTTTTGTACATTTTCTGTAAGGTTTATCACCTGTGGTCAGTGTAAAACTGGTGGAGGCAAAGGCACAGAGCTACTCCAGGAGAGCCAATGCCCTCTTCAGAAGCTTTGCTCCTGAGGATCGTTGCTCCAAGCACAATGATCCCATCATTCATCCTTCAAAAATGATTGCATCCTTACTTCCACAAGTCACCAAATCCTGTTGGTCCAATCCTTGGCACCTCTGTTGGTATGGCATACATTCCTCCAAATCTTCATCATGCTGTTCTCCAACAGACTTATAGTTCTCAGAAGGATTCAGATTTTTTTAAATTAAATTTCATGTTGTGGTTTTAGAAAAAAAGCCGATCTTTAATAAATAGGCCTCTGAGTCCTGAGATATAGCCAGCTTAGCATAATTTCATTTATATTTTGAATAAATATTTTTAATGTGCAGGATTTATTCACTAAGGTATTATTTATATACCCTCAGAGATGTTTGTGTGTGTTTTAAGGGGACATCTTTCTGTTCTATAATATAGAAATGGTGTATTGAACAAGGGATATTTTAAAATCTAAAGTCATTTATGATTTCATTTTAGTAATAATGATAATGCATGGATTTGCTAACAAATTAACACTGTTTCAACATAGAAGACGTTTTGGTTTTATCTTGCTCAATGTATTGTCTCATCATTGTCCCAAATGTATTTTATGTTAATCTGTTTTTCCTATAAGATCTTCCTTATTTGATGTATAGAAAAGGTGAAAACAGTGAAACTTGCTGATATTTGAACAGTGTGTGTTAGATCAATATGGCTATTAAAGAAGACATTGCTATTACCGCTGAATTAGCCTGTTAAGATATTTCTGCTCTATAACCCTTTTCTAATTCTGGTTAACTGCTCATTAAGCTACAGTACCATTTATTAACTCTTGGAAGCACATTTATCAAAGGTCGAATTTCAAATTCATGTGAGTTTTTAAAAACTCCCATAAATTCGTCCGATTGAATTCTATAAAAAAACTTGACTTTTTAAAACTCACATGAATTAAAATCAGCCTGAAAACTTGAATTAAATTCAATTCAAATTTAAAAAACTTGATTCTAGTTTTTGCTCCAAAAAAATTCAAATGTCCATAAAGATGCAAACAACTCCATAATGATCTCTGGACCTATTGGTCCTCTCCCATTGAGTCAAACAGTAATTCGGCAGGTTTTAGGTGGGGACTAGTCAAATTCTAATTCTTAAATGGCCAGAGTTTGATAAATCTTGAAAATCAAATTCAAATTTTTTTAAAAACCTTGAATCGAATTTGAATAACTCCCTAGTCGGAACCACATGCATGAGAAATACAATAGTCTTTTACAATTTCTTGTGTGCCAATCCCCAGTGCCCAAGACCTGATGATGAACATTTTTCATATGTGCATGAATTATTATTATTATTATTATTATTATTATTATTATTATTAAAAGGTATTTATATAGTGCCTGCCTAGCACTGTAGTGTGAAGTAAATGTGTTTATACTAAATCAAATGAATTATATACATAGACCATATGGAATTACATACACCACAATCAATATTGGTACAAAAGGTGTGTACACAAGGCCCTATGCAGAAAGAGCTTACAATCTAAGGGGAAGGGAATAATACACAAGGTGTGGGAGTGGACAAGATCAGAATTAAGTGGGTGAGAGATGTGGTACTGTATGTGGTATTGCATTTGGTACTTAAGCAGAGTGAGGGTAGGCTTCTCTAAATAAGTGCATTTTATGAGATTCTTTGAAAGCAGGTGGGAGAAAGTTGGAAAGACTAAAGGGGAGGTGACAGGGCTATGAGCAGCAGCAGGCCATGGGGCACCTGCTTTGTAAATCCAGCCCTGGTCCCAGGGAACAATGGAATGGTCACTCCAGGGAGAGTTTATATAACTGCTGTTTTAAAAGGAGAGGGGATTGAGAGGCTATAGTATATGGACATAGTTACATAGTTACTTTAGGTAAAAAAATTCAGCCCCTCTCTTAATATGGGTTCCATAATCCCAGTTTATTTTAAATAAAGCAAACATACAGTTCCATACACCTTTTTTTATAGTAAAACCCAGGAGCCTAACTGGGCGGGAGGGTGGCATGTCTGGGGAGGCCAGGAGGGCAGCATCCAGTCAGGAAGGTCAGGGCAGATAGCATGCAGTGGGGGAGTAGATATGGGAGAGGTAGTACAAGATGTCAGGGGGTGGTCACCACATCCTCTTTCCTCGTGGGACATCAGAGAAGCACAAGAACAATTTTGTCCCACCTTCACTCCCTACTCTCACAGGGACACGACAAGGTTGTAGTGGGGAGCAGAGAGGGTGCTGTGGTTGCAAAACTACCCCCACTGTGTGTTTGACTAATGCCACAACTTTTGTGGCAGAGAAAATATTCGAAAAACAGTTTTGTAATTTGCAAATTTAAGTTACTGTCAATGCTATTGTTGCGCACAACAACCTCGCAAAGTGCCTACACACATGCAGAGACCTGTCTCATTTGCGAAAATGTATTCACAATGCGAATTTGCAAAAACTGGAAAGACGGGCACTGCAGTGCAATATTTTAGCATTCAGGAAAAAGCATGTGCAAAACAACCATTTTGCGAACAATTATGCATTGTACAAACTTTATAAATTACCCCCACTGTGTGTTTGAATAACGCCACAACTTTTGTGGTAGAAAAAATATTCACAAAACAGTTTTGCAAATGTTTTTTTTTAATTTTGCGAATTTAAGTTTCTGTCAACGCTATTTTCGCACATAACAACCCCGCAAAGTGCCTGTACTCACGCAAAGACCAGTCTCATTTGGGAGTCATTCGCGAAAATGTATTCACAATGGAGCACAGCAAGATTTTAGCATTCAAGAAAACGCATGGGCAAAACAACCATCTGCAAATAAATAAGCACTGCACCAAATTTATAAATGGTCCCCACTGTCATATATGGACATTTTAGGCCCAAACCAGCTGGTGCTATTTATGCCACACATTTTGTTGCTGATACGTCTTGAATTCTTGAATACAAGATATTTCCCCAAATTATCTGGCCTGCAACAGCTAAGAGCTCAAAAAACATCGTTATTGGTCCTTGTATGAGCAAGTATAAGAAATATGGTGATCTGTGGAGGTACAACCTGAGTGGCATGGACCTTTTCTATCTGTCTACTGTACTCCTACTCCAAAACAATGATTATTATGAATAAGAACATCTTTCTTTACATGCCAATATTTGCCATTGACCCACTAACTATACTGTAAGTGCTACAACACTTAAAGGGCTAGTTTGCAAGAGACAGGGGAAATTATCATTTACTTCTACCACTATCTGATTCTTTGTGCAGTCCCTCTGATCTCACTTTTGGAAGCTGATCTGAAGACAGTCCTTGTGCTCAATATTATTTGATATGTTACTACTTGTTTGTTAGAGCAAGAAGTGATATATTTTAAGAGCTATCAGAGTTATTATATTGCTTAATAGTTTCTATACATTGCTTACATTAAACAGAAATACTAAATTATTTCTTGAAAGCTAAACTACATTTGTGTACCTAAATATTTCCAATTCATGTGCTTTTGTTTTGAAACAGATGACTTTCCTGATGGTCACCCTCCAAAAGATGTTTCCAAAGATGCTCCTTCCATTTAGTTAAAGAAAAGGAAATAATGCAATAATGCACTGCTACCAGGTCGGAAAACAATATGGTTAATCTACATACGCCTGCATTGTGTAAATGGAAAGAACACTGTAACTGTTTTATAGCTTCTTTTACATACTTCTAGTGCTGTCATAGGGAAAACTTTATAAGGAGGAGAAATTTTGTTTTAAAGCCACACTGTTTTATAATATAATCCTAGGTTATGAAGAGTATATACACATTTAGTTTCTATAGAAACACCATGAGTTATGTAAACAGGTTTAGTTACCATGGAGACAGACAAGTCTCTACCTTGCTAATTATCATTATTTGCATTTTTCATTTTAATTTATTTTGTCGATTTTTCTTTGTCTTTTTTGTGTTTATTTTATTCTTTTAATATGCAAGCTGCATGATACGCCGACCTACGCAGTTCTGAAATAGCTTCTATTGTATCAGTATAAATCAATAAACAGCATCAGCGTTACTAGGGCATTATCATAGATTTCAGCCATTTCCTCTGTTTAATGTAATTTTTATATTTAGAATTGAATTGAAAATGTGCATCAATAGAATTTAGGAAAAATGCCACTGTCTTTTTTTTCCCCAGGTTTCCAATTCATTATGTCCTTAGGATTCAAGATAAAGGATTTTTTAAAAGCTTAAATAGATTGACATTATGACTGATTATGTTCATGTACCTGCAGTTTAGTTTTTCTCTTTTTTCCAAAATTAAAAAATACATTTGCAGCTGCTTTTTATGAAATTGGCTTTTAACTCACTATATTTAACTATCATGACATGCCACAGTAGAGCTGTGAAATACAACCAATACATTATTGCCACCACATTTATAAACATTCTGAAGCTGCTAAACTGACTGCTTGGTGCAAAAGCTTGCAGCAGGATAAGAAGAAGACACTAAGGGGCAGATTTACTAAGGGTTGAATTGTCGAGGGCTATTAACCCTCAAATTCGACTGGCGAATATTTGGCGAATAAATATTCTCCAAAATCGAATGGAATATTCGCCAGTTTTGAGTGCATATTCGACTATTCGTCAGAATTGTATGATTGAATAGTCGCAGGAATAGTAGCAGGGGAAACGCTCAAATATTCGCCAAAATTGTACAAATCGAATGTTCGAAGCGCTCGGTCGTACGATTGAAATTCGGCAAAAGACTTCGAAAAAAAGCCTATGGGGGCTTCCCATAGGCTTCTATTGCGATTAGGTAAGTTCGATCTGGCGAAGTAGGCAGTCGAATAAAAAATTAAAGGGCAGGTTCTTCGACTGGCGAATAGTCGAGCGCTCGACTATATTTTTATTCGATCTATTCGATGCGCCTGAATGTTCTATATTCAATGGTTAAAAATACTGGATTTGCATATTCGAATAGTCGTACGATCAAATTGAGACTATTCGCGACTATTCGCGAATATTTTAATCCTTCACACGAATTTTTGTAAATCTGCCCCTAAATGAATAATGAATACCAGGATTTTTATCTGTGAGGAAAGGTTTACAGTAAATGCTGCCTTTAAGAAGAAAGTGAAGAAAGTGACTTTTATTAACAAAAATTTGTTATAGCTAAGGATCATAGAACGATTTTGGCTGGTAAAGTTTTGTGGCAAATTTGCTGTTGGCCAGTGAAACACAGAAAAACATCATTATTATATGTCCCTTGACTTCCAAATCAACCATTCAGATCAATGCACTCCCCTGCCTATCTAAGTGCCCAAGTGCCAAATTTGGAAAATACTGGCAAAATGAGAAGAACAGTATGAGGATCAGTCTTTGCATAGTGGAAAGGGGCCTCGCTAACAAGATAGGCATTGTACATGCTACTGCAGAATTAAAAATGCTTTAGCAGAAATCAGGCCCGGATTGACTCCTTCGGCCTCCCTAGTCCTAGCTTTGATGCACAGCCCTCTGCGAGCATGCAAGCTCATGCACTGGTTCACTGGGGAGCTGCAGCTCCCCTGTGCTTCTCAGTATGTGGCTAGGCACATGCTCTCCGTGAAATGGCCTCGCCACAATGTTCAGCATTTTTTGCCAACCCATTAACTCCAATACATTTTTTAACATAACATTAATGGCACGTCACTTCAAATAAATAGTTTTATATTTTGCTTTATTTCATAAATAAATTATATGCCTCCTCTTTGAATGAAACTGAACTGATCCTCACCAACAAACCCATGAATAAGTCTGTGTATGAAAATATTAATTTTAGTGGTTCCATATGTTGGTGCAAGAAAATGCTTCATGAAAAGAAAATGAAAAATTCTAAAACACTCAGTGAGTTGAACATGTTGAGCACAACAATGGCTCAGTAACTATAGAGTTTGTGCCCAGTAAAATTTTGTACCTTGCCGTGGAAACTCTGTATGTAACGGGGAACACTATATTTGACAACTACTTGTACTTAACATATGTTTTAGGTAGTTGTTAAATATAAGTTTATGGATTTGCCTTGAGCTCCCAGATGCTCCAAAGGACCACCTTGTGAATATGATGCAGGTAATCAGTGACCAGGGGGATGCTCATTTCCCATAAAATGTGTAACCCATCATTAAGGCATTGTGCAATTAGGCATAATTAGGCTTAATTGTTTGTGTTCAGGGTGCAATCTGGGTTCAGGGTGGTAATTCTTAGGTGGCATTTCTTAGCTTCCCTAGAATCTGTGTGCCCTGTTCATCAAAAATTATTGAACAGTTAGATTGGTGTAAATTGCACAAATAAGAGCATGGTTGTCATAAGTGGGGGGGGTCCTCCCAATGATTTTTCTAACTTGATGGGGCCCCCAATGATTTTTTGTAAGGGGCCCTCACCACCAATGTTTTTTTTAACTTGTACTGGGGACCCTGGACACTAATGGGTTTTTACTCATGTCTGTGTGTTTTTTTTACTATAGTGCCCTGTGCATTCTGATGGCCCTGCATACAAGCAATGTTGCTTGCAAGTTTGAACTTTACTTGTTTTTTTATTTATAAGGATCTTTATAAATGGACACAGAAGTACTCCATAGAAAAAGGAAGGCATCATCAGTTCCCCATATGTAGGGGATAAAAAAGAAGTGCATATTATTTTCAAATATGAAGAGGATCCTGGAACATATATAAAGTTTCCTCTTTCTCTTACAATTGTATCTGTAGCTTGTTGAGAAACTGCTGAGAGATTCACAGTTGAATTAATGTATTCACTATTTAAGTGACATGACCAAAGCTGTACCAGCTATAACTAGTGATGGGCGAATCTCACCCGTTTTGCTTTGCCGAAAAATTCTCGAATTTCCAGCGAAATTCGCGAATTGGCGAAAAAATTCGCGAAACAAGTCGCGCGTTGCGTCGCTTCCGTCGCGTCGTTTTCGTCACGTGTCACATCGTTTTCGACGCATCGAAAACGACGCGTGACTCGTTTTTTTTTTTTTTGCCGAATTTTCGCTGGACGAATTTTTGCTGCCGTTTCGAAAGAAACGCCTGTCTGAGTGTCAAGATCCCATGTTATGACAACACTGGCTATTAATTGGTTGAAAAGGACGAAAATGGACCAGAGAATTATGGCTGAACCCAAATACATTTCTTCATATGCTTTGGACAATAATGGTAATAATGTAACTTTCTATACTTTTAATTTTATTGTTTAAAGTGAAACCTTATTACAACATACATGTATATCACATGAGCTTTTTTTTTTCAATTTGATAGTTAAGTTTCATGGCCTCCAGCTTGCCAAGGTCTCCGTAGATTTTTTTTGTATGTCCATGTCTGGTATCATTTAAAAGACTTATCCTAGGCTTTGTGCTCATCACTCCAATTAGGAATGATGGAATGTTTACACAATGATGTGGGCAAAAATGTATATTGAATGCATGTCTTTCATATTCTATTGAAGCCTTCAATGAACAGATTGTATTGAGACAGGTTATATAGGTTTATTGTTAGTTCTGTGTAATGGTGGTTGTAGGTTATATTCTAGTTATTGCCTTTCTATACTAAAACATTATAAATTACAGCGTATATGGTCAGTCTGCCAGTAGTTATTGTGTTATACAGTATATGATAAAGCTTTAGCATGAATTAACTCCTTTTTGTTCCTATTCTGAGAATTTGTGGGAAAACCTTACAAAGATTGTAGTGCTTCCCTTTAAACTGAGAAAGGCAAGATAAAAAGTGAAGGCTAATAAAGCATATATCTTCCCTTGAGGTAAGAAGAAAGGATGCTTCATCTTTAAGCATGAAAAGGGTGGTGGAATTCTCTCTTTTAAGCACTTATATTGACAGATACAAGAAATAGTCTTAAGACTGCACTAGAAACCTTTTAATCGACCAAATAGAATGTTAGAGGTATTTATAATAATGGTGCAGTGTTGCTTCAGGGTCTGATTGCCACTATTTATTCAGAAGGGAATTTTGCATGAAAAAAATTGCATAAAAAACAAATCAAGTCTAACTCTTGGTTGAACTGATTTATTACTACTTGATAATTGGTACTGGGTATATTGATATACAATTATCATTGAGTTCTTTATCTCAGTAATTATTTTTTGCATTAATAGTTTTTTGAAATATTTTATAAGTAAATTATAGCCAGGTTTTAGGTGGTGAGTTTTTCCTTTTTTGAAAAACACAGACATGGATAATATACTGTACAAATAAACAAATACACAGTTTTAAAAATAGGTCTACAAGTCTTGCAATAACTGTAATAACCTTCACCACTCCAAAGTACAACAGCTTCAAAATGCCAAACATATTCTTTGATATAACCCTGTTATACATGTTATTTATATGTATAAATCTGTTCAGCCTATTCAAAGAAAAAGGTGATTCCACAGCACATACAATTCCTTATCTGAACTTACACTTTGTTTACCTGTATTTGGACTAAAATATGTCATGGATACATTTTAAATCCTTATAATCTTCCTACAACTAAAACTAATCTAATTTACATTATAACTTTCTTATTTATCCTTTGTTCTCTGATTCTCTATCTAGAGATTATTTCTCTATCTATTCTTTGTTTTTCTCTCTAGCTAAGCTTCTGTAGCCACCAAGGTCAGTCATCATGCTTCTTTCTTTTTTATGCATTTAAGCATTTTAAACAGCTTGTAAAGTATTATTATTATTATTCTCTTTATAGCCTTCCTTATGAGGAGCTTATCCAATTTGAACCTCTCTGGTCTCTTGTGACTTTGCTGTTATTGCTATATGCAAAGACATGTTATGAGCTCAGGCATGTCTTTGCATAAAACAATGCACTAACTGGATTGAGATTTAGTGATCTGTCAATTTTTGAAATAAAATTTTTGCAAATTAAGTGGTTTAATTAACTTTAAACATCTGAAAAATAAGTAATCAAAAAACCTTCTCAAAATCCTTGTGAAAATGTCTAGAAAATTAATTGAAGAATACAGGTAAACATATAATCAGAAAACATTTTCTATTCATTTCTTGGGGATTTTTAAAGACATCCATTTATCAGGAGGTAACCTCTTTTTTTCACCAATTCACCCCCAAAACTCTCAAAGAAAATGGCAGAATTTAATTTTGCTGAGCTCTAGTTTCAGTCTTTGTTTAATATGCCCAGGTTTCACCAGTAAAGTGATTTTAAGCTAGGTGATTCAAAATGTTCAGTTTTTAAACAAAGGAAAAAAGTGGTAAAATTACATATGCAGGTGAAGAAGAAATTGAATTGAAGCTCCCATTTTTAGTTACCAAATTAAAGGATAAGTAAACCTTTAAAATAAATATACAGTAAAATTGATGAGAGTGCTATTCTAAGAACATTTGCAATATACATTTATTGTTTATGTATTTTAATTCCAAAGATAATAAGCTATACAATTGTATAAGTAAAAGTATATTGTATATACTTACCTGAAATCCTGGGTGCAGAAAACTGCACTGGCCTGGGTTTATTCCAGTGAGCACCATGGATCAATACTCTTCCGGCTTCTTCTTTCTTCAAATTTCCAGGGGCAGATGCATGCGCAGTAGAACAAGATAGCCAACTTTTTGAAAAGCAAGAAGACACCGGAAGAGGATCGCTCTGTGGTGCTCGCTGGTAGAACCCCAGCCCGGTGCAGTTTTCTGCTAATAGGAGCACTGACCCGGGGTTTCACGTAAGTATATACAATCACTTGGACATGCCTAACATTTGGCACCCTCAAGTAGAAAAAGACTTTCCTTCCCCTTTAATATCTTGGAATAAAAAAAAAAATGAATGTACATTGCAAAAGTGCTTAGAATAGCACCCTTGTCAATTGAAGTTATTTAATATCAGTTTGGACTTCTTTAGATAAAATTAACTTGTGACAATGTGCATATTCTACTAAGTTTAGATGGTGTGATAAGACACATGCTAATTATCTGAGAGCTCCAATCAAATAAACAAACTAACAAAGCTTTGCCCAATGCTGTGGAGCACAGGGTATTGCAAACTATATTCCACACAGCCATAAATTTATGGAGATCACAGCCCATTATTTACAAACTGTTCAGCTCTGTTAAAATGTCATCATGCAAATAACTATGAATTTTGAAGCCTCTAATTCTAGATTTATTTCCTTGCCTAGATAAATGAGTATTAGTGATGGGCGAATTTATTAGCCAGGGGCGAATTCGCGGCGAATTCCCGCGATTCGCCGCTGGTGAATAAATTCGCGAGACGCCAGCGAAAATTTGCTTAAAAAAAACGAGTCGCGCGACAAAAACGATGCGACGCGCACTGAAAACGCATGGCAAAGACTCGTTTTGCGAATTATTTCGCGAATTTTTCGGCGAAGCAAAACTGGGTAGATTCGTCCATCACTAATGAGTATTAAATATTTCCTTTCTTAACTAACTGACTTCTTTGATGACTACCTTGATGAATGGTGCACGTTTCATTTTACCAACAATTCAGTGTTTTTACCCCCATAATATCATTGTAAAAGCAGCTGTGTGTATATTGAGGAAAGGAAATATTTAATGGCATTGCATCTGATTGACTTATAACAGCAACTTGCTATAGGCACTGTGTAATTAATAAATAATATTTTTATTGGTGAAAACCACCATTGATGTTGATACCTCGCTAACCAAAGGTCTTCTAATTACCATTGACTATTTCTTACTTCGAGAGCTGATCGATTTTTTTTTTATCAATTAAAAAAGTTCATAAATAAATCCATAGATGAGAAATGAATATAATAGCAAGTTGTGCATAGGCTTATCCGATAATGCTTTGTTTTATTTTTTTCTTTCTGATTTATTTTTGAAGTATGATTATTTGAAAATGTATTTAAACATAGAGATTTTTTTTTTTTTAAAAATCACCACATTTAAATCTAAAATTCCTTGAGCATGATGTTTGCTTGTATGACTTTTTTTTTTCAAGGGTTAGAAAATAGGATGCAAAATTTATTTTCATAAGGACTCCCAGTAATACAATGAAGAAAAATGTTCCATTGCTCTTATTTGCTTGCTTCTTCAAGTCCTTAAGTAAAATTCCTTTTTAACTTATGCTGCAACATATTGCAGTGTAATATTATGAAGTGATGTAATATGAATGCGAATGTAATGCATGCCACTTGAGAATATTTAATTTACATAAAAAGCCAATCTGTATTCTCAGAACGATCATTTAATGTTATTTTGTGACTGGAATTACAACGTGGTCTTGTATACTTCTGTTTTCCATTGATATGAGATCCATCGTACTCACCTGGGGTGAAAGGTTCCATGTACTCACATTAAGTTTTATGTAAGTCAAAAATGGATCTAGTTAATCAGTCATGAAATAAAGACCAATCTTTACATTTCTCTTACGGCATACTACACCTTTGACCCAATGTCTGGAACCAACATGCATAGCCAGAAAGCATAAGTGACCTCCAAGCAGATCTAGCATGCAAGTCCTTATCAATAAATTCTTGTCAGTCTGATTCCATTTAATATGGCAACTGATTATATGGCAAAATCTCATTGGGTTGCTGGCTTGTTAGACTTAGCCAGAGTCAGACTGGGTCTGCAGGACAAAAGTAAAAAAAACCTGGTGGGCCCTATAGCCCCCACCATCCCATGCCTGTTCCCCTCCAGCTGGAAGTGCAAGTAACAGTGCCCCCCTGCCCCTGTGGCCACAAGAGGGAAGGACGTGTTAAGTGCTAGGCTAACAGGGGTGGGGGAAGAAGCATTTGGAGGATCTCACTGTAGTTTGCATTGGTGTGGGGGAACCTCAGGTGGCAGCCCTGGGGGTCTTGGATGCCCCAGTCTGACACTGGACTTGGAGCAGAAAGTGAAATTTCAAGTTAGTTGCGATTTCACATTTGACCTTGTTTAAAACAGAGATATTTCCTAATTAAAAGAAGGTGCAAAAAGTATGTTCAGCACACACCCTATTCATTGAGCCCATGTTATAAAAGGGAGTGTAAAAGTTTTTTAATTATTATATTATGTACCTGTAGAATATTTAATTACAGAATTATGTAGTAATTGTATACACTTTTATTTACATTATTTTGGACAGACCATTAGACTGCTCAAAGTGTGCATCTAAAATTGTGGATCTTCTTCATTTAAAAAAAAGTAAAAAGTTGTCGAATTTAAGAATGTTTTCTGTATTTTCTTGTCAAGCAGCAATAAAATATGTGAGCCCTGTTTACAATATTTTAATTTGTTACTTCTTTGATTTTGCAGTCCATCTGTGCTTAGACATATTTATAGTGCAGCAATTTCTGGACAAATGCATTCTTGTTTGTTTATGTCACTGAGTTACTGAAGTGATTGTCTTAAACAGCCTATTGCATAAGGACAGGAAAATGCCCTAAACACATTTGAATGAACAGTGAACATTTTTGAAAATTGCTTTTTGAGCCAGGGCATGAATATGTATTAGCTAAGAGTTCATTGAATACAACAGACCTGTGTTAATATGACATATTAAAGAAGCTGAATATAGCTCAGCTGGCAAGAAAAAGAATACAGTACAATAAAATGTTTTACATATATACAGATATAACTAAAATGTATACAGGTCACATTATCATTTTGGGATCTTTAGGATTTGTGCAATTGAGCCCTGTACTCGTTCCTGCATTTGGCAAACAGTAAGTACAGATTGTGATTGAGAATTAAGGGGCACATTTACTAAGGGTCGAAGGGAAAATTCGAATTAAACAAATTCGAATTTCAAAGTAATTTTTGGCTTCTTCAACTATCGAATAGCCCACAATCCGATTTGAATTCAATTTGAAGTACTGTCTGTTTGAAAAAATTCGACGATTCACCACCTTAAACTTGCCGAATTGCAATTTTAGCTATGTAGGACCTCCTGGAACCTTTAAGGAGTGTTTTTGAATAAGTTGCTTTTGCTTCCAATAAGGATTAATTACATCTTAGTTTGGATCACATATGTACAAAATTATGTTTTATTATTACAGAGAGAAAGAATTGGATAAAATGGATCTAGGGGACACATCCTTTCTGTAATTTGCAGCTTTCAGATAATGGGTTTCCAGCGAACATATCCCATACCTGTATTTTGCAAAGTACACTAAAGTAAAGGCTGCACTGTCCAATATGCTTCTAAATGAATTCTATTACCAGAAGGCAACAGTGACAGGAAATGAAGTCCAACAGGGAACCATCTTTTACAGCAAGTTAATTCCCTATGTTTTTAGGGTCACATATGTTCAAATTTATGTTTACACATGTGAAAGAACATAAAGAACTTTTCCCGTCACTCTGACCATGCACAGTTGTGCATTGTTTTGAACTGTCTCTTGACTAATTAAACCGTTGAGAGGTGCTTACCCAAGAGAGCTCAGTGTAAGAGTATTGTACTGGGAACAATTAGTACATTTGATATATATTATTGAATAAATTGCATTCAGGGTTCTGTGTAGAACAAGTTTCAGTTTTTTCAAGCACTTTTCATCATCAGTTGGTTATAATTGTGGTTTAAAGGAAAAGTAAATGTTTTTCTTTTTCTTTCTGTAAATTTGCTCTAAACAGCCCCCCAGATTAATGTACCTTAGTCCCTGCTGCAAGTCTGCTCTGGTTTCTGTGTTATCAGCAGCTTGTTTCCCCTTCTTCCTGGTGCAGAGTGAAGCCCAGCCCCTTAGTTTACTGAGCTGTCCATTTGCTGCTGTTCCACAATAGAGAGGAAGAGGGAGCCAGTGTTTCATTAGTAAGCTAGTTTCCCCAAGCAAAAGCTGCTACACACACTGCTCTCTGCTATGTCACATTATGCAAATGATCTTCTGGACTAGTCCAAGATATAAGGTCAGCTCAGAAAGCTAAGGGGCAGGGCTTCACTCTGCACCAGGAAGAAGGTGAAACAAGCTGCTGATAACACAGAAACCAGAGCAGACTTGCAGCAGGGACTAAGGTACATTAATTTGAGGGGCTGTTTAGAGCAAATTTAGAGATAGAAAAAAAAAACGTTTACTTGTTCTTTAAGAGAATAGAGGTATATGGAACATTTTTAAAAAAAAAACTGATACTGGAAGATATACTGTAAAACAGGACATATACAGAAATATACACAAACTACTGCTATGCAGACAGCAAAACCCCTATCACTGTATGGGGACAGACTGAAATATACAGTATTTCTGTGTGCAAACTGCCATAACAATATAAACATTTATCTAAATCAATTTTTAACGCTAATGAAGTTAATGTGGCACAGTTCTGCAGTGTGCAGATATTGATAGAACTCCTTTAGTGTCTTGGTACATGCAGATTTTGATTTCAGGTACTTGAAGTGGGGGAGGTCAAGATGTGGATACTTGCCTCAACAACTCATTCAACTGAAGTGCTAAATGTAGAGAGTAACAGGGTTTTTACTGCTGTCAAAGGTAGTGGCAAATGAAACAATGCTAGTTCCAAGGCCAAATAAGTATTTCAGGTCAGATTTACTATTGAATATCATTCAGGCAAAAAAATACCTTTCATAATATTTGTAACTTTTTTTATATAAAATGTAGAAAGGACACTCGAAATATAAGTTATCCAGAATGCTTGAAGCTTTCTAGATAACACATATTTCTGTAATTTGGATCTTCATACCTTAAGGGGCAGATTTACTAAATGCACATGAAGGATTTGAAATTCGATTGAATTTTCAAAAAGATTCAAATTCGAATTTCAGATATGCAAATGAGGCAACTTCAACCATCGAATTTTCAAAATTCAATCTATTGAATAATTCGAATATTCAAATTTAATTGTATTCGAATATTCAAATATTTGATGGTCGAAGCACTTCCCCTTTAAAAAAAATTCGATAGGCCAGTTCGCCAGATTGAAGCTACTGAATTGCTTTAAAACCCTATGGGAAGCTCCCATAGGTGTTTTAAAGTTGTTTGTGATCGAATAGGAAAAATTTGATCGCAGGGTTAAAATCGTTCGAATCGTTCAGTTCGAACGTTTTAATAGATCAATCAAATTTTTAATCGAACGATTTAATTTTTCCTATTCGATCATATTCGAATAGCTGCAAAATCCTTTGAATTTGATATTTGAATTCAAAGGATTTTACTTCCCTCGCTATTCACATGGTTGAATTTCAAATTTTTTACAATTTGAAATTCGACCAATAGTAAATCTGCCCATAAGTCTTCATAAAATTATGTAAACATTACATAAACCCAATAGGCTGGTTTTGCTTCCAATAAGGATAAATTATACTGTATATTTTTTAAAAAATTTGGATTATTTGATTTTATTGGAGTATATGGGAGCTGTTTCTGAATATTGGGTTTCCCCCGTACCTGTACTACAGATGAGCTAAAAGTTCAGCCTGATAATAAAACAAATTGCCTAATTTACATTTTTCAAGTGCTGGAAATTTCCATGAATTTGCACTAGAATTTTCTTTTGTTTTGCCAGAAAGTAAATCATGTTTTTTCACACAGGGGAAATGCAAGAAAAATACCCTTTGACTTCAATACATTTACTGTAAGAAAAAATGGATATTGACTTTACTGTATTGGGAGCTAGAAAATTTGCCTATTGTCTCCAATGCATTTGATGCAAGAAAAAATCCCACTGGCTTAACTTCATAGGGCACAACTAATTGTCTCCAATTAATTTGGCATGAGAAAAAACAGCAATAAAATGCACATTGACCCTAATGGATTGTTGAGAATTTTACAAAGAAGCTAAATAGGTCAGTACAGGCCAGTAAAGGGAAGCAGTTACAAGGTTGTCCTTTGATTTGTGTTTGTTAGGCCCTTAAATTGCAAGGGTTAAACGATGGATTTGCACATGCCTGTCATTACATTTGAGGCAGGTCACCTCTTCTAGGTTAAGGGCTAACACAGGGTTGGTGTTGACAAAGGGGGAATAAAGTAAAATAGGTGGAATTAATGTCAAGATTTAAAAAAAAAAAAAAACTATAAATAATAAAAGCCTTGCTCTAGTTTATGAATACGATGCATGTGTACACTGATTTTTAAAATTAAAAATGTAAAATGGTATACAGCATCAGTAGATTTAACTGACTTGCAGCCAATTTATAAAATTTTGCATAAAACAAGAATAAAATAAAATCACAAAATAAATCCTAGCCAGTTAGACCTTCCTATCTATGAGAGAGAGAGAGAGAGAGAGAGAGAGAGAGAGAATTTAGCTTTTAAAGCAGTGGCCCACGGAGATAATTAACTGATAGTGATGGGCGAAACGGCCGCGTTTCGCTTCGCCGAAAAATTCGCGAATTTCCAGAGAAATCGCGGGAATTCGCCGCGAATTCGCCCCTGGCGAATAAATTCACCCATCACTATTCGCCGCGAATTCGCCCCTGGCGAATAAATTCACCCATCACTATTAACTGATAGAACATTTGCCTCCATCTCTTCTAGACATTCTGCCCCAGTGAAAGTAAAAGTTTCTATTGCATGTGAATGTTTCCCATGTTCCTCTTGATTTAATCTCAAATGTAATATGCAGAAGTCAGGGACCCTGAGGATTTATTCATTCTGTATTCTGCCTCTGAGCTGGATCCCATTAACATCTAAACTTGGATCTTTTAGACTTAAACCCAAGGGTTGTTCAAGTTTATATCCAATTACAGAGACTTCATGGTTTTTGTGCAGTACAGTGAAAACAGTAAATACAAATATTATACATAGATGTTATACAAACTGTCATATGCAATCCATTTGATTGTCATATATAAATATGGAATGTATGTGAAACAGATAAAATGTACGTGCTTTTTTTACAGTAATAAACAACTGTAGATATAACATTTCATGCAATTTACCAATAATACTGCACATGATTTCAGCTGCATTGTGGTAGGACATAGGCTTATCTGTTGAACAATCGTTATAATAACTTAATGGAGCGCTGCCGTCAATCAGATTACCATAATGCAATAGGCTACACCAAGTGCACCCTCAAACGCAGTGAAAATTAATTGCTACAAATTTCAGAGAATGTGAAACAAAGCAACATAACTAATAACTCTGCAATCATTCAGGCTGATAAATACAGCTGTTTACTAAAAATCAACTGTTTTAGCACTGCTCTGTTTGATGCTCGTCATAAATGGATAAAGCTCCTTTTATTATGCATGTGTTACATAAATTGTTCATCATTGAAAAAAATCATGGTGAACGAGCTGACAGCGTAAAAAATTCAAACAAAATGAGACTTTGAAAAATAAACTCATAGCTAACCAGTTTTTAGCTACTGTATAGCTGGCAGATGGCATAACAAATTTAATTCTAATATAATATATACAGTACACACATGTTTTTGTATTTTTTATCTTCGTTACTTAGTTGTCAACTTCCCCCCTCCTAAATTTGTTTCTCTAGTTCATTGGTTGCCAAACTATGGTACTTGTATGTCTACTTCTGTCTTAAATACCCCTGAAAATATTATAGGGTGACTGTGACTGCATAGCCATGTCTTCTTATATCTGTGTCTATTTTTTTTGATAGTTTGAAATTTGCCGTGATTTTTTTTAAATTACCTCAAAGAAAATGTAGGAGACGCATAAGGCTATCTTTCCCCTGCTGCTCAAGACTTCCCCAGTCAGTAACCTGTGCTTTGTGGAGAAAGTATTTCACCTTTAGCCCAAGGATAGTTAACCAGTTTACGAGTTTACAGTCTATTAATGTTCGATCAGTCTCTTTTTGGACTTGACTATAACAAGGAGTGGATCTGCCAGCTGGCTTGAGGTAGAGGTAGGCCTCATTTTAGGAGTCCAAAATAAAACCCTGAAGCCCTAAGGTAATGAGCCCTCAGGGAAGCTAGGCATACAGGGAACTTTGAATGAGCCTTACCTTCTGTGATCCTACTGCCCTGAGATGCAATTTAGTCAGAGCTAGTGAGTGTCAGCGGGGGCCTGCTGCCTCCCCGGGGGAGGGGGGTGTAGTTAGGATCAAGGAAAAAATCCTTTTCCAGCGAGTCCAGGCGAAGTACAATTCAAGGGAAATCCAATAGAGAGGTCAAGTCCAGGCAAGAGTTCAAATAGGCAGGCAGCAAGGTTCAAGGTCAAGAAACAGGCAGGTGATCAATAACAGGTAACACAGGATTGTAGGGAGACCCAGGAACACAATGTAATATTGAGCTATACTCGGGCATCGAACCTGGGTCTCCGTTGTTCTTTTATATTTGAATTTGGCACTGGAATGCGCCTGGCACGGCGCAATGACGTCACGGCGGGCGCCATAACCACGTGGCGGCTATGGGCGCCGCCATCTTGGATCCACCGCCGAGGTAGGACGCGCCGCCCGGAGCTCCCGGAAAGGCTCCAGGCGGCGTTCGTGACAGTGAGAAAGCAATCCTGTTGTCTTCAAAACAAAACGAATGGGGTCCTAAAGCATTTTGATTTAATATGGGTCTACTCAATAACACTACCAAGATCAAAATGGGCTTTTATTTTAGGGGGCCCATTTACTAACAATTAACTTGGGATTTTTTCCATGAATCTCAAAAAATTCCTATAGAAAAGTCCTATAGAAGTCAATGGGAGCTTATTGATCTTAGTGATCTTATTGGACCACTTTAAGTCAAATCAGACATTTAGAGGTTTTCATTGCTAGAAACTGTTGGGAAAAAATTCAATTTTTTTGCGGTTTTTGGGGTATTTTAGAGCACTTTTTTAATTTGATTTTTTAATTAATTCAATGTTATTTTTGGTTTTAGAGTTAGTGAGTTTATTCGTGATTTCAAAAACCTCAAAAAACACTAAGATCCCATCTTCAATAAATAAGCCTCTATGCTTCCCTCTGATCTCCAACCAAAACAGTGGTTTATCACCTTAGTACACAAGGACCCAGCATTCCTGTATAAGGAATAGCCTGTAGAACAAAGGCATGTTATAAGGAATGAAATATGAGCAATTGAGCATGTATCTATTCTGATTACTAATGATCACTGCAAACATGAAGTATTGTTGGATGTACTTTTAAAGAGGCATGGAGGATGGGGACTTACTTCTGAATCCAGGTTCATATCAATCAACATTGTATACAATATATTGGACCAATGTTATTTTCAACTGTGCAACCCTGAAATTCCATACTGTACATCCCTAAACTGTACAAATTCTGGTTTATTTACTGTTGTGTATTAGGATTTCCACCAGATTCAAATAAAACCATAAATATACCTGATTAGAATTACTTTTATCTGTTTTTAAAATATAACAGTACAGCTGGGAATGGAAAGTCGGAAGGTATCACAAAGCTTTTTGATGAAGATATTGTAAAGAAAATTCTGAAAAAAGGAATTGGAATATGAAAAATATGTCTTTGGCTATAAAGAGAAATGCTGTATACCAGCCAATGTGATATATTACAAGTAAATTAATGAAGATCATTGAACTTTAGGAAGGACTTTGCCATAGAGACCATTAGGTGTATTTAAATAAAAAAAAGCTCCAAAAGTTCCAATTAGTATTCAGTTTCTTCCTACAAAGATTATTCAGTATCCTGAACACTTTCTAATAAAAAATGGTTTGCCCCAATGCACTTGTACATTTGAGCAACTCAAGCTTGAAGCATGTTTACCCATGACCCTTTGTAGTCTCTGGGAGTAACCAAGGGTTGCAGTGTAGAGTGTGGGGGGAGGTTTAGTCTTGGGGGGGAGTAGTTGGGCATGATTTAATGATAGACCAAAGTAGCTTGCCACCATTTTAGGTTGGTCAGCAAAATGGATTATACGCTTATTGGGGCAGGGAACTCATCCCAATTGTGTACAAAAAAACTCGAATTTTAATTGAAATGGAGCTATTTTTGTTAAATGGTACATCTAATACATTGCATTTACACTGATTAAGGTGCCAAGGGAACCTTAATAAAGTCAATAGAGTTGATGCCCTACATATAAGCCAACAGTTACATAATGTGGCATATGTTAGAAAATGTATGGAGGGAAAACGGGTGCCAGAAAAATGTTCTTCTGCCTTTTGCAGCCTAACACCCTGAAAAATTGAAAAGATGCCAGCGTTATTTGATGCCAGATATTACACTCAAAAATTATGATAAAAGTAACTAAAGATTGAGGATGTTCTATGCACTCCAATGCACTTTTCCAGGTCAGAGCCGGTGAAGGCAAGTTTGGTGAAAGAGGTAACGTTCGGTAAAATCCGAATCTTAGTGAATTTTTGGAGTTACATCCATTTGCCAGGGAGATAATTCGCCTGCCATTAGAGCACCTTAGAGCGCTAGCGAAGGGGCGCCTGCGCTCACTAGTAAATTGATGAACTAACGAAATGAAGTCAAACTGGCAAATTTTCACTAGAGTTAGTGACTTCCCCCTTTAATTAATCTGCCCCCACAAGTGGATTGTGGCAAGCATTTTAAATGCTAGCCAGTTAGCACAGATTAGTCAAAGTATTTAATGACTCCTAATACCACCCCTCAATAGTATGAGGGATGGCATGAGAAATTATCATGGATTTCTCTGTGTGCATCCATTTTTTAAGTGCCCACAAGCACTAGAAGAAGCAGCTCGGGTAGTCATAGACCCATTCTTGTATGTGAATGTACAGATGGAATGTAATTTCTATTTATAAAGTATTTATCTACTGGTTGAACTTCCTTGTGTACTGTTCAGGACTGACACAAGAATGTGGGAAGGCTTCTTAAATTAAGAATTCTTTGCATCACTCAGCTCATTGCATATTGTTTTTAAGTACTCCCCAAATAACTCATGATGTCACCACGCGGTGTGTCTGTCACGGCACAGTGAAGTCACCGCCCCTGCGCCGCTACCCATTTTTTGGATGCATGGATCTGTTTCACCAATGAGTTTGCGCTGGCATCCAAAAAACGATGCTGGTGTCCAAAAACAGATGCCCGCGTCAAAAACGAGACATCGGCGCTGTTTCGTGATGGGACAAATTCGCCCACCACTACTGTTGCTCCTTCTTGGATCAGGTATTCACAGGGATATGCTGTTCTATGTTTGCAGTGTAGAGAAATATCCATTGAATGTTAACTCTATCACAGCTCTGAAGATAGTTAGGGCAGGCATCTTGATGCTGACAGCTTTTCTGGGCCAAATTTTTCAATGTGAGTGAATCTAGCTTTATAGAGTTGTTGGAAGTATCCAAATAAGGGAAATATTTGTAGTGGAACTTCTGCTATCTAGCATTAGGAATCTAAAAATGCAAATTTTAAAACAAAATCAGTAAAAATAAATCATTAGGGAGCTAGTTCTCAAAGAAGCACCCTGAGTTAATTAAGTCAGCCAATTAATTGTGTGCAATTAGATTACCTTTTATTTGTGAACATTCAATAATGCAAGACATTATTGCACTCAGGGAATTCTAACTTCTCGTTTCAATATGTGCAACAATGTTTTTGTTTACCTATAAAACAAGCTAAATTACATTAATTGCAAATTCTCCTTGGACGACATACTACAAGTTACCTGCTCCTCAACTGCAATGTAAAAATAACTGTATTGTGCTTGCACAATGCTCCCTAATAGTGATGGGCGAAATTTTGCTGGAAAAACGAGTCGCGCGTCGTTTTTGACGCGATGTGCCGAAAACGACGCGACGCGCCAAAGTTGACGTGACACGCGTCAAAAGCGTCCCGCGACTCGTTTCGCAAATTTTTCGCCAATTCGAGAGTTTCTTTGGAAATTCGCGATTTTTTCGGCGAAGTAAATCTCGGCAGATTCGCCCATCACTACTCCCTAATGTAGTGTCAGAAGACTCGGCTTCCAAACATGACCAATAGGCACAGTCCACTAGTTGAGGCTCTTGCACCTTGAGCATTGGCACTGCGTACCATGAAATGTAATTGATCATGATGACTGGGGCGATTTTGGAGCTGCTATCACCTGAGGCAGCAGCCCAGATGCTGCTTCTGCTTCCACTACATGCTTAAAAAGCGGGTCAAGGGGGGGGCAGCATCACTAGTGCACTAAGCATGGTAGCACTCTCTGCACTAGCAAGCCTAATTTCCATTTTAAAACCCAGAAATTCTGCTCTTAAAGTTACAAGAGGCTTTTTGCAGCCCCTTGTAACTGGTCACTCGCTGCTGCCTATGGCAAGGTTCTCACCTTCAGAAATGTAGACACCAGCACCATGTAGGCAAATTCAAGCGGGGCTAACCCCTGCAACTTTATTCGTCACTTGAAACGTTACAAGTGACAAATAAAGTTGCAGGGGTTCGCCCTGCTTGAATTTGTCTAAGTGGTGCTGGCGTCTACATTTCTGAAAAGTTTTGAAAGTGGCCAATCTCTCTAGCCAGCTACCGGCAGGCCTGATTGGGTCTCTGTGTCCCAGACGTGCCAGGGCCTATTTTAATTCTCAGTCCAGACCTGGCTACTGGGCTTACTTATCAGAGAGGCAGTGTGAAAGTGGGTAATTCTATTTGAGCAATGTTCTCACCTTGCTTCATGGCAGGAGCTGCCCTGATGATGACATAGAATCTGCACTTATACCATGTTAGGACACCAGCTAATCAATTTGGCGCATTTTCTTAACACCATGTTCCCCCTATATCTAGGGTGTTCAACATACAGTGCATGAGCTTGTCCTAAAGCCTTTAATGCCCTTTTCATGTAGAAGAGCACAGGCAGAGTGCCATTTATTATTAATATGGACTGTACTCTCAAAAAAAGTTATCTCATTACAACTATTATAGGTTCTCATAAATCTTATACTGAATGTTTTACTTCCCCAACTGGCGCACCATCCATTGGTGGCTCTTCTTCAAATGCTTATTCCTCATTGGACCAATAAAAGCTGCTGACAGACTGAGTTGGCAGCTTACTGCCCCCCTGTTTTGGGGCCCTCTGGTGGGCTTTCCATGATCGGATCAGCCCGAAGACACCCACTTCAAGGTGGGCATATCGAGGAGAGATCAGCTTGTTTGACGAAATCACCAAACAAGCGTCTCTCTATGTGTATGGCCACTTTTACTCGCTAGCCCTATTAAGGTACAACTTCCCCCTTGTCTCACTCTGTGCATGTGTCTGCAGTCTTTCTGCTGATTATGTCAAGCAAAAGAGGATATGTTTGGCTCCTGCCCTTCCTTATATAGGGTTCTGTAGGGGAATACCTCTACAGACCAAACTTAAGAGTTAGTGCCACCTGCTGGTTGAACTGAATATTACCCAACTATTCATATTTGAAATATAATTTATATACTGTATCACCTCCTTACAAGCTGCTTTATACTCATTATTCTTTCCCCTTGCTTAGAACCTTTTCCTCCTCTATGCTTTCTAACCTTATTCAAATTCCCACATTTCCTTCCTCTCAACTCCTATTTTATTGTGCCTTTCCTAAAATCTGTTCTTTATCTAGCCAGTCCACATTTATTCATGATCTGTTTTGCTCAAAATAATTTAATCTTCTTGCAGTTCAGAATTTTTTCTACTCTTATTGCCTAATCATTTAACTCTTTTGGAGATATTCCACCCTCTCTCTCTCTACATATGAATGATATTTACAGACCACCTCCACTGCTACCACCTTTGGTTATTTTACCTGTCAAATTGATGGTCCTTCACAACCTTAGCTTTGTTGTTTTCTCTGTCTACCCTCCTTCTTTTAACTACTGCAGCAGACAGACACATCGACCCATAAGGATGACCCCTTTCTAGTCTTTATCAAAAATCTGTCTTCTTATGATTTCAACAATTACCCCCTTTCACCATTCTGATCATCGTCTTGGTACATTTCTGTCTCACACTCTCCGACACCAACTTTTACTTCCCCCACTGTACAAATTCAGAATACATGTGCTATTGACCAGCTTGGTTTAATCTCTCTTATCCTTTAAGAATTCATCTAATCCTAATAATTTGGTCAGTGAATATGACCACCAACTGCACCTCAGTGTGGTGGGTTTAATGGTCTTATAAACTCAAGCTTTAACAGATTTCTTACTGGTGAATTGCAATTAAATTTTTGTTGCTGCCAAAGCTATATATTCAGGGCTTTGTGCATCCATACCAACCTCCAGCAATGGAGAGCTTTCAGTACTTTGATAGTGTATAACTGTATCTGCTTGTTGAACTTCTTGTGGCTGGTAGTTTATATTGGCTATACTTGGATTATTTAATACAGTTTATTATATAATCCAAGTATAGTCAATACAGTTTACTAAAATGTTTATTTTGAATTCAGTGACTATAAACCTCTGTCATTAGCTCATATGCACTCTTGCAGGCACAGATTCCATGTGCTTAAACCCTTTCCTGAATTAATAAATAAGATTATTTTGGTCCAGAGTGCACCCTTACTGCTCATTCAGGCAGCATTTTTTTCCCCTGACCTGAATGTGTTCTGCACCTACCACCAATTAAAAAATCTGGTGCAAGGTGCAGACCACAGCAAAAGTCAGTGCAGATTGTCACTGTCCTTACCACCTACCATAGTGAAGGGTCCCATGTGGCCTTCACCCCATCCTCTATTCTCTGAATAACATGCAAATCAGGGATCAGATGGGGATAAAGATATAGATAAAGAATAATACTTATGGGTCATAGCAGTAAGGGGCCGTAATGTAGAGCTTTTTTCACATATGATGTGATGTGTCCAACAACGTGTCCAGTGTGAGTTTGCACATTTCTGCTCAGTTATTGAAAATAGCACTTAGTGTTTTCCTGCTCAGAAAAATCTTGTTTAGTCTTTCTAAATTGGTGATTGTTTAATAAAGGAAAAATATTCATCATTTGCTTTTCATTTTACATTACATATGCACATATTTAAATAAGATAACTGCCTTTTATTCTGTATTTATAGTGAATATTGTATTCTTCCATATGTAGCTTTTGTGGTCCAGTCATACCGAGTTCATTTTATAGAACACAAGTTAACTCAAATTAATATAAAATACCTTGGCAGGGGATGTTCTTTCTTCTTCTTTTGAAGTGTGTGAGTTGGTAGAGTAAAAATCCACTCATTAAAACAGATCTTCTATGAGCTGTAGGGATCTAATAATCAATTCATCATTTTGTTTTCTGTTTAAAAAAATATCTCCCTCTAAGAAATGTGTTTAGACGTAATGTGTTATTTTAGGCATAAATAAATTAGTATATTCCACTCAGCACTTGTTGCCTTGCAACCTTGATCATAGAGGCAAACAGTAGCATGAATCTTGGTTGTAGATATAATACATAATATGATCTGACTTTTACAAGACCCTGGGCACTCCTTCTATATCTAATAAAAATGAACTTATTAAATAGCACACATTTTATTATAGTTTTCCACAGGTCTTATGTAGATGTTCACATCAACAAGACAGGCATTATTTTGTTTTTAACATATATAACTCTGTGGGCAAATGCTGTACGCTGTTACCTTCACACAGGGAACAATGTATTTTTACCTGCCCTCAACCCAACAAGGTGAGAGACAACTCTTAGTAGAGCAGGCATAACATGCAATGCTTGCATTCAGGACAAGCCATCATGGCATTAGACAAAAGGAAAGGCCAGTGGTTCTTAACTGTTTATTGACTGGAATATGTTCTAATATTTGAGTTTGGTTGTCTTTGCCCTTATGAGCTGTGCCTGCAGTAAATATGTGCAAAACCTTCATGCTCCTACACAAATGTACAGTGCATGTAATTAAATTTCCCCTTTAACACTACTGTTGTTTCCACTCAAAATAAATACAGTATATAGATCTATAGGTGTTTGTTTCCGGCACCTTTTTTTTTTTGGCCTTTTTTACAACTTTTCCACTACATAATACATTGGAGTCATTGGAGTCCAGGGAGTGTGATTTTTATTTTTTGTAAATATATATTGGAGCTTAAAGGTGTAGGCTGATACTGTATTGTATTATATACAATACATTGAGGTACAAGCTGAATAATAAACCTGATTTGGAGTAGTATACTTCACTAACACTGGAAATGTATTGCTTTTACTGGTATGGTAATGGTCAATATACATTAAACAAAGCTAAGATCATTGTTTCCCAGTTAAGGATTAATTATATTTTAGTTCAGTTACAAGGCATAGTGTAGCTGTAACAGAGAAAAGGTATTTATGCTTTAAAATTTAAAATTATTTAATTAAAATGGAGTCTATGGGAGACAACCTTCCCATAATTTAAAGCTTTCTGGATAATGGGTCTTTGGATAACAGATCCTGTACCTGTACATCAATATTCAAAATCTTGTCAACAGGGTTGACAATGTATGGACAATAGATAAGAAAGGCTTGGATTTTGGTCAACCCTACCTCCCACAGTTGTGTCACTTATGATCATAGATTTTTTTTCCTTTTAATCTCTCGATTCCAAATTTTTGCCTGTATTCCTTTATTTATATGAAAACATTTGTAAAATTATTTTTCAGTTCTATAAACATGAAAAACTTTATGCATTTTATCCCATTTTCATGATTCAGACCAAAACTATTTTTTTTTAAATATTCACTCCTATGGTAGTAAAAAGAATTTTCAGGTGTCAGGGTCCTTTAAGAAGTTATTTCTGCTTTAATGAAAATACCTTGTAATGTTCTGACTACAATAAGGAGCTCTGAAGTTCTTGTAAAATGCTACAGTCAAGGATTTTACAAGTGTTTCAGATGCTTTTGCCAAAGAGCAAAATAACTCTGCCATTAGTTCCATATTGTTCTGCAGATAAAACAATGAATACGGAAACAGAATAATGTATAATGAGAAATCTGCCAGAAATGTTGGACAACTCTCTTTAATATAAAAGTGTAATAAAATACCTTCCAAATAAATCTAAAGCTATTGTGATTGGCTGTCCTATTTGATCCTGGAATAGAAATTGCCATACAACCATTAGCTGAAAATGTTGGGAAAAAAAAATCATGTCATAAAATGATCTAAAAGAGGTTGATGTCTCCATCCTCATGTATTATGTTGGAGCTGCACTAGGTGTGCAGTATCCCCAGTGCTGTATTTTGGTGTGGTTCTGTACTAGGCACCGGACCTCTTCTTACCCGTCGGCACATGCACAGTGACGTCAACAGATGGGATGGCAACATGCCAAGTGACATCACTTCCGCTCCTTTGGTGCCAGGTACCCACTACCCCACCCCTGCTGCCAGATTCAAACTAAAGTAACCAGTGCAGGCGAAGAGCTTTTTTGTGTTAATTTTATTTACCATACAGGCATCCAAGGGAATAGAACCTCACCTTGAATAAATAACACATTTTTTTTTTTAAAAGAAACACCCTGATATGTACTTGGAAGCCAACAGCCTGCAAAATAATCTATTCAAAATGCAACACCATTCTGTGCCAGCAAGCACAGATAAAATTGCTGTCATTAGACCCTACAGAATCTGTTCAGAATAAAAATGATAAAGAATGTCTTCAAAATGCAGCACAGCGCAATGCCTTCTAGCAAACAGGTGAGTATTGCTGTCATTCAGAACAATTTTGGCAGTGGAATAAGTATTCTTTTTGAATAATTCCTTTATGCCACCTCCCATACCAAACAGTATTAAGGAGAATGTATGATATGACTGATACCTGTAGTTAAGAATGATGACAACATCATGGTATGGGGCTGTTTATCATAAACAGGGAATGGGCCTCTTGTTATATGGATGAGGTGAAATAGAACTGCTAAAATGCCAGAGGCTGGAAGAAAGTTGATCTTTCAGTTGGACAATGATTTCAAAGAGTAGTCAAAAAGTAGCATATAAAAGGGTGCTGTCCTGCAATGGCTTATTCAAAGTTTGGATCTGAGTCTAACTGAGAATGGGTGATCCTTTATGAAAAAATTAGATGTCCTACAACTAATCTTAGCTGGAAGATATGGCTTCTGATCCGGTACATGCAACATTTCTGGCCTAAAGGGCCGAGATTAGGCCAGAAACGTTGCATGTACCAGATCAGAAGCCATATGTTCCAATAAAGGCTTTTTATTGAAAATTCTTCATATAGTAGTGCAGGGCCGGACTGGGAGGAAAAAGCAGCCCTGGCAAAAGTATCAAAGCAGCCCATGTATTCACGCGCATGCAAAGCATGATATATACAGTATTTCCAACCCCAAGGTTAACTAGAACTAGTGTTTATTAATAGATATTTTAAGAGTCCATTACCATATAATCCCCAGCAATATTATACACCCTATGTGCTGAAACTGGCCCTTGCAACAAATATCTCTCCCTAGTTTCTATCATAACTATTCTATCGGATGAATTAGTGGCCCTATACTTACAGTATATTCAAAATTTTTGTTTGCCCCCAGCTACACCATGTACCCTGGCAGATAAGAGGACTTTAATTACCAGGTGTGTCACGGGGCCAAAGTGTGGCATACTTGAAGAGACTAGGCTGTCTCATGCAATAATTACTACATATCACAGTGTTCCATATACAGGCTGAAGTGATTGTTCTGAGCATGGTTCCCCTGTTGCCAACATACCTATCATAAGCATAATGGATTGGGTATATAGCAAGCAACTCTAATATTACTAACTGAGGTTGGTCAGAATTACTGGTTCCACCCATATGCCAGTACTGACATGAGCACTAACAAATGCAGACATCGGCTTAGCTGTGGCTGGCTATTATGGACAGTTCACTTACATTTCTAAAGTGATTGGCTCATTTACACATTAAAGACAGATCTCAATTGCACTTTAGGTGAGCAGTTCATTTACATTTTAAAGCAAGTGGCCCATCGGGCATTTGCCGAACCCACAGATTGCCAGTCTGGGCCTACAGTAGTGCTATGTTATAAATTGTAAAAAATTGTCAATTCCTGTCCTGTCTGTCAAAGATCTAAATATTCTATGAATCTGTCGCAAGGCTTGTTAAGATCTTTTCCTATTCCTGATAGACTCTGGTCCCATCTGTCTATGGATTTTATAGTGGACCTTTCTCCCTCACAGGGTAAAAATGTAATAGGGTAAAAACGTGTTATGGGTAGTGGCTGATACATTGAGCAAAATGGGTCATTTTATTCCTCTCTCACAGCTCTGTTCTGCTAAGACTCTGGCTGAATTGTTTATTTTCAAAATTTTCAGACTACATGGTTTTCCGATCAATATTGTATCTGACATGGGAGTACAGTTTGTTTCTAAATTCTGGCAAGCATTTCGTTCTTTAGTGAGCGTTAACCCATCATTTTCCACTGCATATAATTCCTAAACCAATTGTCAGACTGAGAGAGTAAACCTAAACCTAAGCAATTCCTAAGATGTTATGTCTCCAATAACCAATCCTCTTGGGCTGAGCTGTTACCATGGGCATAATTTGCTTACAATAATGCATCTCATGTACAGATGCAATCACTTTGGATGGTGAGTTAAATGCGTCGCGACTTAACTCATTTATCTCATTTATCCCACTTATCACAGAATATTGTGTCACAGCATCCCATCCAATTAAAAAGTTCACCATTGAAAACAATGCTTTGGTATGCTAATGAAAAGGTTAAATGCATTAAATGAGTTAAGATAACTTTAGATAACACAGTTTCTTCAATTAATGCTGAGTCAGGACGCATTTAACTTACAAATCCAAGTGACTCTATCTGTATCTTCTGGGCAATCTCTGTTTTTTATGGTTTGTGGTTTACATCCTAAAGCATTTTAATGTGATAGTAGTTTATCCTCTGTAAGAATGTATTTGGATTAGCACACCCTATAAAATAGCTGGTGTAGATAAGCCTGGTGCACACAGGTGGAGGTACGGCTGCCTCGCAATATTAATCTTCAAGAAGAAACCAATGGCACACAGGTCTGCATGAACAAGTCATGCTTGACAAAGGGGTTTACCTCGAAACGTTGTATTGCACTCTGCTTTAATAAACACTAGAAGTGTTCATGCAGACCTGTGTGCCATTGGTTTTTTTCTTGAAGTTTATCCTCCGTACCTTCTGTTAAAGCTTCTATAACTCACTTTTCAAAAATTTGGCCTGGGGTACATGATTCCCTTTCTGCAGTTACTGCCATACAGAAAAGAATAGCCAATAGCTTCCGTAGGGAGGCACCTAAATATCAGGTGGGAAATTTAGTCTTGTTATCCACAAAGAATATAAAACTTAAGGTTCCCTCTATAAAGTTATGATCTAGATTTATTGGTCCATGCCCTATTGTGGAAATATCAATCCTTCCTCTGTGCGTCTCATGTTGCCTGACAATTTTAAGATCTCTAATTCTTTTCATGTCTCTCTTTTGAAACCAGCCATATAGGTCCAGCAACAGTCTTGTCCTCCTTCAGTGCTGGCAAAAGGTCAGTCCGAATTTTTAGTCCAGAAACTCCTTGACTCTCACCTTGTGCGGGGTAAGTTACAATACTCGGTACAGTGGAAGGGATACGGTCCTGAGGGGAACTCCTGGGTTCCTGTTTCTGATGTTAGGGCTGACCACCTTAGGGAATAATTCCATCTTAGGTTTCCTAACAAGCCTGGGGGTCTGGTGGCCCCTCTTCGAGGGGGAGGGTAATGTAAGAAAAATGCCAACTTTCCCTCTGGGAAAAAAATAAAACTCTAGCAAGGGATACAGGCAGGCTGAAAGTTAATGTTAAAATACTGTAGGTTCTGTAAAAGCATTAGCATTAGCATTATTGCCCAGCTCTTCTAATAAAGCACAGCACATTCTAACAGAAGATGAAAAAGGGTTTTTCAATGATACAGCCTTTGGTTATCAGCAGCTTTTATAACCAAATACATAATGGAAATTTAGAATACACCACTAACATAAGCCTGACATTATTTTTCAATTAAAATGGAATTGAGTGAAGAGCATCTGGGTGCAAAATCAAATCCAATTAAGATGCCTAACATCAGAGAGCCCTGCAGCCAGACAGGTTCTTTTTCCCTTCCTACTGTATTAGATTCCATGTCAGATTTTCTGGGAGCTCACAAGAGGCGTGTCTGCCTGTGGATGGAGAGTTGAAAGCAGAGAGGAGAATTGCAGCTGTGTAAGATTGAATTGCCACTGTGTGGAACAGAGCTTGGAGCTGAGGATGTTTCTGTGCGATGCTGCCAAACGTTCTTAAATCCAGTGCATAGAGATGGACAAAGAAGTGCTGCAGTTGCAAAGCTTCCCACTGGATCTTTAACTCATCTCAATCACTTTTCCCTGTGAATAATCAAGTGACTAGATTATAAAGAGAGAGCGTGATTAAAGGCATCTGTCTCTCTCAAAGCATGGCTATCCAGGATACATTCTGCTCTTAGCAAGAGAGAGAATAAACAAAGCAGAGGCTGAAGATGGTTTGGAATTAACCTGCACAAGTGTGTCCTTCCAGCCCAATTGCAGTGCTTGCTGTATTACCACCTTGAACATTTGGCTGGTAGGTACCTGTCATTACAGTTATTTTCTGCAATGTTAGACACTTCCTCTGTAGTTTGCCCACTAAATACTGTAAGTAGTTCCTGATAGCTTTTTATCTAGACGTCTTGGACTGTAAATGTGTTTTTTTTTTAAAAAAGCCCAGCCATACAATGCAGTCAGTTCCCATCTGAATGCAGTTAGTGTCACCTACTTCATCATCAGATGTTGCAGCTGCCATGTACCCACAACTGACAAGCAAGAAAAAATAATACATTTTTGTTTGAACAGTTTGCAGGCAAACTGTTCTGTACAATATTAGTAATATTTTTGGAGGACTGAAATGATATACACTTACACATACTGTATAATACCTTTGTAGTTTAAACATCCTAGTTCTATATTCATGATGTTGGCACCTGGATGTTGTATGCATGCATCAGGCAGCAGAGTAGTGCAGTTTGTGGGTTATCAGCAAACAGGCATGGAAACTTGATATTTATAAAATGCCTCTCAGCTGGCTGTTTAAAAGTCAGGGGGTTCAACTTGGGGATATTTAGCTATTATTGAACTACATATGCTGCATGTGAGCAAATACAGTAGCTGGTAGTTGTAGTTCAATACATCATTTAGTTTATCATTTACATTCACTTTAGACTTTAGGGCAGATTTATTCTCTGAAGTTAGATGTGAGCAGGCCACATGGAGCATTGACCACCCTAAATTGACCATAAGGATTATTTTCATTAGCACTTAATTTGGGCTCTGTTTGAATGGACCAACCAACAAACTGTTGGCCACTGAAATTCATTGATTTTTAGGACAGTGAAACTGTTAATAGTATTACTTGCAAGCTACCAGCAGAGAAATAGCTGAATTAACCATAGTCTTTGTATAAATAATCTGTGTGTGTACATGTCTCAAAAAACTGTAAATGTTTATTCCATTCTTGAAAACTGTTCAGTTCAACACATTAGGACTAGCAGGAAAGGTCTCTTGCACAGATTTATAGCAAAACAGTAACATTAAACTAAGAGCTTGATCAATTCCAATCATTCCTGTGTAGGAGGAAAAGGCAGCTCTGCTGGGTCCTGAGGGTCGAATAAACTTTGACAGTAATTTCTCTTTGAAGTCACCGCACAGCTTGCTGTACCAAAAACAAATATCAAATTCACTTTTCAATCTGAATTTATCTTCCAGCCTGGTGTTGGGCCTGATGAATAAGGTGTAGGGCCTGATGAATAAGGTGTAGGTGTGCTAGAAAGTGCATGCCAGTTATTAGAAGATATTTATAGATGAATATACTAATTGGGAGGTGGATTTCATTATATGGAGCATGGATCAAATAAAAATGCACCCAGATTTAGAAACATAATACCTCCAAGGATTGTTTGGAAATGAAGGATGAATTTCTTGAATAATTAAGAATTGTGATGCCAGGCTCATACAATAATGTTGCTAAGGAGATATATGAATGGTCCTTCTGTTAGCTCAGAAGCGTAAAAGAAAAAATATATTTAATTAATATGTTTTATTCAGGGTCAGTAGTTTTAAAAGGAGGTAGTAAATTCATTAGAAATGGATATTTATATCCATGGTACTGCAGATAACACATTGCTTGATTTAATAAATGATAAAGGAGCAAGCATGTTTCCCAATGCTTAATCTTTGCCTAAATATTTGCAGTACATCTGTGTTCTAGTCAATGTTGACATACAGTGTGCTATGTACATTGATTCATGGCAAATCAGTCTTCTTGGGGGAAAAAATCCATCAATACAGTCAGAGACACTTACTTTTTTTCTCATATGCAGCATCCCAAGGGATATGTGCTTCTCTTTTCCCTTAAATTTTTTTCACCTCTTACCAATTAAACCTTTTACATTTAGGAAATGAGTTTGCGTGCTAAATATTGTGAATGATATCATGATACGATAACACTGTAATGTCTAGACATCCCTCTACCCACCTTCAAATGAACTCAACAAATTTTGCAGTGTCCAAAGGAAACATTAGTGTGTAATGAAAATAACATAATTAGCCATTTGTAATGGAACAGATGTTTTCCCTTGTTTGATAAGAACCATACAAGGAAAGATTACCTAGTCCTAAAACTAGGCGTATTACCTAGAGAGAGCATAGATTAAATCAGAGTAACTTTAAATGATGTGGTAGAATAACACTAGAAAATGAAACAGTGAGTCTTTGATTTTGGAGGATGAATATTTGAGAAGTTTTTTTACAGTGTAGACCTTAAAAAATTCATTTACAGGATTGAAATATGGGATCTATTATTTGGAAACCTGTTTCCAAAAAGCTACACAATGCAAAAATGCAAAAAAAATTTTTTGACTGGTAAGCTTTGAGTTTCTTGTATTTGATGTTAACTAAGATAGCAGAAATGCATATTGGTGGCCTTAATGGTCCTATTGCTGTTTTTTTATCTATAAACCCCAAGTTCTCAATCATTCTAGATAACTCTCAAGCTGTTGCACAGAGCCTCTACACTGACCTTGCCCTAAAGATTAACTGATGACAAATAATTACTGTTTTTCAACATCAATATGCTACATGTTTGCAACACCTAGCTAATAATACATTATTTAGTCCATGCTACTGTATGTCTACGGAAAGTTCCAAACTGCCTAGTGTCTATCCAGTATCAGTACAATGTAGTCAACATAGTAAACTCATAATTTTACTTTAGATTACTGCATTAGGAAAAGAAAACACATCTTCATGTTTAAATCAAGAATCTCAATCAATGTCTTGGTGTATCTTTTTCTATATGTTTACTTCTATTTCCCAATTCTCATTGCAATATTTCCCCCTGTATCCAATTATTTTTGTTCTCCGAGCCCTTTTATAGTTGGATCCAATTTCAGGTTTCTCTAAAGTAAGAACCACCCGTCAGCAAGAAATCATTCTCATATATGTCTGTATGTTCTTAAGACATTAAAAAGAAAAAAAAAATTCCCCACTATTTAGTTGATTCTCTATGGCCTATGTATTAATTAATTCATCTACTTTAGATCTAGAGAAAGTAGTAAGTAAGTAGTAAATTATAGTGGACATTGCTTTCTGTGATTAATCTCCATTCATGTATATGATAAAACAAACATTTAAATCCAAGCAGCTTGTTGTACTATTGTCTCATAGACAATAGGCTTAGTTTGAGTGCAGAAAGTGCTTCTAGGGGTTACTACTGAGATGCAACACAATATCATTAAACTACAGCTAAGTGCTAATTGTGTGCAATAACCTTGAATACTAAATAACACTAAATGGATAATACAGTTTGTTAGCATTATGGGCAAAATAAGCCCTGAGCATCCAGAGACTACTTTGAGACTAATCCATTAACGTGTACCCAACACCTTTAAAATATATAAAATAACAACCCTACAATAACTACTCACTGCTTCTACAAATGATATTTGCAAACACACTGGCTAACTTGCTACAGGCCACTCTTACAGGCAAAGAAAACAGGAGTGGGTACAAGGGAAAAAGACTTGCTGGAAACTGGTAATCAAAGCTTTATCACCACATATTATTAAATAATGCACATGAAAGGTCAATGCACATTGCATGCAATACTTAAACGGAAAGAGAAGACAAAATCCAGGCAAAGAGTCAAAAGGCAGGCGGCAAGTGGCAAGGTCAGGTTCAGGCAAAGGTCAAAAGTCCAGAAATCAATAAAGGAATAATTTAGGAACAAACCCTGGGCTAATTAGCAAAAGCTATACTTGGGCATTGATCCCAGGTCTCCGGCGTGCTTTTATTTTTGAATTTGGCGCCAAAGGCGTGGATGCCGCGGTGTCGCCCGTTGCGGCGCTGTGCTGTCGCACCAGTGCCGCAACCCACGTGGCAGCCATGGGCGATTGTGACACACATGACACTTTTTTCAACCTCATCTACTATGACTGCCTTAGTAGACCATTTTTGGACTCACTCTAATGCATCAATATTCCATCTTAAGTGCCGAGTCCAGTCCTGCAGTGCATATCCTAGATAGGGCCTTAAACATATAGGCTAATATCACACAAATTGCTTTTCACTAAATGTGGATAAACACAAGAGGCATTGCAAAGTCTTAGTATTATCGCCTTAGAGCAGAGGGTCAGCCTACAGAAACGGTCTACTTTGCTTTTCCTTTTAATGCTCAGACATTACACATGTTGGTTTTGTTGCACTTGACTGATGTCTGTGTGCCAGAATAACCTTTTGTGTTATTTATGTAAATTAGCTCAGGTTTATTGAAATAATAACGTGAGATATGACATTTTCCCCAGTTTTCCTATGAAATTAGCAGGGAATGGACTTTTTCACCATACTTTGGACATCTGATTTTTTTTTTTCATAAAAGGTGGCCAAATGGTAATATTTTGTGGTTTTCTGTATGTTGTTTTGTATAAACACCTGCAACAAAACACAGTGCTTATTTCAAGCACTATCATTTTTGAGAAAAAAAAAAACCCTCAAAATAGACAGAATAGTCTCAAAAAAGGTTGCACGCAAGCAAGAATCACACCATTACATTCAAATGTTATTCAAATTTTTTGATAAACTGGAAAAAAATTAAATAAAGTTGCTGAGGACTTTTTGGTGACTTTTTAAGTTTTTCTTTCATAAACCTCAATTAGTCAATGTTCTGTAGAATATTCTTGAATATATTCATGTTTGCCACATATTTTTTATTTTTAAATAGTGAAAACCGTCAAATTTTACATTTGATAAATTGGTGCTTTAATTTGTGTAACATTGTTTTATAATTTTGGGGGATAATATCTGCTAATTATTTTAAATGGTATGCATATTTCTAACATTAACTTGATTCACTTGGAAAGTCAAGTGTACAAATTTTCATTGAATTAGAAGGCTAATATAATTATATCCCTTATTAATTCATAATTCTCTCATTTTTAGTAGAAGCTTTAAAACTGTAGCTATTTGCCTTCAGGATATTATATATGTTTCATATGTTTTTGTTTTGACTCAGCTAAGAATTATTTTCCTAAGCAGGACAGCAAATATAATGAATCCTATTATCTAGTAGTGTATCTTGTGAGACACTGGTACTGATCCTGATTAATTATACTGAACCATTGGCATAAAGTATAAAAGAACTGCTGGGGTTTGTTAGAGTTGTAATAAAGTCATAAAGACAAGTGCAAAAAAACATTACCCTAGTTCCTATACTGTATATTGTTTGGTTAAAGTAAAGAAAATGATCTATTTGTTTAACATGAATAAACATCATAATTGCTTAACGTTTGCTTAATGTATTTCTCTAAATAGTAAATGAACAAGTGAAGACCTGCAATTACAGTATGTAATTTATTTATGCATACAGTTTGCTCCTGGAATGTGTTGGTTATCAAATATGCCTATGCCACAATATTTTTATGTGCTTTATGCCACATTGCTGAAATCTTTATTCCACAGTATATATAATCAAATAACATCAGCAACATTTTATTTCTTCTGAGGTTGAAAAAAAATCTATTAACTTGTCTGAATTAACATAACCAAAGATTACATGTGTTCAGTATCTTTGTGTGTTCCTAACTGATTTTAAGGATAGGATTTCTTCATTGCCTAACCTGTTGGAAAAAATTACATTGCTAGGGTGGTAGAGTTGAAGTTTGACAATAATCACCCCTTGTAGCACTTGCCTGTCTTTAATAGAGCATTTACTCCTTAAATATTTCTTGATGTTTTTCATACACCCTTATAAATCAAAATTTGGGTTTTGATAGACATGTCAACCCTGGAAATGTGAACATTAGATTGGTGTTTTGGTACTCATGGCCCAAATATAAAATGACTGGTAGCCATACTGTACATAACTCAGTATCTGACAAACCCCATGTAGATTATGTACAGACACGCCTTGATATACTGCAGTGTTTATTGTGTCATCAATAACAACAGTAAGTTGTGCTTTAATTCAAAGACAATTGTCCTTGAGGAGCCAGGAAAGCATACAATTCCTCCCTCCCCCAAATTAAAAAAGCACAAGGTACAGGTTGTTCTATGGTTTGGTATAGCAGTTTCAAAGTTTTTTGAAGGTTGGATTGGACTATTTCTTGCAAGTCATAATAACTGTGATAATGTTAGCTACCATAAATGCATAATTGAAATAGCATAGTGGACAATGGATAATGGAATATTAAGGGTCAATATTACAACATTAAAAACAGGACATTGAAAAATACCAGAAATGGTCACAGTACACTGTAAAATAATGCTTGTTAATACAACTGAATAATAACTGTAGATATAGCTTCATAACAGCTATTCAAAAAAGGTATTTAACATGATCACTTTCTACAGCCATTTTCATATTCGCATTTTTTTTTTGCTACCTGTATTTGTCCCATTGACTTTAGTGAGTTACAGCGGGTCTGAGGTGGTCTAAAACAATGACAAACATCATGGGGTTGTGTGAAAATAAAATGTGACTTTTTTTTTTCCCTGTGACAGTGATGCATTGCATTAATTAATTAATTAATTAATTAATTAAGTGTGGATTGCATTAAAAAACAGAGGAAAACAGAGCCACCTGTTTCTTTATGCATGTTTGGTGGTGGTGGAAATTATTTCAAACACATTTTATAGCTACACCTTTAGGCTTAGTCACGACGGGGAGATTCGGGGGCGATCCGTCACCTGGCGACTTCTCGCCGCGACGGATCGCCCCCGAATCTCCCCGAATAGCTAGGCACCGGCATAGCTTAAAAACGCCTGGCGAGGCAATTTGGAAATTGTACTTGAAGACCAGCTTCCAATAGATCTTTGATGTAGCAAAATTGTGAAACCATCAGATGAACCTAGAGTAAACAGTTGGTTCTTTAGATTTGTAGACTGTGGCTAATAAGCCAGATTTATACAGTTTTGAAAATACAAACAAAAATATTTGCTTTATTTTTCAGTATTGCCTCTGCAAAGAGACCCAAATCTCAGACCCAAACTGCAATCTACAAATTTATCACATGCTTTTATAACTCTGGTCATCAGACCTATACAGCTACAAATTAATCCATAGCCTACATACAGTTAAAAGAAAACAATAATTTCCTTTTTGACAAGATATTTGTTTTAACTGATTATTTTAAAGAAATCCCATTAAAGCAATATGTAACAGGAAACAGTATGTTACTTTATTTGGAGAGGTTTGTAAATATTTCCTGCAGAATATCAAATAGAACAAAGATACAAGAATTGGAGTGCTCTCTGTTCTATCTGATTTCCGTTCATTCTGAAAATTTTATATGCTACTCTAAAGCCAGCATGTTTATTATGTGAAATCCATCATCTACAATCAACTCAGAAAGTGCAACAATAAAATGGTACTCTGCAGCCCAAAAATTATAACTGCTCAGATCTCCATAAAGTGTTGAAAAAAATGAAGCTAGTCATGCAGAGTTGTGTCTCTGAAGGACCAAAAAAAGACATACAGTATTGTAGCAAATATTTGTAAGAATTTTTTTTAGCTTCACTTAAATTCTGTGCATATTGAATTTTCTGAATTGTTACATTTGCAGATACACAGTTTCTAATGATAAGATAAATATATTACACACAAATAAATAATGGTCATTATTGTTACATATTTTCTCCTGGCTGCTACCAGCTGGCTTGTAATTGATGACAATTTTGTACTTCTCATCAGAGGTGCACAAGTATAGTTTACATTTTTTTTAAAGTTGTTGTAGCATTCTCTGTGGTACATGCCCTTGACGACTGCAGTAAAGAGGTCAACGCGCTTTACTATAAAGTAAGTATGCAGTTCTCTGCAGGAGATGTGAGAATATTTTGCAGTCATTTAAGTGTTCCCTTTGCTATTGTGAAGAATGTACTCTAGGTTTCTGCCTTCCATGTCAAAGTTAATAAAGTTGAAATTATTGGTCTCATGAAAAAGTCATTAGTAATTCTTTATAGTATTTTATTGTGGTTTAAAAAATAGGATCCAACCTAGATAATTACACCAATAATTATATGACTAATCTTTAAAAAAAAAAAAAGTGTTTGGAATTTCAAACACTAATTATTTGAAAGTCGGGTTTCATTCATTTTCATATCTATTCCTATCATTCAAAGCTTTTGAAAATTAGGAGTTTTGATTTACTTTTTTTTTATAACATTGGTGTGTGTGGGTTTAGGGTTTAGGGAAGTTTCTTCTCAAAACATTCATTTAGCTCATCAAATTCAAAGCAATTCAAAAGCCTGAACCAAAATCTTGAGTTGTGACGTTAAATTCAAGGCTTAATCAAAGTCTTTTAATGAAACCTTTTATACAATGGTCACTCTAAATATGCTCTTTGTATACTATGGTTGGGATTTTTCACTTTCCACTTCTCTGTACTAAAGAAGTAAACTTCCAATTAACCCAAACATATATGACATACAATGTTTTGCACTGGAACTTTTATAAAATAATAAAACATTTTATTGTACTGAGTACTGGATAGGCTAGTGCGCTCTATAACACCATTAATATACCTATGCAACAGTTACAATGTAGTACCTGTATCATTTCCCCATTCAAACTTTATTCACAAATAATGTAGTGCTATTTGACCATAATTGTAATTTTAAGTTGTTAGCATAGCCTAGCAAGTCAGGAGAATTATCTACAGATAAGCAAAACATTTTGTTTAAAGATAATGGCGTCATATGGAAAAACTGGGGAAATTTACACAAGAGAAAAAAAAACTCTTTAGCACAAATGTAGTAAATATAGAACAGCTGCAACAGCTGGCTTCATTCATATTGTAATGAGACTTTTATGTTCTGTTCTGGGTAGTAAGGCAGAAGTCTTTTATATTTACCACTTGCTATGCCTTTTAAAGACTCCAGCCAACACTGAAAAAGATAACTTGATAAAAGCCCTACTTACATTTAATTATTAAAATTCCATTAAAATAAAAGCACACCAGCAATCCAAGGAGCGCATAAAATAATTTGTGAGAATATGGTTTGCATGAGCAGGCTGCTACTGAGTGTTTAAATTAATGTCCTCGGTAAAAAGTATTATAACTTATATTTTCATATTTTATAATAGGAATGTGGCCATAAGTAACCATCTTTATTCTTTTCTAATATATATATGGTATTCGATGCAGATCCAGTTCTAGAAACCAATGAAAACCAAAATCAAAAATTTGCAGCAGGTCAGTAAATAGTACCTACTAATTGGTTAAAGAAGGTTAGAATTAAAAAAAAGTTGTGTTTATGTTATGTTCTATGCAGGATGCTGACACATTTGATTTGACCCAATTGGAAAACTGGGCAGCAAGCTGCCAATTGAGGTTCAATGTTAATAAAGTTATGCACTGTAGGGAATTAGTGCAAACTGCTTGCTTTTATCCCTGTAAAGGCAGAAGCACTGCACCTGAGTCTGTGTGCTGTAAGCTGTAACCTAGCAACTAGCTATTCAGTGATCTCCGTGCAACAGGAAGTGATACAGCAGCTAGTGAATGGCTGGCAGGAAAAGGAAGATACTGGCAAAAGAAGAAAGCCTGGCATAGAGAACCGCATGGTGGACAGAGAAGTAGTGATGGGTGAATCTTGGGCGTTAGGCTTCGCCCAAATTTTGCTAATTTCTAGTAGAAATTCGCAAAACGCCGGCGCGTCTTGTTTTGGATGTGATTTTCCATTTTTGGACGCGGGGTCCATTTTTGGATGCCGCTGTCCATTTTTTCGACACCGGCAATGGGTGCCAGCCAAAACAAGATGCCAGTGAAAGGTGCAATTCCCAGATTCCGCTAGGTGGAGGCACTGCACTAATAAGTACCAGGTATCCAGTCTCTCCCAATACCACTGTGGAGTGGCTCAGGTTTTTATTGCTCTTGCGTTTATATGAAGGCTGATTATAAAATACATAAATAATTTCATATTATTTGACCAATAGGGAAAACATTTTATGCATTATGAAGCAGACAGTTCTGTCTAAATTAAAGGAGAACTAAAGCTTAACTAAAGAAGTACTGTAGGCTAGAAATGTTATCCTTTCTATTTTGGGCTTCTGTACCAGCCCAAGGCAACCACAGCCCTTCAGTAAAGATCTCTGCTTCTGAACTTGCCCCAGTAGCTCCCCATCTCCTTTTCTGCTGATTCACTCCACATGCTTTGTTCTGCTGTCAGTTACTGCGTTTAGACACTGACTCAAAATATACAGTGCACATATAATATAAATGTCACAATATTAGGCTTATAGGCTGGTAGTAATTAATACAGATAATTATGGCAGCAGAAACCAGTGCAACTAGAATCAGAATTAATATTCAGCCTTGTAGCATCAACTTGTATTACAGGCCATCCGCATTTTCTGCTACATAATTTGCATCAACCCCTAAGCTTTGCTTCTCAATGTCAGGAGTGCCAGCCAGCGTATAACTATTTGCCTCTCCACGTGGGTAGCAGCGACGCCAGTGTGCTGACAACAGCGCCCTGATGCTGGCACGATGACATAACAAGTTGCCATGGAATTTGAAAATCTTCCAGGTCACGGGTTCAATGCCCGATTGTAGGTTTTGTTTTGAACATTCCTGGGTCCTGTATAATTCCGGTTACATTGATTCCTATTCGACTTTGATATTTTCTACCTGCCTTTTGAACTCTTGTCTGGACTTTGATTACTTTTTTGCCTATTCCCATTCTGTACCTCAAACTTGGACTTTAACCCCTGAAGCTTCCTCCTTGGTTCTGACAACTCCCGCTGGGTAACTTAAGACTGGTGCAAGCTGAAACTTAAAAATGGTGCAAAAAGTTCAGTATATTAAATATGGCATCTTTAGCTATATTATATTTTAGTGTCTACTTCTCCTTTAAACTAGGCTACAGGGGGAGAAAAGGGGAGGGGCTGACAACCCTCCAACTTGCATTACAGCAACAAAGAGTGATTGAAGTTTATCAGAGCACAAGTCACATCACTTGGGGCAGCTGGGAAATTGACAATAAGTCTAGCCCCATGTCAGATTTCAAAATGAAATATAAAAAAAATATGTTTGCTCTTTGAGAAATGGATTTCAATGCAGAATTCTGCTGGAGCAGCACTATTAACTGATGCATTAAAAAAAAAAAAAACGTTTTTCCCATGACTTAAGAAGGAAAGCAGTGAACCAAAAATACTTTGATCCTTATTTCTTATCCTAAATACTGTAAAACCTTTCTTGTTCTGTGGATTGGCATATTGCCTTTCTGTTAACTAAAGGGAAATTTGCAATTTTTATAATTATTGCTGCATCTGAGCTTGGATATGGACACATAATTAAGCAAATACTAGTACTTCCTTTCTTCCTTTAAAGGAACATAACTTTTTTCATGTTCAATGACCTCAATCCTAAATAACACAGAGCAATTGTAAGCATTATCTGCAACTCGGTTCCTCTTGGGGAACCATTGCCTATGCTTTTCTCTATGTGTGTCCTCAGCTGACACCAGCTCATATTATTTTAATCTGTCCCTGCTTTGTGAATTACAGTGACTGTTTAGAGTGTTAAAACAGGCTAGCTCATACTGCATCTTAATTTAGGAAAAGGACTATGCCTGGAATGTGCTTTGAAATTTCCCTTTTTGGATTGCAACACTGCATCCAATTCAGAGGTGAAACTTGCTGTCAATCTACAGTCATATGAAAAAGTTTGGGAACCCCTTTTAATTTTTTGGAGTTTTGTTTATCATTGGTTGAGCTTTCAAAGTAGCAACTTCCTTTTAATATATAAAATGCCTCATGGAAACAGTAGTATTTCAGCAATGACATAAAGGTTATTGAATTAACAGAAAATATGCAATATGCATCATAACAACATTAGACAGGTGCGTAATTTGGGCACCCCAACAGAGATATTACATCAATACTTACAGTAGTTGAGCCTCCTTTTGCAATCCAAACCAAGAAGGAAGTGTATTATCCTTTTGTGGAGATCAGCGCTTAAGCTGTGGAAATTTTAGAAAACTTATATAGTGTGATAATGTACTTATATCAGATGTTCACCCAGTGATTGCAAACTGCTTATTGCTTAATCCAACAGGGAGTGATGTTTTCCCAGGGAATTCTCTGATGGTTTTGTGTTCTATGATATTAAACTGCTAGGTGTTTAATAAAACAAATCAGTGATGAGGGTATGGCTGAATTGCCTACTCACAGACCACCAATGTGGTGTATGGCCCGCAATAAAATAATCCTGGTTCCCAGTCCTCAGATGTTCCCAAGTATATGAATTCCTCGATGTGGTATAAAACAGGGGAGAATGCAAAATAGTGTAATACTATTTAATAAAATCCAATCCTTAAAACAATGAAAATGTACTCACATTTACAGATAAAATACTTGCTAGTAATAAAAACAATGGGGTCTCCTCCGGTCCTTCAGGTTCTTAGGTAGCTAATCGCTCACCAGTTCCTTGGTATGAGGTACCAGTCTGAGTGTCCCCCTCTCCTAACGCGTTTCACTGGTTTCAGCTTCTTCAGAGGTATAAAAATTAAATAAGGATCGCTCTCCCCTTTTTATTCATGTGTCCACGAACGCTATCTCTCATTTACCAGTCACTTCCTGTTTGGTTGCGTTCCATTATGCGCTCCATCGCGCCACTTCCGGTTCCTATGCATTCCACCATGCGTTCCACTCAATGAATTGCGCAGGTTTCAGTTCTCTGTGCTATCTGGTGATATTGCTCTACTATTTATACATTTTGGCAACAAACAAAGGATATACATCAGGTTTTCTCACATATATTGACATGTATACACAGCCTTCATACTGTGTTTTGGTCTGTGAGGAGAATTAAACCTGTTTCTTTCCTAATGTGTTCCACTATAAATATAACTGTATTGTATGCTTTACATTGTATGGACTTCACTTAGGGTGGTTATTTTTCATCCATTTTTACGGTCTGTTCCCCTCATAATATTACGTATACTTGTACTTTTGCAAATAGAACAGCCTCTAGACACCTCTTTCATGAGTGTCTGAATTCTGGATGGTGGTATTTTTGACCATTGGTCCATAAAAAATCCCCCTCAAGTCGGGGGACTGTGAAGGCCATTCCAGAATATTGTACTTCTCCCTCTGCATAAATGCCGTAGATTTTGAAGTGTGATAAGGGTTATTGTGTTGTTGGAATATCCAATCCCTGCTTAAATTCAACTGTGACTGATACTTAAACATTATCCTGAAGAATTTGTTAATATTAGGTTGAATTCATCCAACCCTCAACTTTAACAAGGGCCCAGTCCCTGAACTAGCCACACAGCCCCACAGCATGATGGAATTTCCACCAAATTTGGCAGTAGGTAGCAGGTGTTTTTCTTCGAATGTGGTATTCTTTCGCCATGCACAGTGCTTAATGTTATGACCAAATAACTCAAGTTTTGTCTCATTGGTACAAAGCACTTTGTTCCAAAATTACTGTGTTTTGTCTAAGTGAGCTCTGCAACTCTGTTTGTCTCTGTTTGTCGTATGAGTGTGGAAAGGGTTTCTTTCTCTTCCCCTTGCCATACAGATGTTCTTTGTACAAATTGTGCTGAATTGTAGAACACAGGTTATTGGAGGTGATCTTTGGGTTGTCTTAACCATTCTCACAATCCACATATGCCACTCCTGTATTTTTCTTGGCCTGTCAGACCTGAGTTCTTATGTGCCTGCGGCCTTCGATTTCCTGATTAAATTCCTTACAGTTTAAACTTTCCTTACAGTTGAAACTGACAGTACCTTGATTTGAGGATCCCCTACTGTCACTCTTCAGAGGAGAGTCAAAAAGAAGCACAACTTGCAATTGGACACACTTGCCTATGATGTTCAAGGCTTAACGAGCAAATGCAAACTATTTGGTGTTGCCAGTAATCCTTATTGAGCAGTTACATGTATTTAAATTAACAAAATTACAAGGATACCCAAATTCTTGCACAGCCAGGTTTTCACATTTGACTTAATTTCGTACAACTGAATACTGCTTCATTAAAAATCTTTGTTCGGAAAACACCCCAGTACACAGATGTTCCTTGGAAATGAAAGACGTAACACTGTTCAGCGATTGCGATTGAAACTTTCAGTATCTAGAATTGGTGTTTTCTGTTATGGTGTGAATAAAAAAAGAGATTTTCAGTGTAGAATGGTATAATATATGAAGCCATTTCTTGTAAATAGTGATGGGCGAATTTATTCGCCAGGGGCGAATTCCCGCGATTCGCCGCTGGCGAATAAATTCGCGAAACGCCAGCAAATATTCGCCGCCTAAAAATTCACCCAAAAAATGAGTCGCGCGTTGTTTTTGACGCGACGCGCCACGATTGACGAGCGCCTGAAGAAAAATTTTTTGACGCGCGACTAGTTTCGCTAATTTATTCACCAATTCGCAAATTTCTCTGGATATTCGCAAATTTTTCGGCGAGGCGAAACGCGTGAGATTCGCCCATCACTACTAGTAAACATCAGTACTAGAAGGAATTACAACTACATTGTGTAAGTACAATTAGATGTATTTAAACCTTAATTACTGCAGTTGTATAAGTCATGGCAAGGTTGTTTGCTAAGGAGTGAACTATGTAAAATAGACAGCGATAACAAAACTCTTTAATGCTTAAGAAGTTTCATTGATCTTAAATGGAGGCATATATATAATTAAGAGATTTGTTTGTTATCAATAAATCCCAATGTGAAATTGATGTTCATGGTATTTCAGGCTTTTACAACATAAAAAGATGTTATACAATAGAACCCCCATTTTACTTTTATCAGGGGACCAGGAAAAAATTATGTAAAATCAGGGAAATGTGTTAAAGTAATTTTTTCTTCAAGTGCTGAAAGGATATAAGCATAAGAGTCTGTTTTACTTTGAGATACATTATTTACTGTGTTAATAACAAAGGTTAAACATTACAGTGTTAATGTTACACTATGGGGGGCATGGGCAAGATTCTCTGTCACCCACACACACAACCTAAAGCAGTAAGTGATTGGTGCTGGACTGTATAAGGGGCAGACTTATTGGAACTGACCATTTACAAGTAGATCAGGCAGAATCTGGTTAGTATTTTAAACCTCTTTATTTCACAAATAACATTCATAGAGGAAAAAAAGCAGTTTTTGGGAACATCAGGACAAAATTTGGATGTAAAATCAGGGAAAACATGACTTAAAATCAGGGAAATGCACCCATTGATATGCATTATAAATTGGTGGAACCACACATAAAAAATGTAAAATGCGGGAAAACTTAAAATCAGGGGACTTAAAATCAGGGTTTCACTGTATTTAATATTGAGTTTTCAATACAGTAGCTGTGAAACAAAACTAAAATATTTATAGGTTCGACCACAAAGTGAATGTCATCCAAACTCTCTGTATTGAATATGAGTTACGCCACTTTTTTGGACCATTGATTTCTCAGTTTGAAAACATGCACAAAACAATTTAGACACTTAGGGGCAGATTTACTATTGGTCGAAAATTCGAAATTTAACCATGGGAATAGTTAGGGAATTAAAATCCTTTGAAATCGATTGGTCAAATCGTAGGTCGAACGATCAAATGATCAAATCGTTTATAATTCGATCAAAATTAGCCAAAGACACTTTGGTAGGTTGAAACTGGCGAACTAGGCAGTCGAATAAAAATAAAAAAGTAATTCGATAGTTGAAAATTCGTATGGATTTTATTCGAATTATTTGATTCATTAGATTCGAATGAATTTACAGAATTCACTGGTCGAAGTCACCTAATTTGCATATCTGAAATTCGAATTCTAATGTTTTTGATGAAGCCACTTTTGTTTGTGTGTTTGACACAGAATAATTAAACCCAGATATCCCACTTAACACAGAAAATTGTGTCACAGCATCACATCTAATTAAAGCGTTCACCATTAAGTGGCTAGTCCGGTACTTTTGAGATGTCAAAATCCAAAGATGCATTGCTAGCTTATCTGCATGTTCTGGGACTTGAATTGAGGAGTTATAAATTAATTCCCATTGGAGATGGTACATGGTATTTTGCAGATGATCCATTCATCTTGCTTCCTGCATAAATCCTTCCTATTTGGCACCTCAGTTATGTTGTGAATGCAACTGAATGCATCCATCGGCCCTGCAGTTTAGAACTGCAGGCTCAAACAATATTTATGTATTGGTTCCACAACATTCAGTGTTTAAAGAAGCAAGTGTCCTTAAAAAAGCTACTTGGCTTTTTAAATCCATATAATAATCATAATAAACCATGTAGTATTAAGAACAGGTCAAGGAAAGACAAGTGATTATTTGATTAGTGTAGCTATGTAAAGAATTGCATATTCTGATTGCAATGAAATGATTCCTCCACATTATGGTAACAAGTAGACTATACGAGGGCAAGAAAGTATTGCCGCCTTATGTAATAATATGCACTTAATTTGTGTTAATAAAATATAAGTACTATTGAGAACATTTTGAGTTTAATAAATAACCCCCTAAATATTGTTGGGACAATAAAAAATCAGGGGATGTAAAATTGAGGTTTCACTGTATTTAAATATACAGTACTTGGGTGAACATGGCCAGGTTATATTCTGCAGGTTTCTTGTGAAATGAAAGAAAATTTTAATTTCCCTGTATCTTGTAAATGCTAATTCTGTTTTGTACTAGTCCTAATCAAGATGAAGAATGGAATTTACAGATTATGGGAAAAGGCTGAGCTTGCCCTTATCAGGTTTGCCTTGTCTGCCCATATTCACTTAAACTCTCACTTGTATGTTTTGTTCACTCTTGTAGCTGTAGTTTCACTTTTGCTATTTCCATTGGCCATTTCCATTTAAATTAGTTCTGTATGCCTTCTTATATGAATAAGAATTGTTCATATTAAACCACAGGGCTGTTGTTTTCTGGAAAGAAATAAGAATAACCTTTTACAATATTATGGTAATTCACTTTTTTCCAGAATGGATATGGATGGAAATTGCAAACCCTTCCAAAAACAGTGGAAATTATGAATGCCTGTTTTGTGTGGTCAAGGCAGAACATAATTATTATTTTACCTATTATATATTTGCTTTTATATACTTATATATTTATATAGAGACTGGATGATGATAGACCCCTGAATCTAATGTTTTACCTCTAATAAAGTACTGCACCCTATTAATAAGTTAACTATTACTGTGCACCATAATAGAGCTCATTAATCAAAACTGAGACCGTTTTTTTGCACTTGGTGTCCTAAGGATTCTCACTCTGTATGCAGTGCTGACTGTGTGTGACAAAGCAGGAGGTGAATAGCTTGCTGGCCTCCCATGGAATACCCCTTAAAGTATGGATCATTCAAAATGCCTGCTTTTATTTAATTTATCCATCCCTAGGCACCACTTATACCTTATTATAGACAATGAACGAAAGGGCCAAGAAAAAAAGTATTTATGTTGTTTGAAAATTACATTATTGCTGCTGACCAAGGGGAGATGTCTGCTGCTAGAAAGCGTGCTTTACTCATTCACTCTCTGGGAGCAGAGCGACAGTGTATATTCTAACATTACCATCACTTGATGGAACTTATGAAACTGCTCTTACTGCTATAAAGAACTTTTTTGTGCCAATAGTAAATGTGATCAGCATAATGGCGAATCCACAGAACAATTTGTAGCAGCTTTGAGAGAGCTGGTTGTTACCTGTGCATTTGGGAATCTAACAGAGGAAATGTTAAGAGACCAAATAGTGGAAAAAACAAACTCACATCACATTAGAGAGAGACTGCACCTAGAACAGGATGTATCCCTTACAAAGGCTGTTACAGTTGCTTGCCAAATTGAAACAGCAGTGGCACAGGCTAAAACTCTGTCAGGGAACTGCTGGTGCTGAGGAAAGGGATTCACTGCAAATTCGTGCAGCTAATTCAAATAAAAAATACTGCTTCCGCTGTAGTTCAACACAACACACTGCAAACTATGCTACATGCCCTGCAAAAGCTGTACAGTGCTGCAAATGCTCAAAGTTAGGTCTGCCGTAGTTCTGCTAAAGATGTTTATCAACTCACTACTACAAATGTTAAAGTATTCATTGTGGGTAAAGCTGGTACATTTATTCCAGACAAGTTTATGTGCACTGTCAATATCAATACTGCTTCTGCTGACAAGGGGCACTCCATTAACTTGATGTTTGATACAGGTTCAGCTGTTTCTATACAACCAAAGAATATTTTTTGAAATACATTGCAAAAGATACAATTGTGGCACCTACCTGAGACTGGTCAGTTACTTAAAGTATCCAACCCCTGTACTTGGTTGCTTGCCATTGACAGTACAATTTGAATCAAACACTGCAAAATGTGACTTTTACATTGTGAATTCCACTATACTTGGAACGGATCTTTTTGCCTTATTAAACCTACAATTAGTAGATGGTCTCATTACTACAGCACCAGTGCCTGTCACACAACCTGTGTCTAAAATTTTACCACAAAGCAACACTTCACTGGGCTGTGCAAAAATCGTACACAAAGTTAAGTTGAGACCAGAGGTAAAACCAGTAAGCCAGAAATTGAGGCGATTGCCCTACTCTATAAGGGAGACTGTCTAATAGGAACTAAAGAAACTGGTAGAACAAGATGTGATTAAAAAATCAGAATCCTCCAAATGGGTTTCACCAGATGTAGCAATGAAGAAAACTGGAGGTATACAATTGTGTGTTGAACTCTGTGAACCTAATAAAGCAGTTGTTATGGATATTCATCCCTTGCCACACATAAAGGAAATATTTTCAGAACTCCGAGGAGCAAAATTCTTTTCTACTCTGGATGTTCAGAGTGCTTATCACGTATTTCTGCATGAGGAAAGCAGAGACCTCACTGCATTTATCACACATGATGGTTTGTTTCGGTTCAAGTGTGTACCTTATGGACTGGTTTCAGCAGCGAGTGCTTTGGAAAGACTGATGTCTTCTATACTCCATGGCATACCTGGTGTTCAGTACTACTTGGATGATATAATTATCTATGCTCCAACTATGGATCTTCATGACAAGTACCTAGAAAAGGTTCTGAAATGCACTGATTCTGCAGGACTGAAACTGAACTTTTCCAAATGTCACTACAGACAAACTCAGCTGTCATTTCTGGGTCATATAATTTCACAAGAGGCATTACTGCCGGACCCTGAACATGTCAAGCCTGTTACACAAGCACCTACATTTGATTACCAGACCTTACTGAGCGAATCCAAAAACTACCTGCACGGACCAAGGACTATGTGATGTAAAGAATGTATATTATTGCTTTAAGATGAGTACTGTTTCATTGCTATTGTTTATTACATTTGCCCAAATAATTTCCAACTATATGGGGAATATGTGGTGTTTATACAAATGGCCTGCAGAGGTCACTGTGCACATGA
>CM044442.1:102571885-102585679 GCA_024363595.1 Xenopus borealis
ATATATATATATATATATATATATATATATATATTGACATTATTATTTTGGGATCTCTACATAATACAGAAGAGATTGATTGATTTTTATTAGGGTAAAGCAGGAGAGTAGTTTGAGATCTGCACAGTATGACCATTAAAACAAGATCAATGTGCATTGTTGATTGATGTCAGCCAGTCTTTTAAAGTAGTTGGGGCCACTCATTGTGTCTAGCTAATATAATAATATGAACCCAGACCTGAATTAGTTTTCTGTCATGGTTCTGTGATTTTAACCTCATTGACCCAGCATGTCTCGATGACCTTAGTGGTTGCAGCGGAAGTCTGCCAGTTGAAGCTACCTCAGAGTTATATGCATTTATAGGTATGGTACCTGTTATCCAGATTGCTCAGGATCTGTGGTTTTCTAGATAACAGATCTTTCAGTAATTTGGATATTTACTGTATACCTTACGTATATTAAAAAATTATGTAAACATTACATAAACCCAATAGGGCTTCCACTGAGGAATAATTATATCTCAGTTTTGAACAACTACAATGTACTGTACAGAGAAAAAGGAAATTATTTTTGAAAATGTGGATTCATTGGATAAAATGGAATCCATGGTTGATGGCATTCCATAATTCAGAGCTTTCTGAATAACAAGTTTTTGGACACCAGATCCCATGCCTGTATAGCATAAACATATATGTGAGCTATCCATTTCTATATGCCATTTTTACATTTTGTACGAATTTGGTGTGATATTCCTTGTTAGAAGAGTAACATAATTGAATTAGAAGAAAATACCAGAAGATGTCAGGACACGGTGGTATGTTCTATGATGTCATATTTTAATGTTTATGGATTCAGTGTTTGCATGTGTTAGTGTTTGCCAAAAAACCCAGGCTAAAAAATGCCTGAAGCTAGAAAAAACATTGAACCAATAAAATTAAAAGCTTTAGCTTGTGTGTGTTGTGTGCTAGCAGAACCTTTTGGGAAATTCTGAAATCAACACAATGTTATAAAATGAAAAATATTGCATGAAAGGTTGCAGCAGCTGTATCTGAACTTTTAACATGCAGTGTTTTCAGGCTTATTTAAGTTTCAGGTTCACTTTAGCATGATGTGCAGTGTTGCCAGATAAAAAGCGGAAAATAGCTTGCACTGGAAACATACATGAATTCAAAGGGTAACCAGGGAAACTGGTTGATAGTGCCACTCATCAGAATGAAACACTTATAATATATTGTCCTTAAAAAGATCCAGACAATTCCTTTAAAGTAGTAGTAGGCGCAGTGCTCCTATATCAAGTAGCCATGTGTGAAGACAAACTGAATATACATAGGTGCAATGCATGCTGTAAATAATGAAGATGGAATCAGAACTACTTGAGATATGAAACTGGTTTTATAACCCTAGAAACTTATTTTACATTGCACATTAAACATCACATTTGTGGGAAAAAATTGTGTGTGAAATTGTGGGAAAAATTGTTGCTAAGACAAAAAAGGTTACCAAAAGAAAATTTTTTCACTCGCATAAAAAATGTACTCCATTTTGCAAATGTGTTTGTAGTTTTGCACATTTTTTGGCAATACAGTAGATTGAAGACCAATATACTAGCCATCTAATTCCTCTATGTGTCATCTTTTTTTCTGTAGTTTGCAAATGTTACATACTCCATGTTCACTGCCTATATTAGATTTAGTCTGTGGGGCCATTGAAAAGTGACTTGGAGCACAGTACTTAGGCTAGAGTGTAGTGTTGCCCTACACTAGTAAAAGTGCTGTGTTTGATTCAGAAACACTCGTATTACACGGCAGATAGCAGATAAGCTCTGTAGAACATAATGTTAACGTCATGCATAATTTATCCTCTGCCATATAGCAGCTTGTTTATATGAACTACAGTAGTGTTTCTGAAGCATACAGATCAGTTTTACCAGAGCAACACTACATGATATTTTCATTACTTTAAAACATTTTAATTTTTTTGGTGTTACTGTTCCTTTAAGTAAATCTGTCTCCCTATTCTTAGGCTTTGTTTTTTGATGAGGTTCTACAGTTGCCTACATGATATATTTGAGCTTTCTATCAAATAACACAATGCCTGTTTGTAAAGATATATACAAGTATAAGACTCATTATCCAGAAAGCTCAGAATTACAGGTAGACCATCTCCCATAGACATAATTTTAAACAAATAATTCTAATTTTTAAAAAATGATTTACTTTTTTTAAATAATAAGGTACCATGTACTTGATCTCAACTAAGATATACAGTAACTAATGCTTATTTGAGGCAATATTCTGCATAACTGGTCCTGTTATAATGGACTTCATGAATATTGGTGAAAGAGACTAAAAGGTATCCAAGCAAGCCTTTGGAAACATGGCTATGCAAAACAAAAGAAAGGTTTGGAAGACAGTTGGTGTCACTAAAACAAACTAAGAACAGAGTCATCTTCCCCAACTAAATACATGTAAAGTGTGCTGACCATCTCCAAGGAAAACTAGTTTAACAGGAATTAATTAAACCAGGATGATGCAGGATGCAGTGTACAGTGGCACCTAATGGATGGTATTCAGTATAGTACATTACTGTAGTTCAATGGATGCCTATGGGACTTGAAGGATCTTATGGTATACAGTGACTACTACTAGACAGTGTTTCATCCTGGTTACAGGATGTGTACAAACAAACTGTAGTGGGCTACTACCTGGTTGCCATGGAGGGCAAAGGGCTATAACTGGAAGCTCTTACATGTGGTGTACACACAGAAGAAGAAACCAAGGAAGAAGGAACAGGTGATATATCTGGAGAAATACCTTTAAGGATAGCCACCTAGACATAACTCTATATGCACTCACACCAAGACATTAGGTTAGAGTAGTTAGCACATACCTTATAAGCATTGTATGTTGTATGCTTCCTTCCTTAAGGGATTTTATTTACACTGTGATAGCTTGTATCTGTAGTCGTTAATTGTAGGAAGAATAAACTTTTATGTTCATAAATTACCAGAGTGCTTTATTTGTTATGACAAAGATAGAAATATATGCTGGTCCAGAGTTAAAGGAAAGCCTGACAGGTAATAGTTGCAAACCCGGTATTTAGGGGGGCTTTATATAATGGTTCATGGTCAAGAAAGGCCTGACAGGTTATAGTCAGAAACCCAGTATTTAGGGGGGCTTTTTACAGGTCCCAATACTGGTTTTTGTTTTCATGATCACTTCCCTTGAAAAGGTTTCTGGTTTTGGATACATTTTAAAAATAGGGTTCTAACTAGTAATAGGCAAATTTATTCACCAGGCACAGCACATTCCGCATTTTACAACGTGTAAATTTTTTGTGAAACTGCTGCAAAAATGAGTCTGCAACAAAAAAGTTGCATGTGTAAAAATTGTTGCATGCCGAAATTAATCTGACACCTTTGACTTTAATGTATTTGAACTAAAAAGTCACACTTCAATGAATTTTTCAATATTTCTTGATTATTTTCTGAGTTTTGCAAATCTTTCAGAAAAGCTGATGTAAATGGGACAGATTTGCCCATCACTAGTTCTAACCCATAAGATTATACATGTTTTATTCTGTTAGTCTTTCCAGTGAAAAGGTATCCAGGCACTTTCAGTATCCCCATATTATCTGATCAGGGAAACACAAGATCAGTTTAAAAAAAAAATCAGAAAACTCTGTGGAGGGTGGAATCAATAATTTTATAGAGATGCACAGTATTTGCACACGCCAGTGTTCTCAGTGTATCTACAGTTGGATTGTACAAAATTTACAGAGGAGCACAGGAATTTCAAATACGCTCTTTTTTAATATACAGGCATGGGATCCATTATTTAAAAAAAACCATTTTCCAGAAAGTTCTGAAATATGTCACAACCATCTTCCAAAGACTCCATATTAATCAAATAATTATTTTTCTTAAATTATTTCCATTTTCTCTGTAATAAGAAAACAATACCATGTACTTGATCCCAAGCAGACTTCTAATATGGAGATCCAAATTATGGAAAAACCCCTTATCCAGAAAATTGAGAATTCTGGATAATAGGTTCCACACCTGTTTTGCAGAACAGAAGAATTCCCTTAGTTGGTTCATCCCTAGTGCTTAACTAGATTTTGGGTACTGTGTATAAGATCTGGAGCATGTTCATAAGTGTGCATTAGATGGGAGCTATTCCCTGTATAAATTAAATTAATATACAGCATTGCTTAAACTTGTAGATTTTGACATTTTTACTTAATCAGGTCCTTATTGGCCCAATGGATGTACAGCTATTGGATCAATTGGAAAGCCATAATCCAGAGAGCTCAGCATTATGGGAAGCCCATCTCCCAAAAGTCTCCATTTTAAGCAAATAATTGATATTTTTAAAAATGATTTCTTTTTTCCCTGTTGTAATGAAACAGTACCTTATACTTGATCCTAAGATATAATGTATCCTTATTGGAGGCAAAAAAAAATTTAAGGTATGGATATCCAAATTACAGAAAGACTCCTTATCTGGTAAACCTCTGGACCCCAGCAACCTAGATAACATGCATTTTGCATCTGTTGCATAGTACAGGTAGTACAGGTACCTGTTATCCAGAATGTCTGGGACCTGGGGTATTTCAGATAATGGATCTTTCCATAATTTGGATCTTCGTACCTTGTCTGCTAGAAAACGATGTAAACATTAAATAACCCCAATAGGCTGGTTTTGCTTTCAATAAGGATTCATTATATCTTAGTTTGAATCAAGTACAAGGTACTGTTTTATTATTGCAAAGAAAAAACTTTATTATTTGGATAAAATGGAGTCTATGGTAGACCTCCTTTCCGTAATTCAGAGCTTTCTGGCTAATGGGTTTCCAGATAATGGATCCTATACCATTCCCTCTGTGTGATGTATTAGTTAATATTACTGTGGATCTGTATTGAAGGGATCTATAAGTCTTAAGGACAATGCCTTTGCCTGTTCATTCAAACCTCAATATATACTGTATGTCATACAGGGACCATTGTTATACTTGTTGGGATATCACATTGTTTGTTAATATTTACTAGTAAAGTAAGATGTTGCATTTGGTGGAGCATTAGCTTTTGAAATGAGAATCAGAACTGATTGATGATGCAGCAGTCGAAAATGTCCCAGAAATAATTCCACTTCATAATTGAACATAACCATATGTAAGCTGAAAGTCAATTTTCTTGCAAAGTGTGATTTGTGATATTGACGTTTGTGTCTGTGGATTGCCCAGTTACTACATTTTAAATATACTTCCCTAACCAACCCATAACTTTCCCAGATACACAGAAGTCAATATCAACAGTTTTTATGCGACCGATGCGAGTAATTCCGAATGAAATATTAGTACGCATTTGGTTATTTTTCTTTCTGACAAAATCTGTCTTGCTGATGTTTCTTCTGACACACCAGTAACTAATCATTCATTGACAATTATAAGAAAATTTATGATGTTGTTAGAAGGAATACTAATTCTGTTTTTACTTAAACACAACATGCAGTGAATCATTTTGATGTACTTATTGTTGTCTCAGTAACATTGTAACAGTGACCTTGTACATCTAAATAGTTCAGGCTTAAATGTAATACATGCATTGTATCTGTTATCAGGAAACTCTTTATCCAGAAAGCACTGAATTACAATAAAGGTCATCTCCCATGGACTCTATTTCAATCAAATAAGGCAGATTTTTAATGGGATCCATTATCCTGGAACCAGTTATCCAAAAAGCTCCAAATTACAGGAAGGTCTTCTACTATAAACGCCATTGTATCATATTTAAAAAAATATTTAGTTTTTGTCTATAATAATTAAACAAAACCATGTAACTGATTCAACCAAAGATTGAATGAATACTTATTGAAGTCAAACAAGCTTATTGAGTTTATTTATTGTTTAAATAATTTTTTTAGTAGATTTCCATTTTCTGGAAAACCCCAGGTCCAAAACATTCTGGATAACATATCCCATACCTGTAATAATAAAATATTATCTTGTAATTGATCCTAGGATGTAATTAAATTTTATAAGAAGGAAAAAATCTACTGGATTTAATTCATATTTAAATTATTTTTTTGTAAACATATCTGTAGGGGACAAGAGAAATCTTTCTCCTGTTTTTCTGCCTGTGACATCATCCAGTCCAGTTATAGGCTGGAGAGGGATCCGAATGTCTGGGCTCCCCAGTGCATCCTTGGGAGAAAGGGTGTGCCTTACTTTGGAGCCAAAAGAACAATGTCTTCAGGAGAGCTGAAGAGAGCCAGCACGAGTAGCTGTAAGACTGTCAAGTACAGAGAAGCTGTTAACTCTGTGGTATCTGTGGAGGTACAGATTGAGCCCAGCCTGTCACCTGCCAAACTGCTAGAAACTCAGAAGGAGAAATGTGCCACTGTTGAGATTGATCCTGTTGCAGAGCTGCCTGTAATCTCCAGTGTGACTGCCTCTGAGAGCATCCCAGTGAATGAGCCACCCAAGGGAGGATACTGGCAAGGATACAAGCGTGGGGCTACAAAGTGAAGACTTTTGTATTTACCTGCTATGTGGAAGCTACTGCTAAATTCCAAAGGAAGAGGTACTTTTGGGAATAAGCAATAAGTCATTTAGGTAGTGTCCCACGTGTACCCAGTGTAGGAGTGCATGGTGTATTAGTTTGCCCAAGTTTTACTGCAGTTTACATAAAGTTTATATTTGTTTCATTTGCAAACTGTAGTAGTGCTCTTGTTTATTTATAATTCTTATTCCATGCATTGTGCAGCTACTCACATATTTATAGATATTCTGTTTTGAAGAGGTAACATACCTTGTGCCTTGTTCAACATTAGTTCGGCATATAGAGCTTTATTCTGAACATAGTATTTTTATTTATTTATTTATTTATTTTAATCCAAACCATAACCATAAAGGCTACATCTATTTAGTATCTCTTGAGGCAAGCTACTTATTAATTTTTTTCTGTAGCTTATTGCTCCTTTCCTTGGCCATTTACTGCATATGATGCACATTTAATAGATTTTGTCACAAACAATCATGAAAAAAATGGCTATTTATATATTTAACAAGGAACAGAATGTGATGCATCTAAATGTCACATTTACAAGATTGATACATTTAAGTGGTTTAAATGATCATCAGTAGAATGCAAACTAAAAATATTAATTATTATGCCACCACACAGGAAAGTTTCAAATGATGACAGAAGGTGAAGTGCCTGTTTAAAACTATAAAAAGGTTATTCATAAAGTTTTTTTGATACTTTAAAAATAATTATGTGCATAAATTAGGCCTTTCAGTATTTTGTGGTTTATTCTCTAATTCTTTAACAGGAGATAAGGACAGCACAGCTCTGAAATACCCGATGCTGCACTGTGCACTTTGTGCTGTAATGAACACATTGCAGACTTGGGCAGAAGTCCTTCTTAAATTGGCATTAAGGGTGCTCTTGCTGATTAATGAGCATACAAAGTAAATGCAAAGTTAAAAAGAATTAGAGAGATCTTCCTCTCTCTTCCATTTTCCTATATCGATTGCTTCTTTTTTTCTCCACAAACTCTCCAGGTCTTATTAATTTTTAAAATAAATTTGATAATGGGTTAACAAGAAATATTATGTAAAACAAAGGTCTTTGTCACATTTTCTTACTTGGTATTGTCTGAACCTAATCTATGATTGTTAATAAACACCCACCCAGATTTAGTAAAGCAGCAACCAAGAATGCAATAGAGAAGTCCATTTGTAGACCATAGTATAGAATACTTCGCTAATGTTGGGCAAATAAATTTGAATAAATAACGCATTTCGTGTGCCCACAAAAAAAAAATCACAAAACTGTGACAAAAATATGCATCCACAAAAAATAATTGGTGTGCATCTAAATCGTCGCATGCATAAAATTGTCATGTGTTAGAATTATTCAGACGCCCGTTGATTTCAATGCATTTGGACAAAATAGTTGTGTGTATAAAAATTGATGCTCATGTCAAAATTGTTGCGCGCCAAAATGATTTTAATGCCTATTGACTTCATACATTGCATGAATTTTTCGCTACTTTGTAAATATTCCACAATTTCACAAATTTTCTGGTAAATTAGCGATTTTTTTTTTTTGGTAAATTTCCTCAGCGAAGTGAAAAGCCACAGATTCGCCTATGACTATACTTAGCCCAAATAATTTGCAATTGTCTGATATGATGCACAGGGCTATGAAACCTGCACAGAATTGTGCAGAAAAACTGACCCCATTCAGGATGTACCACCCTTACTGGGGTTTAACATATAGGCATTCTAGGCAGCTTAGTGCCAAATGATATTCAGTTTTGATTAATTTAAGGTTATTCATTTGGGATTAAAATATATGTAGGTTACATAGAGTCTTAATGGGATAAATATATTTGAATCATTAATAGGAAGGAACAAGAAGTCCTCGTGGATGAAAACTTAGCTGTTCTAAGCAATGGCAGTCAACAAAGACAAGGGTTAGTTGTGGTACAGTAGTAAGATATTGTCATTTATTAAAAGAGGTGTAGAGATACAGAAGAGTAGGGTAATTCTTCAATGTTTGAATCTCACACCCCCAAAAGGGACTTTCTTGAGTTATCAAGAAAGCCAGGTTAGGCAGGGGTTGATTACACTATAGATGAGACATTTTACATACTGCTTGCTCCCAACAACTCAGTGATTTATCAGTCGTGCCAAATATATACACTGTTTTAGGGAATGAATGTCCTTGTATTTTTCCAGCAATATGCTGGTAGCATATTTCTACGGCAACACACAATTACCCACTTACACACTGACTCTCCAACAGGTCGGCCTGGTCACTGACTAGAGTGATCGGCCACTCTACAAAATACAGGAACAGTTTAGACACCAGGACTCAGAAGGCCAATTCAAGTGGGGTGAACCCCTGCAACTTTTTTCATCAGATGTCAGATGTATTCATCAGTGTATTTCTAACCACTCATATGCCAATGAACAAACCCTACCATATTTTTACTTTCTCTTTATCTAAAAAATGGAATCCATTCAGCTAATGTACAAATTATAGTTCACACTGTTACCTTTATGCAGGGCTAGAAGTAGGGATAGGCAGAAGAGGTATGTGCCTAGGGTGCAAGGAAGTGGGGTGCCAAGCATGTGCCTCTTCCACCTACCCCTGGTCCAGATCCTTGTTCCACCACCTGCACTTCTCTCCAGTGCGCCTCTGTGCATACTCCCCCCCCATGCAGGCTTAAGCATTGTCCCTTCACACATACGCCAGGGAGGGAGCAAAGTGGCTGACTGGGTTGCATAGGGCCTGCCATTAGGTACATCATTACTTTAGCTATAGCTCCCCTTAAGATATTGTAGATAAGTCATGCCTGATTAAAGAGGTCTTTTTAACTCTATACATGACACCAAGGGGCAGATTTATCAAGGATTCAAGTTTGCAGGTCGATCCACTTGTCGATTCACCTGAATTTTAAAAAATCAAATTTTTTAAATGTTTCAATTTGTTCTTTTTTGTTTCGAGTTGATGGGAGGTTTTAGAAACTCCCATAAACTCCAAATTCGACCCTAGATAAATTTTCCCCCAGGTGTGAAGGGATTTTCATTAATTTATTTATAAATTAATTAAATATAAAGGGCTTTCATTTTATTTTTCACCTTATTTTTTCTCATGCACTCTGTATTTTGGCAGTTACTGAACCCAGACATTATATCAATTTGTCCTTACATTTTAATTCTTCTCCCATCTGCTCTTTCCTTGATTTATAATTACAAAAACACATTCAGTAACAATGGTAACATCAAATAAAAATTTCCAATTATTTCTCTTCCTAGAAAATCTGCTTCAATTACATTCAGTCTTTTCACCTGCCATCAATAAAACTGCATTCATTTCAATATTCATTGTGTAGCCTGACATTTATTGTAGCTGGAGTTTTTAGATCATATACTGTTTAATTATTTAAATCTGACATTTTTATAAAGTACACATTAAACTTAATGTCATATGAAAGTTGATTAATGGAGCCTGTACAATTGACTCTAAATAAACTCCATTCTCTTATATTCTTTTCTATTACATTAGAGGGTTGTACCTAAGTTTTGATGCTTAGCTACCGTTTAATGATTTCAGAGCTGATAGTTAAATATTTTCAAGCTCATGTCTTAATTTTCATTGTTTGCTTAGATAATTCCTGAGTGCTCATTCAGTCTGAGGTTTAAGCCACAATATATAGTAAAACCGACTCAGTACTGTTTCAACCTACTACACTAGTGATGGGCGAATCTCCCGAGATTCGCTTCGCCGAATTTTTCGCGAATTTCTAGAGAAATTCGCGAAACGGCGAAAAATTCGCGAAACGAGTCGCGGGACGATTTTGTCGCGTGGTTTTCGTCGCGTCAAAAGCGACGCGCGACTTACGCGCGACTCGTTTTCAGCGAATTTTCGGCAAGCGAAATTTCGCTGGTGATTCGCGATTTTATTCGCTAGCGGCGAATCGCGGGAATTCGCCGCTAATTCGACCTAGGCGAATAAATTCGCCCATCACTATACTACACTAATCTTTGTAAGAAACTTAAAGGTCACTAAAGTTAACATCCCTAATCTGTACAACAAATAGCAAGTTCTATGTTACTGTGCACAAATATGACAGTTTGTCCAGTTTTGTCTTAGGACCTGGGAAAATAGTCAGTTTCAAGAGATGGCCCTGGTTGGTGTTTACAAATGTTTTTCATCTGTTACTACAGATACATTGAATATTGAATGATTATTTCCACTTACTGCAGTCTGATTGGCCAGATAGCCCTTTAGTAAGGGTCAAAGGGAAAATTATAATTTTGAAATTCAATTTTTTTTATTTTTTTAGTGAAATTTGACTAGGGAATAGTTAAAATTTGGTTAGAGTTTAAAAAAAAAATGTAACTCAATTTTCAAAATTTATCATACACTGGCCGTTTAAGAAGTTAAATTCAACTATTTGCCAACTTAAAGCTGCCGAATTGCTATTTTATCCTATGGGAGACATCTTGGGATAATTTTTTTTAAATAAACTGCAGTTGGTCAACGTTTAGTGAAATTGAATATTGTCACTTTAACACTTGATAAATATAGCCTGAAATAATCATTGTTTCAAAAACAAACAATAAAAAACCTAATATTGTTGAGATTTTAAGTTGATTCAATGATTGTTGTCCCTAGGGAACTTACATTTTTATTTGTTTAGAAACAACACTATTAATGCTCCAATCAAAAATTTATCTTGGATATGTATTTAGCATATTTTAAATCTAATTTTGCTGTAGCTCTTTCTGAAATGATGATGAATAATTTGTATTCTCTGTCTACATGCCTAGAATTAGGGATGAAAATGAATTGTAGTTTTTGATGATTAGATTCTTGTTAAATTGTGTTTTCATCTTGTTGGCCTTATCAAGCCAGTGTGGAAAAATAAAATTGATTGTATTAAAATATGCTTTACATTGATACCGCTCAGTCAGTTTTTTTAGATACCTGCAGATACGCCACTTCATCTCCCAGACATTCCTACAAAGTGAAACTCGCCTGCCAGCCCCAACATATTTTGAGCTACTATGTAACTCTTCAGATCAGGATACCCACTTGATATCATTACTCTATAACAAGCTAGTAGTGGATAACACCACATTCCAGCAAGCCTATATGACAAGATGGGAGGAAGATCTGCAAGAGGTGATCACGCCAGCGAAGTGGCAGATTATCTGGAATAAGGCTAGTAAGGCATCAATATGTGCAAAATTAACCAAAAAGGCATACAAATTGATATTTAGGTGGTAGTACACCCCCATGAGGCTAGCACATATATTGAACAATACTCTATCTCCACAGTGCTTTGGGGGATGCGGAGAGAGAGGCACATTCTATCACATGTGGTGGACCTGCACATTAGTTAAAGAATACTGAGATATGGTAGCTCACAAACTCTTCAAACACAATATCGAACCAGACCCAGTATCAAACCCTGAAAGCCCCAGAGTCCAACAAATTGGCAACACACATACTGACAGCTGTGAAAACACCCAGAGCAGCTCATTTGAAAAGTACCTCCCTACCGAGCCAACAAGCTCTCATTACCAAATTTAAATGGGTCAAAACAATGGAAACAATTAGAGCATATGTACAAGGCATGGGATAAGATAACAAGCTGTTGTGGAATACAAAACGGCCCAATCAGCACCAAAGTGATCTGTGGGATTGATGCTTCAATCATCTCTTTTTTCAACCCCCCTAACCCATCGTCCCGGTCCCCCTTATAATTCACACAACACACATAATGGGCAGTCACAATAGCAAACATTCGAAGGAACATGAGTCATAGTAACAGAATAAATGATACCAAAATGTATATGTTTGACTGTGTAAATGGAACAGAATAAATTATACTAAAATGTATATGTTTGACTGTGTAAATGGAACTGAACCACCATTATGTACTCGCTACATAATAATTGTTAATGTTCAAAACTAGTGATGGGCGAATCTACCCCGTTTCGCATTGCCGAAAAAATTTGCGAATTTCCAGCGAAATTCGTGAATTGGCGAAAAAATTCGTGAAACGAGTTGCGGCATGTTTTCATCGCGCGAAGCGTTGCGTCAAAAACGAAGTGCGACTAGTTTTTTTTCACAGGCATTTCGCAAATTTATTCGCCAGCGCTACGCAATATGTTGGTGCTAAAGAAATACATATTATTATTATTATTATTATTGAATAATAATCGTGAATTTCTAGAGAAATTCGCGAATCGGCGAAAAAATCGCGAAACGAGTCCCGGGACGCTTTTGACGCATGTCGCGTCAACTTTGATGCGCGTCGCGTCGTATCATTTTCGGCGCGCCTTGCGTTGTTTTTTGACGAAATTTCGCCTGGCGAAATTTCGCTGGTGATTCGCGAATTCGCTGTGAATTCGGCCCTGGCGAATAAATTCGCCCATCACTAGTGGCCTGAAACTTTGTACAGTGGTAATGTAATTAATTATCCATGCAAGGACTAAACATAGATTGTCATCCCTTCCTTTGATTTAATAAAATCTCTTCTATGAATGGGAAATTTGTCTACATTGTAACTGTCCTTTGTTAAATTCTCCTAATTGTTGGTTTTAAGCTTGAAATACTGGCAAGGTAAGCCACTGAAAGAACGTACCCATCTGGTGTGTATTGCCTAGGGGCCTTTGATGTGCCATGGTCAGCTTTTGCAAGAAGCCATCTGTTGTGAAAAATACAAAACTCCTTCCTATCTATTATTCAATTTTATGACATACCTGTTGATTGTTTTAAATGTAGAACAGTAACATAGTAGACAAATATACTGTATATATTTTTCAGGAGAATACAGTGTAAATAGTGATGGGCGAATTTATTCGCCAGGGGCGAATTCCCGCGATTCGCCGCTGGCGAATAAATTCGCGAAACTGGCAAAAAAATTCGCAATTTCTCTGGAAATTTGCGAATTTTTCGGCGAAGCGAAACGCGGCCGTTTCGCCCATCACTAAGTGTAAAGAGAGAGAGAGGGGGGCTATTTATCAAAGGTCGATTTTTATAGTTGAATTATTTTTTTACTCTAATAAACTCAAAGGTTAGTTATGAAAAAACTAAAATATCTAAAATTTGATTGAATAGGAATGACTGGAAAATTTGAACTGAGTTTTCCTCTGGAAAAAAACTCAAATATCAGGAAGGCTATTAACATCTTCAAATGGTTCAACGGGTAGGGATGGCGCAAACTGTTCGCCGGCGAACTTGTTCGCGCGAACATCGGCTGTTCG
>CM044442.1:102642237-102654930 GCA_024363595.1 Xenopus borealis
TGGCCTCCTTGTACCTTATAAATGATTCGGCTGTCCCAGCTAACATGAAAGCCTTAAAAGTACGTCTTTTCTTACCCACCTCAACGCCAACACTTCTAGTGAACCAAAAAGGTTTTGCTTTGCAATGATGTTCCTTGCTTACAAGCGGATTATACTGACATGTATATTTATCAAGCAGCATTTTAAAGAGTTCCCATTTTTGCTCAGTGTTTAACCTTGTGAAAAGCATTTCCCACTTAATATGTTGCAGAGATGCCTTTATACTGTCAACGTTTGCACGCCTGAAGTTCAATGTTTTAGTTACTCCCTTATAGAATTGCTTCTGCAACAGAATCTCAAAGGAGACCATGTTATGATCACTATTCCCTAAATGCTCACCCACACAAATGCTCGAGATGAGTTCAGTATTAATAGTTATTACAAGATCCAAAAAAGAGTTAATCCTAGAAGGTCCTTGGACGAACTGGGATTAAACGTTGTCATTTAGCATATTTACAAACCTACTAGCTTTTTCTGTCTTGGCAACCCCATTACCCCAGTTAGTGTCTGGATAATTGAAGTCCCCCATAATAACTTGATCTAGTTGTGAAGCCGCTTCTATTTGTAAAAGTAGCTGGGCTTCATACTCTTCACTTATACAAGATTGTTTATAGCACACACCAAAGAAAATTTTCTTTGTAACCTTTTGCCTAGTCAGAATCTCTACCGAGAGGGATTCCACACCCTCACCAGTGCCAGCAATTGGTATTTCTTTAGTGCATGGCTTTAATTCAAGCTTTACATACAAACACACTCCTTCCCCCCTTTTTAAACCCTTTGTCCCTCCTAAAAAGGGTGTAACCATTTAAATTCACAGTCTAGTCACATGTTTCATCCCACAAGGTCTCAGTGATACCAATTATATCAAAATTTTTAGAGCATGCAATTAATTCTAGGTCTCCCATTTTAACTGACAAACTTTGTGCATTTGCCAGCATACAGTGGAGGTTACTACTCTTACTTTTTAAATGTGCATTACTTTGAGGAGAATTATATGTTAAGTTATTAATAGTCTGTTTTCCTTGTAAAAAAAGGACCTCCTTAGCTGGTAAATAGTGATGGGCGAATGTATCCCGTTTTGCTTCGCTGAAAAATGTGCGAATTTCCAGCAAAATTCGCAAAACGAGTCGTGGCACATTTTTGATGCGTCGCAGCATCTTTTTGGCGCAGGCCTCGTTTTTTTTTATGCCAGCGAATTTTCAGCAGACGAATTTTCGTGGTGTTTCGAGAATTTATTCGCGCCTGGAGAATAAATTCGCCCATCACTACTGGTAAACTGTATGCCCCCTCACCCCCCCATGACCCCTTACTAATCCCACTACCCCATTTACCCTAGCTTGCCCATAATTCTTTCTCTCACCCATCAACCACTTGCCTAGTTTAAACACTCCTCTAACCTCTTGGTTGTTCTTTTCCCCTAGCACAGAGGACCCCCTTCCATTGAGGTGTAATCCGTCACAACTGTATAGGTTGTACCCCAAGGAAAAATCAGCCCAGTGATCTAGGAACCCAAACCCTTCCTTCCTACACCAAGATTTGAACCACGCATTTAGCTGCCTAATCTACCGCTGTCTCCCTAAACTTGCACGTGGCACAGGCAAAATTTCCAAAAAAAAAAATAACATTGGAAGACCTTAGCTTAATCTTAGAGCCTAAATCTCTGAACTCACTCTTTAATATCTTCCATCTACTACCATTTATCTTGTCATTAGTATGGACATGTACTGTACTAAGACCGTTCAGTCATGCCCAACCACATCCACTAATTTGTCTACCCAATCAACCACATGCCAAACCCTGGCACCAGGTAGACCGCAAACTGTTTGATTGTAGTGATCAAGAACAACCGATTACCCTATCCACTTTCCTAGTTATTGAATCCCCTACAACCACAATTTGCTTAGGTCTGACTCTGCTCTCCTCCCCACCACTATTAGAGAAACTGGTCTCCCAGCTGTTAGAGAGATTAGCCCCATCTAGAATTGCCAATCCAATCTGGCAAAGCTGTTGGAATGTATAAACCCAGGATCAGTCTCCCTTTTCCTTTTGACCACCTCAGATTTTCTATCACCCAGCTAGCTGCTGCTGTTCTGTTCCCCCTAAACTATCTAACCCCACAAGGTCCTGCTCGGTGAGCAAGAGACTTCTTTCAAGATTGTCAATTGACTGCAATGTTGCAAATTGCTAGTGCTCTAACTCGAGTCTCAAAAGTGGTAATTTGCTCACATCCACCACAGAGGTAAGTATTTTCCAAATATGTATACATATGGCAGACTGCACTGGAGTCCCAGGGGTTCTATTTATACAGTCTGTTTTCCTTCAGTTTGAGGGGGTGGGGTTTGATTAGTTGCACCTGAACAAACAAACTGAAGTGCAAAAGTAAAGCAGGTTATGGCAAACTTGCTGTAAAGCACAATATCATGCCAAACTTTGCTATTTGGCACCACATACAGAAAAAAATATAAAAAAAATGAAACCATAGTATTTAAATATACCAACTTATAACCTTTAATAACTTTAATAACTTTAAATAACCTTTAATAACAAATACTTATCCTTTTCAGTTGATTTGTTTGTTTTTAGTTGCTTTTAGTGATGGGCAAATCTCCCGCGATTCGCTTCGCCGAAAAATTCGCGAATTACTTGAGAAATTCGCGAATCGGCGAAAAATTCGCGAAACGAGTCGCGGGACGGTTTACGACACGTCGCGTCATTTTTCGTCGCGTCGTTTGTGACGCGCATTGCGTCATTTACGACGCGCGACTCTTTTTTTGGCGAAATTTCGCTTGGCGAAATTTCGCTGGTGATTCACGAATTTATTCGCCAGCGGCGAATCGCGGGAATTTGCCGCAAATTCGGCCCTGGCGAATAAATTCGCCCATCACTAGTTGCTTTTTCCAGTCAGCAGCCTGTTTGAAGCTTAACAGTAAATATTTTTAAAGGAATTGTTCAGTATAAAAGTAAAAACTGGGCAAATAGATAGGCTGTGCAAAATAAAACATGTTTTCAATATAGTTAGTTAGCCAAAATGTATAAAGGCTGGAGTGACTGTAAGTCTAATATAACAGAACAGAACACTATTTCTTGCTTTTCAGCTCTCTTTTGTTTACACTGACTGGTTACTCTGGTTACCAGGCAGTAACCAATCAGTGAATTGAGGGAGGGCCACATTGCTCATAACTGTTGCTTCTGAATCTGAGCTGAATGCTGAGGATCAATTGCAAACTCACTGAACAGTTATGTCCCATGTGGCCCCCCTTCAAGTCGCTGACTAACTCAGATTTAGAGAGCTGAAAAGCAGGATGTTGTGTTGTATTCTGTTATGTTACACATCTACTCACTACAGCCTTTATACATTACGTTTTTGGCTAACTAACTATATTAGAAATATTTTTTTTTGCACAGCCTATCTATTTACCCTGTTTTTATTTTTACCCTGAACTGTTCCTTTAAAGTTTGCTTTCAAAAGGGACTGAAATATAATGTGTTGCTTAATATGCAGCATGGCGCAAAGCAAACACGAAAGGTTTCTGGATGGTCAAAGAATATATGAATACTACTGTAAAAATAAAAGTATTAAAAAAACTGAAGATTGAACAACATTCTGTCATAAAACATGCTGCATTTACAAGGTTATATCCCACTGATGTCCTTTTTAAAGTCCTGACCTCCGTATCACTGAGATTCTGCACTAAATTTTAATATTGAGTTAAATATCAAGCAAGCCTGTCCCCAGGCTCCCAACACTGGCAGCAGCTGCTTTTACACACTTGATTGACTTTGATTAAAAATATTAACCATGGATTCCTATATTGCATCCAATATATTTATATATTGATTTTTTTTTTCCTTTTTATAATGGCTAGAACAGGGGTGCCCAAAAGGTAGATTGGGATCTACCAGTAGACCTTTAGCTGGTGATCAGTAGATCTGAAGATATTGTCAAGAAACTGCTTTTTTAAATTGCCCTCCCTTTATTTAAGCTATTTATGTTTAGGTTACATAAGAAATAGTTAAATATAGCAATATAAATTCTCTCATAAATCAATATAATATTTAAGGAATATTTTCGATGGAACAGAATGCTAACAATGCTTTTATCGATGTAGATCATAATGGGACAACATCACTAAGGGGCTGATTTACTAAGGGTCGAATTAAAATTTGAAGAAAATTCAAATTTCAACAATTTTAATTTCAAAGTAATTTTAGGCTACTTCGACTACAGAATAGCCCAAAATTCGATTTGAATTGAAAAAATTTGAATATTCAAATTTTTGAATTTGACTATTCCCCAGCTTTAAAGCTGCCAAATTGCCATTTTAGCCTATGGGGGACCTCACAGAAAATATTACCAAGTTCTGAGAATTCGAAGGATTTTGGTGAAAATTGTTCGATTCGATCACATGATTCGAACAATTTTGACCCCCCAAAATAATTAGAGGGTCGAATTTCGAAGTATTTTCCACTTCAAATTTTGACCCTTAGTAAATCAGCCCCTAAAAGTAGACCTCGATGCATTTCACCCATTAGATTTACCCACCAGATACGGCCCACCAATAAATCCTAGGAAGCATTTTAACCTTTCTTTCATTCTTCTGTAATAAAAAATTGAAATGGGAGGAATAAGTATTTATTAAAGGTATACTGTTATGGGAAAACAAGTTTTTTTTTTCCAAAACACATCAGTTAATAGTGCTGCTCCAGCAGACCTCTGCACTGAAATACTTTTTTCAAAAGAGCAAACTGAATTTTTTTAAATTTAATTTTGAATTCTGAGATGGGACTAGACATGTCCATTTCCAAGGTTCTCCCAGTCCTGTGACTTGTGCTTGGATACCATTTAGTCATTATTTACTGCTTTACTCTAAGTTGGAGTGATACTGTATTACCCTCCTCCCTTGATCCCCATCAGCCCATCAGCAGAGCAATTGGAAGGTAACAGTTCCCTGGTATATATAAGAACAGTTCTCAATAGTAAAACCCAGGTCCCACTGCAACACCTTCAGTTACACTGAGTAGGAGAAATAATAGCCTGTCAACAAGTAGTTCCATAGTGCAGCACTGGCTCTTTCTGAAAGCACATGACCAGACACAATGACCTGAGATGGATGCCTACAGACCAATATCAAAACTAAAAAAAAAATACAGGAAATTAAATTTTATATGGTAGAGTGAATTGTATGAAGTGTAAACAGTGTCATTCAGGAATAAAAATACACCATAAAAATCATGACAGAATCCCTTTAAAATCTGAAACTAAACACCCTATTTATACAGTACATGCATATTTTGTTTTTGACATTCCAAGTATGTATATATAAATTCAGATTTTATGTTTTATTTTTTTAATATGGAAGTGTATTACATTTACAGAAAATGGTGCCAAGTTTTGAATTTAATAATAAGACTAACCTATAGCTATGTAGTAGTTCATTTTACAATTTCACATCAGTATATTCATTGTAACAATATTTTGGATTGAGAATGCCCTTTACTATTGCACAGAATAAAATTTTCTGAGTTCCATAGCAAAAAAAATAAAGTTTTCATGGATTTTACTTGTAGTAATGGAAGCATTTCTATACCATTGACATTGTCTTAATTTCACTATGACGTTTGAAAGGGCAAGTTTAAGAAACTAGATCTTACAGTATATGAACTGTGTATATATATATATATATATATATATATATGTTTATTGGGCATTAATGGGTCATGGAGCAAAATAATGAGCTTAGTAGACAAGAACTATGTTTTCCTCTCCAGTGTTGTATGCAAGTACATGTTCTAAATTTATGCCTTTTGTATGAAGCGGTACTTGATGTAATCACGTTAACTTTTTTACAACAAAGTAACAATGGAGCTAAAATGCTATTATTAGTGATGGGCGAATTCGCGGCGAATTCCCGCGATTCGCCGCTGGCGAATAAATTTCGCGAAATGCCAGTGAAATTTAGCTTGGCGAAATTTTGCAGAAAAAAACAACGTGACGCGCAGAAAACGCTGTGACGCGACGGAAACGACGCACGTAGAAAACGACGTAACGTGCGTCAAAATTTTTCGCCAATTCACGAATTTCTCTGCGAAGCGAAACTCGGGAGATTCGCCCATCACTAGTTATCATAAATATCCCTATACTAAAAGAACAACATAAAAATACATAGAAATGTTGTACAGAAAACTAGTGAAGCCTTCTCACTGGGTTTCACTAACTAATGCATCATAGATTAACATTATCCTTGCAGTTATAGTAATTACAAATTGCCATATAATTTATTCTCCTCTTCAGAAATTACACTTTAAATAATAGAACAATAATAATATGTTTTACCCACAATGCATTGGGTTTTTGCTAGGGATGCACTATTTTGGGGTTCAGCTGAATCCAGACCGTATTTTGCATTTGCAAATTATGGCTAGGAACGGGTAAAGAGAACAATTATTTCTTGTTCATAAGAGGAGAACTAAAAGAGGAGTTATTTATGTTGCGCAATACTTAACAATGTGCATTATGTGTACAATTTAGGGGGGAAAAGGTCAATGATTGAGACACCCACAATGGGATAATTGAGACACCAATGGGATAATTAATTAATCAAGGATAAATATCTTAGGGGCACATTTACTAAAGGTTGAAGTGGATATTTGAATAAAATTCTAATTACTGGCCCTTTAAAATCCTTTGACACTTTGCCACCTTAAAGCTGCCGAATTGCCATTTTAGCCAATGGGGGTACCTCATAGAACCTGTCCTGAAAAATTTTCTAAGTGCCAGGAAATTTGCCCAAAATCCTACAAATCATTTGATTCGAACAATGCAATGGAACTATTCAAAAGGATTTTTATTCAATTGAAAATGGACCTATTCGAAAAATTCGAAAAATCAAATCGAAATAGGTAAATTGAAGACCCTTTAAGAAAACTTTGAGGGTTGAATTTCGAAGTTTTTACACTTAAAAAATTTGGCCCTTAGTAAATCTGCCCCTTCGTGTAATTAATATATACACAATGTGGAAATTAATTTTTACATTGTGTGTATATGAATCAAACTAAGATATAATCCTTGCTTATTTTATACCGAAGGGCAGAATTTTTCTGGCTTACTGTACATGATGGAGGGTCAATAATGGAAGCGAGTGTTGACCACTCTAGCCAGCACTTTACAATGGAACTGCTTTCAGATAAGATATTGTTTCTTCTTCTCACTGTAACTGAAGGAGATGTGACTTTGGCAGGCCAGACTTGGATTTTTACTATTAAGGGGCAGATTTACTAAATTCACATGAAGGGTTCGAAACTTCAAAAAGGGATTGAATTTTCAAAAAGATTCAAATTCGAATTTTCAAATGTTTTTGAAAACCAGTGAATTTTGAAAATTCAATCAAATGATTCAAATAAAAATCTATTTGTATATTCGACTATTCGACAGTCGAAGTGATATGGACTACAAGCTGATCCTAAGAATATCTATTCCTGTCCAAATTAGATTATGATGAGGTCTAGACCGGAAAATAATTACACTGAGGCAAGACATTGAGTATAGTATTGCTTCATCTGCTTTATTTGTGGGTTACACAAAGTTATATACACAATATTGCGTGTCAGCTCATAGTAAGCCAGATCAAAGCTACCGAATTGTTGGAATTGGAACGATTTTATCGATCAATTATTTGCTGTTCGATCTCTCCACCAATCAAATTGCGGTAAAATCCTTGGAATTTGATATTCAAATTCAAAGATTTTTATTCCCCACCTATTCACATGGTCGAATTTGAGGGTTTTTTCGACCTAAGTGTTGTTTTCATATTTGCCACTAGGTGAGCAAGGGAGTTTTTTGTTAAAGAAATGCAGGTGTCAGGGAGCTATTATCTGCATTTAAACACAGAAAGTGCTACACAGCTAAGCTTTATGACTGGTTGCAGCATATGGAGCATGCTGATTTTCCACTGCCAGGGATAAAGTCCCATATAACAATTCCAGTCCAGCAGCAGACTGAATTATTGAAGAAAGCCGTATTTTACTGTGCCATAAATGCCAAATTTTTAACTTTACACCATCTCTTTATCAAACCTCACATTCAGTGTAACAAATGTCTTCATATCCATGTACAAGGAAGGATCTTCCATGTGTGGAGATGTTGTTTAATGGTTACTTTCCCATTGTTCTGCTCATGAGCTGCTGTAAGGGAGAGGGAGGGGGTTCATATCACTTCAACTTGCAGAGCAGCAGCAAAGATTGGATGAACTTTACCAGCGCACAAGTCACATTGCTGAGGGCACCTGGGAAACCAGCAGCAGGTCTAACCCGATATTAGATTGCAAAATTAAATTGAAAAAAAGTTTGCTCTGTTGAAAAATGAATTTCAAAGCAAGATTCTGCTGGAGGAGCTCTATTAACTGATAGTTATTCAGATAGTGATAGTGCAAATTCCTGTGATTCACCACAGGCAAATACATTCCTGAAACGCTGGCGAAATTTTCCCCTGGCCCCGGCATTTTTGTACACCGAAGAAAACTGACCCCGGCAATGGGCGCCGACATCCAAAAACGGGAGCCAGTGCCCGTTGCCGGTGTCTGTTTTTTTTTCTACGCCAGCATTGGGAGCTGACGTCCAAAAAATGAACGCGCATCCAAAACGTGACGCAGCGTTTTGCAAATTGGTTGGCAGTTCACGAATTTCTCTAGATTAGCACATTACTATTAACTGATGGATTTAGTTTTAAAAGCATGTTTTTTCCATGACAGAACACTTTAACATATAACTATAGTACCACACTGTCAGGACTTAGAAAGGTGGCATAAAAAACTTTAGGGTAGAATGTTGTCTACATTTCTCGTAGTTTTTCATATATATATATATATATATATATATATATAAATATATATTATTTTTATATACTCAAGTTTTCTATGCTGCAAAATCAACTAAATCATTTTTTAGAGCTAGTGAAGTGATAGAAGATTATTTAAAAAAAATACTGATGTGCCCACTGGGAAGCTTACCCCATTTATTGAGACAATCTGTTAATTAAGATTTCAGGGGGAGGTCAATCCTTCTTTCATGAAGATTGATAGAAAAATAACCCGTATGTATTTAATAACATTATTTAAATAAAGATTTACAAAAATAAAAGCAAAGTTGTAACTTAGATATTCTACTGAATGATTTTGAATAGTCTTGTGTCTACATTCAAACTTAGCTAAAAAAATGTTCTATAATATCACAGAAATACTAAGCATGTGCTTCTAGTGTGCCTTACAGTCCATGCAGCATTGGGATGCTTTAGCTCTGATAAACTGTAAATCTTGCAGTACTGCCAAATGTAATCAAACAGAATGAAGGCCCTCCTTCCATTAATTACAGCTAATATAGGATTATTCTGGCATCACTGACCATTAAAGAATAAGAAGGAATCATCTTGGCATTACAATACAGGCAGTAGAGAGATAAATAATCAATTACCTTCTCCTACTATACTTCCAGCTGAACAACTACATTACAGACTGTATCTAATCACAATCACAAATAACTGAAAAAACTTGTTGTGAACAATTTGTAATATTATTGTAAGGAAGTCCACCTACCATTTCCGGCGTGCCCTCTCCCAAGATGGCAGCACTCTGTTGCCGGCGCAAAAACACCAGCGCAATTACGCCAGCGCAAAAACGCATGTGTGTAAACGCACGCGCGTCAACTTGGTGATGTCATCACGCCCCTCTCACGTTTGGCGCCAAACCTAGGACTATTTAAGGGGAGCCTGAGACCTGTGATCACTGCCCAAATATAGGTCTTACTTTGTGAGTGCCTGGGTGTGTTTATATTCATTGATTCCTGTTATTGACTTCATCCTGCCTTTGACTATTGAACCTGTTCTGCCTGGATTAACCTTTTTTTTGCCTGGACTTGACCTTTCTTCAGCTTAACCCCTTGGATACCATGAACTGTTTAGAACTTGCTTCTTCCTTGGTCCGCAAACCATCTTGGAGCCTTCGGGCCCTGACAATTATCCCACTGGATGAAAATTTTGCATTGATTTGCTTTTTATTCTGTCACATTCCAGCACATAGACAATAGAATTGCCTGAAAAAGTTGTCTTCTGCTTTAAAGGCTATAGAATAATTAAGTTTTTTGCAGCTCATATTTTATCTATAACTCCAGTTGGATCAGATTTTCATTGTTCTAAATATATTGTATTCTTTGTTGAGTGTGCAATAATCATTATCATTTTTGTGGTGTGTGGTAGTGGTAGAGTAAAACTCCTTCCCCTGTGCATTGATCAGTTTTTTTTAGACAATTTCCAATCATTGTGGCTCATAACATTAGGGAGTGAGGCAGGGACTCCAGACTGTCAAAAATTTGTATATTTTTTTATTTGACTCTGGATAATAGACAGAAGAAGCAATGCATGTAGATGTGTAAGATGTGTAAGAATTATATAGTTCCTTTATTAATTCATAGTTAATGATTTATTTATTTTTTTGCAAAACAAACTGAGAAACTAGTTTAATGGAATTAGTATGACATTAACCACATTACCAATAATATGACTTAATTTACATGCCACACCAAACACACAGATGTTGTACAGTAAAAATGAGGAAGTATGAAAATGCATTTCCAGACAATCAATGCCCATTGCTAAAGTTATTAGTAAGGTTAAACTATTGGACTGTATTGTTTTCTGTAAATAAAAAGCAATGACCACTTAGTAAATAGATTAAAAGACTACATAATAATATTTAGAAGAATTCTGATATTACTCCAGATAATATGGAGGCAACATCTAGCCTTATGAAGAAAGAGATTTGTATACAGACATCTGCCAGCAGGAAGAAGTATAAATCATAGTGATGATGCTCTTTGAAGGGGAAGGTCAGCTTTTTGAATCCTTACAATAATTTATGATGATTGACTGGGCTCAAATCAATCACAAGAATTCTACACTTTTCTTGCTGAATAAAATAATGGTTCCACCAAATCTAAAGATGCTTGGTTTAGTGAAGCCAACATTTTTATTAATGTAGATTATAATGCATTGACCTCTGAGTTTTATTATAAATGCAAATCCACAAGATTTTGATTGTGTTAACATCACTGTCATTTGTCTTTTGACAATAAGTAGCTTGAAAATAGACTGAGCTGGATGAATGTTACTTGGTGTAGAAGTGTAGACACATAAGTCATTATATGTACTGTTGACAAACTCATACTCCGTAAACATCTTATGATAGGTGGACGAGGAATATTTAAAACATTTCTAAGATTTAACGAAATATTAAAATTTTATTTGATTCCAAAGTCATGCATAATGTGTAACACTGATCTCTATTAAGCCTGGGATAATGTGAATTAAAATGTTGTCAATCAATAATCCAATGGAATACCTAGCTTTAATGGATGCATAATGATAACCATATAAATGTGCTATAAATAACATCAATATAACTATCCTATTCATATGCATGTATTCTTAAGCTTCCCAAAGTCAAAATAACTATTTCAAATTCATTCTACCATGCATAATATTTTCACAGTGAAATAGATCATTCCATGATAGTAATCCTGTTAGTAAAATATTAAACTGTTTATTTAATCAGAAATGACATATCTGTTAATGGTCACTTAAATGAGTCAATAAATAAGTCAATATTTGTGTTTTAGTACTGAAACAAAAAAGAAAAGTAATCATAAATAGTATTGAATGTTTTGAGAAACCAACTTTATTTGTACATGTTACTTGAATGCATAAAAGAACTAAGGTAAAACACATTCGTACTTCACATCAAAATAGTTATGAATACTTCGTTAAAATGTTTTCAGCTTTATATTTAATTTCTTGACAGAATCTCATATTGTCAGGACCAGCACTCTGGTTTTTGTACTGTATGTCTGAAAAACAAATCTGGCTCTTGCACACCCTTGGCAATAGTTCATACAGTGCTCTCTGGTGCACAATGGTAGAAGTCCGGCAACACCCAATATAATCACTAGCAACAAAATATCCAAGGCACACAGAACTGATGCAAGCAAGGAACACCTTGCACTTTTAATGTGGAAGTGTAGTGCAACATTTTGGGGTCACGCCCCTTTGTCAAGCATAATGATGTGAAGTGCAATACATGATTTAAATTGGTGCAATGGCAATGAATGTTTCATATGGTTATATGGACTGGTCATTGTTGCTGCCTGCCCCTGACCACTGGCCTGGTGAAAGAAGTTACAATCTTAATTAATAAATAATTTTTATCTATAACATGTTTACATTTCATCATCCAGTTTACTAGTATTATACAGCACCTAGGCTCCTACCTGCTATTCACTCAATCGTGGCTCAACCTGACAAAAATATACTAAATATAATAAAATAATGAGAAAAAGCAGAATAAGGAAGCCCAGAGACTCACAAGGCCTCTGTAAATCTGAAATGGAATTGTGTTACTATTTAGTAATCTGTATTGGAGGATATGCTTGTCAGTGGTGTACATCTGGCAGGAATATATAAATGAGCTGTTATATTGGTCATCCCCTGGCATATATTCTTATATTTGTAATTTGCTTATATCAGAGTGAGAAATATCAGACATGAGCATTAGTAGAATTGCATGCATAAAAGTGTTATGTCCATTCAGAAATGCACCCATAATTATTGGC
>CM044442.1:102659689-102684841 GCA_024363595.1 Xenopus borealis
CAATTCGCAAATTTCTCTGGAAACTGGGGAGATTCGCCCATCACTAACTGGGTGCATGCAGGAGATTTGCTAACTCTTTAAATCTCCCATGTGCCAATCCCAATGCTCTGGGGTCAAGATAAGACTTGTTCATGCATAGCCAAAGAGTTATGGGGAAACTGATACCGCAAAGCACAGTAATAGTGAGAACAAGGGAATACAATGCCAGATTGTACACCTACTAAAGTGTTAATATTCCAGTGGAGGCTTTATTTACTGTATATATGTATATATATAAATCCAGCCTTGACAGCAAGCATTAAACTATATTTGGGTGAGCATCATGGTCCAATGTTCATTAAACTGCGTGATACAAATGTACTATGTTGGTTGGGAAGTCAGATTATTCCTTTCAGATTAGTCCCATTTGACATAATTTTTGTATGCTGTATTGTTGGGTGTGGATCCATACAGCGTATGTATTTTATAGGTATTTTGAGTTGGTAACTAGGGAAGCATATTAGAGAAAATATATTCTCCCCAGTTTCTGTCCAATTCCCTTTTGTACTGTGGTCCTGAGATGGTTAATTCTCTTATCACATGGGGACTCGAAATCCATTATGCAAAATCTAAATGCTATGTTTGCCAAACTTGCTGGATTTGAAGGTTAAAAATAAAATTATATAGGAGTAATATTTATCTACCAACTCTATAACTGTTTTATATTTAACATTCTGGAGTGACTGATTAATATACTCCTGATATTTCATTGACTATTCTTTACTTCTTATTGATGCCAACTTTACCATTAATTACATCTGCTTTGAGAATCAATAATTTCTCCAAACTGAACACTGCTACCATGTGCTTTTAATGCTATAGCTTGTTACTATAAATGGACAAGTCTTCAATATTCCCTTTCAGTTTTATCTTACTTGAGATTTCAACATGAAGAATAGTGAGGGAAGTAAAATCCTTCGAATTCGAATATTTCATTAGAAGGATTTTACTGCTATTCGAATATTCGAACAATCGAATAGGAAAAATTTGATCGATTAAAGCGTTCGAATCGAACGATTTGAACTATTTTAACGCTTCAATCAAATTTTTTTCTATTCGATCATAACTTTAAAACACCTATGGGCGCTTCCCATAGGATTTTAAAGCAATTCGGTAGGTTCAATCTGGCCTATCAATTTTTTTTCAAAGGGGAAGTACTTCGACCATTGAATATTCGAATACAATTAAATTAGAATATTCAAATTATTCGAATTGATGAATTTTGAAAATCCGATGGTCGAAGTTGCCTCATTTGCATATTCAAAATTTGAATTCGAATCTTTTTGAAAATTTTATCGAATTTCGAATTTTTCATGTGAATTTAGTAAATCTGCCCAAAAATCTTCTTCAAAGGAATGAGAAAATCAGAACTTCAAATTGGACTATTGATTTCCTATTCTATTATCTCACTTATTGTGTAAGATTTTCTGAATATGACTAAAGTATATATTAGCAAACCTTTGGATACCAAAGTATCATGAGGTTATCTGCTGAAGTACGGTAATTGGCAAAATGAAGACTAATAGCACACTAAATGGATAATGGCTCATCTCCTTTTGCAAATGATTTGGTTTTGGGCTGATGACTTGTTAATAGAGCTATTGGTAGGAAAATTATTTTAAAATGGCTTTACTGCACTGCATAATGCACTGCACAGTTCTAGTCAAAAATATATATTGACTTTACATATTGACATTTGGTTTGCATCTTTGGTTCATAAATGTCACGGCGATAAAATACTTAAAGTGAACTGATTGTTTAGTGAATCAAGAAATAATTCAATATCCTCATACAAAATAGACTATCTACAGATGAAGCCACTTTGGATTGTGCATTTGACACAGAAAAACTTAACTCATCTATCCCATTTAGCCCACTTAGCACAGAATATTGTTTCACAGCATCCCATCCAATTAAAGAGTTCACCATTGAAAACAATGGTGCTTTGGTATGCTAATGAAAAGGAAGGTTAAATGCATTAAATGAGTTAAGATGACTTTAGTAACACAGTTTCATCAATTAACCCTGAGTCATGACGCATTTAACTCACAAATCACAATGGCTGCATCTGTAGATATCTAATCCTACCCTTTTACACTGAAATTTATACTGTGAGATGTGCCACATTGCTCTGTGTAATACAGTACCATTTGTTTCATTTATATTTGTTTAGGCCACCATGAACATGTCAGAAATTCATTTACATACATAAATTTTAGACACTATTTAGGGTCAATAATTGGATGCAGTTGCCTTCCATTTCATCACTTTGTGATTGGGACTTGAGGTTTTTTTTTTTAATTCAAATAACCATGACATTTTACCTATCTTTAATGTTTGCTTGTTTACTAAACATATTTATCTAAAAAACTTGATCAAATAAAATTGTGGATAAACTTGAATGCATTGAATTCATATTCAACTCCTCATTTTCGATAGGATTAGAAACTCTCAAAAATATTCGAATAATTTGAATTAAAAAAATCCCCCAACCAACCCCCATTGATTTCTTAATTTACTTGTAAGCTGTCACCTGGTGAACTTTTTACAAGTTCTTTAAAATTTTGTTTGCTTAATAAAGGAACATTTAAGTTTTGGAAACTGTAATTCAAATTTGTGGTAAACATTGATAAATCAGTCCCTTAATTTCTTTTGCAGACTTTTGATTGTAAGCCCTGCAAGGTTTTCGGCTTGCCACTAGCTTTCAAGATTCATGAGGAGCTAGATCTGTGAGCCAATGTGAAGCCCAGGTGGGCAAAGTTAATTTTATTCAGCCCTCAGTCTGAGCAACCCAGAAACCATTGTACAAAATAAAAAAAAATATTAAGGCACAAGTGGGAATATCTTGAATATCTTGAATATCTTGTACCTTTGCGCCTGTAAATCATATAAAAAAATTCACGAGACCCACTTGTTCTTCAAAAAGTATGTATTCCATATAATTCAGCATGACACCAAATTGCACAGCATACTCAATATTTCAGGGAGGTGTTTAACCCAATCCCTTCCTCAGGCACCTGACAACCCAATAACCATGACAGCCTTGCTGTGTCAAAAACGTGCCCCTTTGCTTGCCAGAACTCCTCGCCTTGCTCCTCTCGACAAGTCCAGGTGGCATCTGAGTAGCTGAGGGCTCCTCCCGAAGCCAAAGGCGGTTTCACTACTGGTGAAGCCGAGCCGAGACCAGGGAGCTTGGAATCTGTTCTGGTTTAGGGTGCAGACCGTGACAGATGGTAGAAGACATAAGAGATAAGAAGCAAAAATAGCAAAATCCAGGATGGAAAATTTTATGCTCCGATCAGAATACAGTCATAAACATAATTTTTAAAATGTCCTTGATGTACAATTTACTTGTATGAAAAAGAACAGCATTCTGTGATGTATATTTATATAAAATTACTAGTTAGTTTATACAGTAATTTCATTGGTAGAATCTCTTTTTTTGGTTGCATTTTCTTAATTGTGGATACTTATACATGACTTTTTAAAATTAAAGGGATGGTCACCTCAAAGTTAATCGTGATCGGCGATAATATACAGATGAAGCCACTTTGGATTGTGTGTTTGACGCAGAATAACTAAACACAAACTTCACACTTGTCTCATTTAACACAGACAATTGCGTCACAGCATCCCATCTATTAAAGTGTTCATCATTGTGAACAATGGTGCTTTCGTATGCTAATGAAAAGGTTAAATGCATTAAATGAGTTAAGATGACTTTAGATAACACCGTTTCTTCAATTAGCCCTGATTAATGACGCATTTAACACACAAATCCAAGTGGCTGCATCTGTACACTGTAAGCATCAGTAAAAGGCACTAAAATAATCAAGTTCCTCTTCACTACAACCACTCTGTTATTTGAACTAATGTATTTGACCAAACTGTAAATCAAAATCAGGCTCTTACTCCTGCATGAAGGGAGATAGATTGCCAAGCTAGAGATATAGAAGATTAACCTAATTTATTTTAGAGAAAGGAAAGAAAAAAAATTGATTATATGTAGAAAGTTCCTTATTTCAATGAGTTGATGCAAAAATATTTTTTTATTTTCATAATAGTTAAAACTTTTTATTCAAGTAATTACACAGGTATGGATCACCGTGATGTATAAGATAATTCAATAAAAATATAATATTTTCATGCCCCAATAAGGATTAATTATATCTTAGTTTATTTTTATTACAGAGAAAGGAAGGAAATCATTTTAAAATGTTGAATTATATGCATAAAATTGACTACATGGTAGTATATTGATTCTATTTTCCAAGGTAAAGCAAACCATTGATGTATACTTTTTTGTATTTTCTTATGTGTGGATATCTTAAGTTTTTATGTAAAATGTATTTTCACAAATATTAAATATTTTGCTCTTGTGCATGAAATGGTTACGGTCTTCCATGAATAAATACCAGCTATACACTGGAACTACATTGTGTAAGATCATGTGTACTTTTATAGAGTTAATATAAAATTTGTGAAAACCCCAAAAGTATTATTGTGAAAAAATGGAAAATTGTTACATGTAACAGGTATTGGAATACCATGAATAATAGTTTCCTGCTCATGGTACAGTATGCTATGCCCCCCCCAGCATTGGCTAGAGGTGACTAGCCCAGTGATTTTCAACCTTGTGCCTCCAGCTGTTAAGAAACTACAAGTTCCACAATGCATTTGCCTGACTGTGGCTGTCAGACTCCTTCATTGCATTGTGGGACTTGTAGTTCCTTAACAGCTGGAGGCACAAGGTTGAAAATCACTGGACTAGCCTACTGATTCTTATAAGCTACTGGACTATCAACCTGTTACAATAACTTGATTTATTAGACTTACTTTCTAGAACCTTACACTTTTTTCATTAAACAAAGTCCCATATAATACTAATATAATATAGTATCTAATATTGGATCTTTTTTACAGAAGACAATTTTGTACATTGCCAAATATTTTGAATAAATAAGGATCTTTAAAATACTCTGTAGCTTTCAGCCTTAGAAGCAGTATATATTTAACAGAATAAAAGCATTTGAATAATTCAGAACAATATTATATTCTGATGTAGATCAGATCTACATACAAAACCAGGAAGATGCAGATTCTGTTGGTGAACCACAAGAGCATTATATAATTATTTTCTTTGTGGTTTTAGACCTTCTTTGATGCAAAGGAAACAGTATTTATTGCGTGAAGCATGTTGGCTGATGTGTTTTCACTTTGAGCAAAAGAAAATTTTAAATATTCCTTAAAAATACATGAAAATGTTATTTCTTGATGATGTTCAAGCTCTTTAGTATATACCTGGGAAAAGCAGTACTTTGTTTGGTTCAATGGGTCTACTGGGAATATTGCCTCCCACTCACTTTATTTCAATAATGCTTTTTATGAGACCTGTATAAAGAACAATTTAATCTTGTGGTATCCTGAGACAAGACTAATGTAAGAATGTTATCCAACATTTTACAGAAGCAATGGCTCTCTAGACTTATTTACATCTTATCTCATTACATTTTATTAACTGAGCAAGAGATTGTGCTTGATAGATTAGCATTAGTTTAGTAACTAGGGACCTTACTAATGTGCATAAACATGGCAAAGCAGGTTTGTGAATTGTACATCAACTGCCTTACATAATTTTCATTAATTAACAAGAACTACTTAAAGATCAGGTATGTCACCAATGTAAAGCTAATACATATATAACACACAATATTGACCATGTTATTGCTTGACCCTATTATTTGCTTCAAAATCATTATACTTTGTGTGTCATCGCTGCTATCTAACTGATTTTAGCACAATTTGGCCACATGCATTGGTCTAATAGAATCACCTGTAGACACATCAGTCTAATCATTTCACAGATGAAGGAGTACATGGGGCCTGTGTATTTCTGAGCTGACTGGTGACCAAATTACTCAACAAGTAACCATATGGTTTAAAGTGTCCTTCCCTATTTTGCTCAGTTCTCTTGGTAAATGTGCTTTTTGATGGGTGCATATTTTATTTGTGTATATTGTGTTGTTTTGGCTCTTTGTGTGCAAAAGGTCTTTATATAGTCAATAATGACCAGTTGATGGTACTGACATGCTCCCTTATACACCATGTATAAGTCATATATCTAGACCACAAAAATCTAACACATCAACTGGACTTGCTGAGACATTTTAATGAAGATGTTTCACTGCTCATCCGAGCAGCTTCTTCAGTTCAACTGACTGGTGTAGGGAAGTTCTCAGCATATAGACTCTTCCAACAATCCAATCACAACGGCACATTGTAACTCTTCAGAGAGATGACACCTGAAATTCACAGAGGTGTTGATTCCGTGTAGTTACTATGACAAGATTACCAATGTGTCATGCAACTCCTAGACACAGGTGTTACTTGTGAGAGTTGCATGAATGGATGTGTGAAGTGTTCGGATACCACCAGGGTAGAGATGTTAGAACAGCACAGCATTGTATGTAGCAGACAGGTGGTGTCGAAGGCCCCCGCCTCTGTTCAGGGATGGTTTTTCCACCTTAACATCGCCTCTTTCACACCTCTTTCAAACCAGCAGTCTTCTTTATCCAAGATTTTACATTGCTATCTTCAAATGAGTTTCCCTTGTTTTTTAGGTGTAGAAAGACAGTTGAGTCTTGTCCTGTAGCATTCACCCTCCTATGCTGATCCATTCACTTAGTGAGCTGTTGTTTTGTTTCCCCAATGTAGAGATAAGTGCACTCATCGCTACACTGGACTGTGTATACCACATTACTTTGGTTTCCTTTTAAGACTTGGATCCTTTGGGTGTACCTGTTTTTGTCTGTGTGTTGCTAGGTTTAACAAACACAGGGATGTGGTGTTTGTTGAAAATCCTCATGAGTTTCTCCAACAGTCCAGCCTACTGTATGTCTCCGGGCCCTTATTTTTTTTAATGTTCCTTCTGGGCTTGGTTGCTGCTGTTTTGACAAAGGCCCAGTCTGGGTAGTCACACGCTTTCAAAGCTCCACTGAAATGTTTATGCTACTTGTTCTTGGACTCTGTATCAGTTGTCACAGTTTCCGCTCTGTGGTGCAGAGTTCTAATGACACCCAGTTTGAGTTCCAGCAGATGGTGGGAATCAAACAACGATATTGATCCATAGGAGTGGGTTTCCTGTATACCTCCATTTTTAAGTTACTCCCCTCTTGGATGCATATCAAACAGTCAAAAAAAGCAAGTTTAATACTGTGGACATCTTCACTTGTGAACTTATTGTTATTGTCCACTGAATTAATGTGCTCTGTAAAGGACGCCACTTCATTGGATCTGATTTTAACCCAAGTGTTATCCACATATCTGAACCAGTGACTTGGTGTAGTTCCCTGGAAAGTAAGTAAGGCCCTCCTTTCCACTTCCTCCATGTACAAGTTAGCTACAATGGGAGAGACTGGAGAACCCATTGCACAGCCATGTTTCTGTCTATAGAAAAGGTCCTTGTACTTGAAGTATGCGGTGTTAAGGCATCTTTAAACAGGACAAATCAAATGGTCTGGTTTTACATTTGAGCAGGGTGGTAATCAATCAGCAGGAGATCTAGAGCTGTAGTGAAGTTTAATACTTATATGGTCACGAGACTTCAGCTTAGTGTGGATGAGACCGATCTAGAAAGTAAAATGCTCTCATCCAGACTAAGCTGAAGTCACGTGACCATAAAAGTATTAAACTTCACTACCACTCTAGATCTCCTGCCACATCATTATCTACATGTTGATTACCACCCTGTTCAAATGTGAGTAAAATCAGACCATTTGATTTGTCCTGTTTAAAGGGTAATACACCATCTTTGGCTTGCTTTCCATTAACCCCCCAGGCACATTGAAGTCTCAAGGAGCGCACTTACACCTGAACTATATCTTTACTGTGAAAACTTGGCTAATAGGTGCTTCAATATTATGCTAATGAAGTTCAGAATGATTAAATACGCATAGTATAGATGCTTCATTGCCTTTTCAGACAAATTCTACTTGTTAATAGCTCAGATTTACTACCCTGGTTTGTTTGTGGAATTCCTAACTGGTCTTAAAATCATTCAACTGCTGCTTTTTCTTAAACCAGGAGGGAAATATGTAGAGTTGTACATTTCTTTGAAGTGAGAAAAGTGTCTGCAGGTACATGCTGATTTCTAGTTGCTTTTTCTTTAGAGCCTTAAGCCACTTCCATCAACAGGCAATCTGCTGAGAAAAAGCTTCTTGTACTTGCTTTTCACAACTGCTTGTACTGACTTTTGATGTACTTCTGGGAAAGCAGAAGATGGTAGGATATTGATAGAAAGACAAGTTATATGCTCAAACGGCCAAAGTGAGAAATAGTAAATTGCTTGATACCTATATCTGGTGGTTTTCTATCCAGGTTAATAAACAAGAGCTAACAAACAGTTTACATTTCCTTAAACTTAAACCCCCAAAATAAATTACAGCTTGTACTCAAAACTGGTGGTGGTCTGCGTTGGCGGAAATGTTCTGAAACCACAAAATATCCCCAAAATGCTTTGAATTGCACTATGTGAAGGTTAAATTATATTGTGGTAAAAACATATACATTGCCGTAGCTTATTACTACTAAGCTGCAACTTTCCCTTGATGCCAATTTCTTCCAATTTAAAATGATCAGAAAGCTCCTCAGATTGCCAGAGGGAGGGCTCTGTTCCTATAGGTTGCAAAGGGAATTCAGTGTTTTTTTATTTTTACAAAACAGACCAAATGGTTATTGTGAAATTTTTCATTGTTGGACAAACTGTGATTTTTGGAACAAAGTCATACTGGGCAAAAAAGCTTGCTCCATGGGAATGGGCAGGGAATTGAGTACTGATAAGAATACTTGACAAAAAAAGCTCTCATAGTTGGTTTGCAGTGCATAAAGCCATTTTTTAAGTTACTTACTAGTGGTCTAAGTAGGGGTTTGAGGGTCCCACTTTATAGCATCTTTTGGGCCCTCCTTTCAGAGGCAGTCCCCCACCTCACTTACCTGCCCTTACTGCACTTGTTGAGACTTGCTCCCTTCAAACTGCCTCAAGACTGTGCCATGGAACCTGCAAGGGCTTTAATTAAGCCCCTGTTGGCTACAATGGCACCACCTTTCAAAGTCCCATCATATTTTTATTCATACATTTTTTTTTATTCATAAAGACTACAGGATTTACATATCAAGGTATTGGAATTGGCCTTCTACAGAATGTATTGAAATATGCTAGATGACATCTATCATGACATCTATTTATGTAGTGCAGTAATCACACTCCAGAATGTAAAAGCAATGTATATTTGTCATGATATTCGTCTTCTATTAAACATGTTTTTTCTGATTGCTCTTTATGGTTCTTTCAAATTAAATCAATAAGTATGCAACTTAATAAATAATTATTGTGATTGTTTGTGTCCTGGAGGGAAAAACTGTGTCTGAGTATATACTGTATGATCTTCAAATCCAGCATGTTAAAGGCGACTTATGTATGATGTAGTAATTTTGCATTACCATTTAAAGGTTATTTTATAATTTATTGTAATCCTTTTAAACATGGCTTAACTGTAAGTCTAAGCATCCTCACCAAAGTAGTTTGTGAAAGGTTGCTATGTCATTAAAATTCTACTTGAAAATGTTTAACCTTAAGAGTTTTGTCACAGCTAGGAAATTAGATTTTTATTATATATATGCCAGTTATACATAATGTTGTTTTCACTAGTCAAAGCAGGCAGATGCCTAAGAGATAATGGCTGTATGGATGCAAGTAAAAGGTGTATGACAAGTTATTTCTATAGCTCAGAGCCCTACTGTTCTTTGTCATACATTAAATTAAAAATTACGTATGGTTTTGAAATTAAAGTGGTCCACTTTCTGTAATCACCAATCTTATCAAGATTGCATCATGCACTATTACTTAGCTCATTACTTAGGTGAAAGTGCAGTACTTTCAATTCTACAGTGTAACATGACATTAAAAATTAATATTAATTAAAATCAAGTTAGTAAACCAATAACTGCAAACCATTTGTCATTTCTAAGGGATGCAGTCATTAGAATATAATTTTTTGCCTGAAATCAGTGTGTAGTATATCGCCATAATTTGGGAATCTTTTTGGCAAACTACATTTCCCTTCATCTAAAACGAATTATTAGTGCAGGTATAGGACCTGTTGTCCAGAATGCTCCGGACCTGGGGTTTTACAGATAAGGGGTCTTTCTGTAATATCCCAGAGATTTTCTGTAGTTATGAACTGTAATCAAATAGTAAGTCCAAAGATAGATTTTAAAAAGTAGGAAATAGGACCACTGTAGTGAACTAGATAGAGTTTGAAAGTAAATGTGGCAAAGACAAGTGTCAGAATAAAAACACAAATACAAATTTGTGATACAGGTATGGGATGTATTATTCAAAGTGATTGGAACCTTGGTTTTTCTGGATAAGGGAACTTTCTGTAATTTGGATCACCATACATAAAGTCTACTAAAAATCATTAAATCATTAAACAGAATTGTTTTGCCTGTGATAAGGATAAATTATACAGTAGCTGGGATCAAGTACAAGGTATAAGTATGCAATCCATTGCTTGAAAATACATTAATAAGAAAGATCCAAATTCCATGAAGATTGTATCCTATAAAGGACTTTTAAGCAAATAATTCTATTTTTTCCCTGTAATAAGAAGACAATACCTTTTAATTAATCCTTACATACACAATAATGAATCCAAATTGGAGGCAAAACTATTTTATTGAATTTACTGTAATTAAAGTTCAAAAGATTTTCGAATAGACATAAGGTGTGGAGATCCAAATTACAGAAAGACCCATTATCCTAAAACCCAGGTCTCAAGCATTCTGGATAACAGGGCCATACCTGTAGTTGTCCATACCTGGATTTTCTTGATGTTTACCAGATGATAAAAGTGAAAAAGAAAAAGTCATGGTTTAGGTTAAGGGAACTCACCCCATTAATATGGGGAGTATGCTTGGTTATCACATACATTTGTAGAAACATACATTTTTCTGTGAAAAAATAGTCTTTTCCTTTTAAGCACTAAACAAGAGCTTAAGCCACCAAGGCCTCTTAGAAACAAACTGCATCAAAGTCCTTGAAAACATGAAATGTCAGGCTGTCTGGTTTTTCTAGGAAAAATAGTTTTTCATTGTTGCCTGGAAATACATGTACAGAGAATTGTGACTTACAGTTAGTCATTGCTATTCTGCAACACGAATAAGCGACAGCAACAAGTAAATATGCTTTTTACTCTACATAATCTCTTTTTTTCACCTTCATCAAAATAATATTTATTGATTTTCAGGAGAGATAGCATGCAGTAATTTACATTTCCATTATGTTAAACTTCCCTAAAAAAGTCACAGAAATAAAAATGGAGGTTATTCTGTTAACTTGCCAGGGTAATGATAGTTTTATTATTGTCTGTTGTATCCAATAGCAACTAAATAGTCTGATCAGTAGTCTTGAAAATATGGACCATTGTGATAAATCTGGAATTCAGAGTGTGGTTAGTTTGAAGGGCACATTTTGGCATATCCCAGAGATGAGCTGTAATTAATTTGTAAGCTCAAAGATAGATTTTAAAAAGTAATATATGATATGAAAATTATAAGGAACTGGATAGTAAATGTGGGTTATTGAGCAGTATCCCAATAATTAGACAAGATAGTGTATTTGGAACATACAGGATAGAGAAGATAGGTGATTTCTAATGATAGATAGCATAATGCAATCTGAAGGACAGGTCCCTTTGTTCCCCATTTAATAGCGAAATACTCAAAAACTCAATGTTTCACAAAATAAGGCCTAAAATGCAATAATGTTGAAATTTAATAGTACTGCTGAAGAGTAAATCATAGCAAAAAACAAAGGAACTGTGGAAAATAAGACTGAGGAAAAAAAACACATCACCCAATGCATAAAACATCATTAGTGCATGTGGACAATGTATAATCTGTTATGAAGGGAACAAATGGAAGGGGGGGTTCAGGGGTCATTTATATAGCGATTTTCTCAGACTAAAATGCTTTAAAGAATATAGTGCACAGAGTATGCTAAGACTCCATGAGATGAAGTAACTTGCCTAGGATGACAGGGAATTGAACCAGGGACTTTAGCATGAGATTCTGCATCAAAGTCTGATTGCTTAACATAGGAGGTACATACTGAAAGTGTTTTAAAGTAATAAAAATATCATGGTGTGTTGCCCTGCACTGGTAAAACTGATCTTTTTGCTTCAGAAATGCTACTATAGTTCATACAGTATAAACATGCTGCTGTGCAGCAATGGTGGAAATTGAAAAAAGGCTATATGGCACAGGTTAAATTGTGGATAACCGATATCCTCATAATGCTCATGTTACCTGCTGTGTAACCTGAGCCTTTTCTCCTGTTAATGGTTGCCCCCATTGCCACACAGCAGATTATTTATATACATAATACTAGTGTTTCCAATGCACACAGAGCAGTTTTACCAGTGCAGGTCAACACTGCATAATATATTTTTTTACTTTGAAACACTTACATTTTTTATGTTACTGCTCCTTTAACTTGTTAGGTTACTATCCTAATCCTTCTAGTAAGGATTATCTTGAAATTGGTTGTTTTGTTAATGTACATATACTTTCATATTGGCTTTCCTGAGTATTGTGTTTCTACCAAAATCTTTGAATGACAATTATGGTGATTCTGATTTTGGTTCATTATTGCATTTATATTCTATATGGATCTGTATGTATGTATGTATGTATTTATATTTTTATTTATATAGCGCTCCTTGAGGACAAAGAACTGTACAGCAAAACATTAAATAAATAGTAACAAACAAGGGATTATTGAAATAAAAAGTAACTAAGTGCATTATTAGAAATACAGTTAACATAAATCTAAAATATAATTACAATAAAGATTAAGTGCTTAGTTCAAGGAGACAAAAGGCTGGAGGACCCTACCCCGTAGGACATAGTCTAATTGAGCCTGCTAACAACTACCTATGCCTCCTAAAATAGCAAAGAAATCATCTCATCTGGAATGACATACTTTTAGGACTAAGGCATCGTCAAAAATCCAAGATGGCTAACCAAACACCGACCGGAACAATGCACCACATCTATCCCAGCAAAGCAGTATTGCGCAGGATAGTGGAGATTCCGAAAACAAACGGGTGAGTACGAAACTGCCCCTGTTAATGAAAAAGCTATGCGCTACATGTAATCTGACCTTAAAAATTCGATCCAGACGGATATAACCGAGGCCTTAAAGGGATCCTGGCATGGGAATTTTTTTTTTTTCAAAATGTTACACAACACCCAACACAAGGTAACAGCTGTTGGGTTTTACTATTGAGTGCTGTTCTTAGATCTACCAATGTCCCACTGCGTACTATTCAGTTACAACAACAGCCTGCCAGAAAGCAGTTCCCTCCTAAAGTGCTGGCACAAGTCACATGACCAGGGACAGCTGGGAAATTGACAAAATGGCTAGCCCTATGTCAGATTTCAAAACTGAGAAATGGATTTCAGTGCAGAAGTCTACTGGAGCAGCACTATTAACTGATGTGTTTTAAAAAAAAAAAAAAACATGTTTTCCCATGGCAGTTTCCCTTTAAAACAAATGTCACTGGAAATTGCTGAGACAGGCAATAGAGTTAATGCCTTAGAAAACAAATCAGATGACACTCTGGCTACTACTAATACAGAGCAAATTAATACCCTGAAAGATAAATTGGCTGATATGGAAGATCCAGAAGGAGTAACTTAAGAATTTGAAGTATTCTTGAAGATATTAAGCAAGACTGAATGCAATATTTTCAAACCTTTCTACAAACAATGCTACCACAACTGGTAGCATGAAATAGGGCATAAAGTAGATAGAATACACATAATTCCTAAATCTAAACTTCTCTCGGTGGGTACCCCCAGGGATATGCTGACAAAAATTTATTTCTATAACACTAAGGAAATGATTATGCAAATATTTAAAGGAGGTACTAAAATCCCAGAACATTATTGCAATATCCACATCTTTGCTGTTTTATGAGCACATACATTGTTAGTTCCAGTGTGAATAATTCTGCTTACAAATGGTACATATTGCACATTTCCTAAAACCTGAAGAAGCGGCAGCAGATTTATAGTAAATGTAATGTACCTATTGAAGAGATGGATATAACAACACAAAAAAATTCTAAAAAAAAAAATTAAGACCACTGGTCTACTGTTTCCCCTCGAAAGGACTAACATCTTCCTCGAACTTACAATGACATCATACAGATGAAGCCACTTTGGATTGTGCATTTGACAAAGAAATAATTAACTCATCTATCCCATTTATCCCACTTAGTGCAGAATATTGTGTCACAGCATCCCATCCAATTAAAGAGTTCACCATTGAAAACAATGGTGCTTTGGTATGCTAATGAAAAGGTTAAATGAGTTAACATGACTTTAGATAACACAGTTTCTTCAATTAGCCCTGAGTCATGATGCATTTATCTCACAAATCCCAGTGGCTGCATCTGTAGTTACGGAGAAAAATTTTCTTTTTATTTTACGAAGTAGAATTATAAAGGTTCTACCAACTAATGGGTAACTCCCAAAAGTGTGATTTACTATATCTTATTCACCTATGGTTATAAATAAAGTTAAGGAAGAAGAAAAATTGTGTTAACCTGAATCTGTGAGGTAGTTTACTTTTAAACATGTTCTATGGATTTCTGTTACAGATATACAGATGCAGTCACTTGGATTTGTGTGTTAAATGTGTCGTGACTTAACTCCTCTATCCCATTTATCCCACTTAGCACAGAATATTGTGTCACAACATCCCATCCAATTAATGAGTTCACCATTGAAAACAATGGTGCTTTGGTATGCTAATGAAAAGGTTAAATGCATTAAATGAGTTAAGATAACTTTAGATAACACAGTTTCTTCAATTAGCCCTGAGTCATGACGCGTTTAACTTACAAATCCAAGTGACTGCATCTGTATGTTTTATTTTTTTCTAGTTACTTATAGTGTTAACTAGGTGCCGCACATACAGATGCAGCCACTGGGATTTGTGAGTTAAATGCGTCATGGGTTAATTGAAGAAACTGTGTTATCTAAAGTCATCTTAACTCATTTAATGCATTTAACCTTTTCATTAGCATACCAAAGCACCATTGTTTTCAATGGTGAACTCTTTAATTGGATGGGATGCTGTGACACAATATTCTGTGTTAAGTGGGATAAATGGGATAGATGAGTTAAGTTTCTCTGTGTCAAATGCACAATCCAAAGTGGCTTCATCTGTACCATATGCTGGAAAGTACAGCAAGTAAGAGCAGTGATTTGTATATACTGTTCTAGAAGATCTAACAAGTGCTGTTGAAAGGTTTACTCTTCTAATTTTCTTCCTACTATGCTCATTTCTTCCTTGGTTCTCCTGAATGACTTTTAATTTTGTAAGATCTCAAAATGAGACCTTATTGGCACTATGCAAGAACTATTGCCCAATTTCTCTTCTAAGTTCAGAACTTTATGCAAAACAAATTTAGCTAACCAAATAAATCCTTTATTAAAATACCTTATGTAACCCTTTTTTGGGCTAGGCAGCACAAATTAGTTTAAGGGGTCCAGCTAAAGGATGAGCATGGGTTACACTGCGACACAGCAGGGCAGGGCCTTGCCAAGTGGAAGCTATCCCTTTGAGAGGTAGTTCAACTGCAAATACACAGGCACTGTACCATAAAATATAAAGATGGATGCCAGGAGGTTCTTGGCGAAAACATAAACAGATGTTTATTAGCACAACAGCACATCTGCACAAGGCAATGGACCACAGGTTTACTCACACAGGAATATGTGCAGGTGTAGCATACAGATAAAGCCACTTTGGATTGTGTGTTTGACACAGAATAGCTTAACTCAGACTTCACACTTGTCTCATTTAACACAGAAAATTGGGTCACAGCATCCCATCTAATTAAAGTGTTCATCATTGTGAACAATGGTGCTTTGGTATGCTAAGGAAAAGGTTAAATGCATTAAATGAGTTAAGATAACTTTAGATAACACAGTTTCTTCAATTAGCCCTGAGTAACGACGCATTTAACACACAAATCCAAGTGGCTGCATCTGTATCACAGAGGAGAGACAGATAAGGCAAATACATAATAAGGTTTCGGGTGACATCCATGAGGCATAACAGTCTGGGTTGCACCACTCCTGGCAAGGCACACCTGCCAGTGTGGCTGACTGGAAAATCTGTGTAGGAACCAGTAGCTGAAATGCTATATCAGCCCTTGGAACCTTTAACAGAGAGAAAAAAAGGATAAGCTAAGCGTATAAAGAAATATGAAAAAATAGAAAAATAAAGGTTTTTTGGTAACCTGAAAGTCACAATGTTAGTCCAATATGGTTTCCTGCCGATCTCCTCGTAGTCTCCCCACTACGTGTGTAAATCCAAGCAAAATAGAAAACGTAGTTTTCCTGTGTTGGGATCAGCGCCTAAGCAGTGGAAATTTTTAGAAACAATATATAGTGTAGTATTTTAGTATAAAAAACATACAAGTTCACCCGGTGTTTTTCAGGGTTATATTATTTCACCTAGTGTGAAGTGAAGATAGCCCCAGATATAGTGGGTACTTTTTGCCTCCAGGTGTGGTAATTACTCTTTTAGTTAATGCACCACAGTGTGACGTGCTAGAGTGTTAGGAATTAAGTTGTATACATCAGTGCGGTAAAAATGGCTAAATTGCCTACTCACAAACCACTACTGTGGCGTATGGCTTGTAGAGTAATGCTGTTTGCTGGCAGTCCTCCAAAGCTCCAGTGTGCATGAATTTCAATGAAGCAGTATAAATAGGGGAAAAGGAATGCCAAAATAGTATAATACTGTTTAATACTATAAAAAATCAATTAAAAACAATGTGCACTCACAATTTCCAATAAAAATACTTGCAAGATAAAGGTATCTTTGGGGTTTCCTCCGGACCTCCAGGGTGTAAAGGATAGCTATCCGTCTTTCAGTCCCTTATAGAGGTTCAGTGTCTCGTTTCCCCCTTCTCCTAACGCGTTTCGCCGTTTCCAGCTTCCTCAGAGGTGTAATAATTATTACACAATAAAATCCCTGCACTAAAGGCATATGGGAAAGCCAACTGCTGGTTATATTCTTATAGCAGTATATTGGAAAAAAAGAAAGGAGTGGAAAGTGACTATTATTTTATCTCTGACTAAATCTCCTTACCTGCATTACTTCACACACTTAACCAATTTTCCAACATATCTTACTACAAAGTGAATCAATCTAAATCAGAAGCCCTTCCCATATGGATTCCTCAGAATGTTAACCACTTTAAAAACTTCTTTCCAGTTTTAGTGGCCGAGGTCGTCCATCGCTTATCTAGGTATAAAAGTAGGCTGTTCAGTCAAATCTTTTACAATGCAAATTTTCACCCGTTACTGGAAAAATGTGATCTATAAGCCCAAGGCTGGCTGACAAAAGAAATATCTTGGATGGGGAAAATTGCTACTGGGAAAACTGTTACTACCAAAAATATTGTATCTGTTTAGGACTTTTCCTATATCTCTTCCAAACAATTTTTTTTTCTGCATTCCGTACAGTGATATTGAAATTTATCAAAGAGTGAAGTTCTGCCACTAGGGTGAAATTCCGCCACTCTCCATTGATTTCTATGGGATTTTGAAAGGTGTATTTATCAATGGGTGAAAGTGAAATTTCACCCTTTGAAAAATACGCCTTTAAATTTCACCCTAGTGGCGGAACTTCACTCTTTGATAAATATACCCCTATGTGTTTAGGACGATTCTGAAAACCACCAAATCCATAAGACTCTTGGAAACATCTGATAATGTATCGCTGGTTCCGACTAAACTTTACAAGATATAGCCTAAAACTGCTTCTAAGTGGTGTTGGTGTAAACATGGTCAAGTCGGCTAACAATAATACATACCTGGTGGTCATGTCCGAAACTTACTTCATACTGGTTACAAGTCTTTGATCTACTACGTATCTAATATTATTACTGAAGTTCCTATTCCATTCAATGTATCCGTTGCTTTGCTTAATTTAGATATGGGTCTACTGAGAATTCATCAAAAAGCTGTAATAATCCATATATTGGTGGCGGCAAGACTAATTATTGCCCAACATTGGAAATCCGTTGTACCTATGATTTTATTTTGGAATTACTCAACCTTCTACGACTAACGAAATTGGAATGTTATGAAGCCAAAAATAAAAGTTCTCTGGGCAAATATCTTACAAAATGGTCTAAATGGACATCTAGTAACCAATCAAAGTTAGGGTCACAGCATGATTAATACTGCCATTTATGAGGAACATATTCTATATCTACTCTTTTTTCCTTCACTTTCGTTGACTTTATTTTTTAATTCTCCCTTTATTTTATTTTTTTTTGTTCTTTACATCCTAAATGATATGACAAATTATATACATATGTGCATGGACAAAATATAAATGTTGATATTTTTGTATGTCATTACAAAAACTTTAAATAAAAAAAGGGACCAAGGGCTAGTTTAAGAGCTTATCTTGCTAGTATAGAACCTATACAACTGCTATTCATAATGCTAGTAGAACCATGCAGGATATTCCCATTATCATCCTGCAAATGATCTAACATAATGTATAGCTAAACTAATTTACTCTCTGCCTCTTTTTCAAAGACAAAGAAGGCAGAATGTGAGGGCAGAGGCAATAAATTTGATTTCCAGGGAGTTGTACTCTCTTTTCCATATGACAGGGATAGCTTGGGGGATTCCTTGGTTTCATCACAATTAGGGTGTGAAATTGGAAGGGCATGGGAAGTGGCCCATTTGCTCCTGTGTAATTTTTTTGGAATGCATTCTGGGGTGCTGGTATCATTTAATGTCACCATACTGTTTATTCATTGTGCTGGTATTGTCTGAAATTGTTGCAGAAACCTCTGGATGCCACTGGAATACTTGCACTTCAAGAACAAGTAAACGTTTTTTTTTCTATCTCTAAATTTGCTCTAAACAGCCCCTCAAATTAATGTACCTTAGTCCCTGCTGCAAGTCTGCTCTGGTTTCTGTGTTATCAGCAGCTTGTTTCACCTTCTTCCTGGTGCAGAGTGAAGCCCAGCCCCTTAGCTTTCTGAGCTGACCTTATATCTTGGACTAGTCCAGGAGATCATTTGCATACTATGACATAGCAGAGAGCAGTGTGTGTAGCAGCTTTTGCTTGGGGAAACTAGCTTACTAATGAAACACTGGCTCCCTCTTCCTCTCTATTGTGGAACAGCAGCAAATGGACTGCTCAGTAAACTAAGGGGCTGGGCTTCACTCTGCACCAGGAAGAAGGGGAAACAAGCTGCTGATAACACAGAAACCAGAGCAGACTTGCAGCAGGGACTAAGGTACATTAATCTGGGGGGCTGTTTAGAGCAAATTTACAGAAAGAAAAAGAAAAACATTTACTTTTCCTTTCAGTCTGAATTACAGTATTGAATATGAATTCCCAGTTGTTGACATTTTAGCAGCAGTAAAAATATGAAATTATGAATGGTTAGTAAGATCAGCAAGTTTTCTATTTCTGTTTAAAATTGCCTTCATTTAATGTCAGATAAATGCCCACTCTGATTGTTCAGCAATCCGTAGATCATTTCTGTGTTTAAATATGTATTAGTACTTTGCTTCTGTTTACATTTGCCATTCAGTTTATGCCTGTGTTATTCCTGTGCCCTTCCCTTAGGATATATATAATTTAGTGTGCCTCAATCTATAAATTAGATTTCAGAAAAGACTATTTTTTTTAGCAGATGTGCTAGGGAATGTTTTACTCTCTGTGTGCACAACTTTATGCCTGCAAATTGGAAAGTTATTGAACTGATGTATATGGTGCCGGGAGATAAGAGCTGCACTGTTTAACCAACCTTGAAAATATAGTAAAATATCAAAGCCGAAGAGTGGACACAGGCTCTGTGCATGGAATTCCACCTTTTTTTAGTTTTTAATACTTAAAATAACATTTCTTTGGACACCGTTCTTATTTAAAGAGTTAGAAGTCAGAAAATTGAAAACTGCAAATGTATTTACATATATACAGGTAACAAATTGGGACTTTGCATTTTATGACTGCTGCACATCATCCACAAATTGTACATTTAACTATTCAGAGTTACAGAGATCCATTGTTTGCCTTAGGCAGTGGAACATCGCTTCGCCCACTGACATTCATAATATTATTCTAATACACAATATTATCTGCAAAAATACTTTATTTTTTGAAAGTGTATCCTTTTTACTTTTCAATTATATCAACCTGTACTCCCTAGACTGATCAGAAATAGATTAATTTTGTTGGCCAATGTTTACTTTTTTAAGAAATATTAGTTGACAATTGTTCTGTGTGTGAAGTACTCTGCTAATATGCTGATCTGTGGTTTGTGAGGATCACACAAAATGACCAGGCACTGTAACTCATGTCAATGGATGAAATCCATGAGTGGCAAAACATCAACTGACAGGCTATAGTAGGATTCTAACCTCACGTCAGTATTACCTTGGCTGCAGTCATTAAGATCATTTAGTTCACGGGTGTATGCAAGCTCCAGTGTCCAGACAGCAATAACATTTTAGTTGTTAAACAATAAAAATGTAGGGGAATAATTAGGAAAGGTAGGAGGGGAGAGTTAGAAGTATGGGTTCACCCATCTGTAGTTGCCAAGCCAAGTTTCTCATTAGACAGGAACCACTTTATATTCAGATATGAAACATAGACCTTCTTTGTCTATCCAGCGTTGACTTTTTTTTAAACTTGATTTGAAATGGTAATGTGTTTGGGCATGCTTTGAAAAACAAATTAATCACCAGTGATGGGCGAATCTATCCTGTTTCGCTTCGACGAAAAATCTCGTTTTAGACGTCGCGTTGATTTTGACGCTCGTCGTGTCATTTTCGATGCGTCGCATCGTTTCCGACGTGCGCTCATTTTTTTCCCGACACCAGTGAATTTTCGCTGGTGTTTCGTGAATTCCCGCGAATCCGCGTCTGCCGAATAAATTCGCCCAACACTATTAATCACCATCTTTTAGGTGGGTGTTTTTGCTTCTTCCCACAATGGGTGAGTGAGGTTGTGGGTGGATATAGATAATAGAAGTCAAGCCCCTGGGTGCAAGTACAAAAGCACCAAGGGGTGCAAGATTTATTCATGGCCAATTTCACAGGTCTCTGCACTCTAAAACAGAGAATTTAGGCTTACAGCTATTAGCACAATGCCCCACACAATGGGCAAAGTGCAAAAAACCTGAATGCAGTCTTTTTTTTTAATGTTGCACAGTGCATGAGTAAATGAGTTAAACTTTCCCACAGGCATTTAAGTGACCTGTCTGCAATAACCTTTAATAAATCAACTATGGTGCAGTATTCTTTCAAATACATTATGAGGTTGGGTGAAACTCAGTTGTTCAGCTGTGCAGAAGTAGGTACTAGTATGGGCTGACGTCTGCATGCAGCTTGCTGTCATGGGTAGGTTTGAGTTGAGCTCTCCCTTCCTCTCTCCCCTACCCCATGACCTTCCTGTTTCTTTTTTCACTTGCATCACTTTATAGGCATGTGCATGCCATCGGAGATGGCCAGGTCCAGTGCAGGTCTATAAATAAAGAGTCCCAAAGATTTAAATAGATGTTTAGGAAGTATGCATGCACAGACAACAATATATAGGGTCACAATGAAAATATTCAACATGCTCTATGACTTGCACTTTTCCTCTATCTTTAAGCACAGATTTAAATTAATACCTAGTCTTGATCAATATGTACTAAGTAGATCTTTAAATTCAGTGGCCTTCTTTCCTTAATTAATTGCACATTACTTTTGAATACTGGCAAATGTGCACAGATGGGGGCACAGATCTTAACTGCTAATGGGCAGAGGTTACCTTGGGCTGGTATAGAAGCCGAAAACATAATGTAAAACAATTCTGCCCCTCTTCTTTGGTTAAACTTTAGTTCTCCTTTGAATAGGCAGGTCTCTGATCTGATTGGTTGATGTGAAAGGCAAGGGGTAATGATGTCAGAATTTTTTCTTGTACAAAAGGCTGTTTTTTTTTTCCTGGATTTACAAACCTTGACTACTTTTGTTACCAAAAATGAATTTTGCTGTACCAGGGTGAAAGAGTTCACCCATCACTAAGGGGGTAATTTACTAAAATTGTTTTTTAAATAAAGTGAGAAAAAACCCAATCAGACAAAACTCCCAAACCTAAATCACCAAATTTCAGCTTCAGTGCAACAAAAAGTCGTTACAAAATATAGTTAACATTTTTGAAAAGTGTCTTGGAAAACTCTACTTTATCAAATTGTCACCCAGAAAACTCACATTTATCGGATCAAATGAAAACCAATGCAAACAGCCAAAAACTATTGAGAATCCTGAAGGAAGGCAAGTTCCAATTTCTTTGACATTGCCTGCTACACAATTTCGACAGGTTTTAGTTGGAGTATTTTTGGATTCAAATTTTTAGCAGCTTCAGGGCATAATAAATCTTGAAACATTAGTTTTTTTCTTCTAAAAATGTGTTAAAAACTTGAGCAGAAAAATTTGAGGTTTTAATCCCTAATTAGTAGGGGTTGTGCTCAACATACTTTTTACGAATTGTTATTGTTATGAAATATGTTTATTTTCATCGTGATGTCTGCAAGACAATTGGTAGATTCAAATCCAACTGCCAATCAGGTACTGATAAATAGAGGCAATTCGGCCGGTGTTCGCTACGCCTTTGACAAAGCCTGGGTTGCTGGTGAAACGCGCTTGAAGCACAATATAGTCAGAGCAGGTTGCTACACCTCCTTTTGCTCACTCAAGTGAATGCTACTTTTCTAAGCTGATAGAGAGTGATATAGCTACAGTGCCTGAGGCACGAGATAGTTATAACAGTTTGCAGCTTAAGTTTCAGTTCACTCAGTGAATGACATACAAATAATTTTTTCAGCTGGCACCCGATCCCAATACCTGGGGAAGCTCTCTGGTGAGTTGGGTAGATCGGCTGGCGATGAAGCTGAGCGTTATATATGAGCTATTGTCTGTGCCGCTAACAGACTGTAAGCAACCATTTTTAATATTATTTCGCTGCAATCAGCAGGTAACCCGCTATCTTCCTGCACTTCTGTATGTTCAATTCCCTGCACCCACTTATGTTTTAATTCTATATTTTTATTTTGGACTTTTAATTTAATATAGTTTAATAAAAGTTAAGTTTTAATCCCTATACCAATCATGAGTAATTGGATATAATGGGTGGGAAGGTGCAATCTTCAGGGTCATTTCTGTCTCTTTTTTGTTTTTCTGTTAATCCTTACATTAACAGGGCAAAATCAGAAACTGAAGGTTAAATAACAGTTTACTTCCTATTCTTATGTACTGTATACAATGTATACAATCAAAGTCATACAGTAGATCATGCTCAAATGGGCACAGTAGTTGCTTATAGGGTGTAACTGGTTACCTTTCTGGATGTTCATCCTGTAGATTTTTAGTATGCCTGTATGTGGGTTATGATCTTGTGTTTATGTTTAGATTTACTCCTATATGATTATTTTTATTTTAATTTATGATTAAAGGTATCAATAAAACCTAGCTTCCAGTTAATTGAGGTTAGACACCATAATGATCAAGGTGTGTGAGCAATAAATAGTCATTTGAACTAGTCTATAAATATATTTTAATCATGTAGTGAATTGTGCTAATAAAAAACATTTACATTCCCATTTTAATTTCAATGTATACAACCTAATGAAATTGCATAAACAGGGCTTTTACAATAAATGTTGGTCAGAATTTATAGGATGTTCTGATTATACTGTAGTTATAGATATGTATATAAAATGCTATACAACATTTGTAAAGAAAGTCTTGGGTTCATAAACAACCTCCTTATATTTCTTTAGAAATGAGTATACTTTAGTGTTTTCCTGTACTTGATAAAGCATCATCTTAAAACAGATGCAACATGGGATCAGCCAAGATCTCCCAGGCAGCCATGTAATCTCTATAGTGCATATATATATATATATATATATATATATATATACCTCCAACAAAGAGTCGGCACTCACGACGCGTTGTGTAAATATGCCTTAGTGCAGTGTCCACAAATTAGCATTTCTATCCAAAGAGTAAGGTCCGCACTCTCAGGTCTTAAACAAAACAAAATGTATTTATTATATGGAAGACTAACGTTTCGGCCTCCTCCGAGGCCTTTCTTAAAGTAACACACAAATTTTACCTCAATACAGCCTCAATTATTTAGTCCACTTATAATAGGGACAAGCCTCAGAACAGACCTTTTAACTTGGCTCATTTATTATTACTTTTTGTAACATTGTGAGTTTAGGCAATGATTGTTTCTATTAATAGATAATATACAATGTAGCGATCAAGCTTGGCATTTGTTACATAGTACTTGTTTTTATGTAGTTACTTGAGGGGTGTTTTACTGAAAAAAATATTAACACTTTTTTTTTTTTTTTTTTTTTTTTTTTTTTTTTTTTTTTTTTTTTTTTTTTTTTAATTTGTGTTGGTTATTTACAAATATGTGCTTTTTTTATGTGTGAAGTTTAACCTTCTTGATGCATTTTGATGATGTAATTGTTACGTCAGCTGATTAACCTTTTCCCGCCATATAAAGTATTTAATGCATTCACCTTGTGCCATTTTGTACCCCAAGGAGGGAACATGTATAGTTTAAATCTACATAACCCATAACATTAATCATGTCCATAGCACTAAAGCAATAGGAGGAATCCTTTACACCAAGCATTATCATAGAGAATCTTATAAAAACAAATTAACCTTTTTAACATGTGGTAAAATAAAAGTTAATATTTTTTAATTGATACCCAGTGTGCACTTTGCTCTTTTTCCTTAAAATCTATTGTAACTTACAATAGATTGTAAGGAAAAAGAGCAAAGTGCACACTGGGTATCATTTAAAAAATATAAATTTTTATATGCTGCATGGTAGCACCTGGGGTATTTATAACAACCAGGTGAGTATCACACCAAGGCTCAATAATAATATCTTCAAACTGGCACATCCTTTGTAAAAAAAAAAAAAAAAAA
>CM044442.1:102688099-102699819 GCA_024363595.1 Xenopus borealis
TCCATGACAGGATCCCTTTAAAAGCTGCCCTCCATTAAACAAATCACAAGTATTCTATGATGCATGTAAGGTAATAGGATGCAAGTTTATAAACATTTTATGTGTATATTGGTACTGGAACATTTTTTCAGTCATCTCATCAGTCCCTTCCACAGAAGAATTTACATTCACATTTACACACAGAAGGGTCAAATTTATCAGGAACTTATTTACCTGCCTATATGTTCTTGGTATTTGGGAGTACCAGGAGGAAACCCACTCAAACACAGGAACAATATACAAATCTTAGCAGATAATACCTAGGCCAGGAAAAATTCTCAGGACCCCAGAGCTGCAAAACTCTTTAAATTCTTTAGATTTTGGGGATTAAATATTGTAACAGTGCCACACCTTCTACAGTGGTGCAGGTTGCTCTGTTGTAATAAAAATACATTGCGTAATGCAATTTTTTATAGTCTACCAATAGTGATGAGCGTATCTGTCCTGTTTCGCCTGGCCAGAAAATTTGCTAAAAGGGTGAAAAGTTTTCAAAACACTGTCTACGGGTGACTTTTTTTTTTTTTTTTTTTTTTTGAAAAATATATGAGCGTATTAGAGCAACATCCGCATGACATTTTTTGTCACACAAAACTTATTGTAAAGAACATCAGACTATTCTGTATAACTAATCAGACTAAATCACAGATTAAATCAACTAGGAGAAGACAAGACACTGGTTGAAGCACAATGTAACAGATCAATGTGTTATGTAGCTTCTCAAAATTCACAGGGCAGCAACACAACTGTCCTGTACTATAGGCCTCCGCCTTCTGCCCTGCAGACTGCTTAGCCAATTTGTAAGCTGTTAGCTATTTATTTATGTTATCTCATAACTCTACATCACATGGTTGGTCATTTCATATAGTCAAATTATATGTATCTATATATCTCATGCATAGCTTCTAATATTTAATCAGTAGTTAATAAAGTAATATATTTCCTTTTTCTTTGTAATATTAAAACAGTACCTTGTACTTGATTCAAACCAAGATAGAATGAATCCTTATTGGAAGAAACTTGCTTATTATTACAGCTTATTTGGTTTATTTAATGTTTACACAATTTTTTTCCCTAATGGAATCTAGTTTATTTGCCTCCCCCAGTTACAGGCTGTACCCCCCACTGGCACAGCTACAGAGTCCACCAGGTCCTGAGCATTCTGGATAACTCCTATATACATAAGAAATGGTAAAAAAATCTTCTAAAATTGTATTGGAAAAAAATTGCTTTCCTTGAAAAGAAAGTAAAAGAAAGCACTAAATGATAATCACAATACTGAATGCCTGACATGAGCGTAGCCTACTGTTACTGATTACATCTATTCAAACACACACAGAATTGTGCATACTGAGGAGTGTATTCATCGCAAATTTTCTTTTTCAGTAATTACAGACAATCTGTTGGTTGCTCTCTATAGACTTTCATCTGTAACTTTCTCTATTACAAGGTTTTACCTCTACTTAGTGTGTTCACCCCAGAAAACCATATATTTTTGGAAAGCACACATTCCCACAAATTCAAATTTAGTATGCAAGTCTTAGTACTCCAAAGTAGAAAGCCACAAACCATTCCTAAATTTGGTGATTTTGGTGACATTTCCAAAAATCACCTAAAAATTTCCACCCTGCAGCATCGTTTATAGTAAATAATTTTAGTTATCAAGACAAATCACCACAAATATGAAAGCATAGGATCCTCTGAACAGTTTGATGTCCCATATGTATAGGTGTACCCAAGCACGTGGCATATAGTGGTCCCAAAAGGAAGGCCCCATATGGTCTGTCATTTCAGGTACTGCAAAATTAACACATTTACATAGTTTTGCGAGGGTAAAGTTAGAAAAAAAGGAAGTTAACCCCCATAACCATACATTTTCGGAAAGTACACATTCTCCCTAACCCCAAATTGGGTCTGCACGTCTTTCTATTTCAAAGAACCAAGCCACAAACCTTTCCTAAATTTGGCAATAAAGGCAGCTGTTTTTACATTTCTGAAAATCGACTAAAGTATTGCAATTGACCGCATTTATCTCACCCAATTTCTTACATACAATTGTAAAACACCCTAAATATTGACACCAAAGGTCTACAGAACAGTTTGATGCCCAAAAATGGATGCCGGCATCCAAAAATGTACACCCATGTCCAAAACAAGACGTGGCAGCATTTCGCAAATTTTTCGGCGGAGCAAAACGCCCCAGATTCGCCCATCACTATTACTGGTTAATCTAAGGAATGTTGGCCGGGAATATAGTATAGTATTTGTACTTGGATAAGAACAGTGTTCTTAGTGGAGTACCACAGGGGTCTGTACTTGGTCCTTTGCTTTTGAACTTGTTTATTTATGACCTGGAGGCAGGTATTGAAAGTTCTGTTTCTATTTTTGCTGATATTACATTTACATGCAGGATGCTCCCACCTTGCAGAGTGATTTGACTAAATTGGAAAACTGAGCAGCAAACTGGAAAATGAGGTACAATGTTGATAAATGCAAGGTTATGCACTTTGGCAGAAATAAAATAAATGCAAGTTATACACTAAATGGCAGTGTGTTGGGAGTTTCCTTAATTCCTTAATTGGGTTTTTGTAGATAATAAATTGTCATTAGTGTCATTCTTTTCCTTTAAAAGTATACCTTGCTGAGAGTTATTTGGAGTTTGTTATCCTGTCAGGGGACACTCTATAGACAGAAACATTATTTTAAACAAATGAAAATATCTTTATCTTATCTGGTGGCTGGTATTAAGCTGATGTATCTTAAAATCTTTGACTATTATTGATTTTTGTAAGTAAAAGTATATGTAAAAGGCTGAGTAAATCAGAATCTATGAGAGATCAAGTGATTCTTTCATCTTTTCTTCCTTTTTGTATAATACATATTAAAAGCTGTGCACGGTTAGCAAAATAGTTAGCAAAAGGAATATTGATATTTGGTAGTAATAATTAAAGGAAAACTATACCCCCGAACAATGTAGGTCTCTATAAACAGATATTGCATAATACAACTCATATGTAAAATCCTGCTTCATGTAAATAAACTATTAGCATAATAATATACTTTTTTAGTAGCATGTGCCATTGGGTAATCATAAATAGAAAATAGCCATTTTAAAAAATAAGGACAGCCTCCTGGGATCCTAGGATCCAACGGTGCACACAAACATACCAAAAAACCTATAAAGTTAGGTCACATCAGCCAATTAACAGACAGAGTTCTGTCTTTTGCTTCAACACTTCTTCCCTTTACAGTTAGAGTTGAAATATTTCTGGTCAGGTGATCTCTGAGGCAGCACACAGACCATCACGAAATGGTGGTTTAAGGTAAGAGATGTAAAAGGGCAATATTTACTTAAATATGTATACCAGGTAGGTAAGATTCTTTAATATGTCACTTGATTTGATATAAACTATCTGTTGCTCAAAAATTCATTTTCGGGGTATAGTTTTCCTTTAATTGCACTTATGCTGCAGATCTGTATTCAGGGTTTGTTCTATATTTTGTCTTTACAGTCAAGTATTAGTAGGTGTGCTTTCCCAAAGACATGAAGTGGTTAATGCAAATGCTTATCCAAATGGCTGGTCATATATGTTTAAAGACACCAGACAGACACATATTATTGTCAAAATATTACATGTGGAGGGTTATGAATTTTTGAGGTTTTTTTCAGTTTGAATTACTTGACTTTTTTTATACATTTGAATGTTTGCTAATTAAAAAAACTCCATCAAATGAAACTTTGAAACAAATTCAAATGCATTACATTTCTATATTTCCTGTGCTTTGTAACTTCTTCATGATCTTACAACTTTTTACATAGGAGTTTTTGAACTTAATAAATATTGAACATTCAAGTTTTGGAATCTTGACTTTGAGAGTACTTTTGTGTATAAAAAACATTTTTGAGAGAAAGTATAGTTTTCCTATATTTCAAAAAAGCTCTAAAATATATGTGGACTAAAGGACCGATTTCAGTGGTTTTAAATGTTTTTGAAACCATGACAACTCACAAACTCTAAAAACACGACTGTCATTGATTTTTATTACAAGTTCACATTAAAAAAGTACAAATAAAAAAGCTAAATGCTGCATAAAAATACACTGAAAACCTCAAAAAAATGAAAAAAACCTGAATAGATTTGAATCACTCTCTGGAAAGCAGTCTGACATCTATAATCCACACTGAGCTTGAAACGCTAGTGCAGGGAAAGGCGACCTGAAATCCTAAAGGCTATGGGAAATCCATGGGCCACATGCGGTGATCACAATGGCAACTCACTACAGGGTGAGGTCCTATCCTATAGGCATTACTACTCTAGTAATAACTCAAGTATGCTGCACTAGTCCCATTCCCTATGAAGGCTGAATGAGAAGGGTCAGCTTATGCCCTGTGCTCTCACTATGGGGTTCCCTATATGGTTAAATGTTCTGTAGGTGAGACCCCTAGATGCCAACTCAGACAGATCAGCAGGTACATTCACAGGAGAGAAGGTGGAATCTCCATAGTGCTGTGCATAGTCCATTATTTCTTCTTTTCTTCCTGGAAAGATCTTCCTCACTTTCCCACCTCCAGAGAGATAACAAGGTCAGAAGCAAATCCCTCTTGCTGATTGGCCAGGGTGAGGCTGATGATTGCAGTGCAAACAGTTGCCATGTTTTTGGTTGTTCCAGATTAAAAGTGACAGGATTGTGCATTTGTGGAAAGGGCAAGTAGACTTCCCTATACCCACATGCAATTTTAAAAAAAGTCCGCAAGATTTAAATGGGGACTATCACAAAAATTAAAGTTTAATATAAGCTTCAGCACACCGAAATAAGAAACTCTAAATACAATCAATTAAATATTCGGCACTGCTTCTGAAATAATCATGTTTCTTTACTATCTCTCTCTCAGAATCTGTTTCTCTTTATTCTGTCCTCTTGCAGGAGTTGCAGCAGATATACGTTGACAGTTAGATCCAAAACTTATAGCAGGGGAGCTCACTCAAATAACTGATTCCAGTACAAACAAATCTAACAAAATAACTGCCTTTTGCATAAATCCTGCATGTAGAGAGACACGTCAGTCAATTCTAATACATCTTCTAGGCAAAAGGAGCCCCCTATAAGATACAGTATATAGAATGTAACTGTGAATGAATATCTGACACCTAACTCCTGCACGAAGAGAGAATGAAGAGAAACCAATGCTGAGAGAGGAACAGTGAAGATAAACTTGATTATTTCAGAAATGGTTCTGCATTTTTAATTCATTATATTTAGAAAAAGTTTTTCATTATACTGAAGCTTATATTGCATTTTAATTTTCTCGATAGTGCCCCTTTAAGAACGTATGGCATTTATGTTAAATATTTCAACTACATTTCAATGAATTGATACATGTATTGTGGATATTCTGTTGTTTGTGAGAAATACCTTTCTGAGGGTATGTGTAAGTGTATGTGAAAGTCAGAATTTGACTCCTCGGATTCAGCAGTCACAATGTCACAAAGCAGTCTGTAACTGTTACCTTATTTGTGCCAGTTAAATCTATTTGCCTGGAGTCAGACATGAACACGACATTGGCTGTCAATTTTTATTAATGCAGCATTAATGTTGTTTGGTAGAAAATGCTGAGATTTTAATTCTTACCAATGACTGGTTGTCATTCCTAAGGGCAAACACACAGAATAAAACCAGGTATATTTTCTTATATTTGTGACCATGATTTACAGTATCAGTATAGGGGCTAATGTAATTAAAGATGCAAAGTATAGAATATCCAAACATTTTGGGGTCAAGGACCCAGAATGGAAGAAAAACCGCTTTAACATTATTTCTTTAAACAAAGAACATTCTATTTTAAGTTAAAGATCAAGTCATCAGAACAGTTGTTTATAATGACATCAATTTTTAATTACATTCTTTAGAGAAATTACTTTTCAGACATTATATGACTGGAGGAAGTGACGCATAGAGAAGTAGGCAGTTCATTGTCTAGGCTATTTATTTATTTGTTATTATGTGTATCTTCAAGATAATCATTTAGATATAATAGAATCGGTTGAGCTCAATACAATAATCTGACTTTTTGAGTTTAAAATATTAGTTTTGTCAATTGTGTAATCCGTTATAAAAAATAATAATAATAATAATAATAATGCCAATTGCCAGAACAACAACAACAAAAACAATTTACTGGGGCACCATACATGTGATGATTAAAATCAAAAGCTCAAATCAGGAAATCAAGATCCTCAGTCAACAACAATCCTTAATACAGAACAATTTAACATCTAATTATGTTGGGACAAAGTGAGTCTTATAGAAATTGTAGTGCTCGGTGTAACATGTTGATAGAGCACAATTACTTGTTGAGATGCAGTTGTAGTCAAATGGCAAGTGTATTTTTCCCCATTCAAGCAATTAGAGTTTTTTTCCTGCCATTCTGCAGCATTTGCAGTGAATTAAATTGCTTGAAAATGCATGGACAAATCTTATTTCCTTTTATGTTGCAGCTTTACACAATGGTTTACTCACTTTTTTTCATTAATGGTGTTATATTGTGATTATTGGGTTATAGCCTAGAAGAGTAGTTCATAAATGCAGAATTCAGCACATGCTGTGGAATTAATGAAATTCATTAATGAAGCAAAACTGTTTTCCAAATGCTTGTTACGTTTAGCCTGAGAAATGAATATTCAGTATGCCTAATGCTGCCAAATAGAACACTATAATATGTACAGACATACTTGTGTTTATAGTTTTTATTGTTTTTCTAGTATTGTTAGATCCATTGACAAAAATATGCAATGTAACAGATTATGTATTACTTTTATTCTTCATATTTTTGCTCAGTCATGTAAATAAAAACTGCCAAAAAAGTCCTAGAGATTTATGTGAAAAACATCACAATTATGTACTTCACAGAAAAAAATTATATTCTGGTTTCATGTCAGCAATAAAATTGCCAAAATTACTTTTTATTTCTAGTATAAGAATACATATATATATTCCATTTTTTATATTGTATGTTTGTCCTTAAACATTAGTCTCTGTTATCTACAGAGCTGACACTCAAATACTAGTATACTAACACTGTAGATTCTTTGTTTATGGCTGATTCAATGTAGGAATTAAAATTGTCCTCCTACTCATGTTGAATCAGCCACCAGTGAAAGGGATAATGGAGAGCAGTAACTTACCCTTACAAAAGTATATGCAGCATCTATAATAAATCCATTTATTACAGGAAAAATGTAAGTTTAAGTTATGTATTTAAATGCACTATGTACACCATGTCATATTAGCTAAGAACAAAAGGCTATAACTAAACAGATCCCACATATTGTTGGTGCACAGGTTAAGCTCACAAATAAGCAAAAGGAACATCAAGGGCAAAAAATTTGCAACATTTTTGAGAGGTATTGGCAATGATCAAATTTGCATTTTTACTGATATACCTTAATCTTAAATTTATAAACTGTAAGTTACATTTGATTAGGGATGCACTGAATCCAGGATTCAGTGAATCCTGCTGCCTGGCTGAACTGAATCCCAATTTGCATATGTAAATTAGGTATAGGAAGTGAAATCACATACATTTTTTTGTCACAAGGAAGTAAAAAAAGTTTCCACTTTTTACCTTCCTGTCACTAATTTGCAGATGCAAATAAGAATTCAGATTTGGTTCAGTATTCAGACAAATCTTTCATGAAGGATTAGGGGATACAGCCAAATCCCAAATAGTGGATTCATTGCATCCCTACAATTGATTTCCAAACATTATGTTTGATTCCTGTAGGATAAAGAAAAATGTACAAGTGATAGGGATTCAGAAGACAGTTGTAGTAAAATTTTGGGTTACAAATACATATGAATACATTTATACATTTGCTAAGATAATATATGCATTTTTTTATTACTGAAAAGGCAAACTGCATCTAATAAACACGTCATATTGCATTTCTTTTTTTTTAGGGGCCAATTTATTCAGTATATAAGATGAATGTCAATATACTTGAGAATCAGGGCCGCTCCAGCCATGAGGCAAGGTGAGAACAGGCGGCACAGAGCGGCCAGTTACCAGGGGCAGCAAAAATCCACCTCTGGTAACTTTACCGCCTCTGGTAATTTCTGTTTTTTTTAAATGGAAATTGAGCTTTTCTAGTGCAGCGAGCACAATAGCGATTGCAGCACTAGTGATGCAGCCCTTCCTCCACCCGCTCCAACGCTACAAGAAGTGCGGAGCAGGAGGGGGGATGGCATCGGGGCTGCTGCCTCGAAATGCCCCTGTTGAGAATATACTTCAAATAGTCAATATTCCTGATATTGTCAAAATGTATTAAAGAAACATATGAAGAGCTTCCGGAAAGCACTAGGCAAGAGTAAAAACTAGCACATTTCTATTTGAGACAGTGGGAGTTGTTGTCTCATGCAGCTTTATTTTATGTATCACCTCCCCCCCCCCCATTTATTAAAAAATTGGAGTTTTTTTCCAGAGAAAAATCACAAATAGACTATTCTGCTTGTTTAAATAAGCTATTGCTCAAAGGAAAAATGCACTTGAGGGGGTGAAAATGTCATACTCTTTTTCCCCATTTTAATGTATTTATAAATTGATAAATTAGCCTCCCAAAGTTAGTGCTAACTCTCTAGGAAGGGTGAAAACTGGCAATTATGCCACAAAGGCATCGCCCAACGTGTCTTGGTCCAAATTATGGTCTGAAAAATAGGACTACCCTTCTTTCAGGTCAACTTAGTAATGTGTCATAAATAGGTCAATCATCACATAGTTTTCACACTATATTATAAAGATGTATAGATGCAATACTCCTAAATATAAATAAGGTAAGTATTCACTAAATAAAAAATGTCATCAGGACTTGGGTAATAAAATCTGCAAAAATATTTGTGAATGTCAACATTGTTAAAATAAATTTTCATAAGGGTTCACTTTTATGATCAGGCACTTAGATTTGTCATGCCTTTGACTAAACCTCTAATTGAATCTGGGATTTGGTGCATCCCTAACAGACACATACATTTAAAATGTTAAATTGTTTATATTATTTTTTTATTTTTATTTTTTTATATGCCAAATCCTACAGTTCTTTTTTTTTCAATTTGAAAACCCTTTGCACTGTTATATAAATGCATTGTTAAAAATATGTTTCTAATTTTAATGTATTTATTTCTCTCCATTGCACACCAATTTGTCTTTTTAAGACAAATACTCTATCCGTGCCACGGCATATGGATTTCCGGAACACATGTGATGAGGTGAGTAGCAAAGTTTCAAGTTATTTTTTTACAGAAAGAAGTGCTAATGTCTACTATGCAAATTGTACAGTACTGCATCTGATTATGGATTACTGCAATAATAAGAAAAATCACAAAATATTAATGTGAGAACTACCAACATTTTCAAATTACTTGAATTGAAAAATATCTTGATTTTTGAGCTTTTAAAGTGGACCTGTCACCCAGACACAAAAATCTGTATAATAAATGTCATATTCAAATTAAACATGAAATCCAATTTCAAATTGTTATTAAAGCATTCATAGCTGTTTTAAGCTCATTTAAAAATCCCAGCTGTCAATCAAATATTGTCTGCCACTCCTCTATGCCTTAGGCATAGAGTTGGGGCAGACAATTACTTTCACTTTCCATTCAGCACTTCCTATATGTCACTGCTTCCCACACATTCCCCCAGTTCTCTTAACCATTTAATTGTGTAGCCAGGACATCGGGTCCCCCATTGTGGTGCACAAACAAGATTCTGAGATGATACAAGGCTTGTCTTAATAACAGTGTCCACAAAATGGCTCCTGCCTGCTTGCTATAATTATGAATTCCCAGACTGAAGAAAACAAGATTAAAATAATGTATATAGTGTAATTAATGTTAATTTTGCTTGACTAATGTGATAGAATATGATTTTGAATATTTTTTTTGGGGTGACGGGTCCACTTTAAGTTTTTTGTTCTTAATAAATATTGAAATTTTGAGTTTTGAAAACTCAAATTTGAATTAATGATTGTGCTAAAAATTTAAGGGGTGGATTTACTAAGGGGCAGATTTATTAAGGGTCGAATTTGAGGGTTAGAAATACCCTCGAATTTCACCATCACATTTTTTTAAAATTGTAACGCAATTTGAAAAATCAAACGATCAAATTTAAAAAATTTGATCAATTGATAAAATCATTCGAATCTTATGATTCAAACGATTTTAACCATTCAATTGAAATTTTTTTATTCGATCTTAAAATGCTGGAAAAACCCTATGGAAGCTTCACATAGAGTTATACAGCAATTCAATAGGTTTAATCTGGCGAACTAGGCATTCGAATAAAAAACCTGTTGAAGATTCAAATTCAAATCTTTTTTAAAATTCGATCAAATTTCGAATCATTCACATGAATTTAGTAAATCTGCCCCCATGGGTCGAAATTAAAATTTAATTAAATTTGAATTTAAAACATTCTAATTTTGAAGTAATTTTAGGCTACTTCGACTATCAAATAGTCCAAAATTCAATTCAAATTGAAAAAAATTTGAAATTTCGAAGTACTGTCTCTTTAAAAAACTTTGAATGCAATACTTCGCCATCGTTAAAGCTGCTGAATTGCCATTTTAGCCTATGGGGACCTCCTAGAACCTTTACTAAGATTTTTCCTGGAAAATAGAAGGATTTTTTTAATCGAACAATGCATTCGAACTATTCAAACGATTTTTATTTGATCGAAAATTGACATATTCAGTCCATTATCAATTGACAATGCCCTATGAAAACATTTGATGGTCGAATTTTAACACTTAAGTTTTTAACTTCAAAATTCGACCTGTAAATCTGCCCCTAAGGGTCAAATTGAAAATTGAAATTTGAATTTTTTATTTTTTTATGGTCTAAACTGTCTCATTTGACTATCCAAACTTGATTAGAAATTTTAAAACTAATTGCCACCTAAAACCTGACAAATTCATGTCAATGGGAGAGGTCATATAAACAATTTGAAGATGTTATAAGCCTTCCTGACATTTGAGTTTTATTTGGAGAATTTTTTTTTATTTTGGTTGAATTTGATTCGAGTTTTGTCAGTAAATTTCGTCTTAGTTTAACATATTACATTTTTTTCAATAAATAACCCCAATCGAATTTCAAGGAAAATCTAATTTATTTCTTTAAAAAAAACTCACATGAATTCGAAATTTGACCCTTGATAAATGTGCCTCCCCATGTTTATAAATTACCTCATTTGTGTGTAATTTTATGTTAATTTATATTAAATGATTTATTCACAGCATTGGTCCCAGCAACAAATATGTTATAAAAGAATTAGATGTACTTTTTACTTTCAGATACATTTATCTTGTTTCTGTATTTTTGATTTTTGAAGTGGTGCATTTAGGGTTGATACAAGTAGTAGAAGATGGGCACTATCAAAGGCAATTAAAGCTTTATTTTACATTTTAGAACCCTCATTTTAAGTTTTTTAGGGTACCAGAAAAAAAATGGTGTAAAATCAGGGAAAGGTATTATGCATAATATCTAGGTGGAACCACAAAACAACAATGTAAAATAAGGGAAAACGTAAAATCAAATTGAGGTTCTACTGTATGAAAAAGATATACTACATTACTTTTATAGCTTATGATGGTCTTGTGATTAAGCAAGCTGTTATTGCTTTTAGATTATAT
>CM044442.1:102707641-102727882 GCA_024363595.1 Xenopus borealis
TGTGACAGTAATTTCCCAATTTGTAGTGCTATATAACTACAGGGAACATTCACATGCTTTCAAATGCATAGCTTCCATTTTAGTCATCTCACTTTTTCTGCAAAATGATCATTCATATAAAAATGTAACTAGCTTATTATTTTGGGTACTTGCAGTAGCATTATCAGAAGGTGGACAATGAATTTGTGGGATGATTTATGACTTGAGTACCCTTCTAAAATGTCATTGTCTAACACTGTGTAAAGGGCAGGCATCAGAATCCTTTGTAACAGTATTTTTATTTTTACAGAATAATAGGTCTTTACATACTCCACATAAAAACACTTGAATGGAAATGGTAAAAAATTAATTGTGATCCAAAGTACTTCAAAATACCTTGTTAAAATGAAACCTTTCTCCTACTGCTCATAGTTCATATTTCAGGCAATTTATATTTCTAACTAGAATCATTGCAGATCTCTTGCAATCTACGTAGGTAATCTAATATGATCAACAATCAAAAAATTTGTCTAGCAAAATGGTTGAATAATATTTTGCCACAGGTCGATATATCATTCTATTTCTATCTATAATTATAATTCCGAAAATGACATTTTCCATATAGTCAATTTTCAGCAAACAATGTCTGTAGTGATGGGCGAATTTATTCGCCAGGGCCGAATTCGGAAACGACGCGACGCGCCGAAAATGACGCGTCCCGCGACTCGTTTCGCGAATTTTTTGCCGATTCGCGAATTTCTCTGGAAATTCGCGAATCTTTAGGCGAAGCGAATCGCGGGAGATTCGCCCATCACTAAATGTCTGTCTTTCTTAATGGTATCCTTTTTATCTGTAATAAAACAGTACCATGTACTTAATGGTGACTAAACTAAATACATCCTTGTTTATGGCAAAACAATTCTATTTATTTTTTTAATTTTCTTTGTAGACTTGAGGTCTGTAGACTTGAGGAAGTATGACCTTCTGGTTCCCAAAATCATGATTATTCATATTTCCTGGCACCCATTCATAGTTTAGAGGAGAAGCTACTTCACCCATCTGAAAGCTCTCCTTATGTGCCAAAGATCTGAGGAGACCTCAAGCCCCACTCTGCAATTCTAACAGATCCGCACAAACTTTGTGCCTTTTTCAGCTACATAGGTCTTATTTGTAATTCAGATTAGTAAAGTCCAGTTTTATAAACATTTTTCTAGGTGATATTTGTGCACTATGGATTATTTGCCCAGCAATTTACCTGGATCAGGGACATTGGATTCCTTACCTATCCCAAAATGTGATGCTGTTACTTTACTTAAATCTCAAAGAATTGATTAATTATAAATAAGATATATTTACTACAATTTTAGAATATATAGTACCCTATACTACATTGTCCAATGTTTGTCCATGTCATGTTTGTCCGTTTTTACTGTCACTCTCTTTTTGTCACATACGTAAATATGTTGTTTATGTTGACATAAAATACAAGCTGATTAGTACAGTGAACACTCTTTTCTAGAGCCGTCTTATTTATGAATGGCATCATGTGGAAAACTGGATCTTGGAGAATATTTCTACCATCAATACTGTCATGTCTCGCTTTCAATCAGCAGTAACAGTAACCTAAGATGCAACATTAATCAAATCCATTTCAGGCAGGGCTTCTAAATACAACCAATGTCACTGCTTCTCATTATGTTTCATGTCACCTTAACAAAGGTGTCCTAGAACCCAAGGAATTCAATCTTAATACTTTAAGTTTTCCAAGTATTTACATGAGCAAGAGATTCATGTAACACACTAAACTGTTTACATTGATTAAATATAATCCATTAATGTTAGTGCATTTACTTGTAACACAATGACATTAAAATGCACTCAAATAATGCAAAATGTATTGAATGGGCTAATTTTAATCAGTAAGTGAAATTATGATTGATGTGACAGATGCATTGTAAATTAGTTACTGATATTGCAGTGTTGTTCTGAAAGCAGGCTTTGTATGGTGCTAAGAATATTCTTTAGAAAGCAAAACTGATGAACTTAACATTGATCTCTTGCTGTTTTTATTCAGTATAGTAAATCACATGTAGATAGTCATGTTATGCAAATTATATGCACATAGTACTATAGTACATGCATATGTAACACTTTCTTGGCCAAATTAGGCAGAACACCAACTAGATGGGTAGAGCATGGGCTACATGCGACCCTCTTTTGCTAAGTGGAAACACACGTGTTACAGTTGTTGAACTTCAAATTACTACTGCCAAAACAGTAGAACAGGATTTATTCAGGCTTAAAGTGCCACAGGGTTGTTATACTCACACATGAGGTAGCATAGTATATCTCCAAGTACATTCATATGTGTAGCAGAGACAGCATAAGCAGACTCCACACTAGGCATAGCACATAGAAGTTGAGAGATCACCTTCCAGGGTTTCAGTACCTTATGTGGCATGGACCCCCTCAGCAGACTTGGAATAGGGTTACACCATAGCCTGATTCCCTCGTCGTTATTGTGGTCCCTTCACTACAGGCAAAACAAAGCCTGGGGGAGAGCTACTCCCTTCTATCCTCCTAGTTGGAGCTTGAGCTGCTTTTTATCACTAGCCTCACTGCCTCACTCTCTCTATAGAGTGCTATAACAGATGCTACACTGCACACTAGCTCACCTAGTTCACGGGGCCCCTGTACCCCGACATTTCTGGGGCCTTGTTGACTCCAGGCTCAGTGGAACAACTGCCCAGGTCAACTGCTGCAGGTCAAAGAGGAAGTGCCCCTCCCTGCAAGGCACTTTGTTACAGCAGTGCCGGAAGTGATCACAACCTATAACCAATGAAGCAGGTATGTAAATGAAAGATAACATGTTACATGGGATTTAACCCAGCAGCAGTGGAAAGGAGGTACTGGCAGGGAATGAAGCCATAAGGGTCATTGCACTTATGGGTCCCTACACATATGCAGTACTATATTGCATATGAATACGCAGAAACTCCACTGCATTTCGTAGAGTGTAGTGAGAGCATGAACTGACTTAAGCCTAAGGAATAGTAAACCCAAATAATGGTAAAAAAAAATTATGAGCTTTATCTGTGAGAACAATCATGCAACATCAAGGACAAGTCCGTTCTGATCTTCATAAGTGTACTTTATCCACATCCATATAATTTAATGTTCAATATATGCATTGTGATTGAACATATTATAGTATATTATGGAGATGAGAGCAAATTTACTTTCTGATTACCTTTATGCAAACCTCTATGGACCAAAAATGCCAGTGTTTTGTTCTCCTTTGCAAAACCTATTAAATACATTTAACTTGTGCAAAGTGAAGCCTTCTGAAATCAGAAGGTATTTACTTGTCTCATGCCACACACATAGCATTGCCTAGAGAGAGATTTAATTCTCCCATAAGGCATCATGGGCGGAGACATGTAAATCACTCCTTTATGTCACTTTGGTCAACTATTCATCCAGAACTGCCGGTTTATAGCACAGATACAGCCTAATGGTTCAGAGCCACATATCCAACCTTGCAAAATGCCTGTTTCGATCTTGTTAGATCTCATCAATACAAGATATTGGAACCAGTGTTGGACTGGGACACCAGGGGCCCACCCAGAAACCTTAGACCAGGGGGCCACCATAAAACCTTAGACCAGAGGCCCACTCTCAGTACTAATATTCTTCATCTCCTCAAACAACATCTATTCTCCTAGTTTGTTTTCTTTACATACTATAATCAATTATTCCATCTATTTAGCCTCTTTGTTCTCATAGAAATAGGGGATGGCCATGAAATAGGCAAAATGTTTAGCAGCATGAGGGCCCACTGACACCTTGGCCCACCGGGAGTTTTCCTGGTATTCTGGTGGGCCAGTCCGACACTGATTGGAACATGGCTTCTGAGGGGTAGGACTTGGAGAGCAGAGAAAAGGAAAACCGAACCTGGTTAGGGTCATTATTCATTGTTTCTTTTTGAAGGAATTTTTGCCGGCGAATTTTTGGTGAAACGGGTTAAATTTGCCCATCCCAAAAGTTTACTGCCAAGCTCACTAAGCTCTGTATAATAGATTTAAAGGTGTACTGCCACTTTAAATGTATGTATCCTTTACTCTGTAGTCCACTTGTATCGGTCAGCAATAATAACCCCACAGTGGCTTGTGAAATGTGTGCCTTCTGTAGCAAATGACACAGAATGTTTTACTTGAATCACAGTAAACATTTGAGTATTGGCGTATTTGTGACTGTATGTAAGATTGTCACATGGATAGAATTTTCAGATGCAAAACATATTATTTATATAAAATGTGAAACATTTTTAAATATAATTCTCCACCTGTATATTTTCCCTTAAATAACCAGCACATGATAAATTATGATAAAATCATACAGCTAAACAAGCAACTGGAAAGACATTGTAATTATTTTATTACGGAGGTTCCAATTTCATCACTGATGTACCTACTTTTATTTTATTTCACAGTTGTAAAATGCTTTCAAAGGATGTCATCATCCCATATATTTATTGATAGTCAATAGTGTGATTTATGTTACTGTATATTTAGAGTTTACTTCTGTGCTTACAAAATAGAAATAGTGACTTGTTCTCAAGTTCAGAACATATGTTATTTCATTGCGATTTTAAAAGAAAACTTTCTTTTTTTGTTGGTTGCTTTTATTTTGTTTCAATTACTAAACCATTATTCATTCGTTTTGAATTTTCTCCATTTAACTGACCTTTTATACATTATAATATAATCTATGCATTAGTCACTATATATTACCAACAAAAGAGACATCAATGTCTTGATACCTTGATCTTTATAGGTGATTTTTTTTTTCTTTTATACATACTGTATGGGGCAGTTCTCATTTGCCCTGTTTATCCATTGCATCTAACCTCTGTTTAGTGTAGTACATAAAGGAACAGTATTATAAAAAATGAAAGTGCTTTAAAGCAATAAAAATATACTGCAGTGTTGTCCTACACTGGTAAAACTTGTATTTGCTTTAGAAACTACTATTGTTTATTTAAATAAGTTGAAGTATAGCAATGGAGGCAGCCATTCAAAGGATATACAGTAAGGCTCAGGTTACAGAGCAGATAGCAGATAAGCTCTGTAGAACATAATGGTTTTATCTGTTATCCACTATTTAAGCTGTGTCATATAACATTTTTTTTTTACTTTCCACCATTGCTACACAGCAGCTTGCAGTGGCGTAACTACTCCCTGGTGGGTCCTGGTACATGATGGGCACCTGGGCCCCCCTGTTGAACCCTTACCTCTATAAATCCCATGCTGGAGTGTTGATAACATGTGTGCTGTAAAATTTCCTCCTAGATAACTGCCTGCCATAACTATTATTGTAGCTCGGATGGGCCCCAGGGGGGTGGGGGCCCTGGTGCAATTGCACCCTCTGCACCCCTGGTAGTTACGCCACTGGCAGCTTGTTTATGTGAACTATAGTAGTGTTTTTGAAACACATAAATCAGTTTTACCAGTGCAGGGCAACAGTACAGGCTATTTTGTGTACTTTAAAACACTTTCATTTTCTGGTTTTATTGTCCCTTTAACACATTGTTGAAATTCTTACATCATTACATATTTAAAATTTAAATTTGATATTAGGGGAGGCAGCCATTATTTCAGGCAGCAACAATGAAACAAATGTGCTACAGGTTATTTATTTAGCCAGTTGTTACAAGTGCATTGTCACTATTTACAACTGAAATAAGAGCAAAATTCAGTTATACCATCTATTTTCCATGTTCTGCCAGTGGCGGAACTACTGGGGGAGCAGGAGGTGCCATTTCACCTGGGCCAGCACCCCCCTCAGGGCCTCCCGGCAGCTTGTGAACAAATGATTTCTGGGCTGAAAAGGGGGAGGGGTGCGGGGGTCCCAGCTGCAGGTCCCTGCACCAGGGCCTGCCCCCCCCCTCTAGTTACATTACTGTGTTCTGCAGAGTTTTTACAAATACATTCATGCAGTTTTCGTTAATGTATTGGTTTTATGCCCACTGTGCACAATAATCTACTGTAAGTATCTAATAGGATCAGGAATCTGTATGGGAGAACTCAAGGGCATTGAAAAAAAATTATATAGACCGTGAGCCTAGCAGAGCCTAGTTCAGCTCTTATTTACCATAGGCCGTTTTTTTGATACCCCTGGTAACTGGCCAATCCGTGCCATCTGAAGCAAGATTCTCACCTTGTGTCATGGCAGGAGCAGTACTGTATCTCAAACCCTGTTGGCTGCATAAAATAAGTCTCCTTTTTCTGAAAATCTCCTCTCCTGCACTGCTCAGGTTTGTTTGTTTTTTTCATATGGTGCTTTTAACTCATTCCCTCTTACTAGCTTATATATGCATGTCCCTTTTCTGCCTGCTTGACTTTTTCTGCACTAAAAATCTACTCCAACTCAGGGGGTTAAAATGTTAATATTGCAAGCAGTTCTGGCACAGATCATTCAGTTTGTTCATAGAAGGCAGGCAGGCAAGGGCCACACATAATCAATTAAGGTAGAGTAAGTTTAAAGCACCATTTAAAAAAAATGAGCAGCACCATAGCGGTACAGTGGAGGAGTAGAGGATTGTTATTGTATAGTTATAAGGAGCCTATAAACTCTGAAGGGCTGTCTCCCATAGACTCCATTATAATTAAATAATCCACATTTTTAAAAGTGATTTATTTTTTCTCTGTAATAATAAAACAGTAACTTGTACTTGATCCAAACTAAAATATAATTAATTCATATTGGAAAAAAAACCAGCCTGAGTTTATTTAATGTTTACATGATCTACTACCCAAATTATGGAAAAATCTGTTATCTGGAAAATCCCAGGTCCCAAGCATTCTGGATAAAAGGACCCATACCTGTACATTTACACCAAAAAAGTAACTACAGGGATAAAATTAAATGGGGGCTTGGGGTGTAATTTTACACATGTATAGGAAGGAAGACACTGAACACAAAACTGCTGATTAAAATGCATAATGTACCCACAACATAAATTTATACAGATATTAGTAGTCACCTTGTAGTTATGTGACCTGTAATAAATAGTATTTTTAGAAATAGAAAATAAATAGAAATAAACAATACCGATTGTACGATTTTTTTTGGTGGATCGAATATGCAAATTTGGCCCCTTCGATCATCGAATACCAAATATTCGAATTATCGAATAGATCGAACGAATATTCGATCATTCGACCATTCAATGATCGAAGGATTTAAAATTTCTTTGAATGCGAATACCATTCGTACGATCGAACGCCTCGAACGTTCGAATCGTACAAATTTTTCGGAGGCTCGAAGGCAAAAGTACGATTTTTATTTTGTGAAATCGAGCGATCGGTATTCGATCGTACGATTTAATCTAGAAATCGAATATCGAGCAAAAAGATAGCCTAGAACTATTTTCGAAGAGATTTGAAGGATTTTGGTTGAATTTTAGTAAATTTGCCCCTTTGTATATGTATGTAGGGACCCATACAGTTAACAATGCCCCTATGGCTTTAATACCCTAACTTCCAGATCTTCGTGGTTGCTAGGCAGATGCCCATATAGCTAGATGGGATTTGCATAGTTATGCTATTAGCCAGGAGGGTCTGTGACCACATTCTGTTACACCTTGTATAGTGATTATGATGGGGTGGATCTTGGCATTTGGCTCCTGGAGCCTGACTGAGCTGGGTGTACCCAGGAGGGTTTGGGTACAGCTAGGCCCAGGGAAGCATATGCCCTAGAGGGACCAGTATCTCTAGAAGAGAAGTTAGGGAGCAGGGCCCAGTGAATGAGGCTAGTAAGTGGCAGGGATATATCTGTAATAGACAGAGAGTGAGCTAGAGAGCATAGATAGCAAGAGCAGCTTGGCTCCAACTTGGAGGGATAGCAAGGATGTAGCGCTCCTCTCAGGCAAGACTGGCCTGTAGTATAGGGATACAGCCTAAAAGGGATTAGGTCTAGTGAGTTCCCTGATCCCCTGTGTGAGTATCCAGGTCAAAGTGCTGAGGTCTGGAGGGTGCCTCTATCCAGGTGGACGCTATCACCTCAGGGAATTCCACTGTGCTGACTTTGGAGGAAAGTCCTTGGCAGTTCTGTGTGAACAGGTGTGCCTGTATATTGCCAATGCCCCTGTACCACATGTAACCCATGCTCTAAGCACTAGCTGGACATTAACCCTGTTTGGTCTGCTTAGCCCAAGATAGCATTACATGTATATATAAGGAATATATAAATTAAATGAAAAACATACAGTATGTTATTCATTTTCATAAGATCTGTAAGTTTTCTTCTCACTGAATCTGTGTTTAATTGAACCTTTCTCTTGGGTTTCAGCATGTTTTAAATAGTGATGATGGTAAAGCAGTTATTTAAATTTTTCTTTAGCTTCTGGGTTGATTATAGAATTCAGTACTCACTGATAAATATATAAAATTGTGTTGCATTCATATGATCAAGATTCTGAATGCAGTAAAACCCCCATTTTAAGTTTTTCAGGGGACCAGAAAAAAAATGGTGTAATATCCAAGAAAATGTAAAATCAGGGAAATGTATTATGCATAATATATAGATGGGACCACAAAACAACAATGTAAAATGAGTGGATGTAAAATTGAGATGTCTCTATAATATTAAAATAATATAAAATATCTAGCATGATAACTGCATAATTATAAATTATAAAATAAAATCAAATTCAAATGTTTTATCCCAATATAAAATTTGGGGGGTGATTTATCAAGGTTTAAATTAAAATATTTGCCACAATTCAAGTTGTTAAGCAGCAAAACTCACAAATTCAAATTATATTTTGAAAAACTCAAATGTCTGGTATTTATTAAGCCAAAGAAACCCCCTAAAAAATTAAATGTTAAAAAATTGGCATTCAAAAGCTGGTGAGTTCATGTAGAAGTCAGTGTGATATATCCTGGCAGAATTCAAGCTATCTTTTTCATTCTAGTAATTTGAGTTTGTAAACTATCAAATTACATTTTTTAAGCCTATAAAGTAAAAAAAAAGTGAGTTATTCAAGCTTTTTCAAGATTGTATTTAATCCCATTTTTATATTGTGATTTTTTTTCTTAATCAAACATTCAAGTGATGTAATTCAAAAGTCTCACAAATAAATTTTTTTTTATAAATATGCCTATTGATCTTATGTACTTTTTAATGAGGCATGTATAACTGTTAAAAAAAACAACAAAAATATGAAAAATAAAAATTATTTTAAAATTCTATCATATTATATGGTCTTCTTACATATGTGAACATATTAGCAACCTCAAAAAATCCCATAATTAATAAACCAAATGGCAATTTAATTTGTCTTCTTTTAATTTGTTCCTAAGCTTTTAAGAAAATGCTTCCATTTTGTAAAAGGTTTGACTCTGAAAATAAAATTATATAATTGCTATAATTTTGCAATTGAACAACTTTTGAGCATTAAGCACTAACCCTTGCTACTTTTTATGGAACAGAGACATTTGTTAAACAATGTGCTCTAAATATTAATAAACATAATCATCTACAAATATTATTTCCATTTTATGTATGCCACACACTTAGCTCAAAATTGTTTTTTTTTTCCAAAGATTTTCACTGCAAGCTTAATTAATGATGGCGCTCAAATTCCACTGGAAAATTAATTTGTGCTCTGTTTCCTACAGGTTACTTTAACACTGCTTTATAAATAACGGTTATTCTACATTTTGAAAACCTTGCAATAGCAAAGTGCAATAGTGTTTTAATAAGAAAAAGTCTTCAAATGCATAATCTCTAGTTTTTTTTTTTAAATATATTTTATATCTTAATTTTCTATGTTCTCCTTTAAGGCAAAGACCGGAATTTGTTTGCTGCAAGATGGTAATCAAGAACCTTTTAAAGTTCGACTCCACTTAGCTAAAGATATTCTGATGATTCTGGAACAAGATGTGATCTGTGTGTCAGGGGAACCTTTCTATTCAGGTGTAAGTAATATTTTTATTTACTAGGTGGTTTACATTTGTATTGTATTATTTTAATATAGTTACATAGCAATAACTAAATTTAAAATATTGTTTCTGGAATACTGTAATAGTATGCACAACAGAAACACTACATTACATAGAAACACTTGTATTAATGTGTTTTGCTGTGCCTAATCTTATTTATCCCTCCTTATTTTTGGCTCATTGCTTACAACACTCTCTTAAAATACATAGACTGTTTTGAATGGAATGTATATTTCCAAATTTAATAATGAACTATGGTATTGTATTATTAATATGAAAAATCATGGGGCAAATTCACTTAAGTGTAAAGTGTCTCACACTAGCGATAATTTGCCACTGTGACGTAGTTTAGCAATTTTTTCGATTTACTAACAGTGTCCCGAAGTAGATAGACTAGCGCAAGTTTGCACCCTTACGCCAGGCGAAGTCGCGCACTGATGAAGGGACATAACTAGGCAAATTCACTAAGATGCCCATTTTACTGAACGTAAATGCACTTTGCCAGATGAAGTAATGGTAGCACAACTTTTCTACTTTTCGCCTCCCTGAGTGCAAATTTTAGTGAGATGTTTCTGCTGATACACCAGCCTTTCTCAAAGTGCAAACGTAAACACAGCCACCATCTTAAATACATCAAATATCTTAAATACATCAAATAGCAGGAACAAAACATGATGTGCAGGGGGGTATGTGACGTTATCACTGATGTATATACAGGGAACACAAAACATACAATACTACAAAACTGTGAAACCAGTAACATAAACACTGAACACAGAACACTGGAACACTGAAATCAGTAACTTACAGATGATATAAAGTGTATCATATTTCAAACTGGCAAGCAAGTAAATGACAAAATCTATCAAGTAGTCGCTGTTATATAGCATAGTATAAGTATGAGTACAAAAAACATGGTATACTAGAAGGATAAAGATGCCAGGCTGCGGGAGAGTCGAAGGTGAGAAAAGACCAAGCAGGACTGGAAGTATAGATCAGAAAAAAATAATGAAGATAAAAATCGCTGTGCATGTCAAGTACCTTGCGGTGTGTCTGCTCGGCAAAGCAAAATAAATGGTATTAGAACAAAAATGAAATGTCCTGGGCTAATCTGATGCCTTGTAACTGTGGAAAAATGAACCAATGTCCCCCCTCAATACGGGACAGGATTCAAAAAAAGCTGTTTGCGCTCTAGGGACTTTTGCAATATAAAAAAGCTTTATTAGAATCGACGTTATGACCCTCATTGGGGGTCTTTATCAAGATCGAAATATCCAAGTACGTCCCATGCGCAGCTTCCAGGCTGATGAGTGCAAATTTTCCTCCAGTATTTTTTAATAACTTACTGCATTAATTTTACCATTAATTCTGACCAAATTTCTTGTGCCTTTTGTAACTCACACATCCCCAAAACATAAGCGATCCACCACCATGATTCACAGTAGGAATGGTATACCTTTTATCATAGGCCTTGTTGACTCCTCTCCAAATGTAGGGTTTATGGTTGTGGCTAGTGATGGGCGAATTTATTCGCCAGGGGCGAATTCCCGCGGTTCGCCGCTGGCGAATAAATTCGCGAAACACCAGCAGCTAATGTATTATTTATTGTAGGTGAAATGTCATATATTTTAGACCAGATAGTGACTGGTATCTTAAAGCACAGTTTCTTGTAAAAAAAAAATACTTCTGTCATAATTATTTTGAGTTATGTACAGTATAATATATACCTATAAAAATTCAGTTTTATTCAGTGTGTAACTGTGTCTTAGTAGTGGAAAAGGGTCTGACAGAAGGGGATAAGAATATTTAAAGGCTGTAAGAAAAATAATAGGGAAGTGAAAACCTCATGCGGCATAATAGCCAGGATAACCTCTGGGTGGAAATTAATTATTTATGAAAGGGAAGGATGAAGGAATATGTAATTTAGGTAAAATTAGATATGAATCAAAAGGAACAAAATGTACTCTCTAGTGAAGAAAAACAAATGTTAGTCATTTTTTACAAAATGCTATACTTCAGACTGCTTTTTGTACAGGATATGAAGAAACACATAGAAGATAAAAGCCATTCTAATCATTAAATAATTGTTTTCTGTTAAAGGGATACTGTCATGGGAAAAAAAAAATTTTTCTCAAAATGCATCAGTTAATAGGGCTGCTCCAGCAGAAATCTGCATTGAAATCCATGTCTCAAAAGAGCAAACAGATTTTTCTATATTTTGTTTTGAAATCTGACATGGGGCTAGACATTTTGTCAATTTCCCAGCTGCCCCAAGTCATGTCACTTGTGCTCTGATAAACTTCAATCACTCTTTACTGCTGTACTGCAAGTTGAAGTGATATAACCCCCTACCTTTCCCCCCAGCATCCTAACAACAGAACAATGGGAAGGTAATGAGATAACAGCTCCCTAACACAAGATAACAGCTGCCTGGTAGATCTAAGAACAGCACTCAATAGTAAAAACCCATGTTCCAATGTGTTCTATTCAGTTACATTGAGAAGGAAAAACAACAGCCTGACAGAAAACAGTTTCCCTCCTAAAGTGCTGGCACAAGTCACATGGCCAGGGGCAGCTGGGAAATTGACAAAATGTCTAGCCCCATGTCAGATTTCAAAACTGAAAATAAACAAATCTGTTTGTTCTTTTGAGAAATGGATTTCAGTGCAGAAGTTTACAGGAGCAGCACTATTAACTGATGTATTTAAAAACAAACAAACATGTTTTCCCATGACATTATCCCTTTAACAACAAGGGAAAATGAGCAGATTATTTTCAAGCATGACTTTGTGAATCCACTTAACCATCTAACATCCATGGTTACTTGGAGAAAATAATAGAATGTCATTTCCTTACTTAAAGAACTACAGTTCATTTAATGACAAGATGGTCTTATCTTGGAGTGACACTGGCACTTTATATGTCACGGTCGGCACCCTAAATCCAGAACCAATGCTAAGCACCCTGGTCTTGGCTATTGCTTCAGCCTATAACAGCCGCCTTTTACCTCGGGTGGAGTTCTCGGCTAATTGGATGCTGCCAGGTCCAGACATGTTTCCCATGGTCACCCAAGTTAGAGGAAAAAATAAGAATATCGTCAAGATATACCACTACAAATAACCCCAGCAGATCCAGGAAGATGTCATTGACAAACTCCTGGAACACTGCGGAAGTAATGCAAAGACCGAAAAGCACAACTAAATATTCGTAGTGGCCATCCCTGGTGTTAAAGGCCGTTTTCCACTCATCCCCTTCCCTGATATGAATGAGGTTATATGCACCTTTAAGGTCAAGTTTAGAATAGATGGTAGCAGTCTTGACCTGATCGAATAACTCAGAAATCAGTGGAAGGGGATAGTGGTTCTTGATGGTAATTTTATTAAGGGCCCTATAGTCAATACATGGGCGAAGACCTCCGTCCTTCATGCCCATGAAAAAGAACCCAGCACCAGCAGGGGAACTAGAGGGCCTATTGAAACCTCTTTCAAGATTTTCCTAGTTGTACTCTTTTATTGCTTGGGCTTCCTCCAGAAGGAGTAGACCCAGTAATGAGGTCAATTGGGCAGTCGTAATGCATATGTGGGGGTAATGTTTCTGCGGCTTTTTTTAGAGAAGACATCAGAAAATCAGCATAAGCCGCAGGTAAACCCTATAGGGATGTGACTGCCACCAATTGAGGAACACTTATGCAAGAGCCCTTAAATTTTTGACCACATTGAAGACTTTCCCCAGTTACACAATAAATATGTGGGTTATGTACCTGTAACCAAGGTAAACCTAAAATTAGTTTTTTTTAGTTACCAAACCTGACCCCAAAGGACTTTTGTCAATGGCTTGGATTGTCATGGCAGGATTAAGTGGTATTAGAGAAATATTAAACCTTACTGTGAAGGCAGCATCCAAAAAATTCCCTGTCACCCCCTGAATCCACAAAAGCAGAAACCCGAAGCAGAGCCCGAAGGCCAGGTACCATGATCCTAGAGGAAAACTGTGGAGAGAAAACCTCTCGAACCAAATGGATCTCCCCTTCTCCATTTAGACTTTGAAGTTTCCCGGACTCTTCGGAAACTGGTTGAGAAAATTACCCTTTTCCTCACAGTAAATACACAGCCCCAGAGACCGCTTATGGGCCTTTTCCTCAGGCGTTAAATGAGTGATACCCAATTGCATGGGTTCCTCCTGAGGTAGAGGTACTGAGGGGTTAGATGGCTTAACATTAGTAAACCCAGTAGAAAAGGAAGTACCATTCTCACCCTTTCTCTCAATCTGTCTTCTATCTATTTGGGTGGCTAGTGACATTGGATCATCCAGATTAGTAGATAGAGGGTAGTTTACTAGGCTGTCTTTTACAGCATTAGAGAGCCCTAACTGGCAATGGCTACAAAGAGCCATGTCGTTTCTACAGCCCACCGGCTGTTTTCCCTGGTGTAATTTATGAATCGCGGTATCGGCTGTAGATGCAAGATCCGGGTCATCGTAAAGTATTGCCATAGAGCTAAAGAAGGTTTCAAGGGAAAAATGAGCAGGGTCAGAGGAGTATAATCTTAGGGCCCAAATTTGAGGGTCACCCTGTAACAGGGTCATTACAAACTTCACTTTTTCCTCTCCAGTATAGAAGGAGTGAGGGAAAAAACTAAGGTATAATTTGCATGCCTCTTGAAAGACGAAACATTTCTGCGTCCAATTTGCATGACAGGTTGTGCAGGCCTTGCACCAGGTAGTCCTGCTTCTGCTCTTGTACCTCCAAGCGCTGCAGAAGAGTGGTGAAGAGTGCTTCCATAGTGGGAGGAGCAGCGGCAGCATGACCTTCGGCGTCCATCTGGCCTATTATAATGTCACAGTCGGCACCTCAAATCCAGAACCAATGCTGAGTGCTTCCATAGTGGGAGGAGCAGCGGCAGCATGACCTTCGGCGTCCATCTGGCCTATTATAATGTCACAGTCGGCACCTCAAATCCAGAACCAATGCTAAGCACCCTGGTCTCTGTTCTTGCTTCAGCCTATAACAGCCGCCTTTCACCTTGGGAGGAGCCCTCGACTACTTGGATGCCGCCAAATCTTATTAAGAGAGGTGCCAAGCTAAGGGTTCTGGACGAGCAAAGGGGCACAAACGTAAGGCAAAGTCTTTTGGGCAGAAGGTCATAGTACAAAGCGAAAACAGATAGTGTAGTGTAATCAGGCTGGGTTGGTGCAGGTAGAGTACAAGTGGAGTCAGACGTCAAGGGTCAAACCAGGAGATCAATCCGAAGGGATACAGAAACAGTAGAGTTGGTTATCAGGCAAGGTCAGGATTTCTAAAGTCAGGATGGTCACAAACAGGCAGGGGTCACAACAGGCAATCTGATATCAGATAACAGAAGCTTTAAACAGTACAGAGACACCAGGAACTCACACGGAGGAAACCTATAATGGGCAATGAAAAAATACAAAATGTCTCTAAGTACCTTTAAATTTCATGCCATTAAATAAGGAAGATGGTGCACAGGAAGAAGAGGAGCGGCACATGTCCCCACCGATGGGGTGGTGGGTATCCCCGCAGCACCACTAGACCACCATGGTGAGTTATTATGTTATATTCAGCAATGTATCCTGATGCATTACAAGTGAATATTGTAATGACTTGAATGAGATTTGTATTCCCTGCAGTTCAACTAGGTTTTAGTTCATTGGAACAGTAAATTATGATAAAAATATAAAATGTCCAAAAATCCATTAGGAGTCTACTGAGTGTTAAAGTGAAGATTCAAATAAAAAAAAAATCAAATTTTGAAGCAATTTTTGGCTACTTCGGCTATTGAATATGGGGGACCTCCTGGAACCTTTAACCTCAAAGTGTTTTTGGAAATTTTTGAAAATCAAAGGATTTTGGCCAAAATCGTTTGAATCGAATGATGCATTTGAACTATTCTAACGATTTTTATTTGAAAATGGACCTATTGGATTGAAAAAGCTCTTAAAAAAATATGATGGTTTAATTTCAAATTTATTACAATTCAAAATTCGACCCTTAGTAAATCTGCCCTTGGGTGTTATATATTGCACTTGGAAATAGTTTTCTAATTCCCACCACCTGCTGCAAACCCTGTAACCAAGGGCATTGAATGAAAAACAATATCATCTTTCAAAATGTGTCACACAATTTTGTGTTTTCCTCAACACTCCCCATACAACTGTGATGTATACAACATTCCAATACTCTCAGATAACTTTCTAAATGCAGAACTTCTGTATCCACCTTAAAAATGAATGTGGCTAGAAATGTCACATTGTATATCCTGAACTTAATAAACCAGCCTACATTTTCAGCTTGTCAATAGCAACAATTATCCAGGAATTCAAACTTGCCACAGGGGGTCACCATCTTGGAAAGTGTCTGCAACACTCAAAGGCTCAGTGGGTTCTAAGCAGCTGTTGAGAACTAAGCTTATCTAAGCAAATTATCAAATAGAATATGAGGTTTGTCCAGTGCTGGATTGGGCCGTGGGATAACGAGAAAAAAAACTTGCAGCTGGGGAGGGGGGCTCTTGGGGGGGTGCAGGGGCCTGAGGTGCCATGACCCTGGTGGGCCCAGAAGCCCCCCAGTCTGACCCTGTGTTTGTCTACAATGTAAGCTGATGATACAAAGCGAATTATTAGATTCTGATGCTAGTTGCACTGGTTTCTGTGCTGCCATGTAGTAATTATCTGTATCTGTAATTATTAATCAGCCTTATATTGTAACATTTATTATATATGTGTACATATTGTGAGTGGGTCCCTAAGCTCAGTAAGTGACAGCAGCACAGAGCATGTGCTGTAAATCAGCAGAAAAACTGGGGCATCTTTGGAGACACAGATCTTTATTGCTAAAGGGCTGTGGTTGTCTTGGGCTGGTACAGAAGCCCAAAACCTAAAGTGCAAAATTTCTACCCTACTTCTTTAGTTAAAGTGATACACTAAAAAATTTATTTTAACATATGATAGATAGATAGATAGTAAAATATGTATAAATATTTTTCTTTTAACAATTCTGTTCATAGGAAAGAACTGTTGCGATCAGAAGGCAAACTGTGGGAGGATTTGGACTAAGCATAAAGGTTGGTATGAATATATTATATTTTGTAAATTCATTTTTTGTAAATTGGATTTAGTAGGGGGTGTTTTAAGGAATAACAAGTAAATGAAAATAACTGAAAAATATGAGTCTGACTGGGAATTAAAACATGCTCCTTTAACTGCAGTTAGATGCAAAATGTTCATGCTTTTTTGTCTAGGATGTGAGGTATAGGTACTGTTGATTTATTAATGTACTGCTACTTACTGAACATTGGAATAATACATTCATTATCCTGTTTAGAAAAGAAGGTATCTCACAACCAATCATATGAGTTATATATTTATATATATATATATATATATATATATTTAAAGCAAATCTGACAGATTAGAATTTATGGGAGGAGATCAATCTGCTAGCTTTCAGGCAAATATACTCTGTTACAGTTTTGTTGAAAAGATTAAGAACAGACACAGGCCATGCCTTCATAATGTATACTATACTATGTAGGTGTCATGTGCTAGATACATAGATGCATTCATGCATCAACAGAGTCTAGAGCGTTCATTACTTATGCCTCTTTATAGTAACATTAGGGGGTGAAAAATCACATACCATAGTGCTCAATACCAGTCTTTGTATTTTAAAGACATGCAGAATTTCTAAAAAGTACAAGGGCAAATGTTCAAAATACATGGTAGTGTGCAGCTTTTTTGCATTCTACACTTGGTACAAGGTAAATGACATTTATATCTTCTGCTAAATTATACACACAGGCATAAAAATAGGAGTAACTAATCAGAATTTTTAAACCCTGGGCTAGAGTCATTTCCATGAGAAAAAATATCTTATTGTTTATCTGATTTATCTCATGAAAACAATATAGTCTTCCATGGGTACATTTGGAATTCAGTTACAACATACAACACATTTTTCACATTGAACTGAATTTGGCCCTTTATCTGAGTGTACAAGAAAAAAGTAATAGACATTCATTCATTTTTGTCGAATAGGAATTTGGATATATTGCAAATCAAGTCCATGCTTCTCTATTTGCTCAAGCCAATGCAAAAGAGGTCCTGAGTACAATTTTGCAAAGTCTCCTTTCACATATTTTGATATTCTAAGGAACCAGCTATATATTTTGTTTCCAAATTGTTACTTAACAGAATACACTTTGTTAATGGGTCTTTTGGAACTGGAATATTCATATGACTTTGAATGGAGTATTAACTGGTTGTCCGGTCTTTAAAGGGTTCAGGAGTAGTGATTTCGCAGCAAACTCCCACAATTCGCCAGTGGATAAATTTGCGAAACGCCAGTGAAAAAACCCCAGAGACGCATGTCAAAAAACGACAAAAAACGACAAAAAAATCAAATTTTTTTAAATAGTTTTTTCAATCAAAAATGGACATCACTAAAACGCATTGTTCGATTCAAGCGATTTTGGCCAACATTCTTAGATTTTCAAACATTTTCAAAAACACTTGATAAAGGTTCCAGGAGGTCCCCCATAGGCTAAAATAGCAATTCAGCAGGTTAGCAGGTTTTAGGTGGTTAAGTGTTGAATTAGAATTTTTAAAATTCGATTAAAATTTTGGCCTATTCGATAGTCGAAGTACCCAAAAATTACGTTGAAATTCTAATTATTTTAATTCGAATTTTCACTTTGACCCTTAGTAAATCTGCCCCTTAATGTCCATAAAAGTTGCGATCTATGTACAGTATCTGTCATTCATTTACATGTTCCCGAATTCTGTATTTTTAGTAAAAGATGACATTTGAATTGATACAATTGAAAGGGATGTAATCAAATTATTTTGAGTCAGAACCAGTACTTAACAAAAACTCAATTACCATATAATCATAACTGTTCTTCATTTGCAACATGCGAGATGCACCACATTGAGCAAGAACAGGGCATCATGTAATTGAAGTATCAGTTCACTCCTTCACTTTCTACTCCTGAAAGAGTGAACATATGTATACAGGAACACTGATACAATACAGGGTACCATAAAAAGCATAGGGTATTGGGGAGAACTGCACAGAAGAAGACCAATATTCTTAAAAATGAACTCCAGAAAGCTGCATTATGTTTGAATTATGTGTACACTAGTTGCTTCTGTTTTGCCCTATTAAACATGAAAACCTACTCCTGTTTTTGAGAAATTAGTGTTTTATTTCACCAGACTGTCAAGGGAAGCTATTCAAATTTGTTATTACCTGTTATCATGTATAGTATGTCAAATTAAAGACCATTTGCTATAAAGCTTTTCTGTATAGACTTACTGGACACTTCTTGACTATGCTCTTGTTCATGGCCAACTGTTCTTTGTTGTAGTTGCAGTGAAATTGAAACTTTTACATTGTGTGAAAGAATATGGTGATTGCTTTTGAAATGCTCACTGCACTTATGGACATACAAAAATGGATGCCCAGATTTGCTAAATAAAGTGAGGTTTAACTTGATTATAATTCTGTTATTCTGTAAGAAAAAATAGCTTGTGCAGTGTCTTTAAAAGCTAAATTATGCTAAAAAAAAGTACATTAAAATTAACCTCTGTTTTCTTTACCATATGTGTTTGGGTTTTTGTAGTAATATGCAGTAATGCAGTAATATTTTAATATATTACATGATGTATTTATAGATAATATTCAGCTAAGACAAATATTATTGCAAACTTGTATAAAGTACTGTAGTGAATATAAGTTACAAAGAGGCATTTTCCCTTGTACAATTAGTTCATCATATTTGATAAATGTTATTTTGTTTTTTTCATAGGGAGGATCAGAACATAATATCCCGGTTGTTATTTCTAAAATATCCAAAGAGCAAAGAGGTATGTGTTGTGTTTTGATAGCCAAGGATGAGCAGAGTATAACAGGGCTTTATTAGCAGGTTCATGCAGCCATTACACAACAGTAACATAAACTCTATCTTTCTTAAACAGTATAGACAGTACTGTGTATACAGTATACAGCATAACTCATGTGCACAGTGACCTCTGCAGGCAATTTGTATAAACGCCACATTCACCCTATATTAGGAAAGCATTTAGGCAAATGTAATAAACAACAACAATGAAACAGTACGCATCTTCACATCACATAGTCCTTGGTCCATGCAGGTAGTGTTCTGATTCTCTCAGTATGCATTATAGATTCACTTTCTTCAGGCCTATTGCAGTTGGCATCAGGAGGAGGAAATGTCCTTCA
>CM044442.1:102733249-102747451 GCA_024363595.1 Xenopus borealis
AGATGCTTGGGTTTTTGCATGGCACATTGCTCTGTAGTTATGTAGTTCCTGTGAGACAGCCTCGCTTATACAGAAGGGCAATCGCCTCAATTTCTGGCGTACTGGTTTTACATCTGGTCTCAGCTTTGCACAGCCCAGTGAAGTGTTGCTTTGTGGTGAAATTTTAGACAAAGGCTGTGTGGCAGGCACTGGTGCTATAGTAATGAGATCATGCACTAATTATAGGTTTAATGCAATGAAGAGATTCCTTCGAAATATATCAGTACCCTTATTCACAATGTAAAAGTCACATTTTGCAGTATTTGATTCAAATGGTACTGTCAATGCAAGCAACCAAGCACAGGGATTGGATCCTTTAAGTAACCCACCATCTCAGGGCAGGTACAACAAGCATATCCTTTATTTCAAGAAAATATCCTTTGGTAGTATAGAAACCGCTGAACCTGTATCAAGCATCAGGTTAATGGAGTGTCCCTTGTCAGTAGAAGCAGTATTGACATTGACTGTGCACATAAACTTGTCTGGAATAAATGTACCAGCTTTATCCACACTAAATATTGCAACAATTGTAGTAGTGACTACATGAACTTCTTTAGCAGAACTACGGCAGACCTTGGCAAAGTGACCTGACTTTGAACATTTGCTGCACATTACAGCTTTTGCAGGACATGTAGCATAGTTTGCAGTGTGTTGTATTGAACCACAATGGAAGCAGTATTTTTTATTGGTATTTGCTGCACGGTTTTGCAGGGAATCCATTTCCTTAGCAGTGTATTTGCCTGTGACTGTGCATAATTAGGCCACAGTACTGGATTTACAGTCTGTACATTCCCAGCAGTTCCCTGACTGAGAGTTTTAGCTGCTGCCACTGCTGTTTCAATCTGGCTTGCAACTTTAATAGCCTTTGCAAGGGTTAAATACTGCTCTAGTAGCAGCCTCTCTCTCTAATGCAAAGTGAGTTTGTTTTTTTCCACTATTTGGTCTCTTAGCATTTCATCTTTTAGATTCCCAAACTCACAGGTGGTCAGTGGCAATAATGTAATTTTCAAACATACGGAACCATGCAGTAAAAGGTATGGTAGGCTCACAGGGGTTGGAAGAAAAGCTGCAGGCCACTGCAGATGTAGAAGAGACATCTTTTAGCAAATTTGTTGTGTTTTGATAGCCAAGGATGAGCAAAGTACAACAAGGCTTTATTAGCAGGTTCGTGCAGCCATTACACAAGAGTAACATAAACGATCTTTCTTAAACAGGTATAGACAATAATGTGTATAAACAGCATAACTCATGTGCACAGTGACCTCTGCAGGCCATTTGTATAAACACCACCGTATGTTTGCAAACAGATACAGAATAAACAGCAATACTCACACAAAGGAGTGTTTAACCCTTTATTTGTCAGCATAGAATCTATAGTGTTGACATGAAAATATATGTGTATGGGGAAAATTTAAAAAGGAGAGGTTAAAGGGCAGAAAGGAAAACAGCATATAGAAGATAAAGAGGGAGAGTAGATTGCTGGAAGAAAGCCAGGGAAGATGAAAAAGTGTGGGATGGACACAGGCTGAGAAAGAAAATGCTTCAGAAAGGCTTATAGAGAATGGGAGAGCAGGAGAGAATATGAGAAACAAAACAAGAGAAAACATAACACATCGTCTTGCAGGGTTCTTATATCCTTACCTTACACAGACCATGATAGTTAAATCCTTTATGGAGACTAGCCTCAGAGAACACTTAAATAATAAAATTAGCTACAGCCTTATGTTCGAAGTCCAGATCTTTTAACTTATGTTGAACTTATATAGTTTGTTTTTGTTTTAATTTTTCCACATTAATAAATTTGCTCAGAGCTTTATGGGGTACCTTCAGACACACAATGTACCTCCTCTTGTAAAGTATAGAATATATGTAGATATATTTATGGTTCTCCTATGACCCTCTTTGTATATAGAAACCTATGTGATTCCTGTAAGGTTCTATTTAATGATCAAATATTTTTAGATTTTTTAATATTGGTTGTAGGATATATAGGATTAATAGTAATGCGAGAATCAGGAATCTTAAGATAAGTATTCATAATAAACTAAAAATTGAGCACTAGGTAAAAGAATGAAAACATAGATGTGAGGTTTTTTGTTTTGCAGTTTCCTGTCAGATGCGGCAATGTTTTGCAGGGTAATACAGCTTTTGAATCAATGCAAATTGCATAATAATGTTAATTTGTGTAAAATCTATATTTTTTTTTTTTACAAATACATTTTTTATTCACATTGTGGTATGGAGCACCAACATAGGCAGGGAACGAATATGTTAGTCCACTACATAACCCTATGCCTTGTTGTAGATTTATATAAATTTTTTTTGCCTTCTGCATGATTTTTACAGGTTTTAGCTGGAGTATTTTAGCAGCTTGATAGCATAATAAATCTCAAAAGAATAGTTTTTTTCTCAAACAAATTCAATGTTTTTCCCCTTTAAAAATTCAACCAGAAAAATCTTAGGTTTAATGAATAGGTCCCTAAGTGTTTGCCTCTACTTCAGCTATATATATTTAACTCACTAACACAAGTTGGAGAACTCAAGTAATAGGGCCTTTTTATTTATAGTAGGGATACCTCTTCAAGAACAGTAAACAGCAGTGAACGTTTTTATTAGGCTTCACAACCTCAGATGAGAAGATAGTAGAGGCACAGGTATGGCAATGAGTTTGAGTTGGATGACCTCTATAGGGTTATGACCTCTTCCCTCCAGATGTCTGGCTCAGCACAGGTCACTCTTAAGTGATTTCTTCTAACTTTGAGGGCCATAGGGTACAGTGTGAGATGGTCCCACAAACTCTTTATGCTCCATAATAAACAAAGGGTTTTGGGTCTTTATGGACAATATAGTGTAGGGAATTGAGTAACCTCTGCTTCTGATTAATTCCACATTTTCAGTTGACACACATCATGGTGATAACAGTCAATAAGGGTACATACTGGATGCTGCTACAAAATAATGTAATCTGGTTGTAATAATGCCCCAGATATTAAATATTGTAATATTGTCTGTTTGCCTATGAAGATTCAGTTTATCTCACTGTTATATTCTTTCTTATTGCAGCTGAACTCTCTGGACTTCTCTTCATAGGAGATGCAATCCTGCAGGTAAGAAAATATTAAAGTTAAAGAAAACCTAAGTTAAATTATTATGTGTACACTATATTCAAAATTATGTTTTCCTTTATTTACAGATCAATGGCATAAATGTGAGGAAGTGCAAGCATGAAGAAGTGGTAAGGTTATGAGTTTAATAACCAATACTTGAATTTATTGCCACTGTAGAAGCTGATTGCTGTTTCTAAAGGGGCAATATGAGTGGTAATGCTCCTTCTTTCAAATATTTTATGCTTATGCCTCTAATTACCCAATAAAATAGTATGTCAGTTTGTCTCCAATCAACTGAATTGTTGGCCAAATTATTGTCACATAGTAAATCTGGATTGAAAAAAACAGTCCACCAAGTTCAGCCCCTCTCAATGATCACCACCATGAGTATATAATAAGCTGAGGCAAGTTTATTGAAATGCAATATAACTTTTTTTCCTAAAATTCAAAGGCATGGCAGCAAAAAAATGGTATGTCGAAATATCTCAAAATTTCTGGTGAGGTTCTATAGAAGTCCATTGAATGTGTCTTTTCACATTCAAGTTATTTTATTTTTCAAATTTTTTTAAGCACTACGATTTGGGTGAGTTTTTTCAGAATATAAATATATATAATATAATTCATTCAGTATCTTAACAGTTTTTTTTTTCAAGCTTAGCTCTTTGAGAGCTAAGCTCGAAACATGTAGTGTTCAATAAACAGCACTAATTTTGTAGCAACCCACTGCGTCTGAATGAAGTTCATCACCACCTTTTGTTGTGCATATTTGGCTTCAGTTTCTGCTATCACAACTAATTAAATTTAAACAGCCTTTCCACAGGACAGCTTTCCTGTGAAATATGAACTCCAATGTCTGTACTGAATCTGCGGAATGGAGTCCCTGGCTACTAAAGTCCTTAAACAGAGGTCTGATTCTCTGTATAACAATAGTGATGGGTGAATTTATTCACCTAGCTCGAATTTGCAGCAAATTTCCACGATTCGTCGTTTGCGAATACATTTGTGAAAAGTCACCGGCATCAATTTCCGATTTTCACAAATTTTTTGTGAAATCGCTAAAAATTCACAAATTTACAGTGAAATAGTTAGAAATTCTTGAATTTATAGTGAAAACGTTTGAATTTCACGTATTTGTAGTGAAAAAGTTTGAATTTCCTGAATTTAGTGAAATAGTTCAAAATTCACGAATTTATAGTGAAATAGTTCGAAATTCACGAATTATTCATGAAAATTTTCCCTGAACTTTCCGATTTCACTATTGTCGTGAATTTTTTTGCCATTTCTCAGGAAATTCACAAAAAATTTGGTGAAGCGAAATGCCCCAGATTCGCCCATCACTATTTAACAACTCCCTTCCTAGAGCCTATCTCAGTTCATGGGGAGTAACTAAAGGCTAGAGTGACCCTTTTCCGCCTTTTCCTGGTCACTCTACCACAATATATACAGTGTGTCAGCTTTGTTTCAATTTGTTCAGGATGGATCTGTATATCCTCTGGGAATAAAATGTGAGTTCTCCCAGATTGACTGAATATGCTGGACAATTTGCTTACTGTGCTGTAAACAATAATGATGTTGCCTTTACACATTATCATATCTTCTAAATAACTTCCACTAATTTTACCAAAAATAGAGATGAGCAGTGATGTGCTAATCTATCCCATGAAACTGCAAAATTTGCGAAATGGTAAGAAATTTGCAAAATGTATTGGTCAATGGGCGTCCAAATAATTTTGAGACATGACGATTTTTATGTCTCTGTATCTATTAAAATCACAATATATAGTGCTTGTGTGTGTATGTGTAAGTATTATCTCTTACAAAATGTATTGAAAAAACCCTATTTCCTGTTCTGTGCATCATTTTTTTACAGTGAATATACAGGTTATATATTTTCCTTTATGCTCAGTCATCAAAAATCCCTCCTCTTTTTCTATGCTGCATTTGGTGGAAATACTGTTGTTTATTTATTCTAGTAATATTAGATCAGCAAGAAAAGGCATAATTGTAGTTCTTAAATATTTTAGGTAGTACATACCTGTGTCTTGTCCTGTGGATTTGTCATAATGTTGAATCAACTTTATCTAGTATTCTGTAAAGTAAATTATAAATGAAAATTAGGGTTTTAATATGGAATGAACTTGGGGATAGCCACAGATGCAGATGGAAGTTGCGTAATGTTACATAGTTCAGATATAACTACTTTGGCCAAAATGGGTGCAAAAGCAATAGGTAGAATCGGAGTATTTTTTTGAGAGTACTCCTTATGGAGGAAATTCAATCAGTAAGGAGTCATACAACATAATGTACATAAACATAAATTTAAGGCAAGAAATGGCAGTGACTATGGATAGTGCAAACATATGGTGGCTCTTAAAGGAGCCAGCCAAGAACATATTTGACAAGTGAGCAAATTTAGTGAGGAGCAGAGGAGTGAAGGACTTTAAATTTTAACAGGAGTGTAGTCGTTATATTTTGCTTAAAAGAACAGTAACATCAATATTGTAATTGTATTAAAGTAATTAAAACATAATGTACTGTATCCCTGCACAGGTAAAAATTGTGTATTTGCTACAGAAACACATCTGTTTTATAAATAAAATCTGGTGTGAAGCCATTTGAGCCACAGGTCACATAACAGATAACACATACAATCTGTAGAATAACGTTATGTGCTAAGTATCCTGTTCATTTTCTCCTTTTTATTAGCTTGAATGGCTACACAGCAGATTAATTATACTATACTTCTTATACTACTATAAACTATAGTAGTCTTCTGTAGAAATACGTCAGTCAACTGGACTTGCTGTATATCGCATATATAGAGGCAATATATGTTAAGGTGGAGAACAGAGGCAGGGGCCTTCGACACCACCTATCTGCTACATACAATGCTGTTCTAACATCTGTACCCCGGCAGTTTCAGAACTATTCACATATCCATTCATACAACTCTCATAATTTAGGGATTTTCTTTTTCTTTCCTTTATACTTACTTTGCAAAATAATTCAAGTATAGCAGCCTTTCCTGTATTAGTAGTAATTTTAATTAATTAAATTAATTGTGTACATTTGTGCCTATAACATAATACCAATTGAACACTCTGTTCCTATAAATAAGTGATAGCACTCAGGGACTCATACTCTGATTGTGGTTTATCGCAAAACCTTTTTCATGTGGCTCTGTCCTTATATGTTCTTTCCAAAGAATCACATGTCTGTCCAGAATAAATATTAGAGAGCGGAGTGGAAAACCTAAAAGACATGGACTAAAGTAGCAATGATATAATATTAGTGGGGGAATGTAATATAGGTCACTAATGGAAACATTTTTGAAATGCTAATAAATATTCTCATTGAAAACAATTTAGCCTTTGAGAACATTCTGCAAACCCATTGCCCCTTGTGTTGATAATTGTTAATATTAAAAATGTTTGTCATAGAAAAAGAAGCACACAGGTGGGGTCAGCCCACAAGCAGAGAGGAGACTGAGCTGTACAGCCAGATAGCCATGCTTGTTTCATGCACTGTATTTTAATAAGTTTCTGTTGCAAAACCCAAAATCTCATTATTAAGGAGTACAAAACACCCCTCACGACAGTTGCCTAGCGATTGTGAATTTCTTAGTTTGCATTTGTGTGCAGTGTACATAATAAAATTTGTTACTTTTCCTCCAAAAGTTTGCACCAGCTTCATGCACATCTTAAAAGTTTGCAATGCACAGTTAAGATTTGCAATGCAATAAAAGCCTAATGAAGAATATTACATTGTGTATTTTTGCACAAATGTGTTCTACTTGTGAAATGTATTACATTTCCCTTTTTGGCTCATCTATATCATTCAGTCATCACACAACCTATGCTGGTATTACAATCCTTAAATTATTTTGAAGATGAATTTCATACATTGGAGTACACATTTACAAATACAATATAAAATGCTATTGTCACTGGTCCCCATCAAATAAGGGGAAGTATCAACAACAAAAATTTTGTTTTTTTTCTTACTGGTGATACTTCTGTTTTAAGGGGGTAAATCTCTATAAAAAAAAAAACAGAACACCCCACAGCCATACTGTTACATGTATTTAAGTTCACTGTTACAGTAGATCTATAGAGTAGTTGAATACACTGAGCTCAGTTGTAATACATTAAGCACAGATGTCCAACCATTTATTCAATTCCCTGTTATTGAGATTAATCAGTTGACATCTGATTTCTGAGTCCAATAGTACTGAACTAAATATTTTCCTTAAACAACATGACAAAAACGAATTTCTTTAATTAAAGAAAAGGTCTACAAATAATAGGCATTTATTTTAAAATATTGTATTACTGTTGTCAATGGCTATCATTTATACAATGTTGACAGCTTGCAATTTGGTTTAGAGCGCTTGTTCATCATTTATGTACATTATATTGTATGAAGCAAGTTGTAGATGAAGGCTGATAAAGGTTATTGTTTCTCAACCATGTGGCAGTTTCTGTTCAGCTTATTAGCTAATGACCTATAGCATGCTGTTTACAACCCTGCCTGATGAAAAGTCAATATTGTGTTTATAGGTAATCTTGTATTCTCTTTCTTGTATCGAGATTGCTTTTTTTTTTAATTTGTTCTCTTATTACCAGACGCTCGATTAAATTTAACTTGCTGATAAAATTATTGTACTGATGTCACAGAGGTTATTTTGCTAATTACATGTACATAAACCTTTACACATTTCTACAGTTTATTTTTCCTCCACTTTTATTTCTATTTAACTTTGAATTTTAGTCTTGATTGTAATTTTAAGTGGTGTCCTGTTTTTGTTTGCACTCACCCATTTGCCCTACTTTAATTTTAGTAGTTATACTTGAAATAGGTTAGATTTAGGTGCATACTATGATAAGCATGTGAGACCTGTGAACTACTTAAGCAGGCAAAACACTTGCTCACTTTTTAAAAAAATATAATACCAACTGGAATGGCAACAGGTATATGATGTAAGAGGTGAAGTTATGATGCAAATGGGAACATTTTGTGAGTATGGCAAGTGGTGGTGGGATAGTTGGAGAGCTAGGTGAGAGAACGAGACGTATACCAGTAGCAGATCAGAGACAGCCCAGAGGTGAAGGTCTAATCATTACAAATGTAATTGCCTGTAAATTTGTAATAACGTCCCTGGCCTTGGCTGGTATTTTATCAGCTAGACCAGTGAAACACCTGCCAGTTAGCAACACTAAGTGGGTTATGTAGGCACAAGTTATGAAATAATCAAATGATTGTTGATAAGTGAAGCAAAGAAAGTGAGAAAGTGTCATAATGTATAAACAACATCCTGGAAATGGAACACATGGCTTGATGAGCAAACAACTTGTAAAGTGCATTAAGGGATAAATACACATAAAAACATTTTACAAATATTTTAGTATACATTTAATTTTACTATTTAAAAGCATGTTTGTTTTGGTATATGTTTAAAATGTTGGTAACTGTAGTCCGTAAAGATCTGCCGGCCCAAGTCTGAGAAATAGGGATTTAAATTTATTGAGGCAAAATTGTTTGTATTGTCCTCCAGATATATGTTTAATTTCTTGAGTCTATAAAATGTAGTCCAACACTTCACTTAAAATTAAACTTGATATAAAGCAACTTAATTGTGATATGTTGTGTATTGTGCACAAAGTTTAGAGCTTGTCCAGGGCCTTGGCAGAAGAGTACTGTGGTAAGATTGACCCATCTGACTTAGTGCTGTTTGCAGCATCTTGGGTTCCTTGGGGTGTTGTAATTACACAACATTTGTAACTTGCCCTCAAAGATCAGAATCTTTGCATTCTACTTCCTCTTTAAATGACTCCACATTTTTTGCATTCTTTTGTTGGAAAATAATAGAACTATTCGATTTTCTTTAAATTTAATATTTTATATATCTGATATGTCATATAATATGTATACCATGTTATTGTAGCCAATTGTACCCACAGTTGAAATTTTAGAAAATCGGTAGCAAACTGCCCAAACACATTATTTAATAAATACTGCATTTTAAATGCTTAATTATTTTTTCCCCAAATAATGTACTCCACTTCTCTTATAGATGTGATTAACTATTTATGCAGACTAAGTCCTATTTCATTTGTATCTGATTCCCATTCTAATCAAGTAAAGAATAAAGTATTCTCTTAACTGTACTAATCTTCTGTACCTGTAATCTTCTGTCCCTGATACAGGGTGTAAAAGTTTAATCCAAACAACAATGCTGATAAAAGCACACATGTAAATGAACAGTAACATCAAGAGGTGAAAGTCTTCTAAATGCAGTGTTACCCTGCACTGGTAAAACAGCTGTGTTTGCTTCAGAAACACTACTATTGTTTATATAAATAAACTGATGTGTAGCAATGGGGCAGCCATTCAAAGGAGTAAAGGCTCAGGTTACATAGCAGATAATCTCTATAGATCATAATAAGCCTTTTTTCAATATCCGCCATTGCTACACAAGCAGCGTGTTTACATGAACTATAGTAATGTTTCTGAATTAAACACATAGGTTTTACCAGTGCAGGACGACAGTACAGAATATTTTCATTGCTTTAAAACGTTTTTATTTTTTTATGTTACTGTTCAACAGTGAGACTGTTACAACAGTGAGATGATTAAAAATGTTTTGTGCCCTTAATATTCTAATAGATATTTCAAGAATGTAATTTTTTAGCCTTATCTTAATAAAACAATTATTTCCCGAGCCAGTAGAAAGGCTATACAAGCCATTTGATTGTTGAGTCCTAGACATAGGTTCAATACAGATATCAACAATGCTAACAGAGAAGGGTCATACATTATAAAGTAAACACACTGTAGGCTAATTTACTTCAGATGTGTAATGTTATGACATGTAAACTTAAAATGTCATCTTATTATGTAGGACATTATATGACTATATTTAATAACATTACATTAGTTTAGAAAAAAAAAAACAATAAATTAAGGAATGTCAACATTTTGTGTTTTTTTTCCTTTTTTGGCGGGGGTCAGTGTTCTCCACTTAGCCCCAATGCAAGAATACACTGAGCTGATAATAGTTTTCAGTGGAAAAATAAGAAGTCTATGTGAAAGGCTGATCAACATTTAACTGAAAATATTCTACAAGTTTCCACCTTTCACTGAATCTTAGTGTTCCTAATAAAAGGTCAAGTATAAATAAAAAACACAAATTATTTAGTTACAGTATGCTATGTCTTTAATTTACAGTATTTAGTGTAATTATCTCCAAGATGAGAATTAAAATCTACAGTTACAATGAATTTTAAAATTAGAGTCCATGTAACTCTGTAAAGAGCACTGGATTCTACCTGTACTGGCTGTGCAGTAAAATCAAAATTCACATATATTTACTATTGATATATGTATTTATCCCTGAATGTTAATATATTTGTTGTTTGCTATTCAGTTCCATTTCTGATAGTATATCTCTGTTTCAGGTGATATGGATAATACTTTATATCCTATGGATGCACACAAGATGTGAGTTCCTATATCTTTACATGGTGTGGAAGCACATAACATGTGAGTTCCCCATTGTTCTTCATTGCCAATTGCATAGATCGATTTATACAGCAAATACAGTAGTTAGATATTCCAGTCACTTAATATTATTGTTTTATTATGGCAGCTGTTTTTTTAGATTTAGTATTTTCCCTTTTAGAACTACAAAGATTTTTTTAGAATTATAGTAACTAGACCTTTATTGTATCATAAATTATGGAGTATCATTACCACTATCAACTCACTGCAATATTGCTGCACATATGGGCAAAAACTGAAGGAAAGTAGTTAACAACTGACCTTTTTGAAGTTATAATATTTATTTTGGTTACAAAATCTTGGACTATGAATACTGCTTATACATTTACAGTATATTATTTTATTGAATCAGTTTAATACATGGTAATATGATCACCAAGGATCCTGTGCCTTGTAAAGGCTCAATACCATAGGTGAGATAGAGATGATGCTAACAAAGATTCACAGTTTTACTCTCTGTGTGGGTGTTAAAAATGTAAGCAAAACTAGAAAAAACAAGCAGAGGCAGAAGGCCCTCAAAACAGGCTTGTTTTCAGGATTATTAACCATGTCTGCAGCTCTGCTGCTTATACAGAGATGACAGAAATAATTCACCAGTCATGTTCTCATGTTTCATGTGCTGTTTAAGAAATACATAAAGCCATATTTACTTTGTGTGGGCATCACTGGGCATAAAAGTAGCATGATGCCAGCAACAACAACATGTGCAAACTAACCTATATCTGCTGTCAACAATCTACCTGTTGCACATATCACTTTCATCCATAGTACAAGAGAAAGTGTTCTAAGGTACTAAACCTGTGTCAGTTACTCATACTATTGTCCATTCATTACGTACCAGGCTCACTTTGTGCAGTGTACCTGTGATAGAATGAAATAACCTCTAAATAAGCTCCCATGCCTAACCTGTCTGATGTCCAAAATGACATGAATGTTACATTCCCAATTGCATGCAAAATGTTCTAGGGGGAATGTAGCATAGCTGTAAAATGTTACATTTTGCCCTGTTAGTAAATGAGCCCCATGATCCTTATGTTTTTATTGTCACCATTTTTATAACACTCGAAATGTGCATATATTTAGGAACTAACTGTAAATCACTTTAGTTTCCTGTGTAAATATGCTTGTAATGTTACATTCTTTACATCTTTTAATGTCTCTGGCTGCGGCTAAATCCAAACTTCTATAATGGTTATGGAGTGCCCACAGTATATTTCATGAAAGATAGAGGATTCATATTTTAATGTAAACAAACTTTCTTCCCCTTATGTGTAGAGGAAATGGAATGTTCCATTGTACAGCCATACCTAAAGGTTATTTTTACAGTAACCATAAATTGAAAGGGCTCTTAATTATCTTTTTAATACTCTTTATTGATACAATTATCCATAGATATATCCATAGATATAAGGCTTTTTTTCCCACAGCAGCCATGTGTGCTTTTAATGAACTGATAAACATTGGTTTTACTTTTTAGAGGTGTTCTATGTTCCCTTTTTTTCCTTTCCTATTCAGAATATATCTATGGATAAGTGTAGCAATAAAGAGTATTTTTACCTTTGGGAGAAAGTGTGCTGCATGTTACCCCTTTTTTCCTTGCCTTTATGGTGTTGTATCTTAAATAGCTCTGCATTAATTGATGCATACCTAGCTAATAGGCTGTTGTAAACCAACATCTAAGAACAAAATATTCTAAAATCCCTGGAAAGTGGCAGTGCTGCAAAGACTTAAGGCATTGTTAAAAATACTGTACCTGGTATTAGTGAAGGGTTGAATTTGTCCCATTTTCATGAAATTTAGGAAATGGCAAAAAATTAGCGAAGCACATTGAAGCTCATTTTGATGGTCTTCCAAATAATTTTGACACGCAACAATTTTTAAGCACATGAGTATTCTGACGCACAGCAAAGTTTTTTTGAAGAGCCAGTTTCATTGCCGTTTTGTAAATGTATTTGCTGGTAGCGAAATGCAGAGATTTGCAGTGAATTTGTGCCTGGATAATTAATTCAACCATCACTACCTGTTATCATTCTTGTCATTACCTCCAGATAAACAACAACTTGGTGCAGGTGCACACAGACTTCCTAATGTCAGAATAAGACAAAAATATGCATAAGCAGAACAATATAGATCTGATGCTATTATTAAAAAAAGAGAAACCTAGCTGCAGCGTTTACCAACAGTTTAACTTTTATGGTAATCCAATATCCCTTCAAGTAATGAAATAAAATTTTATATAAGCAAATCAGCAAAATTAAAGCTAATTTTCAAAAAAAATTGTAATAACTTTACATGCCTCTAAATGATTTTAATAAGAATGGAAGTTTTTTTAACTCCATAAAAAACATCCAAAAAACTTCCAGCTTTTAAAAAGTAATCTCTGCATACAAATAGTATAGCAGGCAAGAAAAACATTATAAACAGTATTATGTTGCAAAGCATATAGCATGCCTTTTAGGTAAGACCTCAACTTTTTATTTTAAACTGCATAAAAAAGATGTATTATAATTCCAGCACTTAAAAAGTCCTGTCTTATATAAATAGTACAGCAGGCAAGAAAAACATTAGTATTGACTTTGAATGCATATAGAATATAGACATCGGGCTGAGACTGACAATGAGATAATATGGGCTTCTCTATTTGCCATGCGCAGTACTTTATGATGGGACTGTATGGGGTTATTTGGGTCTTTACATTCCTAAAATGCCAGCCCCTATTTTTTATCTCAGTCTAGTCATGAACATGCTGTGTATCTTCATTCAGTTTTGCACAATGGAACATACATTTGTGGAACCATTGGCAGTGCGAGTTAAAGAGAATGCTGATATAGTTGGGTTAAACGTTGGTCACCATGTGGAAAAAAATTGCAATGTATGCGGATGATACCCTACTGTTCCTAGGAAATCCATACACATCTCTCACTAAGGCTCTAGACACAATAAATCAACACACAGTATATTCAGGCCTTAAAATAAACTGGGCTAAATCTAATATTTTCCCGATAGACCAATTTACCATAGACCAATCACTAATTCAGACTAACATCTCATGGGTTACCGAATTCAAGTATCTAGGCATTAAAATACACAGGGATTTAAATAAATTTATAGAATTAAATATAACACCTGCCATTACCAACCTAGAGGCTAAGATTAAGGCTTGGTCTCAATTACAATTAATGGTCCTAGGGAAAATAAACCTATTTAAAATGGTGCTTCTACCAAAATTTAATTATATATTCCGCCAATCTCAATTCCTAACACTCTTTTCAAAAAGATAGAATCACTACTCACATCCCTCTACTGGACAAATACCCATCCTAGGGTCTCTCTAGCTACTCTCCAATTGCCTGTAGACGCAGGAGGGTTAGCAGCACCTAATGTATACAAATACTATCTATCATCCAAACTAGTCACTGCTTGGTGGTGGAACTCCCCAACAGGATCTAATGCAGCTACTATACTCGAATCTCATATAGCTGGGTCCCCTGAGGCA
>CM044442.1:102748162-102804428 GCA_024363595.1 Xenopus borealis
CCATCTCTTAAAACTAGACGTCTTATAACAGCTTTATTAATATATGCAAAAAAATTGATTTCAATTAACTGGAAATCGACACTAGCACCAACTAAAGGACAGTGGGTTAATATGGTAAACAACAATGTTCCTCTATACAATCACACATATTTACAAAGGGAATGCCCAAACAAATTTGACTCCATCTGGGAAACATGGCTGGACAAGTTTCTACCATTAAGAAAGTAGGCTATATATATACCTAAGACAAATAAGATCAACAAACAAATAATTATTCACTAAAGCATAGGAACTGTCGGGCAAACACATAAATGTTCACTAGTTAAGGTTAAGTTTTAGACTTAATTTTGGGGAAATTACAATAATGCACGCAAGGACTGCATAATAATATAAAGTTCTTGCAAAGTGTTTTAAACTATGGTTTTATGTAACATGAAAACAGGTTACCATTGTACAAATGAACAAAAAAGACATTGTTTATTATTGTGATGACTTTATTGAAATGCAAATATACATAACTGTATGCATTGTTGAAACTCAATAAAAAAACAACTGTTAAAAAAAAATTACAAAATAATCCATGTTTTGCATCTTTCCATACAGTAATTCATTGACTTTATATGTTAAGGAGAATTTTATTCATGCCAATCTAATCATGTGACAAAAATCTCTGTTCAACATCTGTCACAGCTGTGTCTCCTCATAGGGTATTACAAATATGAAAAGGATTGGAAGCATATTTTTTATAAATATGTTCTGTATTACATATTACATTATTATAACAGGAGATTCTATTTAGTGTATTAAAATACAGCTACTATAATTTAAATATAAAGTCTCAAATTGCACTCAGAAGATTTCTATCAAAGCATAACATTTTATTTAATGTAAACAATGAGTCTTCTTAATTATATGACCACCTTTAACGCATATAGGAATGACCTAAATTCATATTTTCAAATAAATTAATAGATTTTTAACCATAATTTATAATAATTCATGTATATTAAATTAATTCAGTTCACAAATTAATTTGCTGTGCATTGTGCAAGTTTCTAATAAATCTTTAAAAAAAACTTGTGTTATAATTAATTATTATGTCCAGTACTAAATTGTTCTGTTAAAAAGTTTATCAGAGGAAAAAATAGATATGAGCCTGGTTATCACAGAAATTTAAGTGGAAGAAATACAGTAGATAAAGAATTCCACATTGTTAAGCTTAGTACCAAGAATCCAAATAGGCAATCTTTTCACTTTGCAGCTTCACTTATAGGGGCAGATTTACTAAGCTCGGGTGAAGGATTGGAATGCAAAAAATTTGATTTTCAAATTCTTTTTGGGCTACTTCGACCATCGAATTTGCTAAATTCAATTGAATCAAATTATTTGAATGAATCATTCGATAAAATTGAATGATTCGAATAAATCGTATGATTCGATTAAGAAAATCGTGCGACCATCCGATGGTCAAAGTACTTGCCCTTTAAAAATTTATTCGAATGCCTACTTCACCAGATTAAACCTACCGGGTTGCTATATTTGCCTATAGTTTTTTTTTCATGCAATCGGGTGATCGCTATTCGATCGTTTGATAGATGGAATAGCAATAAATCCTATGAATTTGATTTCGTCGGAGGGTTTTTTAACCCTCGGTATTCAACCCTTGATAAATCTGCCCCATAGAGTTTCTGGATACATTGTTATGCAATGAAGCGGTTATTCCGATATAATGCTAGATTGAAACTTTGTTGCAGAGTGTAGGCATATGTACCTTGTTGCATATGTACTATTGCTTAAATATACAGTCATTTGCTCATGGACAAATACGGGAGAAACAAATGGATGTCCCCATATATGGATTAGATCAAGATAAGACCCCACGTTACTTTTCAGCGATGTTTAACAGGAGACGGTTAATCCCGCATTAGTATACTCATCTGCACCTCTCTTCAGGAGTCCTCTGTTCATTCTGAATCTCAAGATGCTGAGCCATCCGGCTTGTGCTTGTCCCAGGTCCACTTCAATCAGTTTGTGACAGTTACTGTAGCGAACAGTCTGCTTGCACTGCTGCTGTGAACCTGGCCACACAATTCCTTCCTCCACATGGTTGCCGTGGTCACCTACATATGTTTCGCCATTACAGGCTTCGTCAGGACGCCTTTGTCAGCTACAATAATTGTAAAGATCTCTTCAAGGGTACCACCTCTCAGCCTATTTACTTATTTCTATCCCCTCAGCTGCCAGGGATGGGAAATCTGTGCTTACGCAGCTGTACCCTATCTAAGGGAAAAGATGAATGTAGGCTGGGGTTCCTATTGACCTTGGCATATAATTTGTTATAAGAGAACACACTAAACTGGGATGGGGGATGGTTCCCCAGAAGCATTTATAAACTCACTAAACATTGTTAAAATATTTATCTTAAAAGTGTAGTGAGGTTTATTTGTAAGTGCCACACTGGGTCCTTACAGTTACAGTCACTCTTATAACCCAAAAGGGGACTTCTACATTTTCTTCTTTATATTATTTTAAGATTCTAAAATAACAAACTTCCTTTAGGTGGATATTACTAGCCAAAGATGAACTTCAAAAAATACTGAACATACTTTCTATCTATTTGCTTTATGCATTTACAAGAGTATGCCAGTGTTTAGAGGTGTTTAGTTAATAAAGAGAATTTAGTTTAATTATAGGATTGAGATAAGATTTATAAATGCATTTGGCAGGGCAAGAAAGGCTATTATATGAATAGCCAATGGCTGAAAATATTACTGCATATTTGTACAAAAATAGCATCAACTTGAAAATAAATTGCCTGTGTTGAATATTGTAACATAAATAAACATTTATTTGTATTGTTTTCATCCTCACCCACAGAAAAAAAATCCAACATTGCATAATACATCATACTCAAAAATTTTAATGATTTGGCTAAATATTTTTTGGACTAACTGTGAATTGATCTACAGTACAATCTTTAACTTCACTCCATTAATTTTTCTGTTTAGCTTTTCAATGGTCACAGTTGGTGATGGGCGAATTTATTCACCAGGGGCGAATTCGCGGCGAATTCCCACGATTCGCCGCTGGCGAATAAATTCGCGAAACGCAAGCAAAAATTAGCCGCCGAAAAATTCGCCCAAAAAACAAGTCGCGCGTCGTTTTTGACGCGACGCGTCGAATACGACGCGACGTGCGCCGAAAACAACGCGACGTGCGTCAAAAACGACGCGCGACTCGTTTCGCAATTTTTTTCACCAATTCGCGAATTTCTCTAGAAATTCGCAAATTTTTCGGCGAAGCCAAACGCGGGAGATTCACCCATCACTAGTCACAGTCCCAAACTGCATTTTAATGATACAATTTGAACTAGTTATTATGCTTATAACTTTGATGGAATAAAGGTATGGTATTTCTATATGTACACAAAATTCTTAGTCACATTTAATAAGTTGGAGGAAATGTAAATCCCTTGGCATGTTGTATACCAGCAAAATACACAGATGTCTATCTCCTCTAGTTACAATATAAAATAAAATTCAATGCCAACAAAAGAATCACAGCTGAATCAACTGTCAAATACATTTTAATTATAAATGGGGAATAGAAAACAATAAAAAGTGATTTCCCTTTTTGTCCTTGAAGCAAATTCAGACAAAGGAAATTGATAGGGAAACATATTATACCAAACATTTGTCAAAAAATGGGCAGGGTTTGCAATAAAAGACTTAAGTTTCCATACTTATTGACACAAGAGACAAAATTATTTTGACAGAGCAAATTAATACTATAACTGATCCCTATGTTTTATGAAGCTGTTTGCAAGGTTGGTGAGACCTTTATATTTTTTGTTAGACTTCATAAAAATTAGGAATGTAATTAACATTTAAAAATGATTATTTTAGATAGACATTTCTTATGTAAAGGTAATAATGGCCAACAGCACAAGGTGAAAAGAGTTTTTTTCCTAAGACAGCCAGTGCTATTAATATTCTGTATATGAAATCATAGTAACCTTTGCAATACCCTTGCATACACTAGAAGCAGATATATATACTTCTTAGCCCAACTGTTATTAAATAAACATTACAATCATACACAACTGGGTTGATTCACCTCTGGAAAGTGAAAAGGTCTTTATAAAAAATATATATATAAATGTGTGTGTACTGTGTATATATTTTTTGTTTTTTTTTGTGTATATCAAGCTGACCCATGTGCACCCAATTGATAAGGGATTGAGCTGCATTTCCTTGTTTAAGTATTAATCTATATATATATTTATATATATATATATATATATATATATATATATATATATATATATATATATATAATCTCCCTAGATCAAATCATTCCAGTTAGATATTTTCTTGGTTTATGAATGTTGCACAAAGTCTTCCAAACATGAAAGAACCATGGGTATTTAGTAGTCTAGGAAGAATGCATTGCAGGTCCTGTCAGTACCAACAACTTAATTACTTTTCAGTTTTACAATTACATTTTCCCTTTCAAATAGCGAAAGATACATTTTCCACCTGGTTTTGCCTCAAAAAAAGATGCCCAAAAAATTGTCACCCATAGATTCAATGCATTTAGCCAATATGTTGCCATTTTGTGAATTTTCGGGACAGCGAAAAAGGTCAGATTCATCCATCACTACTTTCAACATTTATTTTGTAAATGTACATTTTAATTCATGTGTTTACTTTAAAAATAAAGCATATTGACTATTAGATGTGAAACCTCTAACTGTTGTGTGAGCAGGTTTTGCTGCAGGAGAGCCATTAATGTATTTACCATACAATTTGTTTAGTTCCCCTCTTTTGTTTCCTTTCCTGGGTTCTATATTCTGGGACCTTAATTATATGTTCGTTTATCGCAATCAAATAAAAAAATATATTATTATAACTCATTAAGGTGATAGTTTGTTTGAAACTATTTTTATACAATATGCTCCATCTTCACGTGCCAGTAATATATAATTATAATCTCACTAAAATAATAAATTGCTATATTATCATCATATGACCTACTTAATAGTGATGAGCGAATCTGTCCCATTTTGCGTGCCAAAAAATTAGCGAAACTGCAAAAAATTTGTGAAACAAATTGAAGTCATTTGAGACATTTTTGGTCCTAATGCATTAAAGTGAACTGGTGTTTTTTCTTATTGCCATTTTTTTCTTGACAAATTTCTCCTAAGCATATTTAGGCACAGTTTCGTGAAAGATTTTGCACATAGAGAAATTCATAATTTTGCCGTGAATCCATGGCTGGCTACTACTTACAGTAAATTCCTTTTATTGTAAAAATGTATAAAAATGAAAGACTGTAATCTCATTTCTTGTGTTGTTTTACAGGTGCAAGTCTTAAGAAATGCTGGGGAAGAAGTTACATTGACAGTCTCATTTCTCAAAAGATCACCAGCTTTCCTAAAATTACCATTAAATGAAGATTGTTCTTGTAAGTATTTCTAACTAATTTTGTTCAGTGATGAGAGCAATACTCCTTTCAACTTCTAGTTGGTCCTCGGGTTGTAATCTAGTTTAGAAGCTGTTTTGTGACATTGGTATTGTGGACAGGGGAGCTCAGTAAATTTATTTGTGGTTGTACACATGCTGATAATATTGGTGGGCTCTTGTATATTTAGAAGGTTATTTGTTTAAGTTTGATCTTTTCTTAGTTGCCTTTTAAAGGAGAAAAACAAATTTTTTTCATTAAAAAAAACTTGAATTTTTCATGATTTATTAAAAATAAATAAAAAGTACTCCAACTCCTGCCAAGTTCATCATATAGAAGTAAATTGCAGATGTGCCAAAGATATACTGAGTCATGCTGCAATTGAAAAAGTATTTGGGAGTCAATTTTGAAAAAGCTGGGGTATTCAATTCTGAAAAAGTTGCTGTATTCACCTGTCAAATGGAAACAGTTGCAGTATTCAGATTTTTTTCATGAATTTGAGTTTTTACTCAAAAAATTTTCAGGAAAATGTATTGATAGATAAGGGGAGCAAATCCTTGTAGATTTGGTCAGAGTAGTTTTCAGAAAACTCTGAAAATTATTTGGATTTTGATCAATAACCCCCTTAATGTTGCTCCCAAATGCTCTCTGAATCTTCTTCAAACCTGTTGAAATACTGCAGCCTTTTTTAATTGTTCTGTGCTAATTTAGAGTTCATGACCCTGATTCAAAAATTGCGGGGACGTAGGAAAATGTTCTATATTTGTATCAGATTATCAGCCCTTCTGAAGAGTTGGGGTGGACTTGATGTCTTATAGTCTTAATTATGGCTGATGGGCTGATAAAGCAATGTTCTCATATATTTGTAACCTTGATATGGCTCAATGAAGGAATAGGTCTAAAAACACTAGTTCATGGTTACATGGGAAAGTGGGTCAATGTTAGCGTGGAACAGCATGTTGCTTTGCTGTAATTAGCTATTAGACATCTTAATATTTGTTTTTAAGTTTTAAAAAACACAATATTTTATTCAATAATATAATTAATAATCCTTTAAACTCTAAATCAGTCAGCACTGGTAAAATGCAAATATTTCGAATGGGTTTTTTTTGAAGAACAATCAATATATGGATATACATCTCAATATCAATATGCCTGGGAAATTAAAGATAATACCACCGAAATGTTCGAAATTAATTTTCTGACTTTATTTCATACCCTTACTGTTAACTGATATTGTTTTGTGATGTGGCCTTAATATGTTTTAACTTCACACCTGTCATTTTTGACCCTAAACAATGAATACAACATGTACTGTTAAGAGCTATATCAATGCTAGCAAAGTGGATATTTCAAATAAAACACCTTTATTTCAGTACTGTGCTGCTAGCACATGGGTGAACCAAAATTGAGCAGGAAATGACCTGCTTCTGACCATTAATACAGTGTTGCTTGCATTCTACAATTATGTACTTGTGAGGGGTGGCCAAACGGAAACACATTATGTACTTAGGTCTACAAAAGCCCTGAAAAAATTGCTAACCCTTACAGCAGAAGGTAGTAGCTCCTGTGTAACTTACTTAGTTTATCTTTAAGAAAATTTAATCACCAGGATTAGAAGTACAGAAAGAAGTACCTCCCCAATGGATTTTAACATACCATTAAGAAGAGTTTTCTCCCACAGCTAGAATGTGGATATCTTCTTTTGTCACTCAAAGTAAAATTTAAACTCTGGTCTATTTTTCTTATTTCAAAAATGTATGCTGTGTATGTATTTGTCACTTTGTTATCGGTCATCATATCCTGATTATACTTAGACTTTTTATTGCGAACATAATATTGTAAGTTTTGTACCAATAAATGTATATACTATATATATATGTGTATATATATTTATATATATATATATATGTGTATATATATTTATATATATATATTGCATATATGTCATACTATGTATCCTCAGATAGGGCTGACATTTCCACACTACTTCATTAGTAATCCAAGTTATGTTGGAAATAGTGTCAGCAGCAGCTGTTGAAGAAAACCCACAGGCTTATAAGATGTGACTGTGATATTTATGAAAAAATATGTACTTGTACATCTTACCCAAAGCAGTTGATTCATAAGGCTCATTTACTGCACTCAACTTGTAGAGGTATATCTGATTTAACAGCCAAATGAATAAGAAAGCTTTACAAACTAACCTTTAATGTGACTGTGTCTGCCTTGTCCCCTAAATGACATACAAGTTGCACTTCATGCACCCACTTCTCATGAGTGCTGCCAAATGCAGATGAAACTATATTCATCGGGCACATGAGGTCTTTGCCCTCAATTTTACAGTGCGGAGACCTGGAACAATTCAGAAAAGATTCAGAAAACATTGTGGTTTGCATCCTTTTTGCACTTTGCACCTGGCCCTGCACTTTGTAAATAGCCCCTACCATTGGTAAATTAATGACCTGAAAAACTGTAGTTAAAGTAATTATTATCCATGACATGAAGAGTAACATTTCTAAAAAATTATTAAAAAAACAAAATGTTTGAGGGCTTCTTTATAGTATAAAAAAAGCACTAATTCCTTTGTTTTTTACTTTTACGTCCAGTTTTCCCAGTCATTATTCTAGTACCTGTCCCTATCTGGCTAAAATGTTTTAGCTTGAATCTTCAGATGCACAAATTTGCTACAGGTAGTAAAGAAAGCCCAAGTTAAGGCCACTATGTTAGGGACAGCAGCATGTTTTTTAGATATGGTCCTACACTTTCTATTATGTGGTTGTAAGCTTTAGTGTAAGGCCCACATCTGCAAGAATGTGTATACCTTATTTTGTCAGCCACTATAATATTTAAATTGTGTTGTAATATATAAAATAAAGTGTTGAATAGAGGACTCCCTTGCCTCTGTGTGTTCTGTCCCTTGTGTCTGATTGCACAACAAGTACAAGGGTACAGTGTCGGATTATAGGTACTGTAGGCACAAGTGCTACAGTGATATTTGGTCTTATTGGATATATATATTTTGCAAACTATGTTTCCAACAATATTAGTTGACCTGTTGCTCATTTTCATCCAATATTGACCAGAAAAACACCTTTTTCATTTAGGTGTACCTTGCGACCAAAGCAGTGGCACATCCTCTCCTCTCTGTGACAGCGGGTTACATCTCAACTATCACCCCAACAACACGGTAGGAATATTATAAATGCAATAAGGCTAGTTGTAAAGTTGCATGCATATAGCAATAATTCATCTCAGTCTCTTCATCTTTCTTTCTGTCTGTGTATCCATTTCTCAAAAGAGCAAACAGATTTTTTTTATATTCAGTTTTGAAATCTGACATGGGGCTAGACATTTTGTCAATTTCCCAGCTGCCCCGGTCATGTGACTTGTGCCAGCTGTTTAGGAGGGAACTGCTAAACCCCCTGACTGTTATTGTAGTACTAGCAATTTTGTTAATTGATAAGCAAAGTTCCCACATCCCTACAGTACTGTATATGTTTGTATATATCTAAATATAATCAGAGCTTCTAAAATAAATGCACAACATCTGGGCTAATAACACTGCATTTGTAAATGAACATAGTCTTACAGTTTTGTTCTGGTCTTTCAAGCATTTAGGACATTTTTTTTCAAGACAATTTCAAGTACTGTAATACTAATAAATTATTTGGAAAATAGACATGCTTCCTCCTTCTTACAGTTATTTTATTTTTATAAGGTCACTTGTTACATACTGAACTCCATTAAGCTTTACTAAATATAGCAGAAATCCAAGTAATACAAAAATCAAACCTTAGAACACATTTAACTAATTAAATTATCTGTAGTGCAAAAGTTACTGGCCATTTTCAAAGGACTCTATGTTGTACAGATGACATTTCTTCTAAAGTTGTTATGCATGAAGTCCTGAAGACCCCTTCAGCATTTACATTTAATCGGTCAGGTACCTTTATAACAAGTTCACAGTTCCATAAAATGTGATATCAAAGTGGAGAAAATTGAGATTCTTGACACGGTACGATGTTGCTTCTTGTATAGTCTGGCATTTTGTGTTGAATATTTTTAATCACAGAGGTTTCATAGGGCTCTGATGGAGTGTATAGCTCTAATAAATCTATAATGACAAAGGAAACCTTCAAATACTCTTTTTTCAGTAGGATTTCTTTTCTGATTGTGATGCATGTATGTTGTGTTTCGATGGTAGGACATAGGAAAGAGTAGATTACACATGCTATACTGAAAGTTATTTAGAAAGCCATCTAGGTTCATTAGCCACTATGGCATCAGTTGTTTTTTTCTTTTAATGGTAAATATAATCGGCTACAAAGTTAAATGGCTATGGTGCAACTATAGCAATGTATCCTTTTTTTATAGTTACATAGTTAAATTGGGTTGAAAAAACACAAAGTCCATCAAGTTCAAACCCTCCAAATTAAAATCCAGCATACATACATACACCCCTCCACTCATTCACATAAACCATATATGCCCATAGCTATACCAACGGTAGAGTTTAGTATGAAAATAGCTTTTGATATTATGTCTGTCCAAAAAATCATCCAAGCCCCTTTTGAAAGCATCAGCCATCACAACATCACCCGGCAGTGCATTCCACAACCTCATTGTCCTCACTGTGAAGAACCACCTATGCTGCTTCAAACGAAAGTCCTTTTCTTCTACAAATGAAGCCACTTTGGATTGTCTGTTTGACACAGAATAACTAAACACAGATTTCTCACTTGTGCCGCTTAACACAGAAAATTCAATCACAGCATCCCATCTAATTAAAGTGTTCACCATTGTGAACAATGGTGCTTTGGTATGCTAATGAAAGGGTTAAATGCATTAAATGAGTTAAGATGACTTTAGATAACTGTCACGGTACTGCAGGTATTAGAAGCCCTAAAACTGCAAGGGCAACCAGTTAAAGTGAAATGTGTGAGCCCTACCTTCTCCCAGTGTTCACCGACGCCCTTTTGGGGCCCCGGACTTTCTGCTGCGGGATTAGGCAGAGATCTTACTCATGGGCTGGTGAAAACGTGGTACCAAAGGAGGAGATGGAAGAATGGTCAGTTCAGGCAAAGGTTGTGGGCAGACGGCAATTCTCGTGGTCACTCCAGGCGGAGGTCAAGGGCAGGCGGCAAGAAGCAGTAGTCAAAAAACAGGCAAGGGTCAAACACAGGCAATCAAATAGATAAGAAAGGCTTAGGCAGGTTCAGGGAATAGTGAAACCAGCTTGGGCTCTGAAAAGGAAGGGAACAAGGCAGAAACGCGGGCGTGCATCAGACGGGACCGGGAGCCGGCGCGCCTGGAGGTAAGATTGCGTGTCGGTCTCCCAGTTTGCTTTACAATAACACAGTTTCTTCAATTAAACGCATTTAACACACAAATCCAAGTGGCTGCATATGTGGTCTGAAGGGGTGGCCTCTGGTGCGGTGATCCTCTTTATGGGTAAAAAGGTCCCCTGATATTTGTCTATAATGTCCTCTAATGTATTTGTAAAGTGTAATCATGTCCCCTCGCAAGCGCCTTTTTTCCAGAGAAAACAACCCCAACCTTGACAGTCTACCCCCATACTTTGTCTTCCATCCCTCTAACCAGTTTAGTTGCACGTCTCTGCACTCTCTCCAGCTCATTTACATTCCTCCTAAGGACTGGAGTCCAAAACTGCACTGCAAATTCCAGATGAGGCCTTACTAGGGATCTATAAAGAGGCATAATTATGTTTTCATCCCTTGAGTTTATGCCCTTTTTTATGCAGGACAGACCCATTTTCGCTTTAGTAGCTACAGAATGACACTGCCCAGAATTAGACAACTTGTTATCTATAAAAAAAAACAAGATCCTTCTAACTTAAGGAAACTCCCAACACACTGCCATTTAGTGTATAACTTGCATTTATATTATTTTTGCCAAAGTGCATAACCTTGCATTTATCGACATTGAACCTAATTTTCCAGTATTCCACAAAATCCAAGAAAAAGACGGCACTCTGATCAGGAACAGACTTTAATCGGGACACTATTATTGTTTTGAGCAGTATGATCAAGTGAGTTTTGAGCGGTTATTTTTGCTTGTTTCATAATTTTCCAGTATGCTGCCCAGTTTCCCAACTGAGATAAATCACTCTGCAAACTGGCAGCATCCTGCATGGAACCTATAGTGGTGATGGGTGGTGATGATTTGTTTTTTTCTTACTATGTTTTATTTTGTTTGGGGGGGTAATTTTAAATGTATTGGTTGTAGATTAGATGGCACCATTTCAATAAAGCTATAGAAGCCTTAGTTAGGCCCTTGAGAAATTTAAACTGTGAATCTGTTTTAGGTGAATGAAAATGTTGTATAACCATTGTGTAACCATTCTCCCATGCCACAGTGTCACACTTAGGGGCATATTTATTAAATTCACATGAAGGATTTGAAATTCAATAGAATTTTCAAAAAGATTCAAATTAGAATTTTGAATATGCAAATGAGGCAAATTTGAACATTGAATTTTTTATATTTGACCGATTCAAATAATTTGAATATTAAAATTTAATTGTATTCAAATATTCGATGGTCAAAGTATTTCCCCTTTAAGAAATCATTCGATAGGCCAGTTCGCCAGATTGAACCTACTGAATTGCTTTAAACCCCTATGGGAAGCTCCCATAGGTGTTTTAACGTTTTTTTTTATCGAATAGGAAAAATTTGATCGAAGGGTTAAAATCGTTCGAATCATTCACTTTGAACGTTTTAATCGTTCGATCGAATATTTAATAAAACAATCAAATTTTTCCTATTCAATCGAATATTCGAATAGCAGTAAAATCCTTCAAATTCGATATTCGAATTCGAAGGATTTTACTTCCCTCACTATTCACATGGTTGAATTTCAAATTATTTTCAATTCGAAATTCGACCAATGATAAATCTGCCCCTAAATGATTAGATACTTGGAGGATAAAAACTGAATTAAACCTTGACAAACCCTTTTTTCATTTTTTAATCTTTAGAACATTTGTTATCATTTTGATGTGATCAGAATCCTGTAATAAGATTATTGCATTTATGAGATTTCTGTCTTCTGATACAAGTAGTCTCATCATTAAAAGTATCCTTGGTATCTTATGAAACATATAGTATTTTTTTAAGTTTTAACTAGTATCTGTTAAGCTTCTTGAGGGGCAACCCCAGGAATATCAGGAAAAATATTATAGCTACAACATGAGTTCCATCTCAGTGACTCATTGTGTTTGTTAGGTTCTTTCAAAAGTAATTTGTATGCACATTATTCAGAGCAGGGTTTGACACCTTCCATTGGGGAAGAGATGGGAAATCAAGTGTGTATACTAGGAATTCTTTAGTAATTGGATGGTTTCATTTACCCATGCTTCATGTACATTTTATTATAAACGAAAGCTAGATTGCACTTGCTTTCAGCCTCTCCAATTTAAAGCAGCCATCCATAATGCACGGTTATAAATGTAAGTATTTGTTTCTCTTCAGCCGCAAGGTAATTCTGCTACTATTCATTTTTCCTAGTTCTTCCACTTTTACATGTAGGTCTTGAAAGAAAAAGTAATTTTCTTAATCTCTGCAACAGAATAAGCAGAGTGGACATTGTTATTTGTGCTCATTAAATTGATAACAGAAATCAAGATGCAGTAGCTGAAAACAATGAAAATGAAAAAAAAAAGGAAAATAACAATGTTATAAAATGGTATCTGCATATCACACTGCAGCTTGTTTCATTAGCCATTTTACTGGTTACAAGAATTCCAACCTGATTTTTCCTCTCATATTAAGAATTTAATTCATATTGTGCATAGTTCTGCAAAAATTTGCAATATACTGCAATTTAACTACAAATAAAACTGTGATAAATATTTCCAATATTTGTTTATCAAAACTACTTGTTACATATGTGTAGCAAGTAACAGTGTAGCAGGATCACATGCAGTGGCAACTTCATGTTTAATGCCCTACAAGTTCACACCAGTATAAATGCAGTAGCAGCATTAAATCTGAATTTATGAGAAAAAAAAAATAGAATGTATCATGATTTATTTTACCCCGAGGATGGAAAAAGAATGAATCTGAAAAATCTGAAGTATTTGTGGTTTTTCAGGCAAAAGCCCAAATGATTACATTTTTGTACAATTTAATTTTTGTTAAATTTTCCAAATTTGTTTTTATGCACTTGAATTTTTTTGAAAATGTATTGATAAATAAGGGGAAATAACCCAGGCGGATTTGGTTGGAGTATATTTCATAAAATGAGATAAATTTGGATTTTGATAACTAACCCCCCAAGTGTGCCAACTTCATATGCACAGTTATGCCTCTAGTATACATAGCTCTATTAATGCAGTGCCAACTTCAGTGTCTGCAAAACAATCATTAATATACATATACAGTATGAAAAATATATGTAACATATGAAAAAGTTTGGGAACCCCTCCTTATTTTTTGGAGCTTTGTTTATCATTGGCTGAGCTTTCAAAGTAGCAACTTCCTTTTTAAAAAAAAAAATATTAAAAATCATATTTTATCACATTAGTCAATCAAAATGAACATTAATTACACTATATAAATTATTTTAATCTTGTTTTCTTCCATCTGGGAATTCATAATTATAGCAAGTAGGCAGGAGCCATTTTTTTGACACTGTTATTAAAGGAACAGTAACAACAAAAAATGAAAGTGTTTTAAAGTAAAGAAAATATCATGTAGTGTTGCCCTGCGCTGTTAAACCTGATCTGTTTGCTTCAGAAACACTACTATAGTTAATATAAACAAGCTGCTGTGTAGCAATGGCGGAAATTGAAAAACGGCTATATAGCACAGGATAAGTAATGGATAACAGATAACATTATGTTCTACAGAGCTTATCTGCTATCTGCTGTGTAACTTGAGCCTTTTCTCCCTTGAATAGCTGCCCCCATGGCTACACAGCAGGTCCTTTAAGGCAAGCCTTGCATCATCTCAGAATCTTGTTTGTGCACCAGAATGGGGGACCCGATGTCTATCCCCATGTCCTGGCTACACAATTAAATGGTTAAGAGAACTCGGGGAATGTGTGGGGAGCAGTGGCATCTAGGAAGTGCTGAATGGAAAGTGAAAGTAATTATCTGCCCCGCCTCTATGCCTAAGGCATAGAGGAGTAGCAGACAATATTTGATTGACAGCTGAGACTTTTAAATGAGTTTAAAACAGTTATGAATGCTTTAATAAAAATTTTAAATTGGATTTCATGTTTAATTTGAAAAGGACTTTTATTATACAGATTTTTGTGTCTGGGTGATGGATCCACTTATATAATAATATATAACACGCCTTATGGAAACAGTAGTATTTCAGCAGTGACAAAGTTTATTTGATTAACAGAAAATATGCAATATGCATCAAAACAAAATTAGACAGGTGCATAAATTTGGCCACCCCAACAGAGATATTACACTATTACTTAGTTGACCCTCTTTTTGCAAATGTAACAGCCTTTAGACGCCTCCTATAGCCTTTGATGAGTGTCTGAATTCTAGATGGCGATATTTTTGACCATTCGTCCATACAAAATCTCTCCAGTTCAGTTAAAATTGATGGCTGCCGAGCATGGACAGCCTGCTTCAAATCATACCAAATATTTTCCATGATATTCAAGTCAGGGGACTGTGACAGCCATTCCAGAATATTGTACTTCTCCCTCTGCATAAATGCCTTTGTAGATTTAGGGTAATGGTCTTGTTGGAATTTCCAAACACTGCATAACTTCAACTTTGTGACTGATGCTTGAAGATTATCTTGAAGAATTTGTTAATATTGGATTGAATTCATCCAACCCTTGACTTTAACAAGGGCCCCTTCCCTGAATTAGCCACACAGCCCCACAGCATGATGGAACCTCCACCAAATGACAGTAGGTAGGAGGTGTTTTTCTGGGAATGCGGTGTTCCACTTCTGCCATGCACTTTTTGTTATGACAAATAACTCAATTTTTGTCTCATCAGTCCAAAGAACTTCCAACATGACTGTGGCTCGTCTAAATGAGCTCACAATCTGACCATTCTCACAATCATCCGCATATGCCGCTGCTGTATTTTTCTTGGCCTGCCAAACCTGGGTTTTACAGCAACTGTGCCTGAAGCCTCCCATTTCCTGATTACATTCCTTACCATTGAAACTGACACATTAAATCTCTGAGATAGCTTTTTGTAGCCTTCCTGTAAAACATGATACTGAATAATCTTTTGAGATAATCCCATGCTGACACTCTTCACAGGAGAGTCCGACAAAAGCACAATTTGCAATTGGCCACCTTAAATACCTTTTCTCATGAATGGACACACCTGTCTATGAAGTTCAAGGCTTAACGAGTTAATCCAACCAATTTCGTGTTGAGCAGTACATGCATTCAAATTTACAAAAGTACCCACATTTTTGCCCCCAGTTTTTCACATTTAATTTAATTCAATACAACTGAATATTGCTTCACTAAAACTCTTTGTTCAGAAAACACCCCAGTACTCGGATGTTTCTGGGAAATGAAAAACATACCACTGTTACCTTTTTTTTTTTTTTGAAAGTGGAGTAAATTATTATGGAGGCTGAGAGGGTTTCCCAAATGTTTTCATTTGACTGTAAATGCAATATCAGATTCATGCTTGATTCTGCAAAAGCATTCTGCAAGCCCACCCCGTTTTTTTGTTAACACACACATGTACCAATGAGTGTGGTTGTTTAAAATGAATGGCAGAGTTTACTTAAAATGTTTGCATTGCAAACATTTTACAGGTTGTCTTCCACATTTTCTATCATGTCTACTGGCTGCTTTTGAACCTGCTGAGCCACTCCCCAACTCTGAGCCTGTGGGCTAAAATAATATGGACTTTATCCTGCCTTAGTTACTGACTTTTAATGAGTCTCATCAGTAGTCCATCTGCATAACTGTTCCCTGTTAATCTTTTGGAAAAGGTGCGCATACATAGTAACATAGTAAGTTAGGCTGAAAAAAGACTCATGTCCATCAAGTTCAACCTTTATTTTATTTTAACTGCCTAACTGCTAGTTGATCCAGAGGAAGGCAAAAAACCCCATCCTAAGCCTCTCCAATTTGCCTCAGAGGGGGAAAAAATTCCTTCCTGACTCCAAAAAGGCAATCGGACTAGTCCCTGGATCAACTTATACATATATCAGCTGAATATTGTGTATTTTGGTCCTCTGTATAGACTAAACAAATGGATCTTAATGAAAATGAGAGGGATCTCAAGAGTTTGATGTATGATCTCAAGAAAGCTGTAAGATTCCTTTGCCATGGCTTTTTGTTAAGCATGCTACTTGTTTTCTCTGTATTACTCAATTTCTAGAAGAAATAGATGTTTTCTATGCAGAAAGTGGTGTGTGATATAAAAATAATTTTTAAACATAAAAAATATAGAGAGAGGTATTGGATTTATATCTAGAATGCTCAGGACCTGGTGTTTTCCAGATCTGGGATCTTAATTTGGGACACAACACAAGTCTGCTAATTAAACCCAACAAGGATTTATGCAGCTTAATTACCATTACCAGGTATTGGTTACTGTGTTATTATTACAGAGCAAAAGGAAAATAATTTAAAAAAATTATAATTCTTTTTTAAAATGCAGTATATGGGAAAATACCTTTCCATAATTAAGAGCTTCCTGGATAACATGTTTCTGGATAATGCATCACATTGCTGCATATTAATTTCATTTTCTTTATATTTATATTACTTGGATATTATTTTTTATCTTTAAGTGTGTGTGTGCATATACTGTATTAGTACTAAATTATGGTAAATACTACCAGATGTGAATGAATTTGATTCAGTAATGAAATCAATGGTACAAATTTGCATATGTGATGGATTACTGTGTGCAACAAGGTTAGTTTTGTTCTCAATCTGTCCTCTTCATATTTCTCCTTCACAATTAGGTTCTATAGAATCAGACAAAAAATGCTTTCATCAGTTTTATTTGGAAAGTAGGACAATTTAAATATAGAAGAATATTAGAATAGAAGCATTTGTTATAAAAATAAAATGTATTAACTCATTACAGGATAGTTTATCATGTTCATCTTGGCCAACTTCACCAGGTCTGAGATGGGAAAAGAGATGGTGTGATTTACGATTAATTCCTCTTCTTCATTCAAGACTATCACAGCATATAACAGGAACAGATCTGTGCAGGTAATGTCAATACTAATATGCAATTTCTTAAAAATATTCCCATTGTCAAATTGTCTGAGGTCTATCCGGAGATAATGTAAACTCCTTTTGTTTGATATTTAATATACAGTATCTGTGAATTTGTATTCACTTTCTAGCTAGTGATGGGTGAATCTGACCTGTTTCGCTTTACTGAAATGCAGCGAATTCTGTGGGCGGCAAAAAGGTTTTTTGATGCGCGACAAATAGAACAACAAATTTTTGATGCAGGACAAATTTTTTCACCCTGTAGAGTCCATGGGAATCATTTTCGTCTCGAAACTTGACGAAAAATTTCGCTAATCACTGTTTCTAGCACATGAATTTAAAGGATTAATTGAAGTTGCAAAAGCATTCATTAGGATGGATCAGTATTTGCTTTTTATAAATAGTTCAGCACAATGTTGGTAGTAAATTAATGTTAAACACAAGTTTTAAAGGCTTACACATTTTCTCAAGTTTTTTACAGTTTGATTTTTATTTCTTATTTTGTAGATTACTACTCTATGGGGCCGATTTACGAAATTCACATGAAATGATCACAGTTTGATCGAATTCGATCGAATAACGATTGTACGAATTTTTCGTGAAATCAGATATTCAAATTTGGCCTCTTCGATCATTGAATACCGAATGAATACCAAATGATCGAATAGATCGAATGCTCGGATATTCGATAATTAGATCATTCGATGATCGAAGGAATCATCAAAAATCAAAAATGTTAGTTATTCGACTGCCTACTTCGCCAGATTGAACCTACCGAATTGCAATAGAAGCCTATGGGAAGCCCCCCATAGGCTTCTGAGACTAAGTCCTGCTCGAATACCATTCGTATGATTGAATCGTTCGATCGTTCGAATCGTACAAATTTTTCAGATGCTCGAATTAAATTTTACGATTTTTTTCGTGAGATCGAACGATCGGTATCCGATCATATGAATTCTAAGAGAAATCAAATATCGAGCAAAATGATAGCCTAAAACTATTCGATAAGCATTTGATGGTCGAATGCTTATCAAATTTCGAATTTGATCGAGCTAATTTTGAGGAACAATAGTAAATTTGCCACCTATGTGTAAAATCTACAGTATGAATAGTTGAGAAAATTTTATCAAAAGAAAAAATTGTTCAAAAGTTTAAATTAAAAGTTCTACCATCTTAAAGTTCTCAAGATTCTATAAATGAATGTACCTAAAGTACTGAAGGAAGAGTTTGTTTATTAAAAGTCAAACATTCTTAGTCTCTTCCATCTGAATTGATCACTTGGATTTTCATTTGTAATCCATTATTTTACACTGATTAAGGGCAGATTTATCAAACATCTACAAGCAAAAAACACCTCAATTTGAATGTAAACATTCGCCATCTAAAAGCTGGGGAGGTCATGTAGAAGTCAGTCAGAGTTGTCCTAGGCAAAAGTTTTTTGGTTGATTTGAGGACTTTTATCCCCATTTGAGGACTTTTAAAAACCTGATAAATTTGAGTGAGTTTTTTTTAGGAGATGAACTAGATAATTAGAGGTTTTTCCCCATTCATTTTTCATTCGAGTTCTTGATTCTTTATTCAAAATTCTAGTTTCAGAAGTAGAAAAACCCTTACATAACTCAAATTAGATTCTTGCTAAATATGCCCCTTAGTGTTATAGCATATAACCCTTTCAGTTTTTCTTAAATAAAAAAAGTTATGTAAGTTTGTTCATAAAATATGATCTTACAAACTAATAAATCAGCCTCCCATTTATTCTTCTGGTTATTTTCTCTGAATGTTTAGCTGTATGTAGACATTTGGAGCATTTTAAATATATTTTCAGTGATTATATCATTACGATAGATGCCTGCAACAATTGTTTCACTGCTGAAACTTTTTAGTACTATCTTTCTGATTCAAAGACACACAGATTCAACATAAAAGCGTAAACTGTGCAGAGTTTTTTAAGGGTTTCACTGGTTAATTTATCAGTCTATAAAACACAAAACATACATACAGTCAATAAATCTTCCCTGTAAAAACAGACAATTTTAACTCTGTTATGAACATTCTACACAATCATTTGCTCAGGGTAGAGCCACTTGCCCTTCAAGAATCCAAGAATCAATAGATACCCTAGTAACCAATCAAGTTCAATCACCACCATCAGTCTAATGCCAGTATGGTGGCTGGCCATCATGGATAATTGAGTTTTACAAGCTCTCAAACAAATACTGGTGGGAATGGAGTGTAATAATCTAAAGAAGCTGTTTTAAATAATAATGAGTCCACATCATAATCTGCATACCAATTGTTTTAAGAACTGCTCAAGAAGAAATCTGATTTATATTCAGCGTAATCCTCAATTAAACCAGAGGAACCTACAGTAAATAACTGAATTCTTTCAATATACCTTGAACCAATCTTGTCCAGTGTTTAAACTTTTTCTTCTTACTCAAAATGTTTTCATCCATTCCAGCTGCATAATCGTACAAGAACGCTAGTGTTCTTACTAGTGATACCCATGAGCCATGGGAAATGAAAAGAAGAAGGACTGTGCTCAAGGTTTAAAAATATACCTTGCTTATATATATTTATTTTATATAATAAATTTATATATATTTTAAGAATACATACCTATCTTGCTTGACAATAACATTTTTTATGACAGATTAAGGTAAATTTATTTAAATGTGATTATTGGGTGGATAATGTGTACTTACAAATTTCAAATATATTACAGTAAGCAGTAAGGTAGTCCATTATCTGGCATTGGTATTGACTTTAAGCTTTGTATATAGAATTTTACCTTTTTAGATTACTTTTTCAGTGCTTTCAAATTAATATTTGTTGCAAAGAGCTGAGCAGATGGGAAAAGTATATGTGGGAGTCAGAAAGCAGTTTTGTCACAGCATTGTGCAATACCTAAGAAAATAATAGACTGCTTCCAACCGAGAATAAGATTAAGAGTGTAGAGTCATTGGTACTTAATATGACTTCAAATACAATTCCTAACTTTATAATTGAAATGTGTTTCTGCTAACCTTTAATATTAAAGATGATCCAATGCATATTTTAGGGAAGTGTAACACTACAGTTATGGATAAAATAATTAAACCTTTCTAGCAGTGAAAATGAATATATCCTGTATCACCACAGGTTTCTAAATTAATATTTCTCCACTTGGTGTAAAGAACTATATTTTCAAATGCTATTTACATTTGTAATAGAAAAATAAAAGTATAAAGTATATAAATAAAAAATATAAAGGCAATTTCGAATATAGCACATAAGGAGGTGGGAAAATAATAGAATTTACTCTGAAAAGAAAATCTTATTTCCACGTATACCATAATTTTTGTCTGTACAGGCAAAATGCCTTTCAAGTCACCGCTGTTGATGGGGTTGGAAGTGGAATAATACAATGTTTATCGTCCGAAGAGTGCATTGATTGGCTGCAATCTATATCTGTGAACATATTAAACCTCACAAAGCACAATGTAAGTAATACATTTAAATAAATTAATTGGACTTCTCTGTTATTTTTAATGTAGAAACTTGAATTTTGCGTGCAAATAAATAGCACTTCTTATGAAAAATAGCATAACCGTATTACTTAGTATAACTATACTATTATGCATCGTCTCTAGTGAAACTTTGCTTGAAGGGTTTGCTTTTATTATTATTATTACCATTATAATTATTGTTATTGGGTTTCAGGAACAATTTTTACGTCTTCTTTCTCAAGCATTTTTGATGTACAAGAACAGCTCAATGCGAAAATCACCTTGAAGCTCCTTCTACAGTAGTTGCCTCTAAGGCACAGGTGACAGATATAAATTAAGCAGAGACTTATATATAGCCAGCGTCAGCCTTGAAAATCTTCTTATGACATGTTAAGGATTGTAACTGACTGAAACAAATAGTCTCTGGTTTGCTATATTTTTCAGTCGGCAGAGAAGAAGCTAAGCAGGAACTGTATTAAAAGCTACCTTCATTTTTTAATGTCACTGTTTCATAAATGTTTTAAATCATAGTCCAATAGTACAGCTAGTTTTATATTCATTGCTTAGAGTGGCTATCTCTGTTTTAACTGCGAGCATGTTTATAAGGACCTGTTGGTCAAACTACTGGCTATCAATGGTAGCTTCTTAGGATATGGGTTAGTGTCTTCCAAATCTAAAAAAAAAAAGTATAATGTTCATGGGTACTATTCATTCTGAACAAGTCTCCTTTTAATTAATTGTCCTCATACATCTGTGATTCTAGGCCTCTCATCATTACAGAGACACAACCGCCAAATGGATTGGGTTAGTAACAAGATTCTTCAATGGGGAATAGACTGCAAGGTTTCATGTCTAAAATCTTCTTCGTGTTTAAAAGATCTGGCTGCAATATCTGTAGATGGGCTACCTTCCTGCTATTCCTCATTTGCAGATGTCTTCTATAACAAAAGCTGCAGAGAAGCTTCCTTAGCACAGGCCTAATGATTGTGCTATCGATTATTTCCAGGTTCCTCTCCTCCTAGGGGTAGGATATACCCTCTCTCTACACTCTCTGGTCTCAGGCCGTCAAGAAGTATATTAAGGAAAATCTGGAAAGAGGGTTAATAATCAGGAATGAGCAAACTTTTTCGCCAAGTCTCGCCGCGGAAATGACGCCCATAGACTTCAATGGAAAAAAAATTCACTGCATCAAAAAAAAATTGTCACCCATAGACTTGAATACAGCAAAATGGGTCAAATTCACCCATCCCTATTCATCATCATCATCATCATCATCATTTATTTGTATAGCGCCGACAAGATACGCAGTGCTTTCCTTAGTTATAGCAAACAGGGAATAAAAGTGGATAACAATCAAGGATTTACAGATACAATAGGATTAGAGGGCCCTACAGATTAGAGTTTACAACTAAAGGTTAGGGTACAGTTGAGACATTAGGGTTTCAGACACAATTTGTGATTTATGATACAGCAGTGATTGATTATTTAAGGTACATTGAATAAGCTTCTCTAAACAGGTGGGTCTTTAAGGAGCGTTTGAAAGTTTGGAAAGAAGGAGAAAGTCTGACAGTTCGAGGCAGAGAGTTCCAGAGACAAGCAGAAGCCTGAGAGAAGTCTTGTAGACGAGAATAGGCAGAAGTGATTAGAGGAGAAGCGAGGCGAAGGTCAGAAGCAGAGCGAAGGTTGTGTGTAGGAGTGTATTTGGAGATCAGAGATGAAATATAGGGAGGGGCTTCATTGTTAAGGGCCTTGAATGTTAGGGTTAGTAATTTGAATTTGATTCTGAAGGAGATTGGGAGCCAGTGAAGGGACATGCATATGGGAGCAGCGGATGCTGAGCGGTTAGATAGATGAATAAGTCTAGCAGCAGCATTTAGAACAGATTGGAGTAGTGAAAGGCGACTTGTTGGAATTCCTGCAAGGAGTAGGTTGCAGTAATCAAGTCGGGAGATGATAAGAGAATGAATAAGTGTTTTGGTTGATTCTGAGCTGAGATATGATCGTATCCGGGCAATGTTGCGTAGTTGAATACGACAAGATTTTGCAAGTGTTTGAATATGTGGTGAAAAAGACAGATGTGAGTCTAGTATAACTCCTAGGCAGCGTGCCTGTGAGGTGGAATGAAAGGTAGTGTTGTTTACTGTGAGTGATATCTGAGGGACAGGGGAAGATCTTGGAGGAAAAATAATGAGTTCAGTTTTTGAAATGTTCAGTTTCAGGTGGCGCTGTGACATCCAGGAGGAGACAGCAGAGAGACAGTCTGTAACTTGGGAAAGGACAGAAGGAGAGAGGTCAGGAGTGGACAAGTAGAGTTGGGTGTCATCAGCATAGAGGTGATACTGAAGTCCAAATGACTGAATAAGTTTTCCTAGTGAAGTAGTGTAGAGCGAGAACAGCAGAGGGCCTAGAACAGAGCCTTGAGGAACTCCGACAGAGAGAGGGAACGTAGTAGAAGTAGAGTTGGAGAAGGCAACTTGGAAGGAACGGTCAGAGAGATAAGATGTAAACCATGAAAGAGCAGTGTCACGAATGCCAGCTGAGTATAGAATGTTAAGGAGGAGTGGGTGGTCAACTGTGTCAAAGGCTGCAGAGAGATCTAGAAGGATGAGTATGGAATAGTGACCTTTAGACTTTGCCAATAGGCCTTCCTCCACTCCTGCGGGTGCTGGCATCTTTTTTTGTAGAGATGAAAGAAGGAAGCCTAAGGCCATGCATTGATTAACGAGGTGAATAAAATCATGGTCAAAAATCATTATACCCCTTCCCTTTGTTTTCTGAATTCTTTGAGTTAAGATTGCCACAATCTTTTCTAAACTCGATCTGAGAGATGCATATAATTTAATTAGAATCAGGGAAGGAGATGAATGGAGGCCTTTAATACTCATGATGGCCATTGTGAATACTGTATTTAAGTGTGGCTTTTTTTTTGGTTTATGTAACACCCCTAGCATTTTCCAAGAATGTGTAGATTGAGGCAGAATCGGCCTGCCCCCAAACCCAATTTGACCAGCCCAGACAAACCCAATTGGCCCAGCCCAGCCCCAAATCCAAATGGCCCAGCCTGTCCCCATACTAGAACAGCTAAGTCCCATAGTGAATCAGTAGGAGACTGGCAAGAGGAAAAAAGAAGAAAAAAAAAGTATTGGACAAAAGAGGTACAAAGTGGGAGGTAGGAGACTGTTATGGAGAATGGGAAAGTAGGAGAGAGTGGGAGTTACAAAGGGAAAGGGAAAGAAAATGCATTTGTAAAACACCAAATAAATGAGTAAAGGTGAATGATCAACTGGCAGAGGTGATAGTTGGGGTGAAATATGGACAAATGTTTAAGGAAGAAAAAGTATATTTCGTATGCAAAAAAAAAGTAACAGAAGCACATAAGAGCTGAGATTCTGGGAGAAGAAAAGTCTGGAAAGAAGGAAAGAAAATATCAGAAAATAGAAATCAAAAGGCACCTTAGATTGTTACATATTGCTGTGGGAGTTTTTGAAAGGACAGCTAATTTGTAGTTTGCATCAATTGTTGCGGAATGTTTATCCCTATAGGTCAGTGATCCCCAACCAGTACTTCATGAGCAACCCCTTGGATGTTGCTTTCAGTGGCCTCAAAGCAGGTGCTTATTTTTGAATTCCCAGCTTGGAGGCAAGTTTTGGTTGTATAAAAACCAGATGTACTGGCAAACAGAGCCTCCTGTAGGCTGCCAGTACACATATGGGCTACCAAATAGCCTATCACAAGCCTTATTTGGAACCACCCAGGAACATTTTTCATGCTTGTGTTGCTCCCCAACTCTTTTCACATCTGAATGTTGCTCACAGGGGAAAAAGGTTGGGGTATTCCACTGTACTACCCACCACAGAAGAAACAGCCCCCTAGGTTTACTTATAGTCTGTACAAAGATACCATAAAACTATGGCAGCAAGCTATTTCCCTGTACTAAGCACAATTCAGCAGGAACAGTCCCCTAAATTTGCTTATGGTCTGTACTGATAGATCCCATAAAACTATGACAGCATAATTCAGCAGGAACAGCCCCTAAGTTTGCTCATAGTCTATACAGAGAGATGCATAAAACTATGGCAGCATAGGTATTCCCCTGTACTAAGCACAATTCAGCAGGAACAGCCCCATAAGTTTTATTGCCTGTAAAAAGATAGTCCATAAATGAATACAAGCAGTGATTATTCCCTGTACTACACAGCAGGAAGGGCATTTCTTTAAAGAGTGCATCTTGTGTTTACTATGACAATGTGCAGTATACATGTGCTAAGTACAGATAGAGTCACTTGGATTTGTAAGTTAAATGCGTCGTGACTCAGGGCTAATTGACAACACTGTGTTATCTAAAGTTATCTTAACTCATTTAATGCATTTAACCTTTTCATTAGCATACCAAAGCTCCATTGTTTTCAATGGTGAACTCTTTAATTGGATGGGATGCTGTGACACAATATTCTGTACTAAGTGGGATAAATGAGATAAATGAGTTAAGTCACGACACATTTAACTCACCATCCAAAGTGACTGCATCTGCATGCAGTTAGCTCAATATAATTAAAACTGAGTAACAAGTGTAATGCATTAATGTTTTATATAAAATCCATGGTGCTGCACACAAAGTTTACAGTGGTAGCCAAAATTTCCATCAGGCAGGCACTATTTGCCCATCTAGATCTAGGAAAGCAGGCACTATTTGCCCATCTAGATCTGTGACCCTGCGACAGGGGGCCCCACCAAAATGGTTCCAATTGGGCCCCACACTTGGTACAACCGGCCCTGATGAAAATCTGTTGTGTATCAAAACTGCTAAGCACTTAAATCCCATACAGGCCAGATGGGCATTATTTTTTACCCACTTTAATTTTATCATAACATACACACCCCATAAAAGAAATACTAAGGCAGATCCCCTTTCCAGAAGTTTTGTCTTTGGTGCCTGAGAGAAGTCTGAACCTGATTATATTGCTTCTAAGGAAGTGATTGTAGCAGCAGATCTTTCCAGATCTGTATTCCCCCTTGTCTGAAGCCCAGGGGAATTTACCTCCTGGCAAACTTTGTTACAGAAAACCTGCATGAGGCAGTTCTGTTTGAGACTCATTATTGTAGGGTAGCTGGGCATCCGGGCTGCAATAAAACCTGTTATTTTCTGTCACACACTCCCTAGTAGCCAGTATTGAGGTGGGTTGTTGGTAATTACATTGATTCTTGTCTGTTTGGTCAACATTCAAAACCATCAGGGTCCTTAAAGGTCCTGAAAGGCGATGGACCCATATTTCCATGAATTTCATTGTGGAATTACCTCTATCTTAAGGGAACACTGTTATTTGGGTGGTTATGGACCGATTTAGTAAAAATGTCTAATTTTATTCATCTTCTCACCCTCCCCTATATATGCATGTATCTATATTTTTATTTGCATAGTGCTCCTTGAGGGCAAAGCACTATACAGAAAAACAATAAATTAGTAGTTACAAACAAGGGGTCATTGAAATAAAAAGTAACTAACATTATTAGAAATACAATTAATATAATATATAATTACAATACAGATTAAGTACTCCGTGTCAAGGAAAGGCTGGAGGACCCTAACTCATAGGGCTTATAGTCTAAATGGGAGGGTAACATACAGACACAATTTGGAGGGCTATTGTTTGTTAGACTGTCATATTATCCTGGTGTTATCCTGGTGGTCCCAGAGGTAGTCTTTGAGTTGTGTTTTAAAAACACTGAAGGAGGATTCTCTCTGGAGAGATTCAGGAATGGCATTCCAAATATAAGGAGTTACAAGAGTTTGATAAGGGAAATGTCAGTAGCAGTGGGGGGGGGCAACCAATCAGTTGCTCTGAGTGGAGCAAAGGTTTCATCCAGAAACATATAGAGAAACAAGAGATGAGAGGTAGTTAGGTGCAGAGAAATAGAGGGCTTTGAAGGTTATGAGGAGGAGTTTATAAGTTATTCTTTGTTTTATAGGAAGCTATGATAAGGACTTCAGCAGGGGAGGGAACCCTTTTGGATGAGAGGAGGGTAATTCTGGAAGCAGTGTTTAATACAGACTGTAGAGGGGAGAGATGGGATTTAGAGAGTTAGTAGAAGATTACAGTAATCTAGCCAGGATAGAATGCGAGTGTGCATGAGCGTCTTGGCCGTAGCAGGTGAAAGGAAGGGACAGATGTTGGCAATATTTCATAAGAAAAAAAACAGGTTTTGAATGAATGAATGCATTTAAACCTGGCATTTTATTGAATTATGCACCATAAAAATGTATTCATGTACAGCAGGTAAACCAATTAAAAGTGGTATATAAAACCATTGGAAACCCCCTTTATCAGGATTTCTACCCCTTATGGTGCAAGAATGCATCCCATTACTGAGTTTGTATAGCATGCTGTGTTTGTATAAATATCTCTATGAATAACAAGATGTTGAGGTTGGACACCCAGTGAGAGGAAAAGAAAGATAATAGAAGGAGTAAGCAAGATTTTATCTAAATTATCAGGCAACCCAGTCTCATGCTGTCTGGGCAATAATGTTGTATGTCTTTCTGAGAAGGAGGCATTGTGTTAACCTTTTATGGCCGCATCACCTATATCTGTCTTTCTGCCTCCTATTTATCGGCTCTGTTATATTGTGGCAAAGCTGTCAGATTCCTGTATTTGATGGACACCCTTTTATTTCCAGGGACAAGTCATTTTCATTTTGTCTCCATCTACTGTGCTGGCAAAAGGTGGAACTGAAAACTGTATTTAGTTTGTAAACTTGTTATCCTTTTATTAGAAAAGGTAGAAGCCTGCTAAAAACAATTATCTAATATGTTTTATATAAATGTATGATTGTTTTTTATATCCTGCACAAAATTCAGCAGCATATGTTTAATCTGCAGTGGTATATATATTAAGTTATTAAGTATTCTGTATTTGTATTTCCAGCATATGGAATTAAAAAGGAATGTATCACATAATAAGGCACAGATGAACTGGTATATTTATAGCAGTGAATCTTTTTATCTATTGCATCAACAGGCAATAAGATTTATAGGACCATTCAATGCTTCAGTCTACAGCATTTGTACAGTACTTTGACCTAATTCTTGGAACATATTTTATACAGATTTCCTCTACACGCAGCCATCTATCTGGCCTTCATTAATTTAAAACCAACTGTACATTTCTAATTATTTAGCAGTGTCACTTATATTTGCCATCCATATACAGATGCAGCCACTTGGATTTGTGTGTTAAATGCGTTGAAGAAACTGTGTTATCTAAAGTTATCTTAACTCATTTAATCTTTTCATTAGCATACCAAAGCACCATTGTTTTCAATGGTGAACTCTTTAATTGGCCTGTGTGTACAGGTGAACAATAGTGACAGGCGAATTCGCGCGATTCGCCACTGGCGAATAAATACGTGAAACGCCAGCAATAAATTCGCGAAAAAAATGCGACGCACGTCGAAAATGAAAAAACGTGCCACGGCTCGTTAAACTAATTTTTTTCGTCAATTTTTCGGCGAAGCGAAACTGGGTAGATTCGCCCATCACTAGTGAACAATCTGGAGGATTGCAGTTTGAATACAAGGCATGAACAAGCAAGAACCAATTAATCTCAGTCCTTTTAAAGCTTACAAAAGGTAACCCTTAACAGCAGCTAAAATTTAATGTGGGACCTGCACAAGGTAGACCCATGGGTTGCCAATTGGACAGCACAGTCTTAGTGGAATACACAAATATTATTATAAACTCCTCAGGGTTTCTGTAATGGTGGATACTAATTCCACTGTGGACTTGGCTGGAATTCTGACTGCTCAAAGAAGGGAAACTAGTATTAGTAGATTGGCCTTTTTTCACAGTAGATTGGCCTTTTTTCACTGGACCTATATTCTCTACATTCTAGAGGAGCCTAAATATGGCTTCACCAAGAGTATAGCAATAAGAAGATATGAAGATCTTAACTTGTTTTCTGCAAATTATTAATTATTATTAATTCAATAATTATATATGTCTTGTTGTATAAAATATCCAAGGCCTATTTTCAAAAATCCATAATTCCTTTGTGCCATAGCCCTTCAATGTTATTTGTTTCCTTTTCTCTCTTTTCTTTCTTGGCAGATTAAAAAGATCAACAGGAACTTTCCTGTAAATCAACAGGTATGTGCTATAATTCTTTGTCATTGTTCAAACCTCTCCTTGTATGCCACACTTCATATCTTGATGTTTTGGAGCATGTCTCTGGGCTTTTGGATGGCTGGTCCTCGCTCCCCCATATTCTTTCTTTACAACATTGACATGCATGTTTCTCATGTCTCTATTCACATCACGGCTTCCCTTTGTACAACTCTCTCTCTCTCTGAGTTATCTCTAAATCCTGATCTTTATTTCATAAAGTTTCTTTTTCTTTTTGCGTCACTTATATTCTTATGTTTACCAGTGGTTTTATTATATGTTACTGGGCCCCACAGCTAATTTATTTTAGGGCCCCCAAAATATCCAGAGATTGTTCTGTTTTACCCAATTCAGGGTCCCCTGTAGCCACAGGGTTTGCTTCCTCTGTAGTAACGCCCCTTATGTTTACCATTCTTTTTTGTGCAACTCTGCACAAACAACTCTGCATATTGGGATACTTGACATCTTCTCAATCGAATTTCAAATGTACCTTATGAATTTGTTTCAGTTTAGTGAATTTACTCTCTGTTGTATGTCCATCTATGATGCAAGATGAAAGGACAGGCAGCTGTTAAAGAAACAGTAACACCAAAAACGAAAGTGTTTTAAAGTAAAGAAAATATCATGTAGTGTTGCCCTGCACTGTTAAAACTGATCTGTTTGCTTCAGAAAAACTATTATAGTTCATATAACAAGCTGCTAAGTAGCAATGGCGGAAATGGAAAAATGGCTAAATGGCACGGGATAAGTAATGGATAGCAGATAACATTATGTTCTACAGAGCTTATCTGCTATCTACTGTGTAACTTGAGACTTTTCTCCTTTGAATGGCTGCTCCCAAGGCTACACAACAGCTTATTTATATAAACAATAGTAGTGTTTCTGAAGCAAACACTGCAGTTTTACCAGTGCAGGGCAACACTGCATTATATTTTTATTACTTTAAAACTATTTAATTTTTTGATGTTCCTGGTCCTTTCTATGTATAATATTCATTTGGGTGGTGGACTTTTCTTTGCGATGAACTGAAGCTTAAAAGGCCTTTCTGTTCTGTATGTAACAAAATTCATGGCTACTGGCTTTATCAGTAGTTTAGCTTACAAATGGAAAAATATGCTTTCTCTTCATTAATATATGACACATTATCACAAATTTCAGAAAATCTTCTAGCATATTCATTAGTGAAATTATTTTCCTGTCATAAAATATATGTTCATCTCTGTATTGAGAATCAACAGAGTTTCTGAAATGTGATTCTATATGTAATGCAGTCAAGCAAAAAAAGAGAAAATGGGTTGCTAAGCAATACAGTTCATATGCTTTTTTTTTTACCTTAGCTTAGTAAAAAGACAAATAATGATTAATAATACAGATTAACTAAATGTGAGTATTGGGGTTAACTAGTGTGACATTATGTAGGTGTTGGTATAAAAGAATAGGTTTTGTAGAAGTATACTGGAAAGTTTATATGATTTTTTTAACTATTGCATTGGCCATAAAAACACTTCTAAATATGAAAGAAACTGTAACAAAATGAAAATGTTTTCAAGGAATGACAATGTAATTTACTGTCATGCTGCACTGTTACAACTGGTGTATTTGCTTCAGTTACTCTATTATAGTTTGTATAAATAAGTTGCTGTGTAGCCATGGGAGCAGCCATTCAAAACTGAAAAAGGAGAAAAGGTTCAGGATACACAGCAGATAACATATGAACTCTGTAGTATACAATTGGATTCTTCAGAACTTACTGTATCTGTTATCTACTGTGTATCCTGTGCTTGAACACCAGTGTTACAAGTGCAGGGTAACAGTACATTATACTGGCATGCCTTGAAAACACTTTCATTTTTGGTGTTACTGTCCTTTTATTTGCTCAAGAATATTTTAAACATAGGTTAATTTTCTATTGCACCTTTTTCATAAGGATACTGCTCAATCTTCCATTTAAGATCTCTTCCACAGATTAATATGTTTAATCAAAAGTCAGTTCATATTTTAAGTCCAGCAAAATCCACATTCTTTATTTATCTTGGAATGATAACATGCCCAGTGTAGTGGAAGGCATTTTATAGCCCAAAAATAGTAACTCACTTGCAGCTATGAAATGGCATCATAATATATCAGTGCAAAGCAGGTTTGCTCAGGTATACCTGCTCAGGATTTTTTGCTACTGGAATCAAACACAGAATCCTTTCAGGTTGACTGTTTAGTTTCATATCTACTGAACATTTTGTAGCTAAAGAGAGAAGATAGAAAAGAAATCCCTTACAATTAATAAAGTGAATATTAATTACCCTGATAATATCCTACTTAGTAGGTATTCAGACACACATCAAAGTATGATCTCACTAAATAAATAAATAATAAATTAATGTATTTATAAAAAGTTCTGATAAATAATGTATGTATATAAAGTGCTGAACATGAATTGTCATGTTTCAGTTTTGACAAATTTATTTTGTAGCCTTTCTTAAGACAACTCCATTTACACAAACAAAAATAATAATAATAATGAACACTCTGATTCTGAACTGCTTACCTTCATATTATGATATTTTCTTCTGCTTATATATTCATATTCACACTTTGAATTCCTTAAATTAACCTGGCTTGTTCAGAAAAGCAAATTATTTAAAATTGTCACAAACTCTGTAAAAGAAATAAAAAGTAAATAGAAGTAATACAGTATTTTGGGGTCAAAGAGTAATCCGTATTCTTAACTGGATATAGTCTTTAGAGTGCACATGAGCAGATACACATGCCTACTCCACTAATGCATTTCCAAAAAAAAGTTAGTTTAACATTCCAAGCATCATCTGTTTCAGCTCATGCTGACTGGCACCAAGCTTATTCAACCACTTATAGATTATTGTTCTCACCTTCAACTTTTATTTAATAAATCTGAATTTTCTCACTCTGATGCTACCATAAATGTCACATATGGGAAGGCCTATTTATCAAAATTTGAAATTGTGAATTTTATTTTTTTTTTCATTTGAATAAACTCAAAAATGTACCAAACACAAATGTTTTTTTAGTAGTTATAACATGTGAATCTATAAAACATAATTGAATAAAACCAATGGAAAAAAAACTCTAATGCATCAAATTCATATTCTACTTATGATTTTCAGTGGGTCTTAAAAAAAATTTCCCATTGACTTCTACATCAACAGGTAAGCTATTCACTTCCAGGAAGTGACACCACCCTATTTGCGTGCAATTTGAAAAAGCACTGTGGTAATTAGGGCACACATTATTGGGTGTAATTTGGAGTACAGACAGTTGTGTGATGAAATTCATACAACTATGATGTAACTCTCTTTAGTTGCTTACACAACTCTATTGCGTGATGCATTAATGAGTTACAAAGTGATAGAAATCAAGCTAAAATGTCTGTTGAGTAATTACCAGAACATTTTTCAACAATGTCATATTGGTTAACTTTTATTTCTCCTTCTCAGATAGTGTTTATGGGTTGGGTAGAAGAACGAGAGCAGGATACTCTCAAAGACTATGTATATTCACCAAAGTTTCTGGCATTAAGAGGGTCTTCACTCTACAAATTCAATTCCCCTCCTGTAAGTATCTTTAAATAAGTATTTAATGTTAAAAAATTTGCTACTTTTTCCATGTATTGTTATCAATAATATATTATGTTCCTTCACGACTGCATCATTGCTGTCCTTCATTTAAATCAATGCTCTGGTTTCTTCAATTGTATCTGTATCTTCATGTGGCTGCAACATGGGCATTTCATTACATGACCTCAATTTTTGCTCAGCATTAAACAGATAGTTTGTAAGTAATGGGCAATTTGGGCTGATATAGCATTACATTAGTTTCCTACTTTTTTCCATTGCTTACATAGTGTCACCTTCAGAAATATCTTATAAACGGGAAATAGCTTTTTCCTTTATTTGTACCTCTCTATATCAACACAGTCTGGAGACAAACCAATTATTTTCTTGTTTTAGAAGGACTCTCCTAAAACTTAAATATTCTGAACTGAATTGGCATACCTCAAGTCATAAATCAAGTTTGAGCTGTTCAACATCAGGGAAGCAACATGTACCAGAAAAGTAAAATCACAGTAAATAATCTGTAATGCTACTGTTTTGAAGGACTTCTCTACAGTATATCAGCATTGTCTGAGATGTAGAAGCTAACAAAGTTGATCGATTTAGTAAAACAAACAATAAATAACATACATTTTGAATGAAAGGAAACAGAGGAATGAAAACTCAGAACAAAGGAAAGATCTCATTGTCAGATGAAACTCTTCTTTACTGTAAAAAAATACAAATGCCTAAGGAATAAAGAGCCCTACTGCCCTTCAAAGCAACTTGTTCTGTTTATGAAACCAATAAACCCACCTTATTCAGAACTCAGCATCCCTGCTGCTGATGGTAGCTTCTTAAGAAATGCTGGGTCCAATATCATGGAAGTCCTTTCCTTTGCTTTGGTTATTTTCATCACATCAACAACAGGAAAACAGTTTCCAAATAGACATATTTCATACAGGCAAAGTTGTGTAATTTAGAATCAGGGTGGCAGCTGGCAATTGCAAAGGACAAAAGTCTAAAACAGAACTTAGGCAAAGAAAAAATCCACCCTAATGCAAAATCCAAGAATAACTCTTTATTACTGTAGGTAACACTTACTAACAAGGCTGAAACAAACCAGGCTTGCAGTATCTGATACCTCCAAAAGTACCTCTGTCACATGACCATCTAAGTTAACTGTTGCAACTCTGGTCTGCATTGCAAAAATTAAGATCAGAATAAAGGAACCACTTTTTAGACTAGGAAGGAATATACCTACTTAATATATAAATAATCACATTTCCTTTGTTGGGAGACTAGCAAGTGAGGGAACATGAGTAGCTGTCCAGGGTGCCTGTCTTCAGAATGACCTGCCTACTGCAAACTCGACCACCAATCCCAAAAGGTATAGAAGGGAACTAAGTGAACTAAGAGGACCCTACCACCACAGATTTCTTATACTATACTCGGAAGAAAATAATACAAATGACTTACAAACATAAGAAGCAAAACACACAGGTATGCTGTTGATGCACATTTCTGAATATTTTGAGGGTTCTTCTCAAAGGGATGAAGTGGAGCTATTATTAGATTGTGGTGATATGGAGAGGTCCAGGAAAAAATGCAGTTCTTTTAAGAGAGTGTATAGCCATGATGCAATTCTCTTTATAATCTATGCTGTATAAACTATTTATGAAGAAAATGGATTGCTTCCTCAGGACATTGGCATGTATGAAAAGTACGTTTGTTTATTGTCTCTGTAAATGACTCCAAGTCCTGATCATTGTAACATTTGTTCAAAGTGTATTTTTCTCATGCTTTTGATGTCACACCTTAGGATTTCAGGAAGTTAATGTGCATAACTTTGGAATTCAACTTTGTGACATTGTGACATTTTGTGACATTGTGTTCTGATGGAATCACAGAACCTCTATGCTAGTCGATTACAAAAAAAAAATCATTTAACATAGCTGTACACTACACTACACTACACTTCAGTCTTATCTACTTAATGATGATGACTATTTTCTTCCTCAGGTTACTACATGGGATTGGATGCGAGCAGAAAAAAAGTTTACAGTATATGAAATTATGTGCAAAATATTTAAGGTAAGAGTAACATCATGTAGAATAACAACCTATAGATTTGCCTGTATTGTACAAAAATGTTTGCTCTGCTCTGAAGTCTTTATATTTTGTATTTTATTCAAGTTCCCTAGACCAAATTAACGGCTTCATATTTCAAGCATACTTCTATTAAATTGGTATGCAAATGTTAATTATGAAATGCATAAAATGCATTCTGCAATTTAAGACACAAGATAACTATTATGGGTGCTCCGATGTCCATGCCCGAAATTTCCTCTTAAAACAAACACACAAAGCTTTACAATAAAACGGGTTACTCCCATGCAGTGATGCAAGGAAAGCTCCCTGAACCCACAGCAAGGGGAGAAACCAGTCTGTTAAAATTGTGGCACACACTTCATGAACTTCCAGGCAGCAGCAAAACTGAAACAGCTTTATTTCACAAGTACATATACTAATGCATTTCGTATGGTGTTACTTGTAATCTTAGGCATAAATTACCAATGCAAAACCCTTCATTTTAAAAGCATTGAAGGCATCACTGATGCATTTCCTTCTGAAATGCTTAACCCTTTTTACAATCCACAAGAAAAAAGGATACTTTAGCCTGCAATCTCAGTGTTTTTAATGAATTCATCAATACAGGAACATAATTATTTCTCAGTAATTTAATTAAAATAAATGTCATACAAAATGACCATTACCATTCAAAAAATTTAAATTAATTTGATTCAAATATGATTCATATACTGTCTCCACATAGCAGGACTGGACTGGGATTCAAAATATGCCCTGGAATTTCTAGTACACAGAGGCACAAACAGCCCCCACCAGCCCACTTAAAAGTAATTTTCTATGGAATCTTACAGCAGCCCCTCTAGCATTTGTCAGAACCAGCAGATTGTCAGTCTGGGCATGCCACATAGTAACTAACATCCCACATAACACTAAGGGGCAGATTTACAAAATTCACATGAATAATTCAAAGTTCGATCGAATTCCGATCGTACGATTTTATCGGACATTCGAATATGCAAATATGGCCACTTCGATCATCAAATACGCAAAATTCGAGTATCGAATAGATCGAATAATCGGATATTCGATAAATCAACTATTCGATGATCGAAGTACTTTAACTTCAAAATTTTATTCGACTGCCTACTTCGCTAGATTGAACCTACCGAATTGCAATAGAAGCCTATGGGAATCCCCCCCATAGGCTTTTTTTTCTATCACCTGCTCGAATACCATTTGTACGATCGAGGCTTCTCGATCGTTCGAATCGTACGAATTTTTCAAACAATCGAAGGAAATTTCATGATTTTTTCGTGAAATCGAACGATTGGTATTCGATCGTTTGATTTTTTTGAGAAATCGTATAGCGAAGAAAAAATAGCCTAAAACTATTTCGTCCGAATTCGAGGGATAAAAGCCCTCGAATTCGTGAATAGATTTGCCCCTAAGTCTCGAGTATCCAGGTTCAAATTTCACTTTACTTTCAGTTTTAAAGGAACGGTTCAGTGTAGATAGGTTGTTCAAAATAATAAAAATGTTTCTAGTATAGTTAGTTTGCCAAAAATTTAATTTATAAAGACTACTCCAGACTGTATATCTAACAGAACACTACCTCCTGCCTTTCAGAGTTTGCAATTGATCCTCAGCATTCAAAAGTAAACTGTTATGACCCATGTGCCCCCTCCTCAAGTCACTGAGGGGTTACTGCCTTGTAACCAATCAGTGGAAACCAGAGAACTGCAAAGCAGGAAGTAATGTTCATGCTATGGTGTTAGACATCCAGTCACTCCAGCATTTATTCATTACATTTTTGGCTAACTAACTATACTGAAAACATTTTGCACAACCTACCTATTTACCCAGTTTTTATTTTTATACTGAACAATTCCTTTAATAACTTAATTTATTAACTCTGCTAATTGGGGTCTTCGCAATAGATAAATTGGTGTTTTGTGTCTGTGGTAGCATATGCTCCTGCATTCTATTTTTCAATGGGTAAATTGTGCATCCCACATACTGAATACCCCAGAGAGTGCGTGATAACAGGTATACTACATAAGTTACTCCTGGGCAGTCCACATACAGAACACAAGAAAGTCTTGTATTTGTGTTCTGTATGATGACTGCCCAGGAGTAACTTATGTAGTATACCTGTTATCACGCACTCTCTGGGGTATTCAGTACGTGGGATGCACAATGTAATAATTTATTTCAGAAGAACAGGTTTTTTTTTTTGTTTTTTTTTTTAAAGTTGCATCTGAAGTCTGTCTTCAATTCCGGAATATTTTGGAACATATTATTTTTCTGTTTGCTTAGTTTAAAAAAACATGAATTAAAGTCACCTGTTAAGCAATATTGTATTATTAAACACAGTCTTGTGTAAGTGATACTACTTGATGTATGCCAGACTGTATAACTTCAGGTTTTCATCAGGACAGTGATCTTCTGGACCGCCGGAAACATTGCTTTGGTGTACAGTCAGAAACTGGGGAAGATCTCTACTATTCTGTGGAATTAGAAAGTGACCTAACACAGTGGGAGAAGGCCTTCCAGACTGCAGCTTTTTTAGAAGTGGAACGGATTCAGGTAATAGTTTTAAGGCTGAATTATCCTCATTTTACAGAATCCATCTTGGTACAGTAAATGTCCAGCATTAAAATTGTGACTTGAAAATGACCCTGTAATGCCCAGGCATAATGATATTTGCATTATTATTGTATTAGAATTGTCTATATTTGATAATCAGCAGCATTTCACACAAAATTTGCTAATCAGTGAATTTTCCTTGCAGAATACATTAGAACCTATGGTCTTTCTTTTATTCAGTTGTGCAAAAATATTTGTGATGGTCAAATGCAGAATTTTGACACATAGTCATACCTGGCAAACAAATTTTGCTCACCACTATATTTGAATATTGTTTAGTTACATTTAGAAATGTATAACAGTTACAGCTAGTGCCAGAATGTTAAATTCTGCCCCCTTTGAGCTAGATTAGATAGATAGACAGACAGACACAGATGTAGGGGCAGATTTACTAAAGGGTGAAGTGGCTAACGATAGCGACTTTTCACTGGAAATCCCATCCGCAGGGACATCGCCAACTCACTAACAGACGCAGACGACAATTCACTAGCAAAAGAAACTGACGCTAGCGCTCCTTTGCACTCTATCACATGGCAATATAGTTTCCTTGCCACCTCAGACCAGGCAACTGAAACAAAGCTATATCTTCCTCAAACTGATGTCAGTGAAATCATATCCTGTACCCCGGAAAGTCATAAAAAGTGTACAAAACAGAGGCGACTTTTCTATTTTTAAAGATTTTTGTGTGAACACATTTGATGGGCCTGTCACAGATATTTTAGGGTGGGCTCATGTCTATGGCATTAGAGAAGCTTTTATGTACATTATGTACATTGGACATTTATATCAAAAGTGGCCACTTCCAGCATTTTACACATCTCTAAAAAAAAAAGACATGTACTTGACTTTTATGCACCTCCCCAATTCAAATTTACCTAAGCGTAAGATTATTAGTGAATTTTCGCTAGGCACAGACGAATGTTAGTGAATCTCCACTATGAAATGCTCACGCTGAAGAAGTATTGCTAGCAATAAGTCGCCAGTGTTCAGCACCCAGGACGCAACCTCCCATTTTAGTGAATTAGCGTGTGGTAACCAATTTGCAGCTGGCAAAGTGGTGTGAAGTATATAAAGTGGTCGTTGGTGACAATTAGCCCTTTAGTGAATCTGCCCCATAGAGAAATAGATAGAGATATAGACAGGCAGACAGACAAATAGATAGAATTAATTAATTAATAAATATGGATTAACAGAACTGCAGTAAACTTACACCTGTTTAATATTAAATTACTCCTTACCCTGCTGACTACAGTTGTTACTGTTATTATTATCGTTTTGGTTTTATTTGTGCAGCAAAAAAATGTCCCCTTTACATTTAAAATGCAAAAACATTTACAGTAAATATAAATAATTTAGCACTGATTTTTCCATGCCGATCAGAGTTTATTTTCCTTAAAATAATATATCATAACTAATATTTATTAGTTTACTAATTAAATAATTGTTCTAACATTAATACAGACTAACAAATATAAGTGCCTTATATTGCATTACTCTGAAAAAAACTGTATTCTGTATTCTGAAATTATTCTGTATTTAGTAATACATTTTGTTACAACTTCTGTTTTCCCCACTGTACCTCAGAACCTGTAGCAAATATCTTTGTGTTCTAATGAATATATGTTCAGCGTCTGACCTGTCAGTGCCTGTTGTGTTGTTGAGGCTACTGCAAGTATCATGAATGAGCTTCTTGTATACAGGTATTATGTGCCAGGTTTATATTCAGCCTCCACCTTGTTTGCATAATAAGAGATGTTTAGATATATAACACTCATTTGAATGTACATAATCTATGGTGCAACAGCCTAGCACTTAATGTTTTTATTCCAGATGAGACAAAATAAAATAGAAAGGAAATGATTTTCTTGTAGCCTGAGGGGGTTCTACTCATCCTCACAGGGCATCATTACACCATCTATCATAGGCATCAGTTTTATCAGCTAAACAGTTGTTACATTTTGAACATTCAGAACACTTCTGCTTCTCTGCCTTGCAGCTTGATATCTTTTCTGCAGTGTGGTATACACATTAAGCCTAAAACGCTGCTTTTGTTTCCCTTCTATTTTGAGTTTCTTATCATAACCGCTATCACTGTTAATAATCCCCAGGCCACAACCCCTTCACCCCCTATCAAGTGCTCCACGTTTAAGGGGGTTGGTTTCACACTTACAGTACAGATGAAGCCACTTTGGATTGTGTGTTTGACACAGAATAACTTAACTCATCTATCCCATTAAACGCACTTAACACAGAATATTGTGTCACAGCATCCCATCCAATTAAAGAGTTCACCATTGAAAACAATGGTGCTTTGGTATGCTAATGAAAAGGTTAAATGCATTAAATGAGTTAAGATGACTTTAGATAACAGTTTCTTCAATTAGCCCTGAGTCACGACGCATTTAACTCACAAATCCCAGTGGCTGCATCTGTATGTCTTATCTTTGCACACATTACAGCAGTGAGTCAACAATATTTGCAATCTTAATGGGATTAATACTCTTCTTTTCATTTCCTATGTCTGAATATTTGCCTTAACATTGTTTTGTGTATTGGGTACTGGAATTGCCTGACCAATCAATACCTGGTTGAAAATCACCAAGATATTTGTTGGACGGTTTTGAAAATCCTATGTGGCATGGACCAATGTGGTCCATGTCAGATTTATAAAAAGTGGGTAAGAGAAGTGTCAACATAATAAAAATGGCAAGAAGGTGCAACAAATGTGAATGTGAGACATTTATAACATAAAATAAGGATGGTGGGGTGGAGGGAATGAAAATAAGAAGATGGGGTAGTAGAGTGGTAGAAAGGAAAGGGGCACTAGAAGAGTATATCAATCAAGAAGCAGGAGATACAAGTAGATAACATAAGAACATTTTAAAATTTTAACTTTTCTTTGTGAGATACTGTCATTTTGTGCCAGAATGCTTCAAAAAAAGCCATCTTCAAATGCATATTAGTATGCCTTATTTATATAGCGCCAACAAATTATAAATCACCTGCCCAAATGTAACTTATAGTCTCGCTAGTCCCTATGCATTTACCCACTATTTCATCATGGGCCAATTAACCTGCCTGCATGGAAACAATGCACCACTGTTCTGATCTGCAAATAATCTCAAAGTTTTAGTACATCTGCAGACTTACACTTGCTGCAGAGAACCCTTCACACAGCATCTGAACAGCCCCTTGACTCTGTAATTGTACTGTAGTGTTTATTAGTGTTTGTCTGTACCTGCCAGAGAATGTTCCTGAATGAGACATCTCAGTGTGAGAGCAAGAGCATGACATTTTATCTGTGACAAATTAGCACTGTGAAGCAGTATTCCTTTCAGTCAGTCCCAACTTCATTTGGCTACAGAGGAAAACTCAGATATGCACCTCTTGCAAAAATAAGACACAGGCAGCCCACAACTGAAATAATGTATTTAGCAACATGCAAAAAGGAAAGAATCCTGTGGATAAATTGTAGTGATATCAACTAATGTAATGTTGCTCTATAACTCTGATTTCCTGCAAGGGTCAAAATTAGATAAAAAGTAGGGATGCCATGAATCCACTATTTTGGATTTGGCCGAACCCCCAAATCCTTTGAGAAAGAAAGGCCGAATCTGAACCCTAATTTGCATATATGGGAAGGGGAAAACATTTTTTAGTTCCTTGTTTTGTGCCAAAAAGTCAAGCAATTTCCCTCCCCGCCCCTAATTTGCATATGCAAATTAGGGTTCGGATTTGGTTCGGCTGGGCAGAAGGATTCGACCAAATCTGAATTGTGCTGAAAAAGGTAGAATCCTGGATGAATCCCAAACCAAATCTTGGATTCGGTGCATCCCTAATAAAAAGACTGCTTTATACAGCATTAATATGAACATAAATGTATTATGAAAAAAATCTTAAAGTGGGGTTAAAACTATAATTGCATTAAATGATACTAAAAGTTAACCCATAAGACCATGGGGTTTTCTGGATAAGAGATTTTCTCTTTAATTTGGATCTCTACTAGCTTAAGTCTACTGAAAATAATTTCAAATAAACCCAATAATATTGTTTTGCTGCCAATATGGATTTGTTCATCTTAGTTATAATCAGCTACTAGCTACTATTCTATTATAACAAGAAAAGTAAAGCAATAAATGTAATTATTTTCCAACTTTCTGGATTCTCAAAAAGAGATCCCATAGCTCTATATCTGCATTAGGGGCTTTTTTGTTGAAAAAGTAGGAATGTATTTAACAATTGCTACCATAATCACTGCACTTATGTCTCCTGAGCTGAGAAACATAGATGGTGTATTTTGCTAAATCTGTAATTCACCTGGGATTGTTTGCCTGGCTATTCACCCTGAAATAATGTACACTTTCACAAACAAAATTTACCTTCACTGACAATTATGATTTCAATTTAAAAAAAAAACAGCAATGGGCTGTGCTAGTGTTTCTTGAACATTTTATTCTTCATAAGTAAAGATAGGCAATTTTTTGGGATCCAATCTCTGGCTTGTGATAAATCTCTCCAAAAAAAGATTTTATTATGTGTGATAAAAAAGAAACAAAAAAAAATAAGAAAAAAGCTTTCTCAGGAGCCTTGAAACATTTTATTCTAATATGGAGTGCATGTCTTTTTGTATTTAATTTGCATTTTATCAACAGTGGATTACTAACTAACCAGGTTATTACTAAATATACCGGTATGGGACATGTTATCCAGAATGCTCAGGACCTGATGTTTTCTGGATAACATATATTAACATAATTTGAATCTTCATACCTTGAGTCTACTGGAAAATCATGTAAACATTAAATAAACCCAATAGGCTGGGTTTGCTTCCAATAAAGATTAATAACTTCATTGTGATCAAGTACAGGACACTGTTTTATTACAGAGAAAATTTACATTTAAAAAAAAATGATAAAATAGAGTGCATGGGAGATGGCCTTTCTGTAATTTGGAGCTTTCTGCATAATAGGTTTCCGGATAACGGATCCCATACCTGTTTTTATATATGTGGGTCATTTCCTTAAACACAAACCCTTTTCCTGTAATCCTATCCTTTACAAAATAAATTAATTTACTATGCTAATATTTTGTATTTTTCAGTGCAAAACCTATGCCTGTGTAATTGAAAGCCATTTGATGGGTCTTACCATTGATTTTGGAATGGGATTTATCTGTTTTGATGCTGCAACAAAGGTAAACATCTCAGGTTATGAATGTGAGCATAAGCAAAATGTAGGGAACACCCCCCCCCCCCCCCCCTCCCAAACCATGTACAATATGCCTAATGAGAAAATGTAAATCTCTGTTGAGAGCATGAGTGGCAGTGTAGGGCTGGTTCACCATGATATAAAAATTGGTGCCAGTTTGTTAGAGATTCAAGGTGTTTGTCCTTATTATTATTATTAGCCATATTACACCTTTTTATTACACATTTTTTGTTAATCAATCTGCTTTATGGTATCTGTTAACATGTTGTGCATGTTTTATTGAAAAAATCAATAATGAAGAAAATTCTAAGAAAATGGAAAGTGTAAGGCAGAGAAACTATGCATAAACAGTTTCAGCACTGGTAAAATAAAACCATTTAACAAACAGCATTCAATGGAAAAACTGTGCTGCTTTATTGAGAGCCACATGAATAGTAATAAATCAGCTATAATATACAAAAAATGGAAGTAAATTGGTTATTTTCATATCAGCCATGATCATAAAAAGAAGGAAATGAATCAGTATAAGAATAATGACTGACACCACTTAGACCACCTAGATTACTTTACATTTGTTGCAACACATAGTCAAAGTAATGTGAAGGTTCTCTATAAATATAAAACTCTTATTTGGCCTAATATATGTTACCCTATCTTGACCTAAACGTGCCTCTTCCAGCTAGTGATAAAAGAACATGGGTTACACTGGACTTTCTTACCCAGATGGGCCATCTCTAAATGGAGGAGGAAGGGAGAGGGTGTTATGCAATGACACCACTCTAATGCTGTACAGAAATGGAGACAGTATGTAAGAGGCTCTTGCAAACAAAATGAAAGGGGGTTTATTGAAACCACACCACAGTAACAAAGCAATAAGGTAGTATTGTTGTCCGATATAGTCATAGGTAGAGCAGGGTTCTGTGAAATTACTATGGAGAAGTTAGGTATGAAGCTGTTTATCTGGACATTAATGAGCTCAGTGGAGTCCATGCAAATGTAAAAACACCCTTTCAAGGCTACCAGCTAGTATTATAGACCCTCTCCATTGGAAACTGTTCAGGGAGCAATATGCAAAACCTGAATCCCGTCAGCACTGTGGTGCCTTCACTTTGGCCATTAAGGAGCCACTAAGGAGCTACCTCCAGCTACAATCATTTGGTGGCGAATAAGCCTGTTCATTTTTTTTTTTGTAACTTATAGTTTTTTATTAAGATACAATTTGAATGTACATACATCTGAACGGCAAAGTCATTTTGTTATAGCAAAATTTCAACATGAGAGTCTCTGTTTGCTGAGTAGAATAAAGTTGACACAGTATAGTAAAACAAGTGTTTAAACTGGGTTGATGAAAAGAATAAGGTGGGGAGTAGGGAGGGGTTTGTAAGGGAAAAGAGGGATATAGTAGTAAGTATTAGTAACTGTGTGTCTGCCTGATAACGCTATGACTCCATAGTCTTATGTTAGACTTGTCCACTTTGTAAACAAATCGTTAATCTTGTCCTGGTGCATTTAGGTTCTGTGCCTGATTGAGTGTCCACATGGACCATGTCTTCAGATATTGGTCTGTTTTGTTTTGCAAATGTGCTATCCTGCCTTCAAAGATATTGTTGCTGTTTATTCTGTTTAAGACTTCCGAAAGCTCTGGGGGGTTGGCAGATTTCCAGTTGTTAGCTATAGCCATTCGTGCGGCCGTCAGGACCTGGTTTGCCAACCTCTGAGAGTGTCTGGCAATTTCAGGAAATGGTCAAGCCTGTCCATTTTAATCAAAGCAATAAATGGCTAGCACCAATAGTGTACATTGTAAACACATTTTAAAAATGTTACTGTTCTCCCTGGTGTGCAGAAACCAAGCTGCTGGATCAGAGTACATTGCATGTGGACAATAATTATATACTTATCAGCATTCATCTTGAGTCTTGCAAATGTTGCCAAGATCAATAATAAATCTATAGTTTAGGGTCTGTAGGTAGAAGTTAACTCTGCACACAAAGGAAGAGTTGCACCTCACTCAGCACGGGGAGCGGACAAACCTAAAAAACCATTAGGAGCAGGCATTCAATGAAGACAATCTTCCAGCAGGCAAATAAATTCAAGTGAAAAGTTTGTTTCCACAGCCTTTAATGTTGCCAATATGTAAGCCTTTCTCCTCCATAGTTACCTGGGTCCAAAAACAGGCACCAAAAACGGAAGAACCACCCTGTCACGGTTGGCACTCTAAATCCAGAACCAATGCTAAGCACCCTGGTCATGGCTCTTGCTTCTGACTCTAACAGCCACCTTTCAACTCGGGAGGAGCCCTTGGCTAATTGGATGCCACCAGGTCTTATAAAGATATGACTAAGATATGACTATGAAGATTTTCATTCAGCCAGGTCATGGTATATCTAATATAAGTAATTCTAAAACAACTGCACTTGCTGAGCAATTATATAAGACATTGCACTACTCATCCGAGCAGCTTCTTCAGTTTAACTGAAGTTTAACTTTAAATTCTCGGCATCTAAACTCTTCCACTAATCCAATCACAATGGCACATTGTAACTCTTCAAAGAGGTGACATCTGAATTTGATTCTGTGTAGTTACTGTGATGTGATTACCAATGTGTTATGCAACTCCTAGACACAGGTTTTACTTGTGAGAGTTGCATGAATGGATGTGTGAAGTGTTCTGAAACTGCTTGGGTACCTATGTGAGAACAGCACTTTATGTAGCAGACAGGTGGTGTCGAAGGCCCCCACCTCTATTCAGGGATGGTTTCTCTACCTTGACATGAATCGCTTCTTTCACGCCTTTTTCAAACCAGTGGTCTTCTTTATCCAAGATTTGGATCTTGCTATCTTCAAAGGAGTCTCCCTTGCCTTTTAGGTGTAGAAAGACCGCAGAGTCTTGCCCTCCTATGCTGAGCCATTCGCTTGGTGAGCAGTTGTTTTGTCACCCCAATGTATAGATCTGTGCACTCCTCACTACACTGGACTCCGTATACCACATTGCTTTGTTTTTCTTTTGGTGTTGGATCCCTGTGTTGCAGAATTCTAATGACACCCAGTTTGTGTTCCAGTGGATGGTGGGAATCGGATGGAAACAGATATTGATCCATATGAGTGGGTTTTCTGTATTCTTCCATTTTCAAGTTACCCCCCTCTTGGATGCATATCAAACAGTCCAAAAAGGCAAGTTTGTTCTCATGGACATCTTCCCTTGTGAACTTAATGTTATTGTCCACTGAGTTAATGTGTTCTGTAAAGGTCGCCACTTCATTGGATCTGATTTTTACCCAAGTGTCATCCACATACCTGAACCAGTGACTTGGTGTTGTTCCCTGGAAAGTAAGTTAAGCTGGCCATAGACGTAACAATTACGATCTTTCTCGGAAAAGATCTTTCCAAGAAAGATCGTTCGTTTCAACACACACGTATAGAGCTGAATCGTCAGATATACAGGTAGAAACAATAGAATTCTACTTGTATCTGACGATTCAGCACTAACAATGGCCGATGTTCAGGGAGATTTCAAAGGCATCCGATCAAAATTTTCTGTCCAGTCCGATCAACCAGCCGACCGATATCTTAATCCTCTGACGATGTCGGTCGGCTCATTTCCCACCATACACGCACCGAATATCGTACGAAAATTTGTTTCGTACAATATTATCTCTGCGTCTATGGCCACCTTAAGGCCCTTCTTTCCACTTCCTCCATGTACATGTTAGCTACAATGGGAGAGACTGGAGAACCCATTGCACAGCCATGTTTCTGTATATAAAAAGGTCCTTGTATTTGAAGTTTGTGGTGTTCAGACACAAATCTAGCAACAAACATACTTGGTAAGGACTGAGCTTCGTTCTGCTGCTGAGGGTGTTATCTTGTTGCAGTCGATTTCTTATAGTCTCAATTGCCTCTGTCGTTGGTATACATGTGAACAATGAAGTGACATCATAAGATACCATTGTTTCTTCTGCCTCTAGTGTAACACCATGAATCTTGGCTACAAACTCCTTGGCATTCTGGATATGATGCTCTGTATTGCCTACCAAAGGGGCTAAGATGTTAGCCAAGAATATTGCAATGCTGTATGTTTATGCTGCTGACAATGGTCCTTAGTGGGGCTCCTCCTTTGTGTATCTTGGGGAGTCCGTATAAGCATGGTGTGGCTTATCTGGGGTACAGGCGGCGGTATAAAACTCTATCAATGGCTTTCTCCTTTTCAAGTTGTTGTAGACAAGCTATCACCTTTTTCTTGTAACCACTTGTTGGGTCTTTCCTTAAGGGTTCATATGTATTGCTGTCACTGAGTAGTGTGGTTATTTTGCAGTGATAGTCAGTTGTGTTGAGCTCCATTGTGCATTGCCCTTTATCTGCTGGCAGGATAGTGATGTTTGGGGTCCTTACTCAGATAACTGAGAGCTCTCCTCTTTAGTGTAGTAAGATTAGAGGGAGGTGTTCTGGCACTTAACAAGGCAGCTGACACTTTTTTAGCCGTTAGTTGTTCCGTTTCTTCCTTTTTTAAGTGATTATTATTGATAGCCGATTCTGTAGCTGTGATGAGTTCAACTACTGGGATGTGCTGTGGTATCACTGCATAGTTTAATCCCTTGGCTAGCACATCCTTTTCCGGCTGAGTTAATACCCTATTTCATAGGTTTCTTTACCCATGTGTCTTTGGTGTTCTGTGGTGTCTCATCTTTCTGCCTCCAGGTTAGTTTGTCTGTCCTTTTCCAACTGCTGCTTCATGACAGTAAGGTGGTGAATTTGCTTATTTGTCTTTCCTCACTCTTAATGTGATGGGCCATCTGTGCATGTTCAACAAAAACAACTAACCTTTCCAGAGTCCCATCAGGCAGTTGTTTTGCCAGACTCTGTTTAGGATGTTCAACTTTCTGCTTAAGGGCCTCAATGGTAAAGTTGATCTGTCTGACTCATTTAGTAGATTCTTTTGGGCTTTTTTTAGTATCTTGTTGACTCTGTGACTTTTAACGGTGGAACCCAGGCGTAGGCTACAAGGGGTGAGTCCCTGATGTCGGCATCTGAGATTAAAGCGTAGATGGTTTCGATAGTCCGCCAGTTTTCTGGCTGTTCTTTCATATTCCCGAACCAGTTTGAGTATTCTCTTCAAAATGAATGGCAATAGAGTAACAGTAAATAGATAGCGTAGTTAAAACACGCCGGGAAGGTGCAGGCAGAATACAAGTGGAGTCAGTCAGGCAAGGATCAAACCAAGAGATCAAACAGAAGGGATTAGGATAAAGAAGAGTCAGTTACCAGGCAGGGTCAGGATTTCTGAAGTCAGGAACATCAAAAATGGGCAGGGGTCACAGCAGGTAATCAGATATCAGAAGCTTAAACAGCACAGAGGCACCAGGAACTTACAAGGAATAAACCTATAATGGGCAATGAGCAAATACATAAAGTCCCTTTAAATACCACTTGAATTTGGCACCAATGCTCGGTGATGTCACCTATAAAAAGATGAAGTGCGCACACTAAGAAACCAGTGCTGAGAAGCAGAGGAGCAGCATGGCAGTCGTCCTCATGGAGGGATGTTATGGAATGACCAGTTCTAAGAAATGTTTCAATTGGTCTTCATTATTTGTTTTTTTATAGTTGTTTAATTATTCAATCGTGAACAAACCCTTTAAGTAAAGAAAAGATTTTAATGATCTAATTTAAAAAAAAAAAATGTGTAAATGATATTTATTTCTGGAGATGCACTGCAATGATTGAAGAAAGAAGCTGGAGAATAAAAAGCTTCACATATTATCCATTAGGAAGATCCTCAATGGAGGATCACCCCTGCTGTTTTGGATTGGTTGTGATCTAACATTACCTTCATATGTACTTTAATCCAGTTAAAACAGAACACTGTTCTATGTCAAGAATCAGATCTGAACCTACAGAATGCAGCAGGGGGTGTTGAGAGCAGCGGTAGGAGATGTGTGAAGAGAAATAAATATTTACAAAAAATAAAACTGTAATTGTCAATTGGCTTATTCCTCAACAGCCTAGAAGAATTTAGTGAGTTACCCCTTTAAAAATCAATCTAATCTGTGTTTTGTTTATTTTATTTATTTGGTCAAAGGCTATTCTGTGGAAATACAAGTTCTCTCAACTTAAAGGTTCTTCAGATGATGGAAAAAGTAAAATCAAATTTTTATTTCAGAACCAAGATACAAAACAAATTGAAGCAAAGGTAAAGTATTTTGTATTTAAACAGTTGTACTGTTGGGAAATATTTGTTTAGAGTGCAGAAAAGTGAATGACCCATTGCATATAGACATGTATACATACATAGCTCCTTGTTAAAGAAAAGCTGTCTCCCATAGACTCAGTTTTATCCAAATAATCCAAATTTTCTTTGTAATATTAAAACCGTAACAGCAAAACCAGCCTATGGGGTTTATTTAATGTTTACATTATGTTCTAGTAGCCATAACGTATGAAAAGTTATGGAAAGTTACGTTATCCAGAAAACCCAAATTCCAAGAGAACTGGATAACAGGTCCCATAACTGTACCTTTAAAATGAATATTTAACCAATAGATAATTTATTTCATACTGGAAAGGAAAATTATGTATTGTTTTTCCCATGGGGATCAAAGCACTTTACAGCAAACTAGTTGGTTTTTTAGGTGTAATAAAAATGTGACCTATCAAAAAGTTTTACCATACTGCAGTAAATAGCAGTAAATATTGCTATTTTTACATCTTTTTCCATTTTGTGATGGTGTGTTTGATCCAGCAGAGACCACCTGCAGAAACACATATGCTAACTGTAACAGGAAGAAGAAGTGTGGGAGTAAAATACAGAGCTGTGTCTATTTAATGGCTGATGTAATCTAGCATCTACTGTATCAGTATTCTCTCTGATCACTATTCCCTTAATGCCCTCCAGCACTAGTACTAGAGACAAATTCAAATCCAGATCCAAATGAACATCTTGCCTATTAGGTTCCTTAACTGCCTGAAATATGAAGATGAAATTTAGCAAACTGATCTGCTTTTTCTGCTTTTTGCTATCCCATTACTCCAATCAATATCTAGATAATTACATTTTTATATGGGTTGGGCCTATTTTCTGCTGGGCATTTTTTAGCATACACTAATATTAAGTTTCTTAGCAACCCTTCTGTCCATATGGCTTGAAATGAAACTATGCCAGGGACTAGAGTTCGTTACCCATTCCTTTTGTTCTCTGGGTTTGCAGTTTTTTTCTTATTGATAATTTTTGCTTCTTCAACCTTTCTGACCATTCTGAGAAGTGCCCATCCTGAACATTGTGCATTTGTGCTTTAATACAGATCAAGACAGATTAACCCTTTGGAAACAATACAATTAAATGCTAGCATGTTTTTCAGTGTCAAGCTTCCTCCCAAGTCATAATTACCGTTCAAAAAGCTATCACTTAATAATGTTCAGCTAAACCACACACCACAAACCACACACATGATGATCCTAAATATTTAAATCTGGTCTGACTGCCTGCTGAGTTCTCTGGCTGTGCAGGGGAGCCGTCCGCACACTGCACTGTACAATGGGAACCAATCAGAAGCAAGGCAGACTTGATAGTGAACTGAAGCCTGTCTTTGCTTGTGTGACTGCAGGACGATGATTTGCTGCCCTTCTCCTACTGTGCTTCTGGACACTCCCACGCTTCAATTAAAACAAGAATAAGGACCACAGCAGATCTATAGGGAGCTCGGACCAAGGGGGCATTTTTGAAGATAATAATTTTTAGCCCCAAGTAAAACTGCACTATTTCATTGCATTATTTATTATTGTCCACAAAATTAGGGTTTTATTTACATATCATATGTCTCCTTTTAAGACTCATCACTCTACAGTTAAATTTATTTTGTAAAATATGAAATCTATTCATATATAATTCACATTATTATATGACAAGAAATGCAGCAAATCACAGGGCACTGCATCATAATCAGCCCCTAAATGTCACAGCCACTCCCTAAAATGCCATTTGCACACCCCCCGATCACTGCCACTGCCCATCCAAATCCCCCCTGAAGAAAAGAAAAAGTTGGCAACCCAAATTTACACCCATATATTTATATATATTGCTTTTAATATGTGACTTCATTCTTCTCCTGTTCAATAATGAGTTGCTTTAGATTAGCTGCTATTCCATGGGATTTCAAAACAAGCAAGATTTCTCAAAAAGGGGGATTGTGGGAACACTCTAAAGGCTAAGTTAAAGTATAATTAAATATAATGAAAGTGCTACTTACAAAGCACATTGCCTGGGCCCCTGTGTCATAAGTCAGTATAAATGCAAGTGCATATGTATAAAAACAGGGGTTTATTTGTACAAAGTTATTATCATAAAGTTGATAAGCCACCATACCACGTCAAGGTAAACCCCATATGGTGGTCCCTAACTTATCTACAAGCCTTTTATTTCTCTGCATAATAGCATTACCTGTAGTCAGTGTGTTGAGCCTTGGTTTCAATTTGAGGGCTAAATCCTCCTCCGCCAGTATGCGGCTTTTAAGAGAGAGAGATTCCCAAACCAATGCCCATTTTTTAAAAGCATAAGACCACCATTAGTTTAAAGGGGGGGTATGGGGTGCTACAACCACTGAAGCTAAGCCACAGCTTCCGGCTACAATACAATATCAAAAAGGGGGATGACAGTTTTTCACCTGGACTATAACTCAAAGCAAATCATAAGAGTTTTGCTTTCTTTGTTCTAACTTCAGCTGACTGAGAAAAAGGGCACTCACTAATTGGTTGCTGTGCAGGTACATGTTTGCCCAGTGTTAATAAACTTATTTGCCCCTTATTCTGGCATTTTGTTTTCAGATATTAAAGTACTGTAACAAGCGTGGTTCAGGTTTCTAATATTTTCATGATGTTGGAAGATGCTTATTTATTTGCCTTTGGAACAAACCTTCATGAAACAAGAGGAAAACGTATTTACACCTTTTCCCACATTCATGTGGATGCAGGGTACACCCATAAGGTCTACTTTATCCATATATTGGTAAAGGGCAGGATTGTTAGCACTTTTTTTTTATAATTTATGAGTAGTGCAGATGGTTGCCATTAGCATTCACTCTTCTAAGCAACATCCGAAGGCAGGTGCCAGCATATCCGGGTGATGTCTATTGGGTGTTTTAAGAAGGTGATTTTACACATGCTCAGTGTACAGATAAAAACAAAAAAGTGCTCACTATACCCACTATATTCAGTAGATCGTAACTGATAGTAGTGCTTGATATTAGTATTATATTAGTGATATTAGTGTTTCATTTATAATTGTATTTCTATTTATTTATTTTACAGGAGCTGGAGTTCTCCAATCTCTTTGCGGTTCTTCACTGTATACATTCATTTTTTGCTGCTAAAGTTGCTTGTTTGGACCCTGGTTTTGTGGACAGTCAGGGAGGTGCCTCTGCTGCTGTAATAACTACATCTTGTGCCACAGTAGGCATTGGTAAAATGAAGTATTCCACCTAATGATTTCAAAACTATACACCAAGATAACAAACGTTATAAACTGTGGATCCCTATTTATTGGATATACGCAGCCTACAACTGTGTGAGCCCGATTGTCCTCTCAATGAAATTCAAAAAGCTAAACTTTTTAAAGCAGGAAAATAGTCATGTGGGTTCAAAGCATTGCCAAATGTATATTCCTGAAATATTCATTTCATAGGTACAACTGTGAACTGGGACAAAGGTGAAAACACTTTTAATATGATCTGTGTTTTAATGTTAGTACTCAGAAATAAACTGACATGAATTCAGAACATAAAATGGCAACGTGAACTCCGCAATTGTTTTATGCTACCAGATATTTTTCAAAGATAGATACTTTAAATCTCTGTTAGGCTTATAAAATAGTTTTCTTGTTACAAGCAGTAAAGAAGAAAACCTATTTGAAGCTACACGTTAAAGGAGAACTAAAGGTTAACTAAAGAAGGAGTCATGTTGTATATTTTTGTTTTGGGCATGTACTACAGTGCAACTAGCATCAGAAGTTAAAAATCAGCCTTGTAGCATTAGCTTATATTGCAGGACAACCTCATTTTTTGCTTCATAGTTTGCAATCATCCCTAAACTTTGCTTTCCAAAAGCTGCTCAGAGCCCACTGAGCATGTGAGTATTACAGACAATTTCCAAGATGGTGACCCTCTGTGACAAATTTGAAGTCCTGGATCATTGCTGTTATTGAGAAGCTGAAACTGTAATCTGGTGAAATAAGTTCAGCATATATAATATGGCAGTTTTAGCCACAATCATCTTTAAGGTTTAATTCTCCTTTAACCTTCAGTGGCCACTCTTAATGAAGGCACTGGCAGGAACCTTACATAAAGAGCTCCTTAATAAATAAAGGTACTAAGGCCTCATTTACTGAAGTGCAACAATTGGTGCAATTTGTAATATTCTATCCACATAGCAACATTATTTTTTATAATTCCAGATGCAGGAGACCAAAAACAAATGGATGCAACTTGCACCTGCAAGAAAACAGGTGGCTGATGGACAGGGCATGGCTGTACCTTTGCATTCTCTTTAACTGGAGTGAAAGCATCAAACAAAGTGAGTCCTGTACTTACTGCCTCAGTCAGGGCAGTTGTTAGGCACAGGACTCCCTTCCAACAGAGCACACTGTGCCTCATGCAACATAGTACAGGAACTGGCAAGCTGGCACACCACTATAAGAATGCAATAGCACAAGCACAATGTCTAAAGCATTTGTAGGACCTCAATTGCATCTGTAAATGAGCCTGATAATGTCAAAGTTAGAACTACAATCTGGTTTTCTTCTTTATTGTTCTCTCTGTCTCTCCTTGAAGAAAGGAAGCCATAATGACATACTGTATGACAAATTGTACAAAGGCTAGATGAATTCCTGTGTGGAGCCATCTCGAGAAACCTTCAACTTCATGTATACAGATAAGACAACAAGGTGACCTCCAGGTTGTTAACATGGCATCGTGAGCAAGACATTGTTTTAACATTAGTATAACTGGGTGGTGTTCCGTTCCAAAAGAATTGTTTATACTTTTTTTTTATCTATTAACATTAATTTTACTGATGAGAATAATAATAGTGTAAGAAACAGTTTAAAGCAGTAACCTACGGTAAACTGCCGAATAAGCAATACTGAGTGTGACTCTCATTAAAAAGCTTCTATATTAGAACTGGTTGGTGATGACTGTGATACCACGAAAATGTGAAAATGGCTGAGAATGATGAGGTCTTGGATGCTTTTACAGCAGAAGGTTAAATTTGAGTCACAAGCAGAAGCCTTACTTGGTATACAATGAACAAAAAATTATGGATTTTTGAAATGACAAGATTTTCATATAATGATGGTGTCCTTGATTTTACATTAAGAAGAGATGCATTATAGTGTTAAAATATTATATAGAATAAAATATTTTAATGATGTGCCTGTCTTTTAATGAATACAGAATGCAAAATATGTGTAAGCTAAAGAAGGTGTGACTTGTGCCAGCACTTTAGGAGGGAACTGTTTTCTGGCAGGCTGTTGTTTTTTCTTCTCAATGTAACTGAAGGAGTCACAGTGGGACATGGGTTTTTACTATTGAGTGCTGTTCTTAGATCTACCAGGCAGCTGTTATCTGGTTACCTTCCCATTGTTCTGTTGTTAGGCTACTGGGGGGGTGATATCATTCCAGCTTGCAGTACAGCAGTAAAGAGTGAGTGAATCAATCCAATAGCTGGCGATGAATCAATCCAATAGCTGGTGATGATACAACATGTTTTGAGCTGAACTTCTCTTTATTACTTGATAAAAAGCTGACTTATTTGCTTTGGATGTAGCCAAGGGTTCCAGATACCAGGATAAGGAAAGAAGGGTAATTATACCAGTTTATTGATTTTGTAAAGAGTGAGTTAAGTTTATAAGAGCACAACTCACATGACTTGGGGCAGCTGGGAAACTGACAATATCTCTAGCCCCATGTCAGATTTCAAAATGAAACGAGAAACTGATTTCAGTGCAGAATTCTGCTGGAGCAGCACTATTGACTGATGTGTTTTGAAAAAAACATGTTTTCCCATGACAGAATTTTTTGAAAATAACATTTGAATTTCAGTTTTTTTGTGAAAATATTCAAATTGAAACTTGATAAATCACCCCCTAAGTGTTGGTATAGTGATTAGCAATGCATATAAAAGGGTGATTGCCTTTAACAGCACATTTGGCACAAGGCACAGAGTTTAATGACCATGGGCTTCCCACCACAGGCATTAAATACAGGGCTCTGGAATGCACTGTCATCTTGTAACTTTGTTAAACATCTTTGCAAGACCAAGACTATACACATGTCCATTGTGGCCTGGGCTGCTTCGGGATCTACAGGAAAACAAAGCTGCTGGATTTCTGAAAGGCTAGGAAGTGAGGTGGAGGGTCCCCTTGCTGTTCATAAGAATGTTTCCCTGCACATTAGTTAAGGACCGTCTGACAATTCCTATCCACAGCAGAAAATGAAGGGAGAATTTCACTGCATACAGTCAGGTTTCTCATGAAATGGTACGCATTTTTTAACTAAAGCATATTGGAGATAGATTTCTTTTTCAAAGAAAGTAAAAATGGGATTTTATTTTGTTGCCTTTACATGCCCTTTTAGGGCTAGAGCAGACGGGGAGATTCGGGGGCATTTTGTCGCCTGGCGACTTGTAGCCCCCGAACCTCCCCGAATAGACAGGTCCTTAGGCGCACCGGCGTGACTTGAAAACGCCTGCGCCTATTCACACGCAGCGGCGCGATTTGTGGAATCGCTCCAAATTGACTCGCGAGTCAATTTGGAGCGATTCCACAAATCGCGCCGCTGTGTGTGAATAGGCGCAGGCGTTTTCAAGTCACGCCAGTGCGCCTAAGGACCTGTCTATTCGGGGAGGTTCGGGGGCTACAAGTCGCCGCTACAAGTCGCCAGGCGACAAAATGCCCCCGAATCTCCCCGTCTGCTCTAGCCCTAAAACTCCTTGCCCTGGGGGTGGGCATGCACAGTTTGCTCCTCTCCCCCTTCCCTTCTCTGCTGTAATCTGAGCCCAGAGCTACAAGTGAGGAGGAAGAGACTCAGGCAGGAAGTGATGTCACACCAAACTAATACTGCAGCTACTATCCTAAACAAACAGAGAGCTTCTAGAGCTTTTTACTCGGGCATTGTAAAACATTCTACAGAATAAACATTGCATTATAGCAGCTAATCTGTTGGCAATAAAAAGCTTCTGTAGCCTTTCCTTCTCCCAAAATGGGACCTCTTTAAAATGCTGCTTAATAATGTCAGTATATAGTATATTGTCCATATATTCCACTTGTAAGTAAGGAAAATTGTTGCAAAATAAAACTGTTGTGGTTCAATAGAGTGTTGGTGTTGAGATGGGTAAGAAAAGATTTGCTTTTAAAGGAGAACTAAACCCTCCACAGTTAAAAGTCCCCACTGACCCCCCCCCCC
>CM044442.1:102804631-102817949 GCA_024363595.1 Xenopus borealis
CCCCCCCCCTCTGCAGTCTCCCCTCCCCAGGCCTCCCCCTCCATACTGTAACGCCAGAATTGTGTCCCTTCTATAAATATTGACCCACACAATGCAGAACAGCTCAACGGAGCACAGGGGTGATATGTTTGTCAGCTATGGCTTCTTCGTTGAGCAAGCACTGACATACAGATGCAGCCACTTGGATTTGTGTGTTAAATGCGTTGTGAGGGTTAATTTAAGAAACTGTGTTATCTAAAGTCATCTTAACTCATTTAATGCATTTAACCTTTTCATTAGCATACCAAAGCACCATTGTTTTCAATGGTGAACTCTTTAATTGGATTGGATGCTGTGACACAATATTCTGTGATAAGTGAGTTAAATGGGATAGATGAGTTAAGTTATTCTGTGTCAAACGCACAATCCAAAGTGGCTTCATCTGTATCCACATATGGTGCATGCACAGTTGGAACTGGAAAGCTCCGTAAATTACCAAAATACATTAGCTAGATGAGGATCCGAACTAGACGAGGCTGACGAACATGGCTCCTCTGTGCTCCTCTGTGTTGTTCTGCATTATGCAGGTCAGTATTTCTAAAGTCAAAGTACCAAAAAATTACCTCGAAATTAAAAAATTTTATTTGAATATTCACTTCTACCCTTGATAAATCTGCCCCAGATGTCTTATCAGTAATTACTTTTTCATACACTTCACTTCTCAAATCACAGGAAGCTCTGTGAATCTAAGTTAGCTGGTTGCTAAGCTGTTTACAGGTTTTATTGAATACAAAGTGTATATAGATACAGGTTCCATTTCCCAGAGGGAAACCAGATACATTTCCCTGTACATGTGAATTAACCTTGAAAGGCATATATTGAAAATATGTTTGTTACAAAAGGGAAGAAAGTATTCAAGACCTTAACCTTACAGGGGAGAAAATCACTAAAGTAATAAAATATTTAAATATGTTTAGGGAGTTCAGGTGGAAATAATCTTCTGGCAGCAAGGCTTGACTAAAATGATATATAAGAGAATGCATATAAATGAGGGAGAGTTGAAAAAATATTTCTTTAAATAAATGAGTACATGGAATAGTATTCATTTATGTATTACATCTGCTAAATCAGTATTCAGATAAGGAATTCAAACATTCTTGGTATAGATACAAAGAGATTATGAAGAATTTAAGCAAGACCATTAAATATAATGGACAGACAAGAATGATAAGGAGTTTTTTTCTGCAGCCTGTTTTTTTAATTGCTTAAAGGGGTGGTTCACCTTCAAGTTAACTTTTGGTATATTGTAGATGGTCCAATTCTAAGAAACTTTTCAGTTGGTCTTCATTATTTATTTTTCATAGGTTTTTAATGATTTGCTATTTTCTTCTGTTTCTTTGCAGCTTTCAAATGGGGGTCACTGACACCATCTAAAAACAAATGCTCTGTAAGGATACAAATGTATTATTATTGCCACTTTTTATTACTTATCATTCTATTCAGTCAATCTCTATACGTATCAATGCAGAGTTGCTAGGGTAATTTGTACCCTTAAAACCAAATTGCTGACACTGCAAACTAGAGAGCTGTTGAATAAAAAGCTAAATAACTATAAAACCACAAACAATAAAAAATGAAAACAAATTACAAATTGTCACAGAATATCATTCTCTACATTGTACTAAAAGTTAACTCAAAGGTGAACAACCCCTTTAATTTCCCATTATACTGTAAATTTTCAACTAAATACGTAGGTCAACATCAGTAGTTGAACTAATAGTTCAATGAGAACATGGTTTCAGTTTGAGGTAAAATTTTGTTTTTGTTCAGGTTGAAGGTTTCAGCCTTCAAAAAATCTAGTGGCCCAACTAAAACAGTGATCCTTGAAATACAGCATTTTTGATGTTGATAACAAAATATTCAGATGTGTTCATTAAAAAAATAGCAGCCTTGTAAACCACTTCAAAATTCTCCCTTCCTGTAAAACAGGAAAGTTTCCACGTTCAACTGGATACAACTTACTAGTCAGGAGCTGTGAAATTCTTTGGCACAGATACTTCACAATGTCTCTCTGTTACCTCGGAAATTATCGTTCTCACACTTTTTTTTATCTGAATTAATTCTATGGTTGCAATGGTGAACTTTGTGGGCCTTGTCATGTCAAAACAAAGAGCCAGATTTAAATTAATGAGAAAACTTTATATCATGGTTTATCACATAAAAACTCAGTTGTAAGATTCAAATGAAAATCGGGAATTCAACGAGGAACTAAGACTTTCTCAGCAAACTGAATCTGGCCCAAAGTTTGCTCCTTCTGTTGGTATGGTGTGTAGTGATGGGCGAAACGGCCGCGTTTCGCTTCGCCGAAAAATTCGCGAATTTCCAGAGTTTTTGACACGCGTCGCGTCGTTTTTGACGTGCGTCGCGTCAAACGTGACGCGTCGCGTCGTTTCAGCTGCGTTGCGTCGTTTCCACCGCGTCGCGTCATTTTCGGCGCGTGTCGCGTCGTTTTCGCCGTGTCGTGTCAAAAACGACTCGTTTTTGCACTGCGAATTTTTTTTGCGAATTTTTTTGCCAGTTTCGCGAATTTATTCGCCAGCGGCGAATCGCGGGAATTCGCCGCAAATTCGCCCCTGGCGAATAAATTCGCCCATCACTAATGGTGTGGGTTAGAGAAGTAGTTACAGTGTTCCTAATAGGATAAGTGCAGCCTCAGACTACACTTGAAAAGTTGCTATCAAAAAATCAAAGCTCAACTTACTGAACTAAGATGAACTGGATTCACAAGTCCTGCGTACATTATATACTACTGATAGAGCAGACATTGATGGTAGGACAATAGTTGTCAATTTTTTTTCATGGGGCCCCTTGAATGTCCAACAATTGGTAAGTACTCCCTTAGAAAGTACAGTCTTTTTGTATATAGCGACCACAGGATTAGGTAAAGTTAGTTACATTGCTTTGATAAACTGTTAAAGGATCACATTTGGGGCAAATTTACTATTAATCACCCAAAATGCTATGTATTTCCTCGATATTCGATAAGCATTCGACTATTGAATGCTTATAGAATAGTTTTAGGCTATCATTTTGCTCTATATTCGATTTCTCGATTAAATCGTACGATCGAATACCGATCGTTCGATTTCACGAAAAAAATCTTTAAATTTTAAAATTTTAATTCCTTCGATCATCGAATGATCGAATTATCGAATATCCGATCATTCGATCTATTTGATAATTCGATAATTCGGTATTCGATCATCGAAAAGGCCAAATTTGAATATTCGAATATCCGATTAAATGGTACGATCGGAATTCGATCTCATTCGATCGAACTTCGATCCATTCACGTGAATTTTGTAAATTTGCCCAGTGATGTTGAGTATTATTAAGTTTTAAGAACCTGAAGTAATACAAAACCCACACACTGGTTCAGCTTGTCTTTAATATCTTGTAATGATATTTTCCTGCTACATTTTAATTTGGCTTTGTTTGCAAAAAGCAATTCAGCTTTATTAAATAGGTAAATACCCAACAGTAAAGCATTTACAGTCATAAATCCAATTGGTTTAGTTTTTCATCATTTGACTTTACTTCATTTATTGATATACTAAGGTCATGAAATACATTTACTTTTCAATGAACTGCAATTTATCATGTTTGGAAGTTTTGTTAAGGTAATATAATTTCAAATTGTTCCCACAACACTGTGCATTTTCATACCATTTCCTGCGTTCCATTATTTACTAGCAAACCTCATGTAGTTTTTTTCTCAAGAATAGAAAAGTATGTTGTGTTTGTTGTTGAGAATCAGATAATTTGTGTACATAAAAGTGCAGAAAACAGGTTCAAGCTGTCAGCTTACAGGGCACCAACTTGAAGATTTACTACACTGTTTGTCATTGTGGAAATTAAATTAGCTAAAGGGTAACAATATAAAACCTTCATTCGATGATTCTTTTATAAGTTTGTATCCCCATCTTGGCCACCCCCCATGCCATAGGGTATACACCATTAATTTCTTACCATACACAGGAACTTAATCTCCTTTGCTAAATGAAAGGGTACTGGGAATTTCTCTCATGGCAGTGCCTTCACCTAGTGGGGTCCGGGGATGCACATATCGATGACCGCACTAGGAACAAATTATTAACTTTTTTCTTCATATATAAAGTTATTTTTGTTTTACTGCAATGGTGTGCATTGCAGTAAAACAAAAATAACTTTATATATGAAGAAAAAAGTCAAAGTGAAATGATTGAGCTTTGAAAGTAATATTTATCTGCATAAAATTTTAACTGCAGAGTTTTTAGCAGTTAGTTGAGGGTTGCAGAGGCCCCAAACTGCCGGAAGACAGATTTTTAAAGAATTATGTGTGACTTTTGCATTCAGAAGGCTTTATACACCAAGGGGCAGATTTAGTAAGGGTCGAATTTGAGGGTTAAAAAACCCTTGAATTCGAACATGTGAATAGGCAGGGAAGTAAAATCCTTCGAATTTGAATATTGAATTTGAAGGATTTTACCGAAATTGTATTGCTCGAACGATCGAATAGGAAATATTTCGTTGATCGATAAATAGTTTGAATCGATCAATTCGAACGATTTTATCAATCAAATATTTCCTATTCGATCAATAATAATGAAACCCAATTTGGTAGCTTTGATCTGAAGAACTAGGCAGTCGAATAAAAATTTAAAGGGAAGTACTTTGACTAGTGATGGGCGAAACGGGCGCGTTTCGCTTCGCCGAAAAATTCGCGAATTTCCAGAGAAATTCGCGAATTTTTCGCCGATTCGCGAAACGAGTCACGCGTCGTTTTTGACGCGCGTCGCGTCGTTTCCGGCGCGTCGCGTCAATTTCGGCGCGTGTTGCGTCGTTTTCAGCGCGTCGCGTCAAAAACGACGCGCGACTTTTTTTTGCCGAATTTTTTTGCCAGTTTCGCGAATTTATTCGCCAGCGGCGAATCGCGGGAATTCGCCGCGAATTCACCCCTGGCGAATAAATTCGCCCATCACTAACTTTGACAGTCGACAGTCGAATAGCCGAATATTTGAATGAAATTTTATTCGAATCATTCGATTCGATCAAATTTTAAAAATTCACTGGTCGAAGTGGTCTTCAAAAACATTCAAAAATTCCATTTTGAAAATTCGATCAAACTTTGAATCCTTCATGTGAATTTAGTAAATCTGCCCTTTAGTCTAAATGTAGAAGTTAGAAACTTTTGAAGGGATAATTGGCAGATAAGAGTCTGAAATACATGGTCCATAGTTTAGACTAGTCTACATGTTTCTATGCTTGTTTGCTCTATACACTGTACTGTGCCACAAATGCAATACATGGCAAAATTGTCCCACAGTGAAATGAGATGACCATTCCTTTAATGATATCAGATTATTTATGACAAATTATTTCATACAAAGAAAGATGGATAGTAAAAATTAGTACACAAATTAATCTGCAGCTAACCTCAAGAATTCATTCCTCACTTGTATAAGGAATTGCTAGTCTGGTCTTTCTAGCAGTCTTTGAGTCTGCAAATTTTAATTCAAATTAATAATTTAATAATTTTCACTGTTGATGCCAGACATCAATAGACCTAAAATGATTTATGCAAACTCATGAAAGCATAAGGTGAAGTGAAGTTCTTGAAGGTGATAAAGTTAACCAATTTCCAAGTTCCTACTAAGACTTTACATTAAACTGCTTATTATTTATTGTCTGTGGCAATACCTGCAAAAAGTATGTCCTAGTCTGATTAATGTTTTTGACGGCAAATTGAGTTGTTCATTGATTAAGAGGCTAATAAATGTGTTAATATACACTGTGATTATTGATCACTAGTACTACACTATTGTTTCAGAGGTTTGATTCACTCATTAGTTAAAGGTCAAGGTTTTGGCTCTTTAATGCTGAAAATTATATTTTTGATGGCTTTTACTGATGTGTAGGGTGCAAAGTGCAAAAGCAGGTGCAATATTTTCTCCATTTTGTATCCTGTTTTTCCTTCAGCATCAATGATACACAGAACTGTGTTTCCACCCAAGAATACAGCCATGGCATAATTGTATTCATGAGGGTCGATGAAGGGAGGCATAAACGTGACCCTTCTTCTACACCCTAACTTGCCTGTTAAGACACAAGGTTCAGAGTGCAGCAAGATACAATTTCTTATTGAAAGGGATTAGCTACAGTACTTTTTTCATCAGGTTTCTGTGTGAAAAAGATTCCCATAGACTCCAATCATGCTTCAAAAAAATTGTTAGACTTTAATGCATCTGACAAATTTATCGCCAAATGCAGTTTCAGATTATATCCCATAATGCCCTAGCATTTGCATCAGGCATCATCTTTGATGATCTATTGTAGCTATGGTTTTTGATAGTACATAGAGTAATATGTTCAGGTGTGTTGCTACAGCTGTAACACAGACTTGCACAGAAGAGTTCACATTATTCATATACTGAATGAAAATTCTTCACTAGGTGCAGACTTGCTCAAGATCAGGTCTTCGTTAAAGGTATTCTGTTACAGGAAAACATTCCTTTTTTCAATAAATTAATAGTGCTGCTCCAGCAGAGCAAACAGATTTTTTTTATATTTAATTGTTGTGCCCTCAGTCATGTGACTTGTGCTCTGATAAAGTTCAGTCACTCTTTACTGCTGCACTCTAAGTTGGAGTAACCCACCTCCCTTTCCCCCAAAGCAGCCACTTAACAAAACTATGGGAAGGTAACCATATACCAACGCTCTGATACAAGATAATAGCTCCCTGTTGGGTATGAAAATCTCACTTAATGGTAAAAAGTTCCACTGGGACTCCTTCAGGTACATAAAGTTGGAGAAATAATAACTTGTCTGAAAGTAGTAACAATGTGAAGTACTGGCTCTTTCTGAAAGCACAGGATCAGGCACAATGCCAATTAGATGGCTGACTACATAACAATATTACAATTAATAAAATGTACTTGTTGGTTAAGGAACAACATTTTATATAATTGAGTGAATTATTTGCAGTGTAAAATAAAAACGACACCATAAAATTATAGCAGAGTCCCTTTAACATAAAAGAGTTCATTCCTGGAAGAGAAGCCTTCCATTAAACACAACATCTGTACAACTGTCAACTTTCTAGAAATATTAGATAGAATTATTTGTTATTCCCTATCCTTACATACCACATTCCTACATGCACACATTTTATGTCTTGCCTTATAACTGTAATGGCAGACCTATTCAAAGTCCCAGTTTGTTTTGTGATAGCTGCATTAATTCATTTTGAGCCATACTGAGAATGAGACATTAGGTGCAGGTGAGCCTTTTTCTTTACAAATACTCAAAATTTATGGGACCTGTTATCCAGAATGTTTGGGACGTGGTGTTTTCCTGTGGCTGCAAACATACCTGTTCCCTTTACCATGAACCTTTTCTTATATTGTATGAGTCCGATTGCAAAGCAGTGTTGTAACTAGAGTGAGCTGGCCCCCCCTGCAAAAAAATCTTCAGAGGAGCCTGGTGCACTCCGATCTCCATCCTCCCACCCACTTTCCGTCCCACCTCCGCCCCGCCCATGTCCCGACTCTGATTTGCGTCCCCTTCCTAACAACATGTAAGAGAGCGGCTGGGGAGAAGGTTTTTTTTTTTATTTGCAATAGAGTAAGCAGACCCCACAGTTCAGGCCCCCCCCTATTCCCTGGGCACCCTGTGACTGCGGGGTATGCTTCTTCTATATTTATGCCACTGTTGCAAATTTCTTGTATGAATCAAGGAAGATTACATGCAGTTTTCGTCTACTTTAGCTGCTTTGATTAGAATTCTTTCCACAGGCTATTAACACCAAATAAGAATGATCTTATGCTGATTTGTTGATAATTATTCACATTGTTATCTATTCTCACGTGCCTGTTTATTTGTCATTAGTTGAAGTCAAATGAAAAATGACTTCATTTCAATTACTGCACACATCATGCATGATTGCAGCTTTATTATAATTGAAACATTCCTTTTATAAGTCTAGTGACACTAAATTAATATTTCCTTTAAAAAGACTTACTGATCACAGTATGTTTTGTGCAGTTCATCAGATACTTTGCCCTTCACCCTATTTTTGTCACTATAAATATCTGGGAAAGTGAATCAATTTGTTTAGATGCCTGGGGATGTCCGTAGCTTTACTGTATCAATATTTTTACTTACTGCTTCAAAAGATCACCAAATTAGATGAAATGTAACAGATGAGTTTTTTTTGCTGATTACATTATCGAGCAGGATAGCAAGTTAATATGACTGAAAGCTCTATTAAAAATCCAATGCAACTGTAATGCTATATTCTTTATACAATCTATATTTAAAGTGCAGAATCTTAGTACAGAGGTATCTTTGTACAAACATGTGCCTCTGATAATAGATAATTACAAAATAATAGATAGGTATTGTGCTTAATTCCAGTCCAGAGGACACTGTCTCCATGATCATCAGTGGCTGCAAAATATAATCATGATTTCCTTCATGGTAAGGTTTATTCTACATGGATTAGAGGTCCACTGGAGGAATTTCTGTATGTAGTTCTCTCACTCAAGATTAGCTGCAAACAGGAATTGATGCGACTGCACTTGGTTTTTAGTATTCTCCCCAGAGTACAGGAACGATTGTAAATAATACATAGAGTATATATGTTCAACTATTAAACAACTTAAGCACGAAGGAATGCCTAGTGAGAGTTCAAGTGTTAAGGCTTTGCTCTGTGAATATGGAATGCCCAGTGACAGCAAAGATAGTATCATTGTTGTTTTTTTTAATATTGTATATCATAAAGCAACAACATATTCCAAAGGGCTGTACAATGCAAATACTGATTGATACAGGCCCTACTTATTAGAGTTAACAATCTACAAGATTACGTTTTTTTCTTTCATTCATTAAGCCAAAAATCCAGCAGTCAGACTATGGTTGTGCATGCAGGCTTCATCATATCTTGTGTACTGAAAAACAACATTTATTAATATTTACATCACAGAAATTCCAAATATTCTTGTGTGGCTATTTTGCAGGAATTGTGGGAATGATCTTAGTAAACGGTACAGAACATTGTAGTAGAACCATAGAAATGATGTCACAATCTCTTTCTGGATTGTTGTCTGGGGTGGGAGAGGTTTTCTAATCATCCTGTTTATCAAACCTTCTCCTGTTATGTGGCAAATGTTGTTTTGGTTAAAAAAAAACATAGAGTTGTCTGTTATTTATATAGTGCTAACACATTTACACACATCTTTACAGAGATTAAATATCATTCACATTAGGCCATTCCCTAGGGTTGCTACCTTTTAAAAAAATGTTGTTTTGGGCAGTGAGGGCAGCTGTAAAAAGGTACGGGTTGTGTAAGAAAAAAGAGTGGTGAGATGATTAAACATGATGGAGTACTGGCATGTATACATTCGTTGGGCATATTTTTGAAGCAGATTGGGGAAAAAACCTAGATTGGGGGCTTAGTTGGGTGTCAGGTGCGAGCAGAGTGGGGGGTGCAAGTGGGTGGTCTAGATGAGCAGCATCTAGTGGTCTAGATGAGCAGCCCTGATTGTTAGCAAATTTGTAATACTGGTCCCAGTGAATTTATTCGGTAGACACTAATTTGTGGCAAATTACCATGTTTTACTGCCAGCAAATAAATTCACGAATATGCTGGCAACAATTTAGACACTGGTGATGATTAATGGACACCCATTGACTGTAATGGGTGCAGGCGTCAACTTTGATGCCGGTGCCCATTTTGACGCAGGCAAATTACCCATTTTGTGACTTTCATCACAGCAAATTAGCTATATTTGTGTGTGAAGCGAAACTGGACAAATTTCCCCATCACTACCAATAAACCTTCCTGTATGTGTGTAGGAGAAAATCCACACAATGATAGAAAGAACATACAGACTGCTGAGTCTCTGGTGGGAACTTCACTCTTCACTTCACTCTTTGATGAACCTCCCCCACTGTGTCTAACCCATATACCCATATATTGGGAAAAGGCTTAAAAAAACTGGCGAATTAATCACTTTTGTGACCTATTTTTGTGGAATCTATACATATTTAGGTATGGACACATGGTCAAAAATCAACCATTGAGTATATAGAATAGCTCGAAATTTTGGGAGGAAACTTAATTGTCAGATTGTTTATTTTTTCTATTGTTAATTTTAATTGTATTTAAAATGTTAACAAATAAGTAAATATTCTTGAATTTTTCCAGATGACCAGTAAATTCTACCTACTGATTGGTTATTTTGTATTACTAAAGAAGGAACACACGTTGGACCACGTATTACATTAGTCCCAATATGTCTACCTAACTTTTCTTAGTAAACAAAAAAAATAGACAGCTTGGTGATAAAATTAAAAATAGAAAATATTTTTCTATGATTTTGTTTCTGGATGCTACAGTGTAAGAAATTCCAGCATTTTGATCAGTTTGACATTGACCTTTTACAGAGCCTGCTGCTACTATTTATTTGTACGTACTGTTCTGCCTCTTCAAAATGTAGCTTTTATGTCTACATAGAGCATGTTTTTATCTCTTGCAAGTCATGTTAATGTTGCTTTTCATCTCTGGCTTTATTTGATTATCTGACTTTGCCTACTTTTTTATTTTCAGAAAGCTCTTTACACTGTAGTTCTCTAATACAGGCTAATTGTTTCACCTTTAATTGAAATATGCTCAATACAAACATTATAGGTTGTTGCAGGGTTCATTTTAAAATCCCCAATGTTCCAATATATGTGAGATTGGGCCTTAAGGTTGACATATTTGTGTGGTTGAAAGTTTGGATACACAGTTTTGAACTGGTCAGCTCATGCAAATATTGGACTGTCCGGTTCAAAACCAGCTGTCAACCCTAGTGGCCTTGGATGTTCAGTTCTTTGGTGGACCCTGGGAGGTCAGTCTTACACTGCTGATATTCATTGTAAAATCTACATTCTTCATGTAGTTTTGCTACCTGACCAGTATTTCACTGGAATAGTTGTCAAAATACCAGCCAATGCAGGGTTTAGTACAAATTTACCATCAATATATTTGCTGGTAAATTTGTAACTGCTGCTCATTCTGCCCCTCAGCCAACCCTCAAAAAACCTCTTTCCCTTTCCCTTCCCTTTTAAGTTTATTTTTCACAAACTTTCTGTATCTAGATCAATCCCTCTTTTATTACAATCCTCCCGCAACAGATAGTTTACTGTATACCTTATTAAGTGGAATACCAGTAAACTTACCAAACTGGTATACATATTTAAGTAAATATTGTCCTTTTAAATCTTTTCCCTTGATCCCCCATTTTGTGATGGTCTATGTGCTGCCTCAGAGATCACCTGACCAGAATTACTCTACCTGTAACAGAAAGAAGTGTGGAATTAAAAGAAAGAATTCTGTCCATTAATTGGCTCATGTGATCTAATATGTATTGTTAGTTTGGTTTATTTGTGTGCACCATGAATCATACATTCCAGGGAGTCGCCCTTATTTCTTAAAATGGCAATTTTCAATTTATGATTATACAATGGCACATACAGATGCAGTCACTTGGATTTGTAAGTTAAATGCGTCGTGACTCAGGGCTAATTGAAGAAACTGTGTTATCTAAAGTTATCTTAACTCATTTAATGCATTTAACCTTTTCATTAGCATACCAAAGCACCATTGTTTTCAATGGTGAACTCTTTAATTGGATGGGATGCTGTGACACAATATTCTGTGCTAAGTGGGATAAATGGGAAATCGGAGTTTAGTAATTCTGTGTCAAACACACAATCATACAATCCACATGTGCGCAGTGGGTGTAGATGACTTAAGTCACGACGCATTTAACACACAATCCAAAGTGACTGCATCTGTACTACTAAAAGCATATTATGAAAATAGTTTATTTACATGAAGCAGGGTTTTACGTATGAACTGTTTAATGCAATACATTTTTATAGAGTCCTGCATTGTTTGGGGGGGTATAGTTTTCCTTTAATTAAACCATGTTGCCCCCTCTGGGTCCTGTACGCCCTGCTCCTCTCACCTCAGGCTGGAATTTTTCCAGCCAGTGACGTTGTGATCAGTGATTGGCTGATCACCATTTCATTATTTTCAAGTCCACATTCCAAACACTGGGCTGTCTTTGTGAAATCTTGACAGGTGGCAAGCAACCCTACTTAGCTGTATTGTATACTGCAGACTGTACTATATTCTATATAAAACAATGGTACCTCATCAATAATACAAAATTAGATAGAAAAAAGAATGTATATTTCAAATACATCCTACACAAGGAAAGAACATTGAACTGTTGGATGTGAGGTAAAATTCTTAAATGATGGATTTAAAGAGGATTTTTCTGCAATCACTTTACTATAGGCAATTAAATAATCCGGAATAAAATGTTTAGTGAAATGGTTTGATTAATTGTTTAGCACTAATACAGTATATGAAAAGCCTGTGGACCAGATTCCCAATTACTGCAGGTGAGCTATTTTGATTCAAATGAAAGCACTATAAATATTCATGTTACGACTGAATTAAAGTGCTTCTTTGCTCATCGGTTATTAATAGTGACTGAAGCACATTTGGATGCAAGATATAAAAATATAGCTCATGTTCATGAATATACAGTATGTGCCCTTCATATGTCTTTTATGTTTCAAATATTCTTTCTGTTTCACAGACAAAGTTCCCTTAGCTGTCTCATCTCCATATATTATTGATAAACCTGTTCTTAGAGCACAGCATTAGTTAAAAGAATGGCCACCTGTGCAGTGCTAGAAACAAATGGATGATTAAATTGTTGATTTAAATAATTTTTTATTATGTTATAGTGGGCCTATTCCTAGCAAGTTTTCAAGAGATCTTAATTTAAAATGTTGAGAGCTTTTTAAATTGTTTGCTTTTTTTTAAATTTGAAGTTTGGTTCTCAGGGTATGTGAGTTCTCTAGAAAAAAAAAAAGTAATATTTTGATGAGACCTTTCCTGTATATTTCAATATGGCATTCAAGACCCTGCCTGGTTGCTAGGTTAAGTAGACCCTATCTACATTAAACTTTATGTAAGGGATCATTTACTACCCGCAGGGCAGGGTGCAGTTGGCTATAGCAACCACTTTAGTGTCTATGTTAGTAAATCTGCCTAACTATTTAGGGGAAGATTTACTAATCTCGGGTGAAGGCTTTGAATGCAAAAAATTTAATTTTTTTATTTTTTTTATGCTAAATCGACCATTGAAATTGCTATTAATCATTTGATAGAATTGAATAAATCGTACGATGCGAATAAGAAAATCGTTTGAACATTCGACCATTCGATGGTCGAATT
>CM044442.1:102824094-102849194 GCA_024363595.1 Xenopus borealis
TATGGTACTGGCTGAAGTGGTGGTGTATGTGTGATAGCTATTTTGTCACACAAGAATGAATGGCAGTTACTACATTGGCATCTTCAAAAGTCGAGTTGCTGTATTCCTTAAAACCATGTTTTTGAGGAAGGGGAATAACAGAAAAATTATATAGTGTAGCATTTTAGTAAAAAAAATATACTACCCCTATGTGATTAACAAAACTTAATTAGTCATTAACACCTTCAGTGCAGTAAATACTTCCTGTGAATAAGTATCAGGACACCTTACAGCAATTCCATCAAAACAATAATAATGTGGTAATAATTCACATAAATCTAAGTGCAGTAACCCTTGGAAGAGATGGTGTGGACACGTAATTATCCACTGAAATCCTAGTGTTCCCAGTGGTATAACATACTTACAAGACTTGAGTTGGGATAAGCAGGGTAATAATCTGATCCATTCCGTAGCTGTGACTATAACTTGAATAGGGAGATAAAAACGCTTCTAAAACTTTGAATAAATAATTAAAATCACACCCACAAACATAATCTTGTAAAACCGCAAACAGATAACTCCATGTATGTTCAGTATAGTGCTCTCTCTCCTTGGCATCCCTCAGAGTCCAATGTGCATTTCAATGGAGCAATTCCACAGAACTGAGTGCAGTCTCACTGAGGCGTTTAGTCTACTGACTTCTTCCCTGACGTATCCTCCTGCTCCCATCGTCCTTCAACAGATCCTTTTGCAACTTTATCCATCCTATACATTTACATATGTCTGATGTTCATACTAACCGGCACAGGTATTCGTTTCCCTTAGTAACATAAAAAAAACTATACTTTTTATATATAAAGAGCACAGTTACAGATAAAAACGATACAATTGTTAACACAAAACAATAAAAGGTCCTTCTAATAATTACAGTTGTAACAGAAAGCATCCCATATAGTTCTTATTCTAAAAAAAGCCCTTAAATTAAAATCTACGTTTAGACCAAGTTAAGAACAGTATTTTATGTTACTGTTTCAAGAAGTAGTATACAGGCCATTTGTATAAACACCACAAGTATATTAACAATTAATACAGAGGTGCTGCCAAGCCAGAAAAAACAAGAACAAAGAAAGATAGTTTAAATCAAATAATTAATTAATGGCTGAGACACTCAACTGTTTTTTGGAAGCGTTACTCTACTATTCTGCTTTTATTCTGCAGCAATTGTAAGTGATCATCTTTTTAGCTCTATTCTCTGGATATCATTACACAGACAGACTGACCGACCCATTGTCTGCAAAACTGCAAGAGGCCCTGGAGTTGACTTCTGAAGACTGTAAAGTTCAAGTAAGGAGCATAGCAGTAGCTATGAAATTCAGAAATGTATCTTTTGCAGGGAAAACCACAAGGAATTATAGCAATAATTTTTTTTTATATTCTTTTTCCATTTAATTAGAAACACAATTATGAAACATAAAATGAATACATTAACATTAAATAATTGCAAATTTATTTCTTAGTATTTGGTAAATAAATATATATATATATACATATATATATATATATATATATATATATATATATATAATTTATCTAAACCTAAAAACATTATTTACACACAGTATTTACAACAAAACTAGGCTGAGGAAGACAGATGTAAGTCTGCCACGTGGTTTTCTGCAATGATAGCAAATGAATTAGATTAATATCAAGTTACACAAAATGAGCTTTTCTAACAGCAGCCATTATTTATCCCTTTAAACTGTCCACTTACAGAAAACAAACATGCCTTCCCTAAGCCAAATGAGAAGCTCACAGGTGCCATAGGCTTGGAATGATTTCTTCTGGCACAACTGTACATATATATATATATATATATATATATAGGACCAGAGCCAGCTAGAATTCATTTAACCACAAACATTTAGCTTCCTACAAACTACATTTATATCTGAAATTGTGTTATTTTTCAGTGCTGTAAGAGCAGAGTGGCTTGAGTAAATCAATGCTAAAAGTTAATGGAGTATCCCAGTTTCCCTGCCATTCCTGAGATGCAGATTATTGCAGCCATTTGACTGCTGTAAATACTGTAGCTCCAGGAATACTTTGGGAGATTGTCTGAAGCTTGATGTCACAGACATTGGCCAGGAAAGCACAAACACAGGGGCTGAATGGGTAATGATAAATGGGACAGTTCACAGGGACACTAAGGTGAATGGTAAAGGAGAAATAAAACTTAAATAAAGTAATAGGCTAGAAATGCTGTATATTATGAGTTGGGCTTCTGTACCAGCCCACTGCAACCATAGCCCTTTAGCAGGGAAGATCTGTGTCTCTAAAGATGCCCTAGTAGCTCCCCATCTTTCTTTTTCAGTTACTGAGCTTAAGGACAATATACAGAACACATAGAATATACATGTCACAATATAAGGCTGATTATAGGGACAGAAATATCAGTTTATTTGCACTTATACAAAAAGCTTTTTCAAAATCCAAGAGTGCTGGTCTTCTTCATTTCTTCATTCATATTAGTTTGGTTTTACTGTGCACCAGGGTAATTGCGCAGTTGAAGCAATCTTCCGGCTCTGGACAACTGTGCATGCGCCAAAAGCAACGGAAACAGTTGGAGATTAGCGACCCGGAAACGGGGGTGTGAGGTCCCATGGGTATCGGGTCGGCCCACACATCACTAAAACTAAGCATTTCACAGACATGACAGTAACCCTTTTTTACTTGTAGGGAAAAACAATACTAAGGGGCCGATGTACTAAATTCACGTGAATAGATCGAAGTTCGATCGAATTTCGAACGTAGGATTTATTCGTTTGGTCGAATATGTCAATTTTGGCATATTCGATTAGCGAATGGTCGAACGATCGAATACATTCGAATGAATGAATATTCGATCATTCGATCAGCGAAGGATTTAAATTTTAAAGTTTATTGGATTGCCTACTTCGCCAGATTGGACCTACTGAATTGCAATAGAAGCCTATGGGAGCACTCCCATAGACTTCTGAGGCTAAGTCCTGATCGAATAGTTCGATTGTTCGAATAGCATGAATTATTTGAATAGCATAAAACTATTCGTTTAGTATTCGACGATCGAATGCTAATCGAATATCGAATTTGGTCAAACTAATTTTGGGGAATAATAGTAAATTTGCCCCTAAATGTTGCTTTAACAACCCACAATTAATCGGTAATAACGTGTCACAATATCTTGTGGTCATTGTGGAAATACATTTGCTATAGCTAAATTAAAAGATTGGGAGATAAAGAATAGCACTTGCATTAAGAAAACAAAGTAACTTACTTTTTTATGACCATAAAAAGCCACTTTAACACCAGCAGACATATTCTTCTTAGCCAGGAAGCATGATATATGATAACATTACTGTGGAATGTGCAAATATAACCTGGGATGGAGAGTGCATTTTGCTGAAAGAAGATATTAAGCTAACAAGGTACAGTTATTTTTCTCCAAGTACAAAAGCTTTATGCATTAAAAAGAACAAATAACAACTTATTTAAAAGGATTTGCTTCCAAGGAACATCTAAGCTATGACTCTAAAAGCATTGAATTATTTCCTATTTATGGGATTATAGTTTATATAACTAGTAAAACACTGTAACGTCTGAATGTATCTGAACTTTTTAATGTATTTAAAATCAACCTTGCCATTACAGAGGTGATATATTCCTTTCATAATGAGGGTTTATTTTTCATTTACTTTTATTTAAACAGAGAATGATAAGGGAGGACATGAAATATTTAACACAATGTCATTAAGCCTATTAAAGCACACTGTGTTTGTAAAAAGGTGTGTGTTGTGTTACTGTACATAAAGAATGCCTCAGTCAACTCAACACAATTCACAATATCCCAGGAGTGTTGCAGGTCTCTGTGCTCCATTTTGCAGCACCATTTTATTCAGGAACGGTGGGAAAAGGGAGGTGGTGCCCCCCGACTACCCAGTTTGTTTTTACATCGGTGTACAGATCTATGAATTAGCTATTTTAGGTGTGATAATGTTGTATAATATCAAAATGTTATATTATAATTTATAAAATCAAGTTCCAAACTACACACTGGTAAAGGAAAACATACAAACCAGGTTTCTGAGTGTCTGCTAGTTAAAGGGATAATATCATGGGAAAACATATTTTTTCAAAATGCACCAGTTAATAGTGCTGTTCCAGCAGAATTCTGCACTGAAATCCGTTTCTCAAAAGAGCAAATATATTTTTTTATATTTAATTTTGAAATCTGGCATGGGGCTAGACATATTGTCTCTTTCCCAGCTGCCCCCAGTCATTTGACTTGTGCTCTGATAAACTTCAGTCACTCTTTACTGCTGTACTGCAAGTTGGGGTTGATATCACCCCTCCCTACCACAACAAAAGAATGGGAAGGTAACCAGATAGCAGCTCTTTAACACAAGATAACATTACTTATACTCAGAAACCTGGTTTGTACGTTTTCCTTTACTTACCTGTGTGTAGTTTGGAACTTGATTTTGTAAATTATAATATAATGGTTGGAAAGAAAATGGGGTTTAATGCATATTAAAATTGTGGAATGCACTGTAATGCAGTAATTTAATAGCAAATGATTTCACATGCAAATTATTAGTCTGCTGACATAACATCCTCTCTTCATTTTTCGGTTTCTTAAAGAATATTGCACATAAATGTTGTTTATTCTCCTGCATCCAGGCACACTATAGAAACACTTATCCTGACAGATTTATCATACCAGCATTCTTAATAGCACACAGAATTGAACTAACTCTTCAAAGCTATTATCATTACAATAATAAAGAATGTGAGCATCCAAAGGCAGATGTATAGATGCAAAAATCAGCAAGGCAGCTTGTCTCTCATTAGCAATGATTAGGTTGAAAGACTGCCATGCTTTCACCCAGCACCCATAAAAAGGATGAACAGAATGGCAGTTAACTGCTCAGGCATGCACTCAGTTGCACAGTAGATGAGCATGTACCAGCTAAAACATTTACATTTTATGACTTAATGGTTTTAAATATGGATTTGATGTCAACTGAGGAGTAAACACCTTTCTATTGTAGCATATTTACCTTTTTTATTAAGATGACTGTGCACAGCATATGTGAAAGTCAGATCTCAGCACTGCAAGTATTGTCCCATCTCCTCTAAAAAAACAGGTGTAAGTGTTTATTCTTCCCATAAATCACTGTATTCAATGTACAAACCCAAAGTACAATATTTACAAACAAGGGGCATGTTAAGGACAAAGAAGGCCTAGAAAGGAAAAGTTTTAAAGTAATGTTGTGACAAACCTTTTAAATGTAATATTTCTGCACATATAAAAAATGGGATCTGTCAAAAATTTAATGTTTATTCATTTTTATATCAAGGGAAATAATTTAAAATAACCTATTTGTGTGTGCCCTCTTGTTTAGCAATAACTGCAAGTAAACATTTCCAGTATTTGACGATTATTCCTGTACAAAGGTTGAAGGAATCTTATCCCATTTCACCTAGCAGATCAGCTTCAACTTAAGGATGTTGGTGGGTTAACTTGTATGATAAACTGCTTTAGGTCCCTCTACAACATTTTTATAGGACTGACTCACTTTCCTTTGAATCTCAGTTGATGGACTGATTAGTTCCTTCCTATATTTGCTAGTACTTTTTAGAATTCATAAGTTTCAACCATAATGGTAAGCTGTCCTTATCCAGAGGGAACAAAGCAGACCAAGACCATGATACTGTCAGCACCATGTTTCACTCTGTCATGAGCACCCGATGGCGCAGCTCTCTCTGGCGTGGCTCTCCCATTCCGCGTCTGATCCAAGATGGAGGCACCCAGGATCTCCCAAGTGGGTAGCAGGAGCGCAATGACGTCACTGGTGCCAAATTCAAGTTAAAAGGACGCTCTAGACGCCGGTTCAATGTCCGTTCGTAGGAAGTGTTCGGTGCATTCCTGGGTGCTTTGTAATTTTGTCTGACTATTTCTGGACTTTTGAGCCTGTCTGTATCTTGACCTTGCTGTTATTCTGCCTGCCTTCTGAACATTTGCCTGGATTTGGACTTTGCCTGACCCCTTTTTGTACTATGAACATGGACTTTGACCCCTGGGCTTCCTCCTTGGTCTTTACTACTATAGGCCCCCTGACACACTGATGGGAAAAGGTTCTAATGCTGGAATGTATTGTTCTTTTTTTCACATCTGTCCACAGAACATTCTTCCAATAACTTATGTTGTTTCTAGCCACTCTAACTACAGACATTTCACAGACTTTGTCTGTATTGTATTAATTACTGCTTCCGAATGGCAAATGCTACTGAACCACTATTAAAATCTGAGATAAAGAAATCTGAGATAAAGAAATGGATTTCCACATTATGATTTTGGTAACTACTTTTTCTTGAGCCTAAAGCAAAATCTTTATGTCCAAGTTGACCAATAGCCTTATAGCACCCTTTCACATTTCCTTTTCTACATTGTCTAACCTTTCAGTGTTTGTGCACCTATTTAGACACACCTCGATGAATGCTTAAAAAGGAGTATTTTGAAAAAGCAACTTAAATACTTATATCTGCCTGGTAGCAAAATGTTGCATATTTACCATAAAGCAAAGTGTTTTTAGATAAAGAATATTGTAATGAGCTCAACTGGTTAAAGGACAAGGAAAGTTAAGCTAAAGAAGTAGGCTAGAAATGTTGTACATTATGTTTTGGGCTTCTGTACCAGCCCAAGGGACCCACAGCCCTTTAGCAGTAAAGATCTGTGTCTCCCCAGTAGATGCCCCAGTAGCTCCCCATCTTCTTTTCTGCTGATTCACTGATTCACATGCTCTGTGCTGCTGTCACTTACTGAGCTTAGGGACCCACTCACAATATACAGTACATATAGAATAGAAATGCCACAATATAAGGCTGATAAATTATTATGAATAAATACTGGCAGCACAGAAACCAGTGCAAATAGCATCAGAATTTAATCATCAGGCATGTAGCATCAACTTATAAGAACAACCAGTCTCATTTTCTGCTTGATAATTTGTGACAACCCCTAAGCTTAGCTGCTCAGAGCCCACTGAGCATGTGAGTGTCACAGACACTTTCCAAGATGGTGACCCCCTGTGACAAGTTTGAAGTCCTGGATCATTGCTGCTGTTGACAAGCTGAAACTTTAGGCTGGTGAAGTAAGTAAAATATATAAAACATGGCATTTTTAACTCTATTCATTTTAGGGTTTAGTTCTCCTTTAAGTCAAATTTCATATGAGAGAGCATTGGAAGCTATGAAATCTGGAGAAAGATAGATAGATGATAATCCTTTTATCTGTCACATATAAAGTTATACAGTACAACCTGTAGTGAAATGTACCCCGATCATTCCAAACTGTGTAATTGTTTTTAAAATAAAAAATAATAAAGAATTGTGCAATAGTACTTACTTAAATACGAAAACAATGATTAAACAATGCATGCTAAATATATAATAAATAACATGTAGTGCCATATTTTTCAAAAACACAGCTGCATTGTGTTAATAATCTGAAAATACATACTACATTTCCTACAGTGAAACAATACCCATAAATGTGAGTACATTGTGCATATATGGTAAACAATATTTACTAAAGTGCAAAGTGCCATATTGTTAAAAAAACGCGTTTGGTAACAATAAGAACAATAAGCTTTTGAGAAAGTGGCCGGAGGGCTACGAAACGCGTCAAGCGTAAGGTTCTTATTGTTACCATTATCATTTTTGTTCGATTCCCATTTTTTGATGCTTTTTTGAGAATTGTTTTAATCACAGAATAAACTCCATGTTTTAACTCCACGTGGTGCTCCATATACTTTCTAAATTTTAACATGGACTTTGTTGCTACCGGGAGCAGCCTTTTATGTGTAGCACACATGGAGTTAGCTGTTTGAGTGCTCCCCCTGGAAATATTTATTTTTCCTACTGTTGACTGAAATAAAGACAATTCTCTTGACACCATGATACTAGCAATTTGTTTTTTTTTTTCACACTGCTATAAGCTATTATGGGAAACTGGAGTTCTTGATAAGTTCATACATTTTTTATTTGACATGCTTGTCTATTCTTAACATGTTTTATTGATATTTTAGATCACACTTTGAACTGTAATCTTCTGACACCACAGGAATGATTTGTTTAGAAGACACTGCTGTTTTGTCTCACAAAAAAATTACTGTGTACTTTGTACATCCCTTTGTTTCATATTTTGTCAGATCACGTGACCTGTAAAATTTCTTCTTTAAAATGCTGAAATGACCCAGATGATCATGGATAGGTTCAGAATGTACTCTGTATCTGAGCATCTTTTAGTTGGTTTTACCTTCATTCTAATTGGCACTTATCTGAAATCCCATCAAAGAAGACAAGCATGAGAGGATAATTGCTGCATGAGTGTTGTTCATCCTTGAGAGGCTCTCTTAATAACAATTCAATTATTCTTACCTTATTGTTCAATATTTCAAACTAAATAAAAAGCACATACGGTTTTTGTTTTTTATCTGTGATGTTTCATTAAACACATTTTCAAATGTTACTTTTGATCTCATTATAGGATTTCAATAGTGATGATGGCTTACTTCTTAGGATGGTGGCACATGGGGAGAGTAGTTTCCCAGTGATAAATCTCCTCTACTGTGGGCAACTAATCTCCCAGCACTGACTTCCCACTGGCCAGAATATGAATCGCCAGAGGGAGTGGTTTGTATTTTTCCAAAGTTGCCTTTTTGCCTCGAGTTATGTATAATTTTATCAACTGCTTCTGGCTGCTGGCAGGACGAGAGCTTTAAATATTGTTAAGTTGGCCTGGGAAAATGGGTATGAAGCTGGCTGGTTGTGACATACATTTTTATGGAACTGTATATACAATATGTTAAATCTTACAAGATGTATAAGTTGGGTTAATTAATCAGGTTGTGGCCTTTTCCAATAAAGTGGTTTGTTTATTTTGTTATTTGGCACTGCTTAATTCCAGGTCAGCGCCATACACAGTACAATATACAGTATAGCACATAAGGGGGCTTTTGTAATACAGTAGGTGCAAAGTTTTTATAATCCTAGTAAGTAGCAGAGGGATAGCTACATTTTAATACCACCTCAAGGCCATTTACTGTATACATGTGGAGTCCTCTTCCTTTATATATTGAAATTCTTTAATCACTGCTTCTCATAAAATATGAGGAGCTCATTAGCACTATTATTTATTTTTAACAGACACTTTTTATACTTGATAGTCTCTCTCAGTTCTAATTACACTACAACTGTTAATATTCTTTGGACATATGTTTAAGGAGGCATCAAATGCCATGTTCTTTTGTCTGTAATAAACAACCAGAAATATTTAGGGGCTAATGAATTATAATACATTTCAGTAACGGTGACTTTGCTGACCTGGAATATATTTAATCAGGTTTGGTTCCAAATTCAGTAAAGCTTTGATAGCCTTGAGATATAGGACTGATATAATGATTAAACCCTTTCACTGACGGCAAATACTAGATACATATACCTGTGAATGTGAGATTTTAGGGAGGGGGAACATCTGTTCATAAATCTCTTAATATTAATTAAATTTACAGTTTTTCCATGGACCTCAAGTTTATGGAGCCAAGTAACTTTTAGTGAGGTAACTGAATATTAGAGCCTATTTACAAAGGGTTAGCTTCAAAAACATGAATGCTAAATGCCACAATTTTAGCAACCTGCTTGGAGCTGGAACTTGATGTTGCTGTGTTGTCTGCATTTCCACTGTGCCATGTGAGCAGACGGCTATGGTCCTGGTGCGCAATATATCAAAGAACATGGGGATTCAGACAGGTAATGTAAAAGCATTGTGCAAATACTTTATGGAAAAGTTACAAGTTGCTTTCAAAGGCAATGTTATTATAAATGTAAAAAAATGTTTAATTTCTGGTGTCAGTATACCTTTAAGTTTGGCAAACTGTTGATGGAGAAAGACCTAGGGGTACTTGTGGATAATAAACTTAGCTGTAGCCAGTGGGAGCATGTACATTGTGCGGTCTATACTATTCTGAACCATTTTTAGAAAATATAAACATACCTGCAGTTTTTCAGGTTATGCATTTAAGGTATTTTCATGAATATAGATCATCTAAAGCAGTGATCCCTAATCAATAGCTCATGAGCAAAATGTTGCTCATCAACCCATTGGATGTTGCTCCCAGTAGCCTCAAAGCAGTTGCTTTGAACTTTTTACATGCTTGTGTTGCTCTCCAACTTCTCCAACTTTTCATGTGGCCTCTGGGTAAAAAAAGGGTGGGGACCCCTGATCTAAGGTAATAGTGACCACAAAGTACCTGGTCAGCTGTTTTTTAAACAGCAAAAACAGATGGCTGAACACTTCAGAGTTGATAGCAAACACAATATATTAACAATCAGGGCTTCCACGTCCTGTAAAACAATTTTTCCTAAAATGCAGTGCTTTTCTCTGAATTCCAATGTCGTGACAGAGCACTGTTCTGTGTCTGCCAATATTCCAACCTTTTGTGAAGTGCTGGATATTTTGTGGTATGGGGGAGACGCATCTGCAGCTGCACTAAACATTCACTGGCTCATATAGAGCTATAACAGCAGTGTGAAGCTGTTATATTTGCATATAAATGTATATGTGCTGCTCTTACGATGGCTATGGTGGAAGTAATCTAAGTAACTTTTTAATTGTTACTTTTAATATTGTGTCTTTTTCAGCTATTTGCCTTTCCAATCTGCTACCTCCAATTAGGAACTGAAACAGTTCTTTATTGATGTTCAAGCTAGATTTGTATTGCTATTTCCCTCATTATTGTTATGTCCCATCTTTCAGCTTGGCTTGCTTGAGAGTAAATGAAAGGTAAAACAGCTTTAAAATACACTGCACATCAACACTTCAGTGTGATGGTACTGCCTTGTAAAACCACCAAGTATTGATTAAACAAATTACTTCTGGTGTATATAGGGGGAGTGTTCAACTTTTGCATAAAAAGATGGTCATAAGAATAAAGTTAAGGGGATGTAAAGGCAAACAAAATAAAATCCCATTTTTACTTTCTTTAATGGAAAAGCAATCTATCTCCAATATCCTTTAATTAATTTTTTTTTACTGTTTTATAATAAACCTGACTGTATGCAGTGAAATTCCCCCTTCATTTACTTGCTCTGACAGCTTCATATAGGAAACTTCCGATGGTCATTAACTGTTCTGCAGTGAAACTATCATACTTTCAAATGGTGGGGAGGAGCCCCCCAAAATAGCAGGGAGTCCCCACCTTATTTCTCTTACCTTGAGCAGCTTTGTTTGTTTCCCTGTAAAGCAGCCAACGACTGCATAGAGATTTGTATCCACAGACCCAGTGCAGTCTGCTTATTCTGATTATTAATCTGTTTTGTTGTATCAGCTTCCATGGCAGATATTATTCATTGACTTGTGCTGTTCTGATAATTTATGACAATCCCTAATGAAGCCCAGACCACACTAAGCATGTGCGTGGTCTTGTCTTGCAACAATGTTTAATAAAGTTAGTAGATGACCGCCTGCGACCAACTTTGAAAACATAAATCAATTGTTTAATTCGGCTTCTTTGTTTATGTTTAGTATACAAAATACAGCATTTCTAGCATTATTCTATTTTAGACTTTAGTTACATTCAGGGGAGATTTATCAAGGGTCGAATTTCAAGTTCATGGGAGTTATTTAAAACTTTGAAAGGAGGTTAAAATAACCAAAAAGTAATTTTAACTTAAATATTGTAATGTAACACTTTGTAATGGACAATTTCCACAAAACATGGGTGTACGACAATAGATGTGTAATTGTTACATTGTTTTTTGGTATAAACATTATACACACCTTAATGACTATGTCCCTTTGTTAACCTTTTAGGTCTATTTTTATCATTTAGTATTTGTGTTTATGCAGTGCTTGTGGATTATCCCCATATGCACATTAGTAAATGTTTTCCAGTACTCCCAGTATCCACTATTGTATTTAAGGGAAAGGTTAATGTTTGTTTCCTTAGTAGTTATGTAAAGAGCTGCACAACCTTTGGCTATTTGATCACTTTTACTTCTGTACAACTATATAATATACAAATATATGTCTGAATGCAAAATAAGGACATTAATGATATTCACAAAAGGTGTACCCACAAATGCTTCCAGCAACATGTGGCCAGCAAAAATATGCCTGTCTAGTCTGCACTGTACTGCTCTGCTCTGGAAGTGTACAGATGGGTGGTAGGGAACCCTGTAGCTACTACTAGATTAATCCAAATACATCAGACAAATAGGCTATTCAAACACAAATACAGGGGAAATAGCATCCACCACAACCTTGCCAACTACTTTACTCTGCTATTGGTGAATCCTACACAAATTGTGACGGATGCAGTTTAGTGTGTTCTTACATTTGTTCTAAAAAAAAATAGCATTATGGGTCAAAAACACAGAGATTGCATTTTGCATTGCCTTAAAAAATGAACCCTAATGAGTCTTTTGCTGTTAAACATGAACATTTTAACTAGCAACTTGTGAAAGGTTACTAAAAAGGAAAATCAACACAGCTCTGGTAAACCCTATAGCAAGTTGTAATTTTAGCGTGTAATACACAGGTGGTACTGACTTGTCACTGGTTTGTCACCGCTGTTTGAAAGAGAAACACTGCCATCTTCTGATTCATTTTAATAACCAAAAAAACATAAGTGAAATAAAGACACAGAAGATAAGTAAAGCACATAAAAGTATATATTTTTAGAATTGGAATTAATTCAACTGATATGCTTGAACACCACAGTTTTATGTGCATCTTTACATTGTGTAAAAAACATATGTATTATACATTAATACAATAAGTGCAATAATCTTAATTTCTTAGGTTGTAATAATTGTGATAGTGCTGTAAATGATGGTGTAAATAGGCCTGAATTTGCCAGTGGGGCATCCCAAGGACACGTCCTCCCTTGGATGGTGCATCTGCCCTCCCCCCACACTCTTTTGCTTCTGCTCCCAGCAGCACCCCCATGTGCAAATGTGTTCTCTTTTGTTTTAAGGACTTAGCCCTAGGCCCGGGCCTTTGTGGCCTTCCCACATATCCGGACATGGGCATAAATTCTCCAGTCCAGGGTTCTACAGAGCTTATCTGCTATCTGCTGTGTAACTTGAGCCTTTTCTCCTTTGAATGGCTGCCCCCATGGCTACATAGCAGCTTATTTATATAAACAATATTAGTGTTTCTGATGCAAACACTGAAGTTCAACCAGTGCAGGGCAACACTGCATTATATTTTTATTACTTTAAAACAATTTCATTTTTGATGTTACAGGTTCTTTAAGCTTGGAAACATAAGATCGTTTGTGAACTAGCTGACCTTTGGTGCACAAGCAAGTATACATATGCAAGGAATTATGGTGAGAATCTTGACACAGATGTAACCTAAAATGGGGTACCAAATACAACAGCGTTCACAATCACATTCACTACTAGAAATTCAGCCCTTTTATTGTAGGAAAAACCTATATATAAATTCTGCACCTGTAATCCAACTCCTATCTCAGTCCATCTGCATGAGAGATGTGAGATGGCAAAATGCAGAGAAACCCTGTGCACAGAGGGAGTACTAGGTCTAAGTACAAATCCTGCCAATAATATATACATACACTGCATTACCCACAAACGTGATAAATTATATATTTCTGTAGTTCCTGCGGATATTTTTGCCTGTGTGAGAAATGTGTGCCCAAGAAATTACACGTCCTACATACAAAACCTATTTGGACAGGCACTGTGGGTGATTTATTTACTGGATACATTATGGCACCCCTTTTCCTGATCCTCACATGGTAGTGGTCACTAACAGGTTAATCCCCTGCTGTTGTGAGGATAGGAAGTTACAAGCTAATTATAAACATCTCCTTCCCCGACTCTCACCTCCACTTTTTTTTATCCTGTTGTGCTAGGTCTAGGATGAGGAAGTCTCTGATCATTAATGTCTCCTCATGCTTATATCCTGGGTTAACGCGGACTGCATTCTGTTCCCCAGGAGCCCTTTGTGGCCGAGGACATTGCTGGGGATGGAGTCATTGGTGCGCTTTAAGTCTCTGCATTTGGTGGGCAGCTTCAAGCTAATCTGTGATCAGTGTGTGATCTGCTTCAAAGCCAAGTTTCGGCATTGCCAGCTCTATCTGGTACACCATTATGGGCTGTTGATCCTCTGATTATATGACTTTGTCAAACAGTAAATCACCTGAAACATAGGATACGTGACAGAGTTCCACCTTGGGTCCTGTACTTGGTGTTGAAGTGTTTGAATAGTGCTCTGTTTAATTCCATACAAGAGATCCCCCTCAAAATGTTAACACTTAAGACTTTGCTCTTGTTGGCAGTATTAGCCAGAAGTCTATTTGTTTTTCCCTGATAAAGTGGTGTTGAAACTGAGTGACAAATTCCTACTTCCTACCATTGCTCTTGCCTACATTTTCTGAAGGAGTGCACAATATACTTCAAGGAAAATGGCATAATCTGTATTTGGTTAGGTGTTCCCTCCCCATATGTTGGTAGCTTGGGTATGTGAGGATAGAAACAAATCCAGCACACGTAACATGCTTAAGGGATTGCTCCCGTGTTTATTGTCTCTCCAACAAAGACAATGTTTCGATGGTGTACCCCTTCGTCAGGAGACAATGGAGGGACACTGGAGCAATTTATTTCTATCCTTGTTAACCATGGAGGTGCCATCCTCCTAAGTCCATGCACCGTAAACTAAGCTATTGGAGAGGCCTGGTGTGCGTGTGCAACTTCTTGCCTAATAGCTTGGGTATGTCCCATTAGTGACCGCTGCCATGTTAGAATCAGGAACAAAAAGAGAACATTTTTTAACAAATACTTAGGGATATATTCTCTTCCTGAGACTCAACATGGCAGTGGTCACGATTCCTCTACTTGTGTGAATGTGTCCAATGATATTGGGTTAGAGGATAACAAAGACGGGGTGGGATCCTGGGGGGGGGAGGGCGTTTTATAATTAGCTTACTTCCTGTCCTTACAGGACAATGGGATTAACCCGTTAGTGATCACTGCAATGTTACATTTTAACATAAAGAAAAATTAGAATATAAAATACCAAGAGCAGAGCCATTTTGTTTGGATAGTGCTGGTGTGTCAAAAGACACTAAGCTCATCTCTTCTCTGACATTGTGTCCAAAACGGTGGCGCTCGTATCCATCACGTGGCATGCAGATCTAGCATGGTGACATCATTTGGAAAACCACAGGTCCCGAGAATTAAATTTTAGTACGTTGTTGAGAGCTGTGAAGATGTGGAATTCTCTCCATGAATCAGTTGTAGTGACTGATACATTAGATACTGCTTTAAGAAGGGGTTGGATGGCTTTTTAGCAAGTAAGGGAATACAGAGTTATGGGAAATAGCTCATTATACAAGTTAGTCCAGGGACTAGTCTGACTGTCATCTTAGAGTCAGGAAGGTATTTTTCCCCCTGAGGCAAATTGGTGAGGCTTCAAATGGGGTGTTTGCCTTCAACTAGCAGTTAGGCAGATTAAAATAGAGTCAAAAGGTTGAACTTGATGGACATGTGTATGTTTTCAACCTAACTTATGTTACTATGTAAATTGTCCTATCTGTCTACTCTGTTCTCTTTCATTGTATACAAAAATAAAACTAAAAAGATAACCAATAGACTATAAAACAAATATATTTTGAAAAATAGACCACTCCATGAAAAATGTTCAAATAACCACTTTTTTATTTTAATTTCTAATTCAAGTGGATTTGGATGTCAAAGTGGTGAAAAGAACAGGACAAGCATTTTTTTTTACAAAACAGATATAAATCAAACATGTATAAGCATGAAAACATCTATTTTTTCCAAAAAGTACAAGTTAATGAAGTAGCAATGCAACCATTCTACAAAAGCATTTTACAATATATCCATGTAACATTTTCTAGACTACCTCAACTTGCCAACAGGTCCAAGATTTCACAAATTTAGACAAAAGGCTTTTTTAAGGTTTGTATTATTCTTAATGAAGTTGTTTCATTAAAGGAACAACATTTTAATAATAAACACTCATATTTTTTTTAAAACAAAGTTACTGAATGCTTCTAAGCAAACTGTTAAAAAATAATGTAGAACCAGGAGCCCTACTGAGGCAAAGAAAATCACACACTATTAAATAGGCCTTATCCAAAATCTCTCAAGTATCCTGACATTTTCTTTACAAATACTTCACCCATGCCTTTATTCACAAAAAAATTATACTTTATATATATATGTAGCTTTTCTTAATTCAAAATATGCCACGTTCGAAGGACACCAAAATATTTACAAGATAAATATTTCATAAAGTGATTTCATGAACTGGTGAATATCATTCTGTTTTTTGTAATAAAGCTATTTTCATAGTGTCAAAATATTAGATTTTTTTCTATTGCTTATAATCAAAAAATTGTGACATCTGTTTGCATCTATATAGCTGGTGATACTGTAAAAGGAATGTTATATATTTGTACCCAAGAAACAAGGTTTCTTGCTTTAAAAGAAACCTTTGAATGAAACACAATAAAATACTCAAATTAAAGAACAAAAAAAAAAGACAGCTGGGCTATAGGAAGGGGTTACTTTTCTCTGAGCAACAAGTTCCTAATTTAAGACATTCAGAAAAAAACAATGTAATTTATTCAAGTGTCTATTGTAATCTCAGTAGAAAAAAATATATGGGCGGAATTAGCATGTTCTACTCCAAACGACATTAACTTTTCTGTAACCGTGGGTAAATAACTGGCATGTGTTTGAAAAACCATAATTTTTGTTCATCTTATTTTCCATTTATATATTCTTTCTTTACATAAATATTTTTAATATTATAGACCAAAAAAGGGATTTGAATAACAACTCAAAAAACAAATAGAACATCATTATATATTAAAGATAAAGTAGGTTTTCCCAACATAAAGGCCATCCTACTAGAAAAGGGGTCCCCAACTTTTTCAATCTGTAAGCCAGAATCAATTATAAAACCAATTGGGTTACAACACAAGCATGAAAAAGTTATTGGGATGCCAAATAAGGGCTGTGATTGGCTATTTGGTACTGGCAAAAATATCTGTCAAGAAGCCTAGTTTATATGCAACGAAACAAACCATGAATTGAAAAATAAACACCTGCTTTTAGGCCACTGCAAGAGCCAAGGGTTGGTGAGCAACACGTTGCTCATGAGCCACTGGTAGGGGATCCCTGTACTAAAAGAGTAACCAGATCAACTTTTATTAGCAACGGGTAGTGATGGGTGAATCTATCCCGTTTCGCCGAAAAATTCACAAATTTCCAGCGAAATTTGTGAAAAATTAGAGAAACGAGTCACGGCACGCTTTTGACGCGCATCGCTTTTTTTTTTTTTTTTTAAGCCGGCGAATTTTTGGCAGGGGCATTTTCGCTGGCTTTTCGCAATTCTGACAAATAAATTTGCCCATCACTAGCAACGGGTCATAATTTAAGTTGACTTTCGACTTATCAGATAAATTGTTTCACTGTGAAACAGATTCTCGATAGATGCTTGATCAATGCTAATTAAAACATGAACCTTTTCACCTATTCATAGTTGTAGTTTGAACAAAGGAGAGAAATGTTTTTCAATAAATATTCTGATCAACATTTTCTGCCCCAAAAAAGGAAAATGAAAGCAGAATTCCTTTTTCAACTCTATTGCACTTCTCATTCTTTTAAAGTGGACCCGTCACCCAGACACAAAAATTTGTATAATAAAAGTCCTTTTCAAATTAAACATGAAAACCAATTTCAAATTTTTATTAAAGCATTCATAGCTGTTTTAAGCTCATTTAAAAATCTCAGCTGTCAATCAAATATTGTCTGCCACTCCTCTATGCCTTGGGCATAGAGGCGGGGCAGATAATTACTTTCACTTTCCATTCAGCACTTCCTAGATGCCACTGCTCCCCACACATTCCCCCAGTTCTCTTAACCATTTAATTGTGTAGCCAGGACATGGGGATAGACATTGGTTCCCCCATTATGGTGCACAAACAAGATTCTGAGATGATACAAGGCTTGTCTTAATAACAGTGTCCACAAAATGGCTCCTGCCTGCTTGCTATAATTATGAATTCCCAGACTGAAGAAAACAAGATTAAAACAATATATATATTGTAATTAATGTTCATTTTGCTTGACTAATGTGATAAAATATGATTTTGAATATTTTTTTGGGGTGACGGGTCCACTTTAAACAGTGATACACAAAATATAATTTTTTTGTCCAAGGGAATGCCTCATTGTGAGCTGTATTTGCAATTTCTCAGATATACTTTTATGGATCATACTTGCGTCTTTAAAGTGCTAAAATGTTTATGCATTGAACGGACCTGACCCATGTGATGGGTTTGTAGACAAAGAAAGTGCTCAAATTCAACTTAATGGCACATCTAACTTTGCATTAACTTCCTATACAAAAACGTGTGTAATTGTATCTCAAACTGTAGCGAATATACAGATATTAAAAAATAAAGCAAGTAAAGAACGTAAGACAGTTTTAGGTGTTGATGGTATATCTTGCTGAGCAATCAATTAAAGCTACCAAATTAATTCTTTAAAAAAAAATGCTACATTTTCAAGAAGTAAATGAAATCAGCAGGCAAAAAAGTTTTAGATCCAAGTGCATCATTTTTCTCTGTAATAGGACAAGTATGCCTTTAAAGATTCAGGGAGTGGCAAGCTCAAAATTTTTTCACGCAGGTGATTTGGAGGAGGTTCCTCAGCTTTCATAGCTTCATTATGGTCCTTTTCATCCTCTTTGCCATCCTCTTCAATCTTTTCATCATCGTCACTGTCTAATGGTTGAGGAATAAGTTGATTTCCAACAAACACATAAGTATTTATACGGCGTCTTCGACATCGTCTTCTTTTACGCTTTGGAGGTGCCTTAGGAGGCACACCTTTGGCTTGCATCTCTTCATTTATACGATTTCTAAGTGTACGGCGTATATAGATGCGAGCTAAATCCTGAAGGCTCCTAACAGAACATGGAGCTAAGAAAGAAAAAAAAAATTAAGCCTGTCATCATGACCTCATACCTTTTAAATTGTGGATTATATTGTAAAGAATTTGAACTACAGAACTTATTCCATTATTTTCATCCACTGTCTATGATACATAATATAACTCAACATCAAGGGGCTCATGTAACATTTAGGAGGTTGTTTACTAAAATCTGAAAATGTCTCACTATTTTCTTAAAACCACTTTGACCAAACTTGCACTTTTTTACCATGTTTATTAATAAAATTAATCTAAAAAATCTTGTGCGGCAAAATACTCAATAAAATTGAGAAAAAATCCGAATTGTACGATTTTTTTGGGATATGATGCCTGAAAACCACAAATTTTCAGATTATGTTATGAAACCCATTGCAGATCATTATATCTTCCAATTGTAAATGGGACATCTGCCATTGACATCTACATGACCTCGGCAGATTGAGTATGTTTCTATTCGGACTTTTAAAGGACCAGTAACATCAAAAAATGAAATTGTTTTAGAGTAATAAAAATATAATGCAGTGTTGCCCTGCTTGGTAAAACTGCAGTGTTTGCTTCAGAAGCACTACTATTGTTTATATAAATAAGCTGTTGTGTAGCCATGGGGGGAAGCCATTCAAAGGAGTAAAGGCTCAACTTACACAGCAGATAGCAGATAAGCTCTGTAGAACATAAATTATCTGTTATCCATTACTTTTTCTGTGCCATATAGCCGTCATTGTTACTTAGCAGCTTGTTTATATGAACTATAGTAGTGTTTCTGAAGCAGATCAAAGTGCAGGGCAACACTACATGACATTTTTTGGTGTTACTGTTCCTTTAACAACATCGGGGTTCATGATGCTAAATCATGAAAAATTTAGGTTCCTTTTCTAAGAAAAAGAGTTTTTTCCCCCTTTAAAACCAGAAAAAACAGTTTTAGAGTTTAATAAAAAAAACAGTTTAGTAAAGAACCCCCTTATTGATTGCAGTCACACACCAAACCAGATCCCCAAGTAGATCAAAACCTTCATTAGCCAGGAAACACTGTTCAAAATGATAAAACAGAAATTACTTTTTCAACTTTTATGTAGGTCACAAACTGGAGAATGTCACAATGACAATTGCTTTCATTTGTAGAAGACCAAATTCCAATTGAGCCAACTGATCAAATTGGAGAAATCACTATGGAGCCCATTTAAGATTGGGCAATCTTAAATAAAACCCCACATGAGTTTCCTACGTCAAGCTGGGTTTCATGATGAAAAAGCTTGGACATCTTCATACTGTATGTCTCCATGAATGGGCTTTTGAATTAAAAAAACTTCAGAGCCTAAAAGGTGCCAAACAATTTTGTTAGTTAAAAAAAAAGTCTGTTCGTGGAAACTTATGAAGATTCACAAACCTTTTCAGCACAAAGCCCAGGGGGAATTAATTTAAGATTGCTTGTGTAGAAAAGCATGATCAATCTTAAAGGAAATCTATACGCCCAAAATGAATATTTGAGCAACAGGTAATTTATATCAAATTAAGTGACATATTAAAGAATCTTACCAAACTGGAATATATATTTAAGTAAATATTGCCCTTTTACATCTCATGCCTAAACCACCATTTCACGATGATCTGTGTGCTGCCTCAGAGATCACCTGACCAGAAATATTTCAACTCTAACTGTAACAGGAAGAAGTGTGGAAGCAAAAGACACAACCCTGTCTTTTAATTGGCTCATGTGACCTAACTTTATCTTTTTTTGTTTGGTATGTTTGTGTGCACCATTGAATCCTAGGATCCCAGGAGGCTGTCCTTATTTTTTAAAATGTCAATTTTCTATTTATGATTACCCAATGGCACATGTTACTAAAAAGTGTATTATTATGAAAATGGTTTATTTACATGAAGCAGGGTTTTACATATGACTTGTTTTATGCAATATCTTTTTATAGAGACCTACATTGTCCGGGGGTATAGTTTTCCTTTAAATGGGCCCCTATGTGTGCTCATACAATACAGTTTGGTATGAGAAACTACATAATGTGCAAATCTTTTATTTTCATAAATGGAAAAGGCAATGGATGCAATCCCAAATGCATCTACACATTTTACAGAACTGCAAATTGTAATTATCGTTTTTGAGAAATATCTGTAAATGCTACAAGTAACTTATATAAAGCAACTGAGGATATATTTCTACTTCCTCCAAAATAATTTTCAAGGAATCATACTGTACATACACAAATAAATAATGACATTGCTAAAAACTGCTTAAACATACTTACGTAATCTCACAGTATCAGACTTTTGATTATCATTTTTATTTGGTTGCATCAGAGGAGCAAACGATACAGCCAAGATGTTTTTACTCTCCCACGTGTTCTGTCCAGTTCTCTGAATCTGTGTAAGCTAATTAAAAAGAAATATATTAATGATAAAATGTTAACATTTAAGTATTGCTTAACTGTGACACATGTAATTTACAACATGTCACATATAACAATCTATTATTTGAAATGCTTGGGACCTGTGGTTTTCTTGATAAGGGATCTTTCTGAAATATGTATCCCCATAAAGTAAGGATGCTAAACATTTAAACATCAAATAAACCCAATAGGAGTGTTTTACCAGCAATATGGAATCATACAGCTTAGTTACCATCCGTTATCAGGAAACCCCTTATCCAGAAAGCTCGAAATTAGGAAAGGCCATCTCCCATAGACTCCATTATAATGAAATAATTCAACATGATCTTGCCTTTTCTCTGTAATAGTAAAATATAACCTTGTACTTGATCCCAACTAAGATATAATTAATCCATACTAGCAGCAGAACCAGCTTATTGGCTTTTTTTTTTAATGTTTACGTGATTTTCTAGTAGCCTTAAAGTATAAAGATCCAAATTATCGAAAGATATGTTATACAGCAAACTCCAGGTCCCCAGAATTCTGGATAAAAGGCCCCATACTGTACTGTTTTATTATTACAGAAAACATGGAAATCGGTAATGAAGACCAAATGCAAATTTTCATCAGATGTTATTAATTACTAGGGATGCACCAAATCCCCAAATCCTTCCCAAAAGATTCGCCCAAACACCAAACCGAATCAGAAAACTAATTTGCATATGCAAATTAGGGGTGGGAAGGGGAAAACATTTTTTACTTCCTTGTTTTGTTCTAAAAAGTCATGTGATTTCCCTCCCTGGCCCTAATTTGCATATGTAAATTAGGATTCGGTTCGGCCAGGCAGAAGGATTCGGCCGAATCTGAATCCTGCTGAAAAAGACAGAATCCCGGCCAAATCCCATCCGAATCCTGGATTCGGTGCATCCCTATTAATTACAGGATAATACGTAAGTAAACTACTTCAGAAGGAATTATACTGGAAAGTAGTATGAAAAAGAAATGTAAAATAAAAAGTCACCTGATCTTCAATAGGCATAACTAATATCCCTCCCACGTTCAACAAGATTTTCATGTAATTTTCATGATCCTTCTGGACACCAGCTCCACAGTAAATTCTGTCATACTGAGGACTGTCTGAAGCAATCTCGAGACAATTACCAACCACAAAAGAGGGTTCACAGAATTCAAATCTGAAAGAGAGACAGAAACAAAAATATTTTTCATTTGCTATACCTGTGACATTTAGGGGGTTATTTATCAAAGTCTGAATTAATCTCATTTTGGCCTGAAACCTTGCCATTGACTTCTAAAGGACCCCGACAGATTGGAGATGTCGGATTTTCGGACTCTGACTTTTTCCTTCCTTGGGGTACAATAAGTTCTGAAAAATTCATGATTTTTTTTAACAAATTTTTTAAATAAATTTTTTGGAATTTTTGCATTTGGAGTTTAGTAAATAACCCCCTTATAATACCATAATTGGCAGATGTATTTATCGATAAAGCTTGGTTGCTTCTCAGTCTCCCTTCCCACCTTTTATTATTCAAAGAAGGATGCATCCTTTCATGTCAAAACAAACTGTTCAATCTGTATATTTGCACAGGACCTATATTAAAATAACACAGTGATTTAGGTTGGAAAAAAAAGACACGTCAACATGTTGCCTAAATGAAACCTTTCTAAAAGGCATATCATTTGCCTACAACTTGGCAAACAATGAAATGTTTACCTTTAAACAGGCAACAAGTAAATGCTACCTGCTGAATGGTAGCTATAGGTGATAAGAACTTTAGAAAATGTTGCTTGTTATACAGGTATTGGATCCCTTATACAGAAACCCATTATCCATAAAGCTCCAAATTACGGAATGGCCGTCTCCCATAGACTCCATTATAATGAAATAATCCAAGTTTTTAAAAATGATTTCCTTTTTCTCTGTAATAATAAAACAGAAGTTTGTACTTGATCCAAACTAAGCTATAATTAATCCTTATTGGAAGCAAAACCAGCCTATTGGATTTATTTAATGTTTACAGGATTTTCTAGTAGACTTAAGGTATGAAGATCCAAATTACAGAAAGATCCGTTATCTGGCAAACTCCAGGTCCCAATCATTCTGGATAATAGGCCCCATACCTGCATTACATAACCCCCATATTAGATAAAAACGAATTTATCCTGCAGTGTTAATATATACAATTGTAATTAAAGTTAAAATTAAGTCCTTAGGCAACCTGTCTCCTGTGACATGTACTAGTGCCATAGGCCCTCCAACTATTGCCCAGTGATAGAATTTGATATTGGTACAAAAGCCCTATCGCTCTGGTTCCAAAACTGCAGGGATGAAAAAGGCCAATCTGGGTGAATTTGAGTGATGTTTATTAACAGTTTTAGATACAGTAAAACCTTGATTTGAAGTCCCCTGATTTAAAATTTTCCGGCATTTTACATTTTTTATTTGTGGTCCCACTAATTAATAATGCATTTCAATGGGTGCATTTCCCTGATTTTACATTTTGTCTTGATATTCCCAAAAACTGCTTTTTATCCCTCTATGAATGTTATTATTTGTGAAATAAAGAGGTTTAAAATATTATCCAGATGTATATTTTGCCTTGGTTCAGCCTGTAAATTATCAATTCCAATTAGGGATGCACCAAATCCACTATTCTGGATTCGGACGAACCTCTGAATCCTTCCCGAAAGATTTGGCCGAATACTGAACTGAATCTGAACTCTAATTTTCATATGCGAATTAGGGGTGGGAAAACATTTTTTACTTCCTTGTTTTGTGCCAAAAAGTAATGTGATTTCCCTCCCTGGCCCTAATTTGCATATGCAATTTAGGATTCGGATTTGGTTCGGCCAGGCAGAAGGATTCGGCCGAATCCTGTTGAAAAAGGCCGAATCCCCAACCAAATCCTGGATTTGGTGCATCCCTAATTCCAATTAGTCTGCCCCTTATATAGTCCTGCATCAATCACTTATTGCTTTAGGTTGTGTATGTGACTGACATAGAGGCCTTGCACATGCCCCCCATAGTGTAACATTAACACTGCAATGCTTAACCCTTGTTATTTAACCCATGTTATTAAACAGTAAATATTGTATCTCAAAGTAAAACAGATTTCTGTGCTTATATCCTTTCAGTACCTGAAGAAAAAGTTACTTTAACACATTTCCCTGATTTTACATAATTTTTTCCTGGTCCCCTGAAAAACATAAAATGGGGGGGGTTCTACTGTACAACTAAAACTTTATCTGTCAAAGGTCATTAAAAGGGTTGTTCAGCTTTCAACACTTTTTTCAGTTCAGTTGGTTTCAGATAGAAAGTAATTTTATTTCTGGTGAATTATGTGTGACTTTTTTTCAAATACTGAAATGTAAAGTTCAAGGGACAGACTTATCAAGGGTCGAATAGTAAATTCAAATAGTTTTTTTGGTCAAACCTCACAAATTGGAATTGGGAATAATCCAAGCTTGATTCGATTTTGAAATTTATCAAACCTGGGAATAATTCTAATTCCACTATTCACCACCTAAAACCTGCCGAATTAATGTAGAAGCCAATGGGAGAGGTCCAGTGACCCATTTGAAGATATCTTCCTGATATTCAAGTTTTTTACAGAGAAAAAATGCGATTCA
>CM044442.1:102857607-102901809 GCA_024363595.1 Xenopus borealis
ACTCATGACAACTTCATTGCAGTTTATGCAGAGATAAGGAAAATAAAGCAGGAGTAATTTTTCAAGGCAATATTTCATTGGACAGTGACCACGTTCATTTATATGTGGCAATTGTAAGGTAACTGAAAACCATCACTCTGTAGACTTTTACAACATTCCTTGTGATAAGGAGTTTATCACTTTAAAGGATAAGTTTGACTAACTTCAAACTTCTGTTCCCCAGAAGTTGCTACACTACTCCCAGCATTCTACCTGCGACAGCTAAAGCCTTTGTAGGTCCATTGTAATTGACCTGACCTTTCAAAATGAATACACCAACTATCTTGGGTTACCTAAGAAATCACACTAAACCTATATCAGCAGCCACTGATATAAGTGACTCCTCACAGAAGTATGATAAGATGGGAAAGTCATTAAGGAAATGCATTGAAGATTCTGGCATGTGGAGTAGTTGATTTAGCCTTGATATCTTATTCAGTCTGGTGAGTAGATTGACTCACTGCATGATGGGAGTAAAAGTGGATCACTGTTGCAGTTTTAAACTACGCCAACACATGTTGTAATGAGTGTATACAATACATTTTTACCAAAATACTACACCATATGATCTTCTTTATGCTTCCTTGTGGCTTGGCTACCACTTTAATACAACACCAATGCTGGTAAGGTGGGGGTCAGACCCCATCCCAGGGTCTGGGCAGGTTCATGCAGACATCCATTGTGCCCAAGTCCTGGCCAAACCCTTCCTCAACAGGTCTATAACTGCTACACTACACTAATACTGCTTGGTCAGGATGGGCGTGAGTCAACTTGTCAACCTATGTATACATTTGTCTTGATAGCATAATATATTGTGGAGGGAGACAGTTATGCAGTTCCACTGACAGGCTATACAGCCACCATATCCACAAGAGTAACTGTGTGACAATGTGGATCACTTTGCTGTTCTGTTAATGCTGGTAACCTATTTCACAAAAAGAGACATTTGGCACTTCCTCCTACTCTTTACTTGTAAATGACAGTAAGATGTCGAAGCCTATAAAAGCCTTAAAAGAATACAGCTACTACTGTTTTGTTAAAAAAACTTATTATTAAAAGATAAATGCAATTACCTAATATTAAGCCCACCATTGTACTTAAATATCCAGTTCCACTTCCCAGATTGAGAAAAGACAATCCTGGTAGAAGCTTAAGTGCTTCCATAACTTCTGAATAGATGCAAGGTGCTGATAAGTGTATGTTTCCATGCTTCCACGCCAAATCTTTATAAGCATTGTCCCTGTATCCCTCCAAATAATATTCTCCACGATCAATTGCTCTAAAGGCTTGTTCCACCCTTTCAGTTCGTATGTATTGGGCTTCTTTAAGATTGTCAATTAGATCATCGTTGTCTTCACCGGCACTCACTGCTCCACCCATGATGTACTTTTTGCTTTAAATAGTTTTGAAAGACATCAGCAAAGGGCAGAAAGAAACATCAATATATGATCAGCGCTAGCAGGTCATTAGTACACCTGCACTACTAGCATCCTGTGGAAGAAACAAAATACAGAGGTTTTAAATTACAGACAGAAAGACACAAAAGCATTCCACTGTAATATCGTACAAAAACTGAGAGTATGAAACTCAGAATAATTTACATTTGTACAGAGAACGGCAGTTGGTTTAAACCTTTTTCCATAAATACAGCTGTAAATCCATACACAAACAAACTGTTCTATGCTTTAAACCGCCACTTCATCTCCCCTCTGCCTGGCGGAAAGCAAGCAGTTTATGAAAAGGTAAATTAAATAAGAGCAAAAGTAAAATGCTGCATTATTAAAGAAAATGTTATGTTAAGCAACTTTCCAATATACTTTTATTTTTAAGTTCAATGGTTTTAACATTATTTGTAACTGTAAGCAGCATTTTTCCAGGCCATGCTGCACTGCTGGTTTGGGGTTTTGAAACAAGTCAGACTTGATTTTTTGCTGGTCAGTAAATATTGCTCTTTTGCATATTTTACCTAAAGCCACCATTGTGTAATGGTCTGTGTGCTCTCTCAGTTATGACTTACCAGGAAATAATGCAGCTCTGACAGGAAAAAAAGTTGAAGTAAATGACAGAGCTCTGCCTATTCAATTGGCTGATATAACCTAGCACGTATATGTATCCATGGTTTGTGAATGGCATTAGCCAAGGGGCAACACTTAGATAGAAGCAGAAGTGTGAAAAGAAGTTACATTTACAAATTACTGTAAAAACTTGGGAAAAAACACACTATATATATCTGGGTTTACATTTACTATAAGAGGTTTGTATATAAAGGGGAACAAAAGACAAATGCTAGGACTAGTTCTTCTGCCCCTTACAAATGATGTTTTTGGTCATGTTGATTACACAAATACACATTAATAACTAGCTGAAATTAGGTCTTTCATTAAAGTGGTGGATCACCTTTAAGTTAACTTTTAGTATGTTATAGAATGGCTAATTCTAAGCAACTTTTCAATTGATCGCCATTATTTATTTTGTATTGTCTTTAAATTGCCATCTTCTTCTGAGCTTTCAAATGGGGGTCAATGACCTCATCTAATAACAAATGCAGTGGCATATTTAAAAGGAGAACTAAACCCTTCATTAAAAAAAAAACCCTACCCCTGTAGACCCACCTCCCTGCTCCCCCACAGCATAGCGCTTACCCCAGGCAAATGCTCGTAACTTTTTACTCACCTCTTGCGGCAGTTTCAGGCATCCAAGTTCAAGGCAACCATCTTCTTCTCTTTGGTAAACTGCGTCTATTGAACGGCATATAGGCACATGCGCAGTTGGAGCAATTTCCCGGAAGAAGAGACAAAGATTACTGAAGAAGAAGATGGCTGCCTTGAACTCCATTGCCTGAAACTTTAGGGGCATTTGCTCAGGGTAAGAGCTACATTGGGGGGGGGGGGGAGCGGGGTCTATGGTGGTAGGGTTTAGTTCTACTTTAAAACTCCGCAGACCCCAAAATGCGAGGGAAACCCAGAGTCTTGAAGGTCCCCAGAATCTGAGGTGACCTTTCACAGCAGTAGCTTCCGGGTCACTGCTGTGTTGTGCGAACCCAGAAGTTCTCTGAGGGTGAGGATCCCCCATGTTTGTCTGGAGGGGGCCCCCCAAACTCTAGCTATGTCACTGAACAAATACACTGTAAAGATACACATAAATAATAGGTATTGCTACATTGTAATACTTGTCTTTCTATTCCGGCCCTCTACTATTCATATTCCAGTCTCTTTTTCCAATCAGTGCATGGTTGCTAGGGTAATTTGGACCATAGCAACCAGATTGCTGAAAGTGAAAACTGGAGAGCTGCTGAATAGAAAGCTAAAGCACTATAAATAATAGATAATAATAAAAATTGAAAACCAGTTGCAGATTGTCTCAGAATAAAACTCTCTATACTAAAAGTTAGCTCAAGGTGAAAAACTCCTTTACTCAGTCTTTATCTACAGCCTAAAGCCAGACATAACTAATAACTAATAATGAGTGCTCAGGTGTATGGTTATATAACAATTATGATCATGGGTTATCTGCCTTCAGCAGTACAAAGAACTAAACACAAAATCCTAGCCCTTATATCTCATTTACACATGTCTGAAATAAATGGAGAGCAGTGGAATATTACTGTGGTAAGCTCTAATTTCGTACTTTGCTAAAGTTGCCCCTTAGTGTTTGGGCTCAGTTCAGTGGAACATTAAAAATGTTACTGTAATGGGAAAACACATCAGTTTATAGTTTTGCTCCAGCAGAATTCTGCACTGAAATCCATTTCTCAAAGGAGCAAATAGATCATTTTATATTTAGTTATGTATTCCAGTGATTTTCAACCTTGTGCCTCCAGCTGTTAAGAAACTACAAGTCCCACAATGCATTTGCCTGACTGTGGCTGTCAGACTCCTTCATTGCATTGTGGGACTTGTAGTTCCTTAACAGCTGGAGACACAAGGTTGAAAATCACTGATGTATTCTGACATAGGGCTAGATATATTGTCAGTTTCCCAGCTGCCCCCAGTCATGTGACTTGTGCTCTTATAAACTTCAGTCATTCTTTACTGCTTTACTTTCCCCCTCAGCAGTCTAACAGAACAATGGGAAGGTAACCAGATAGCAACTCCCTAACACAAGATAACAGCTGCCTGGTAGATAAAAGAACAGCACTCAGTAGCAAAAGTCAAGTCCAACTGCGTCACATTCAGTTACACTGAGTGGGAGAAACAACAGCTTGCCATAAAACAGTTCCATCCTAAAGTGCTAGCTCTTTCTGAACATTTAGAAAAAAATAAACTACATCATCAAAATCATGACAGAATCCCTTTTAAAGGAAAACTATACCCCCCGAACAATGTAGGTCTCTATAAACAGATATTGCATAAAACAACTCATATGTAAAACCCTGCTTCATGTAAATAAACCATTTTCATAATAATATACTTTTTTAGTAGCATGTGCCATTGGGTAATCATAAATAGAAAATTGCCATTTTAAAAAATAAGGACAGTCTACTGGGATCCTAGGATCCAACGGTGCACACAAACATACCAAACAAACTATAAAGTTAGGTCACATGAGCCAATTAACAGACAGAGTTGTGTCTTTTGCTTCCACACTTCTTCCTGTTACAGTTAGAGTTGAAATATTTCTGGTCAGGTGATCTCTGAGGCAGCACACAGACCATCATGAAATGGTGGTTCAAGGCAAGAGATGTAAAAGGGCAATATTTACTTAAATATGTATACCAGGTAGGTAAGATTGTTTAATATGTCACTTGATTCATTTTCGGGGTATAGTTTTCCTTTAAGCTCTGTGCAACTGACTGCAACAATATCTTGTGCATAACCAATGAATATTTTCAGCTTTATTCATTCAGTCAAATCTTTTTGTAGAAGTTTTGTTATTTGGCCAAATAAAAAAAAAATGGGTTCTGAGCATCCTAGAATGTGCATTTTCATGAATACTAAATTGCATTTTTTTTTATAAACATACCAAGAGGTCAGTCATAATTTTGGCATGAATGATGTATCTATGGTTTTATCAAGTTGAATTTCTATAATTGCTGGTCATTAGAAGGCTCATTTATCAAAGGTTGAATTTTGAATTCAAACTTTTTTTTTAATTCAAACATACAATTCTCACAATTCGAATGGGAAGATATTTAAGAAAAAAATATGATTGTTTAAAAATCAATCAATTCGTTCTGACCCTAAAATCGTATTTGATTTGTACAAATCGAGAAAAAAAAACCTTGAATGTCAGGAAGGCTCTTAACATCTCAAAATGGCTCAACTGACCTCTGCCACCAACTTGTACATTAATTGGAGAGTTCTATTATCAAAATTTTAGTTTTTTTAATTTAAATAAACTTGAAAACTTGGATGTGTGCTTACATATTATCGGATATTCAATTGAATAAAACCATGTAGAAAACTTGAATGCAGTGAATTTGCATTCTACTCGTCATTTTAATAGCTCTACAAATTGTAAAAACAATAGAAAAACTTCAATTGAAAAAAAAAAAAAGCTCTCAAAAATTTTCTAGCTCAGCTTCCATTGACTTCTACATGAACTCACAAGTTTTTACATTTGAGGTGGAAGCCATTGTTTTGCCCCAACCCCACAAAAGATTTGGCTGAAAAGAAAACTAAATATTCAATTTAGGTAACTAATCAGATTACAATGAGGGGCAATGGGCTCCAACGGGTTGGTCGGCAGAAAAATGAAACCTTCCTGATCGATATCGATTGAGAAGACCCTTTCAGAAGACCCCATACACTGGCAGATAAACTGCAGAATTGGTCTAATGGACCGATATTGGCAGCTTTATCTGCCCGTGCATGGCCACCTCTACTTATACCATACAACTGCTTATATGGTATCCCGTGTTCTCTGAGGAGCCTGCAACCCATTTGCAAATACTAGTACAGGTATGGGACTGTTATCCACAATGATCAGGACTTGGGGCTTTCTGAATAAGGGATCTTTCTGTAATGTGGATTACCATACCTTAAGTCTGGTAAATAAAAATGTAAACATTTAGAAGGTTATTTGCTAAAATCCAAAAAATTCTCGTTATTTTAGTAAAACCACTCCCAAATTTTTCTCTTATTTATCAATAAATGAACACTAAAAAAAACTGGTGCGAGAAAAGACTAGGTAAAATTGTGAAAAAATCTGAATCATGGAATTTTTAAGATTATCTCCCAAAAACAACTATTTTCTTCAGATTCTCGCACAAAACTAAGCACAGAACATGAGATCTAGGTCATCTGCCATTGACTTCTTCATGACCGTGGCAGGTTTGAGATGGAGTACTTATTTTATTCTCACATTTAGTCGCCACAGGGTTTAATAAATCTCGAAAAAGTCGAGTTTTTGGCTGACTCTAACTTCTAAACTGATATATGTAGTTGATGTATTTCTTATCTTTGTCCCTACTGAGCAGACTCTCTGGATTTCATTACAGGTAGCTGGTAGAATTGATACAATAGTTGCTACTTTTCTACAGATGCTGCTGAGAAATGTATCAACTAAATGTAGCAAATTGGAACAGTTCAGACGCGCCTCCTGGATCACTGAGCTGCCAGACCGAGACACCACAAACGAACATTTCATTTTGGGTAAACGGTAAAAATAAAAGATGGAAAGAAATTGAAAAAGTCTTTGTTTATAGTGAACAATCTGCAAACAACTGAACTGAAAAAAGTGTTTGGAAGCTTTAAAATTGACATGCAAATATGAGCATTGTGCCCAGTGCTAAAAAGACAAGGAAAGCTCTATTCACAGAGGGGTGCAAAAAATTTTAGGCACCTCTAATGAATAGGATTGCCAAGTTTGTTCCATGGCTCATGTTCCAGATAGGAAAAACTGCCATGCTGCAATCTTACCCTGCTCCCCATCAGATTAAAATTACACCCAGGCTTGAATTCTTTGCTACGCAACTTGCACACGCCTACATCTGGCAGCAGGATGAACTGGAATGCAAGGTAAGATTGTGCTCCCTTGTGCAATTCAAACTTTCCCATTTTTCCCCCTAACAGGAGCACTGCCTCAGGGAACAAACCCAGAGATTCTTTTTCGTGGTGGGTATATAACATTTTGGCACTCCATGTGAACAGAGCTTTCCTTGCCCTTTACAAAATTGTTTTAAGAGTATTATCTTAAAAACAGAGCAGTAGCAACTGTGTCAGGTCAACCACATTCTGCTTTGGGAATGAAAATGGGGTGGGAGGGCAAGATTTTGGCATATTGTGAATATTCTGCAGAACATCACATGACATGAAAGCTTGACTTCTGTCTGCAGCTGTTACTTTATTGTACTTTTGCTCTCCCAACCCATTACGTGTGTCATTGTTACAACACAAGTTTTGGCGATTATCCTCTTACACTGATTAACCCATTGCCAGTTGATCTGACACAAATGATTGCACAAAATAGTCGAGCAATTATTCAACATTTTGAGCTTAGGGAATTTACAGAAATTTTCATGAACTTATTTTACCTAGGAAAAAAATACCTATACATTTGGTCAAGCATTTGAAACATTCCTGAGTGTGTCATTTCCATTATTTCACGATCAATATGGCTCTAAATGAGTTAAAAGGAACTTTTTTCATATGATTGAAAAATAGAATGCAAATATCCTGCCATGCAGAAAACCATATATCTATCATTGTATGAACTTCAAACACCCAAATCAGTGCAAGAGAGCATTTAAGTGAACCACATGCACAGCCAAAGCAGTGTCAATTCCAAAATAGGACTCCACAACCAATCTAATGTAAAAGTTGAATTTCAACAGGATTCATAATATCACAGTATAACTTACTGTACATTAATTATCCTTCTCCAGAAAAATCCACATCACATCAAAAGTCAAGTATAGAGCACAAAACTCCTACATACTCAAGTACAAAAACAGAAATCACAGAATATAAACATTAGGAAACTTCAAAATGCTTTGATACAACAATTGGCTTCTAGAGACCCAAAAATGTAAATAGCAATGAGGATCAGAATGCACTAAATGCCCTCGCAAACAAAACTCACTGTGGGTTATACATTTTAAAGCCACAGCTTATTTAAGACAAAGTACAGATCCCTTGCTAAACTTAGTGGTTTATGAAAATCAGTTGCAAGACTTAGGGGCAGATTTACTAAATTCACATAAATTCACGAGTGATTCGAATATTCGATCGAATTTTCAAAAAGATTCGAATTTCGAATATGCAAATTAGGCAAATTCGATCATTGAATAGTCGAATTCGAATAATTTGAATATTTGAATTTAATTTTATTGGAATATTCGATGGTCGAATACTTCCCCTTTAAATTTAAATTCGACCACCTACTTCACCAGATTAAACCTACTGAAATGGGGATCATTCCCTAAGATCGAATATAAAAAATTCGATCAATCGCTTAAAAAATCGTTCGAATATTCAATTCGAATATTCAATTCGATTCGAATATTCGAACGAATGATCGAATTTTCTATATTTGATCGTTCGCTCATTTGAATTGCGGTAAAATCCTTCGAATTCGATAGTCGAATTCGTAGGATTTTACCTCCCCACTACTATTCCCTGGTCGAATTTCGAATTTTTTTTATCATTCGAAATTCGACCAATAGTAAATCTGCCCCTAAAGGTGACCATACACGCATGATTATGTGACCATGAAATTGGCCATACACAGCTGACAATGCATGATTATATGAGCAGCAGCCCTTGGGTCGAATTGATTGACATTTGTGAAGAGAAATGGCCTCCTATGGTTCTTCATTTCATATGCCAATGTACCATACACCCCCAGATGTGGTTGGCAGGCTCTGTAGAATACCATTGTATTTTAATACATAGCTTATCTGTTTGGGCAATGGCACACGCTGTTACTCGGGGAGATTAGCTGCCCAGCGACAAATCGCCTCTTATTCTGGGGCCACTAATCTCCCTTAAATGCCTAAAATTTAAATCACCGGTGGGAGGGCTTTCCAAAGTTGTCCGAAAGTTTTTCGAGTGCCATCCCGTCGGCGATTTAGATTCTAGCTGGAGGGAAGGCATTTACAGGAGATTAAAGGCGATTTGTCTCTGGGCAACTAATCTCCCCCAGTAGCAGCGTGTGCCACTGCCCTTTAGCTTGAAAAGCTGCCCCCATGGTTACACAGCAGCCAATTTTATATAAACTATGGCAGTCTTTGTAAAGCAAAAACATAAGTTTTACCAGTGCAGGGCAATAGAACATAATATTTTAATCACTTTAAAATGATTTCACTTTTTGTTGTCATGGTTCCTTTCCATGGATTCGGTTTTTGTCAGCAGGATTCGGCCGAACCCTTCTGCCTGGAAAAACTGAATCAGAATTTGCATACGCAAATTAGGGGTGGGGAGGGAAATCACTCGATTTTTTGTCACAAAACAAATAAGTAAAAAATGTTTTCCCCCTTCCCATCGCTAATATGCATATGCAAATTAGGATTCTGTTTGGACCGAACCTATCACAAAGGGTTTGGCCGAATCTTTCACAAAGGATTTGGCCGATTCTTTCACAAAGGATTTGGCCGATTCTTTCACAAAGGATTTGGCCGAATCCAAAATAATCGCATCCCTAGTTCCTTTAAACATGCCCAATCAACGAACCAATGGATTTCCATAGCACATGGGTACTAGTCTAGACTGTCCGACACAAAACAACAACTAAAAAAATAATTTTGTAAGTTCCTGTCAAACAACATCATCACATGACAGCTGCCACGACAGCAACTATGGGCTGATCACTTAACAGCTGCTAAATACAGAATCCCTCAGATGTGTTTGCTATGGGTACATGGGATCTGACATTCATATTATAGTAGTCATTAGAGTTTATAGGGATGGGGGACCCATAATTGAGGTATCACATAAGAAAAGGAGAGCACATTTCCCAGAACAGCTCCAGATTCCCTTATCCTCAACATGGGGATCTTGTGAAAGTGGAAAATGCATAACAGCACCCTCTAAAAAGATGTCCATCAGCTCTTAAAGAGCCCATAACATACTGCCCTGAATCTCAGCACACAGGTAGAGCCTACTGGCACTCAGAGGGTTAACTCTCTATAACCCTGTAACGCTGCAATTCCCATTGTTTACAAGGATATGCGCATTGATACGTCTCCTACCTCGTGTAGCAGCTTTCCCCACAAACAGACACGGGATTATTTCGCATATGAAAACGAACAGTTTAAGCACGAACCTCTATGCGCAATAAACAAAAAAAAAAAAAAAACACAATTTCTCTCAGAAAAAGCACCGCATTTATTACGCTTACAACAAAATGAGCCACCGAATGATATCTACAATTGCAAGCATACGGAGGTTATGAGAACAGTCAGACATCATACCGCCTAACAGTCCTGCTTTTTTTCATAACAAAGCCCGCAGTCTCGGGATCGTTGTTTACATGACCAGCTGCTCGGCTTCTGCAGGCCAGCTCTTTCACGGGATTCGTCACCGTCTCGCGAGATGACGCTGTGACGTAACATCACAGCAAATATATAAAGACAGGGGCAACGCACTTAGCGGCTAGGAGAGGCCAGAGAGCCGAATGATTATAAGGTGGTGAAATGTAAGCGGCTTGTGTGTAGGAAGTAGGGTCGTCTCATCCCCTTGCGTTTTTCACGCAGCTTCCTTTGTCAGAAAGTAAAGAATTATTACTTTGTATTTGCTTAGCTATGAACGCTGTCAGCACGGCCTCAGCTTTCCATATTTGAGTAACAAATACTTCCCATTTGTCCCTTTTTCGGAGGGACAGTCCCTTTTTTGACAGCTCAACCTGCAGTCCGTCATTTGTACTGGAAAGCAGGTCTGGACTAGCATCAAAATAGGACCTGGCATTTCAGGTAAACAGAGACCCGACCAGGCCACTAAATACTGACTTTCTATGGCACCTTATAGTAGCCCCTCTGGCATTTGCCAGATCTCACAGATTGCCAGTCCGGGGCTGTTGGAAAGTCCCTCTTTTCTCTGCATTGAACAGCCAGAAAAAAACATTTCTAAATTAATGGATTTTAGCAGAGGGCACAGAACAGCTAACTAGTGCAAATAAGATACTTTGTAACAATTGTGAAACACAAAAAAAGTTTAGATAAGGAGAATTATTTTCAAACTTTCATAACCTGTCAAATCTTGCGAAATGAACATGGTAATTAGGGGTGTGTGGCCACAGAAAGAGGCATGGTCAAAAAAATTTGGTGCGCTACATTCGCAATTTTTTTTGTCCCTCTTCTTACTTGCTTAATGTTGGGAGGTATGGTAAAACAAATTTCTCAGCTGTTCTATGTGCTTGCTAAGATACTTTTTAGAAAAAAAAATCTCCTTGTGGCCACCACTGCTAGAAATAGCCACCACCAGAGCCTACTCTTTTAGGGGCAGATTCACTAATGTGTAGGGTTGCCACCTCTTCTGGAAAAAACACTACATAGAATCTGCTGTTTAGTATGTCCCCAGGTAGTGACCTCTCCTGTGGATAGGAGGTATTCTCATTAGTCCAGGTTTAGTAAGGGTAGTTCCTGTTTCTTAGTGTAGTAAAAGGGGAGCCCATGATTATTTTTCTTAATTCCACCTGAAGCAGGGGGGTTGATATAAAGTTGGACCTAAGTTCAGGAGAAGATTCAGGGAAAATTTGCATGAGGTTGTAGTAAGTGACAGGCTAAATCTTACTAACAATCGAATTGTGATTTTCCTATTTTTCTAAAAAGCTCTTCAAATTCGGAATCTACTTAGTGAAAAAAAACACACAAGCCTTTTATACCAAAAGTAAAAATTGATTAGATCATATAGAAATCAATGGGAACTGTGCTCATCTTATTGGATTGCTTTAATTGAAATCTGAGATTTTTGGATTTTTTTTTTGCTAGTATTTAATTTCTAGAATTTTCAAGGTATTTGTATTTTTTAGCACATCATTCAACTTTTTTGTTGTTCACACTATTCTTATTCTGATCTTTCAATAAATTCAATGACAATCATGATTTTAGAGTTTGCTAAAATCACTAAAATGTAACCTTTAATAAATAAGCCTCCATGAGTTGTGTCAGACAGAAATAGTAAGCAAGAGTAATCCTGTGCTTTACCAAACAAATATAGTATGGGGTTAGTAATCTCCAGGATACTACCAAATAGGTTATGGATCACAGCTGGAAAAAGACTTTGGGAGTTATGTAAGGTTTGCCCAGGAGCAGTAGCCTACAGCAACAAATCAACATGTAGAATTTACTGGTCAACTGTTTAAAAACAAATATCTTATTGGTTGCAATAGGTCCTGCTACTGGGTAAATTTGGCGCCGTATATTTGGTGAGACTTCACTTTTCAATTTTTTCTATACCTAACTGTCCTGAATACATGGACTGAGCACAATAATATCCATGTCACATTGATATTGGATTATTCCACAGCTTTTACTACTATATTTAGTTTTCTCCTTAGCTCCCTTTAAATTTCATATATGTATGCATATATCCAGATGTAGCTATACATACATATGTTTAGACACTGCTTTACTAATCATTATTCAAACCCAGAACTTTAAAGCATAACATCCCTACCCCCAACCCCAGCCCCCTCCCTGCTGTTACTGGTAAAAGTGTCCCTAACTCAGTACTTCTAAAAATGCAAAGGGAGCTGACAGGCACCATCTCATGCTTCTTCGAATCGTCTTCAAAGCTTGCCAGCTGGAGCATTCTCAGTTGGGTAGGAATTTGACAAGTTCCTTCTTCAGCATTCTATTATATGTAGTAATACCACTAATAAACACTTTTTCCTTATTTGCTAGGCAACCTTGTGCTTGAAACAGCCTATTGATTCTGCAAATAAAACTGTTTTGGGGAAATAATTTCATAATTTACCTATTTCTCTGTATTGTCTGCAACCCACTTTTATAACATCTGAGGTCTACTACAGAAGATTAATTTCACTACTCTTCTTTTGGATGGGATTCTTGTAGGTTAGGTTGGCCTTTTTTCTAACCCTCCTCCAAAAAAAGACAAGCCATCTTGAGCTCCCAACCTTACGTGTATACACAGTGCTAAGGTCAAGACATGATTCACTGAAGGTTAGATTGGAGCTATGGACAAGGCTTCATTAATTTTTATACAACAGAGTTGTTACGAGGTTACAAACAATTAAAATACACTAGTTTGTATTTTAATGTTTTATGAAAACATTATGGATAGAATTCAAGGCCCAGTTCCATCTGCAACACTTCCTGCAGGTATTTGCATGTTCTCTTTGTTCTTGTGTTGGTGTCCTCCAAGTACTCCAGTTTCCTCACACATTTGCAAAACATACAAGCAGGTTAATGACAGACCTTAGATTGTAACACTTTGGGTCAGAGACAAATAATAATGATTTATAGTGTTTGTAAATTAAGTGAGTGCTATTTATATAATGAATAGTAATATTCACCCAAGTACTGTGGGGTTATAAAGCATAATGGTTGTTCAGTGCATTTGGTAAAATAATATGTTTGTGACAGCAGAAGCTATCAGCATTTACAGTTTGCAAACTAAAAGCACATTTTGTGATTTTATTAATTAGAAATTAAATCCTTTTATGCCTCTTTCTAAAGATAGGCATATTTTGGGGCATAATTAGTAACGGATGAATTGGCCATTGCTAATCATAATTTGTCGTAAATCAAATCCGCAGGGACATCACCAATTTACAGGAGTAGAGGACAATTCGCTAGCTAAAGAGACTGTTGGTAACGCAGTTTTGTGTAATTTTGCCAGGCGCATTTTCTTCAAGATGAATGATCGTTACTCCGCAAATTCACTAAAGTGTGAATTTTACAGAGTTACCTCTTTGTGAGGACTCACTATGGTGGTCTAATGGCTCGGCGGGGACTTTCGCATCTCTGATCTTCTCCCTTCAAGCGCCAGTCCTCCTGTGGCTCATGCGGCACACAATTCCTAAGTTTTGTCAGGGCACTTTTCTTGTATTTGATTCCTGGTTTTAACCCCTGCCTGTCTGATTACTCTCAATTCTGTTAATCCTGACCCTTGTTTGTCCAACTATTCTGCACTCCTGACCCTTGCCTAATGACGCTGAATGGTATTGACCCTTTCCTACCTGACTATTCTTGAACTCCGCCTGCCTGACCTTGCTAGAACTCTGTCCGCACCAACCCCGGCCTGTCACCTTGTGATTTCAAGTTGAAGATTGAAATCACGCGTGGATAGTGATTTGTCTATTCCAAGAACTGTGCTTTCCTTCCAAAACCTTGATAATGTATGTGCCCCTTTGCTTGTTCAGAATATCTGCTTTGCGCCTCACTTATTAAGACCTGGCGACATCCGATTAGCGGAGGGCTCCTCCCGAAGTGAAAGGCGGCTGTTATAGGTGGAAGCAGAGCCAAGACCAGGGACCTTAGCACTTATTCAGAATTTAGGGAGCAGTACGTGACACTCTTTCCCCAGAGTTTCCTTCACCACTTTAGACCTGATCAGATGAAGATACATCTGTCTCAGTCTTATGTCAGTGGCATCATATCTTGTAAGCCAAAAGTTATAAAAATGCTGGCTTTTTTTCATATTTTAATGCTGGATTGTTTTCAAAAGTTGTAACTATTAAAACATTTTTGTTTTAACATTTTTTTTAAACCATTTGAGGGGCATGCCACATTTGTTTTAGGATGGGCTCATGTCTAGGACAATAGAGGGTCTCTTTTGTCTTTATTGTGCAAGTGGCACTTCAAGCATTTGCAACGACATCCCTAATAAAGATATATATATATATATATAACCTATATGTCACCACCCTATTCAAATTGACCTAAGTATACTAATGAAGTTTTGCTAGTTAGAAAAGAACATTAATGAACACTTGCTAGGAAATGCTCACGCTGACGAATTAACGCTAGCCAAAGTTCAGAGACACAACTTTGCATTTTAGTGACTTAGCATAGTAGTAGCGAATTTGTGCCTGGTGAAGTGGTGCAGAGTGTGGCAAAAATTCACCCCTTCATGAATGTGCCCCATTGTGTACTAGTAAGGATTGCTATCCTTGTCCTGACCTTACTGGTATGAAGCACAGGTCTATAGGTTTTGCTTACAGAATACTTGACCAATAAATCTGCATTCTCCAATGACAGTGCCTAGATAGTATTGACCAGTTATCCTTGAACCAGGGATGGCAGTGTGCAGTCTCTAGGCTGTATACTGCAACCTGTGGTTTTTAGGACTTGAGATTTATTATGTATTCCAAATTATATAGCTGCTTTTTAAGTGCATCAATAAATCAGTGTGCCATTGTTAGCTAAATTACAATGAGGAATCTGAATGGCGTTGAAAGTAAAAGCATCTTTAACTAAACTAATGTAGTGTTTTGTTTTGAATGCTTCTTTATGAAAATAAAGGCTTGTTCTTACAAAACAAGCATCAAATGTATTGGGCAAATTCAGTATTAAAGCTCTGAATATGAATAAAGGACTTTTTTTCTCATGAAAGAACAGATCCAAAACATATGCTAATTGCATGCTTTGGTGACTGCATGTCTTTGTAACACTATAATTATCACTGGGAAAAGTGCTTTTTAATTCTTTGGTCTTTGCAGCTGCCTGAGCCGAAATCCTGAGAAAATACACAGATGTTCAGTTATCTAACCTTTTTCCTAACAGATAGATGAGGAAATAGTCTTTTCTTTTTATACTCCATGCTTGGCATACAAGCTGAGGGTGCGCAAATACTGTATGTATATGTATATACATACACAGGTATGGGATCTGTTATCCTGAAAGCTCCGAATTACGGAAAGCCTGTCTCCCATAGATTCCATTATAATCAAATAATCCAAATTTTGTAAGAATATTTTCCATTTTCTCTGTAATAATAAAACAGTACCTTGTTCATCCTTAACAATCATTATTGGAAGCAAAACTAGTCTATTAGGTTTATTTAATGTTTACATGATTTTTTAATAGACTTAAGATATGAAGATCCAAATTATGCAAAGATCTGTTATCCAGAAAATATATATACTGTATAATAAAACATTATCAATATATTTAGGACACAGACATTTTGTGCCCTAACCTACTAAAAATATTACTTTAAACAAAACAGGGATTGTTTCCATATATTGTAAAATATTTATGATGGCCAGCTACGTCAAAGTCATCCCATCATTTCCCTTTTTTGCTATAGATTTTACAGGAGCCGTGGTCAGCTCCATGTAGTAGCTCCCAACCATTCCTGCTATAGTCAGGTGATCCCAGTTGTGGCCAATAAAATGGCAACCATGTTTGGGTTTTGAGTTTTTACATTGAAAGCAAGCAAGCTGCAGGAAAGAATGAGTCTCTGTGAAGAGTGTATAATGAAGCAGTAGAATTCATATTGAATCAGATGAATGTGAGTGAACTGGCCAGACTTTGATGTAGTTGCCCAGCTTGAATATAGTGCAATATATGGACAAATAATCTCAATGTCTTTGTCTGTATGTATAAATAGATATACACACAGTTCCTTTCTATTATTCCAGCATTATGTTTCTTTATGCTGCTTCATTGTAAAGAAGAGACATCAGTAAGCATTTTGTGTTTAAAACAACTCATGAACTCATGAAGAACCCTTTTCAGCTGTAAGTCCATTGCTACATTTTGTGTTGCTTTGAGAAGCAAAAGCACCTAGTAAATTGTTTATGTGGGCAATTTTCTGTTGGAAACTTACTTGGTTTCAGACAAGCTACCTTCTACTGTTTGTTACTCATCTCTTACAACTTCATATGTTCTATATGAGCAAAATAAATATTGTTTGTATTGAAAGTATGTTCTTCCTGTTCTTTTAATGTAAAATAAGTTTTCCATTTTTTAATTATAAAGCACTAATGTGTGATTGTGTAATGTATTACCTCCCCACTTGCAGCTGAGAAGTGGGAAAGCTAGGTAGTCTAATGCTTTTCTCCACTCACAAGTGTGCGTTTTCTGGTCAAAATCCTACTGTTTGCGCACTGACAGGTAGATGGATTGGCATTAAGTGCTGGCAACCATGGATGGCTGTGGAATTTTCTAACTAACCGTTTTTCTTAAAAATTACAGAGGTAGAATCAAGTAAAAATAACTATATTTTTTGTTTAAGTGTTCATGTTTTGCTGAGTTCATGTTTTATTGTCTCTTGAATGTTTTGTCAGAGAATGAATTTGTTCATGCACACAGATTTGTTATTATGTTAAGCCTTTGTACAATACCGACCTATAAGATCACACAGATATTGCCACAGGCTCTTTCTTTCTCATTATTGGTCCCGAAAAGCATACAGGGAAACTTTGATTAAAGGTTGGCTTAATGTTGGTCACTTTTGATTTTAACGGGTCCTCTCTTTGGTCAGCCACTTTAGTTGCCAACAACAGAATACTTTCATTTAGGGCCAGAAATATCAAGGGTCGAATTTGAGTTTATGGGGGTTTCTAAAAAATCTCATCAACTCTGATAAACTCGAAAAAACCCACATCGAATCGAAACTTAGCAAAAAAAAATTTGGGTTAGTAAGATCGACCCACAAACTCAAATCAAATTCGAGTGAATTGGATTAAAGTTTAAAAAAAAAAATTTGATTCTCAAAGGCCACCAATTGACTTGTAGGATTTGTTGTAGGAGGTCCCCATAGGCTAAAACACCAATTCAGGCTTTAGATGGTGAATAGTCAAACGTAAAAGAGACAGTACTCAAATTTGGACTATTCCCTAGTCGAATTAAACTCGAAATTAAAATTAAAAAATTCTAATTTTCAATTCGCCCCTTGATAAATTTGCCCCTTAATGTAGTTGGGCCAGTTTTATAGAAAATGTTCAGTCTTATGTCTAATAACAATAAACCATACAATTCCAGTGTGTGTTTGGCTGATGCATAGTAAATGAAAACATCACTAGTGTTTTATAATCAACTTTATTTCTTAACATACACTAAATATGCAGCACAAAACACATTCTGTTGCTATGAATGTAAGAAATATTAATTTATGAAGACACAATATACAACTACTCCAAATAAAAATGCATACATTGCGTCTTACAAAAGGTCTAATTAACAGTGCAGTTCATTGATGCTGTTTAACACAAATTAATCAGTGCACCTTACAAATCACATCAATTACAACAGAATCAAATAAATAAATACAAACATACATCACCAAACATCCTGACCATCAGACAGATAAATTAATCCAAAAGCCTTAGCAATAAATAGGTTGTTATGTGTGATTTTATAAGTTAAATATAGAACACATTGTTAACATGTTGTAAATTAAATACTAACATTTTCAGTAATTGAAAAGATTATTGAAGTGCTTCATCCCTGAATGTATCCATCTTGATCGTAAGAGTTTAATCAGTTTGTGGTTTTACAGATTTTGTTCAAACTGCCATGCTGCTACTGCCCACTGACATTAAGATTTTGCATATTATAGACTTCTGGTTCTCATGCAGGCTTTTTGTGGCAGCAAGAAGCTGGACTACAATTTTTCTAAATTAACTCCTTTAGTGGACTCATTACTATCATAAAGTACAAAGATAGGTGCAGAAATGGGTGCAAATTTGCACAATTCATTAAAGTGCTTGCACTTACTTCTTGTTGTCTGTATTTCTGCCATGAGCCAATGTCAGATATTTTTACTTTGCAGAATAGAGTGCCTCTAAAACAAAAGTAAGACAGCAATTCCAGTGTCCGCTTTTATTTATTTATTTTTTGCATCTGTAGGCTCTACTGTTTGTACTAATTAAATTAAAGAAATGGAATGCTCACATTTGTGTCATTGCATTGTGTGCCTGATTTATAAAACAGGTGCAACTTTTGCATCACACTTAGGGACAGATTTACTAAATTCACATGAAGGATTCAAAATTCGATCGAATTTCCAAAAAGATTCTAATTCAAATTTTGAATACCTTTTTTTGGGTACTCCGACCATCGAATTTCAAAAATGAGATCGATTCGAATATAAAAGTATTTGACCATTCGATGGTCGAAGTACTTACCCTTTAAAAATAATTTGATAGGTCAGTTCGCCTGATTGAACCTACCGAATTGCTTTAAAACCGCATGGGAAGCTCCCATAGGAGTTTTAAAGCATTTTTAGATAGAATAAAAAAAAATCGATCAAAGGGATAAAATAATTTGAATCGTTCGATCCGAACGATTTTATCGTTCAATCGAATTTTTAAAATTTGATCATTCGATCTGTCAAATTGTACTAACCCTTCCCCTTCAAATTCGACCAATCGAATTTGAATGGTTAAATTCGAAACAAATTTGCCAAAAATTTGAATGGTCGAATTCGAGGGTTAATTAACCCTCAAATTCGACCAATAGTAAATCTGCCCCTTAGTGGCTGTTCAGCTCAAGCAGTCTTTAATGAAACCCCATGTGAGTTTCCTAACCCACGCTGGGTTTCACCCCAAAAAACTTGGCAATTTCTGTAATTTTACCAAATGGTGCATTTGGAATGAAGAAAAACTTAGGGGCACATTTACTATTATTCCCCAAAAAATATTCGTTTTTCCTCGATATTCGAAATCGAATGCTAATCGAATAGTTTTAGGCTACCCTTTTATTCGATCATTCGACGATTGAATAACGATCGTTCGATCATTCGAATGAATTATTCGATCATTCGAATGATTCGTACGATTCCAATGATCGAAGACTTCGATCGTACGAATCCTATTTGATTAGGACTTAGCCTCAGACGCCTATGGGAGGGTTCCCATAGGCTTCTATTACAATTCGGTAGGTTCAATCTGGCGAAGTAGTCAGTCTAATAAATTAAAAATTTTAAATCCTTCGCTGATCGAACGATCGAATATTCGATCATTCGAATCTATTTGATGATTCGATCGTTTGCTATTTGATGATCGAATAAGCCAAATTTGCATATTCGACCAATCAAATTAATCCTACGATCGTTATTTGAGCGAATTCGAGCGAACTTCGATCTATTCATGTGAATTTAGTAAATCGGCCCATTAGTTTTTCTTTATTCCAAAAGACTCTTCATATAAAATTACAGAAATAACTGATTTTTGTGCCCAATACATCCCGTCACCCTGTCCATTCTTTGCATTTTTTAATGTTTTGAATGGGCTCAATAAAAAGTTAAAGTAGACATAGCACCTAATTCCAAAAAAATAATGAAATAAATGAGGGGATTGAGGAGGGACTCCTCCAGGACATTTTAGCTTGGCTTTGGCTCAATTTACAGTTTTTGGTTGAGTTTCACATTGATGGAAAGTAACTATTCATTCTTTAAAAAACTGAACAGTACCATTGATTATTTAAAGAAAAAAAATGTTTATATATGTATATTATTTTAAAAATAATTTAAGTATGGAATAGCCTTGGCACCATTTATGTTGCGTGAAATATACTACTGTATTTGTTTTATTTATTTATACTAAAATGGTGAAGCCAAAAGATTTTCTGTATTAAGGTTAAAAAAAAATGCTTCTACTTTTTCCAAGAAAACAATGACATAAAAAAAAGTCATTTTTGCAGGTACAGTGTCTGGAATTTTGATAGGAATTTGGACATCAGTGTTTCAAATGGGTAAGGCCCTGGCAGTACAGTAGGTGTGGTTTCAGTCTGAATATATTTTGACATAATAATCCACTACTCCTAAATATACACAGCATCTTTCTTCTCTAGAAGTACATGTGTCTGAAGCTCCTTTTAAAGTATTTAAATGAATGGAGAGTACAGTGAGCACTATGCTATAGCACTTAATGATTTGTTTACACAGGGATTTGTATTAGTCTAGGCTGAGGAATGGTTTTACAGTATGCTGAAATTAACATGTTAATCTTACAGATTATTAAAAACTTAAAGGACAGAGAAATCATTTACAACTAGGCACATATGCACAATAACTGTGTGCTTATTTAAGGCAGTTAAGTTGGTATTTTATATCATCTGTTGCAAAAATAAACAGTTTACAAAAATAAAAAAAATACACAAGATAAAAGAATGTCTTGGTTTTAAATGTTAGGGACCAAAGCCCATCAGAAGTCAGTGAAATGGGTGGTTCGCCTCTAAGTTAACTTAATAGTTATAGAGCAGCCGATTCTAAGCAACTTTCCAATTGCTTTTCATTATTTATTTTTATAATTTGATTATTTTGCCTTCATCTTCTGACTCTTTCTAACTTTCAAATTGGTATCAATGCACCCATCTAAAAAGCAAATGCCCTGTAAGGCTACAAATGCATTGTTATTGCTACTTTTTATTACTCATCTTTGTATTCAGGCCTTCTACTATTCATATTCCAGTCTTTTGTTCAAATGAATGCATGGTTGCTAGGATAATTTGGAACCTAGTGACTAGATTGCTGAAATTACAAATTGGGGAGCTGGCTAATAAAAATCTACATCATAAAATCATCATAATCGTAAAACTGAACAACCCCTTTATGAAAAATTCTGGGTCATTCTCTTCTAGTACTAAGATGATATGTTGTGTCCACTAGACACTTGCAATTTTACATTCTAGGAAGTATAATGCCCACCTATAAACACAAAAACTACAAAGAGAAATATGAAACAATCTTGGTAACGAGCAACAGTTTTCTCAACTGCTGGAGCATCACCCTCAGTGGAAGAAGACGTTTCCTAAAACCCCTGTAAAAACTTCACGCTTGCTTTAAAAAGATATATTTTTTTAAACTTCTCGGCTTTTTTGTGTTTGATTTTGTGTGTGCTGAAACTCTTGAGGTATCAATGATGTGTATTATTCAATTGCTAGCAAGAAATCCAGTGGTTATGACAAGATTTTACTGCATTTCTAAAATTAAGTGAATGGAAATGTTCTTAATTGTTATCGCTACCGTCATTCTAAAACATAAACTATATCTCAAACACAAAAAAATGCAACCTTACAACAATACATCAATATAACAATACCAAAAATATAACAAACCTCCATTTGTAACGTTAAAGTTTATTTTTCGAGGCCCACCCTGAATTATTATGTTTTAATTTACAGCATCCACTTTCATTAAATCTATTTAAAATCCACGCAGAAAATAACTTATAAAAAGATATTTGTAAAAATATGGTGATCCTAACAAAAATTATTATAAGTAATGAACAAAACAGATTTCCATCTGAAATAAATACAATATATAAAAAATAGTTGCAAACACCTTTTTTACATTCACCTTACACAAGAAAGAGTGCAAGAGAGAATAAAATGAGCTTAAATACAGATTCAAATACACCCCTCAAGTGCAACAGTCTTGTGTTGTTTTTTTTTAAGTACATTTTATGACAGCTGGGAAAGTAAATAGTGCAATGTTACTGTTGTTAATGTAGTACACCAACTGACAACCCCATTACTAATTCCAAGTAGACCAACATGGTGTTTCATCTTCAGACAGTTTGCGTTGCCCCGCAGTTTGTTGCACACTATACATGGATACCCTTCACAGCCTGTTTGATATTTTCCAAAAGAGCCTTGCATTCTGGGGGATAATCCTGCTCCATTGTGCTATACATTTCGGTGAGAGTATTTACATAGGCTTCAAAATTATGTTCACTAATGGGTTCCTATATAAAGAAAATTGATAGAATATCTTAATTATTAAAAGTGGACTAAATGTACAGAAAACATAGTAGACAGAGTCTCAAAATATGTACAGTAGTTAATGGAAAAGTATCAAATTGACTAATATAAGTAATTCTACAACAACTTTACTTGCTGAGTAATCATTGAACACGTTTCCCTACTCATCTAAGCTGCTTCTTCAGTTCAACTGACTGGGGTGGGAAGTCTTCAGCATACTCTTCCATTAATCCAATCACAATGGCACAGTGTAACTCTTCAGAGAGTTGAAATCTGAAACTCACAGGGGTGTTGATTCTGTGTAGTTTTGTGATAGGATTGCCAATGTGTTCTGTGTTCAGGGATGGTTTCTCCACCTTGACATAAATTACCTCTTTCATGCCTCGTTCAAACCAGCGGTCTTCTTTTTTCAAGATTTGGACATTGCTATCTTCAAAGATGTGTCCCTTGTCTCATAGGTGTAGAAAGACAGCCGCGTCTTGCCCTGTAAAGTGCGCCCCTTCTGTGCTGAGCCATTTGTTTTGTTTTCCTAATGTATAGGTCAGTGCACTCCCCACTACACTGGACTACACCACATTGCTTTGTTTTTCTTTAGGGATCCTTTGGGTGTGCCAGTTTTTGTCTGTGTGTTGCTATGTTTGAAAAACACAGGTATGTGGTGTTTGTTGAAAATCCTCCTGAATTTCTCTGCATTGATCACTGCAGCACAGCCATACCAAAAGGATAGGATGTGCAGCATTCTATGCCAAACACCAAAAATTACACACAATGAACTTTGAATTGCATCAGATTCAATGCCCCTTTGTGCCCTAATGATGCTTGAATTAGTAAAAAAAAAAAACTGCATTGTGGGGGAAAACATGGCGATTGGACTGCAAAAGCAATTTACACATGGCACTTACAATGTAAATGAGCCACATCAATATGGTGACATAAAGGTAAATTTGGTGTACAATAATATTTTGAAGAGTAGTTTTTTAAGTATCAGTATCACTTTAATGCCAATGCCAGAAGTACTTTAATTGCAATAATGCATCAAAATGCTAGTAGTACTGTAGTCCAAACCACAATTGTTGTCCCTCAGCCTTTATATTACATCCTGCCCAGTTAGAGTTTTTCTGTTATTGAACATAATATATTATAGTTGACTCTGTGACCCTAATGAATGCATTTCTCTTGGGTTTATCCAGTGAAAATGTACTGTTCTGCTATTAGATGCAGTAACTTATAATATAATAATACACATGACCCATGAATATCTTGTAAACGATATCCTTACTAATGGTGCTTAGTTATCTGTCTGCTATGTAATAATTCAGCTAGAGTTGCCCGAGTTGTTCATGGCACATTGCTCTGTAGTTATGTAGGAACTCTGTTATAAATACTTTCCACGATCTCCCAGTAAGGTTTGCCGTCTGTAGTGATTTTTTCAGACTTATGTTGAATCGCCCAATTTCTCCATTTGCTTGTGGATAATACACTGAAGATTTCCGATACACAATATTCCTCTCTCTCAGAAAGAATTCAAACTCAGATGAGACAAACTGTGGTCCATTGTCTGATATTAACCCCTTTTAATTACCTTCTCTGCTGAAGACTGTAGACAGAAATGTTATTACTGTAGATGATGTCCCTTTGTTGTAAGCAGTGTAGTTAAAAGGCTATGATCCGTGCATAAGGTAAATTCTCTATCCTATAGGTAGGTTCTTTATTTTTCTGTTGCCCAAAAACATGCTACAGCTTCTTTTTCAACAGTTGAATATTTACGCTCTGCCTCTAAGTGTTTTGGATGCAAATGCAACAGTTTTCTCTGTATGATAGGCATGGATCTGTGTGAGAACTGCACCAATGCCATAGTCTGAAGCATCTTTAGTAACCATAATAAGTAGTGCTGGATCAAATAAAGCTATTGCTGGACTGTTTACATTTAACTGTTTCACTATTGCATAGCTATGTTGAGCAGTCTCTGACCAAACCAGACTTGAAGTTCCATGTTGTAGTGCTCTTAGTGGCTCCACAACTGAAGCATATTTGGGAATAAACTTAGAATACCACGAAGTAAGACCTAAGAAACCTCGTACGGTCTGAAAATCAGATAGAGTATGTGCTTGTGTAATAGAATTGACATGGTCAGGCAGTAATCCCACTTGTGAAATTATATGACCCAGAAATGACAGCTCAGTTTGTCTGAAGTGGCATTTGGAAAGGTTCAGTTTCAGTCTTCGGCAGGTTTAATGCAGCAAAGGGATCCCTTCCAAGAATAGCAGTACCCTTATTCACAATGTAAAAGTCACATTTTACAGTATTTTATTCAAATTGTACAGTCACTGGCAAGCAACCAAGCAAACACAGGGATTGGATGCTTTAAGACCAGTCTCAGGGTAGGTGCAACAAGCAGATCATTTGCAAAGTATTTCTAGAAACTATCCCTTAGTAGTATAGAAACAGCTTAACCTGTCTCAAGCATCAGATTAATGGAGTGACCCTTGTCAGCAGTATTGACATTGACAGTGCATATAAACTTGTCTGGAATAAGTGTATCAGCTTTATCTACACTTAGTACAATAACATTTGGATCAGTGACTTCATGAACATCTTTAGCAGAACTCTGACAGATTTTAACAAAATGTCCTACCTTTTTGCATTTGTGGAACTGTAGAGCTTTTTCAGGACATGTAGCATAATTTGCAGTGTGTTGTGTTGAACCACAGTGGAAACAGTATTTTTTTATTTGTATTTACTGATTTTTCAGCGTAGGTGAATCCCTTTCCTTAGCACTGTATTTTGCCTGTGAATGTGCATTATTAGGCCCCAGTGCTGGATTCACAGTCCGTACATTCCAGCAGTTCCTTGACTTAGCATTTTAGCCTATGCCACTGCTGTTTTGATTTGGCTAGCAACTGTAATAGCCTTTGCAAGGGTTAAATCCTGCTCTGTGAGCAGTCTCTTTCTAATGCAAAGTGAATTTGTTTTTTCAACTTTTCCCCTCTGCTCCCAGGCAGTGAATAAGTAAAACACTTTCTACCCTTGGTTAGCAGCAATAATGTAATTTTCAAACATACGGATCCAAGCAGTAAAAGGTATGGTAGGCTCACCAGGGTTTGGGAGAAAAGCTGCAGACTGCTGCAGAGGTAGATGAGACATCTTGTTGCCATTTTGTTATGTTTTGGTAGCTAAGGATGCGTACATTAAAACAGTGCTTTATTAGCAGGTTCATGCAGCCATTACACATCAACAGTAACTAACACTTTAAACAGCATAGAAAGCACTGTGCATGCACATCACACCTCCTGTTGACAGTGACACCTACAGGCACCTTGCACAAATACCACAAATAGTTCAGTGTAAAAAAAAAAAAACAGGGTAGATAGAAAAAAAAATCTAACATATTTAATTAGCCAAACATGTAATCTATAAAGGCTGGAGTTACTGGAGATCTAACATAACAGACAAAACACTACTTCTTGCTTTTCAGCTCTCTCGACTATAAGAGTCAGCGACTAAAAGGGGCCCACATGGGACATAACTATTCATTGAGTTTGAAATTGATTCTTTGCATGCAGCTCAGATTCAGAAGCAAACAATTTTGAACCATGTCCCCCCCCCCTCAAGTCACTGATTGGTTACTGCCTGGTAACCAATCAGTGAAAACCAAGAGAGCTGCAAAGCAGGAAATAGTGTTCTGGCCATTATGTAGACATCCAGTCACTCCAGCCTTTATAGATTCAATTTTTACTAACTATATTGAAAACATGTTTTATTTTGCATAACCTATTTACCCCATTTTATACTGACCAATTCATTTAATGCACGCCAGCTGTGTGTATACAATTATATAATAAGACACAACAGAAAAGAGACTGAATTCACCTAAAAAACTTACCATTTGTGGAAGCTGAATATCGGCAAGGCTTGAGGTAAGAGCTTGACTAAGACCAGCCAACTCTTTTAAAAGGCTTTCGTTATTCTGTTCTATGACCTTGTTTTCTTCCTCTATGGTTTTCAGATTTGTTTCCATGGACGAAATCTAAAATTACAGTATTGCATTGATAGCCTTGAGGATTTGTATGTTACCTGATTATTATACTACTTGATTGCCTAATACATTGATACCCAAGCAGGAAAAAAATATTGTTTTTACAAAGATCTGAACTGGATGTTTAAGACTTTGCCTCATAATAGGTCCCTGGTAAGGCCTCACCTTGAGTGTAATTTTGGAATCCATTCCTTAAGAAGTATATTAATGAGATGGAGAGAGTGCAGAGACATGCAACTAAACTAGCAAGAGGGATGGAAGAATTAAACTATGAGGTAGACTGTCAATAAAGGGGGTTGGTTTCTCTGGAGAAAAGGTGCTTGTGAGTGGGCATGATTACTCTTTACTAGTATTTTAGAGGAATTTATAGACAGATAGCGAGGGTGTCTTTTTTCCCATAGAAAATATCAACGCACAAGAATCCAACCACATTCACTGCTTTCATTTGAAGCAGGGAATGGATTGTGAGGTTGTGGGACCTCACTTCAATATCTTCCTAGGTGATGATATGATTTTTTATACATTGAACTGAAAATATTAGTCATGATTTATTCATGGGAAAAATAAATTGCATGAAAAAAGTAACAGTTGCTGGTTTCAATTCAATGAGGGCTCAGAATATTTTAAGCAACTTTATTTTGTTTTGTTTTTTCAGTTTATTAACATGAATGTAACAATGTCTTTTTTGTTTGTGTGCAACTTTATGTTATTGAGAAACACTATTGGGGTTATTCTGTCTAGTGCTTTAGAATGAAAAAACACACAGGGGGAAATAAGAGCATGAAAAAAACGTCTTTTTTCCTCACATTCGGGGGAGATTTTTATTTTAGAAAAAAAAAAGTTTACAGCAAAAACCACAACACAACACTTAATTTTTTTGCAACTGTGTTTGACATATTAGTGACATATGCTTCTATGTAGTATATTTTATTACCACCACTACTAAATAGCTTTCAGACATAATATAGTACATTTACCTGGGTCTGAAGCTCCATCATGTCAGCCTCTATCTTTAGATTTGATTCATTCAGTTCTTTGATATCTTCATCCAAATTTATTATATTGTCTTCATTTTCGGTGCCTATAAGATACAGTAATAGCCTAATAAGAGTGGGAATGACAGTCTGGTTGGTTGGTTAAATAATCTAACCCTGCTTTTTGGAAACCTGGATTCTATCCTTAAGTCTACTCATTGGTATTTTGGATGTCATGTTTCTTTCACAGAAAATTCTGTAAATGTTTTAAACTGGGCGTACATGCGTAAATAATTACTATTAAATAAATTAATATATTACATACATTATTATAATAGCTAAGACTTCTAGAATTATTAAATTGGATTACATTTTCTCACCTAAAATACATTCTCATTCTAAAATCCTCTATATTAAAAAAATTAAGGGGATTTGTTACAACATATAAATAAAAATATATGTCCCTTTCATATATATTACGTAGAACTATTCTATATTCAATAGTTGCTTTCACTTTGTTCTCAACAACATAATTCTGAACTGTTCCAATTTACTGAATTTATAGCTGCATTTGCGGTGGGATAATAGGATTCAACGCAGCATGGACAAAGATAAGAACAGTATCATCTAAATGTATTTAGAACAATTGCCTCCTAGGGTTTTAAATAGACTTAAAAAGCTGAAAATTAAACTCTATACTTCAATATTAGAAAGATGGTCGCATATAGAAATAGTCTTTATTTTTTGCGAACACCAACTGAATTGAAAATAGTGTTTGAAGGTGAACAGCCCCTTTAATAACTATATTAATTTCCCTAATTTTTTAGTGACAAAAGAACTCTCCTATGAACTTTGCACCTTCTTCTTCAAACCTGCCACACTAGTGATAAAGACTTTAGTTATATTCTGCCAGATATCACATTAAAATATAATATATACAAATATTACACATGAAGTGTGTAACACTATTCCAGCCTTGGTTGATGGTTTTATTATTTTAAATGATGAAAAAATAAAATGTATTCAACATAAAATCATTTGTAAAAACAGGTGAATAAAGTTTTCAGAAGGTGGCACCAAAGTTCAACAATCTTTATGCATACTACAGCATATGGAACAGCAGAGACTTTGGGGAGTATTTGAAAGTGACACATTCATCTGATTTAATATATGTGTCAGTTGGTTAAACACTTTTGTTTCAAACTATTTGTCAAACTTTTAGGAAAATGTCATTTAAAAATGTTGATAAATTTAAAACTGCTGGAAATTATTTAGATAGAATTGTAATAAATCCTCCCCGTCTTCCAAAATATCAGTAAATTGAGGATAGTACAGTACTTCACATACAAAACACACCAACAGTACCTCTCCACCCTTTTTTTTGTATATGTTATTTTGTTTGTAGTAAATAAATGCACATTGTAGTTGTTACTTAAAAAGTGTTACTTACCATTACTTGACTTTATCTTCACAGGTATAAGCTCCTCTGACGTTTTGCCTTTTTTTATGGCCTGTGCATTCAAGGGGCATCCAGATAGACTGTAAAATAGGATCAGTTTTAAGATTATTGTAACGCATGTTATGTGCACAGGTATGGGGCCTGGGGTTTTCTGGATAACAGATCTTTCCATAATTTGGATCTTTATACTATAAGTCTACTAGAATATCATGTTAACATAAATAAACCCAATGCAGTTGGTTTTGCTTCCAATAAGGATTAAGTTTGTCTTATTTGGGATCAAGTACAAGGTACTGTTTTATTACTACAGAGAAAAAGGAAATCGTTTTTAAAAATCTGGATTATTTGGATAAAATGGAGTGTATGGGAGATGGGCATTCTGTAATTCGGAGCTTTCTGGAAAATGGGTTTCTGGATAACGGATCCCATACCTGTATATGAAATTGACTATGTTTTTGAAACTTGAATGTTTCCAAAACTCGAGTTTTCTTAAAGGGAATCATTTAGAGTATATATCACTTTTTCCCATGGGACTCAAAGCGCTTTTTAAAGCAAGCAAGGCAGCCATTATAGGCGCACTGAGTAGCTGGGACACGAGGGGATTAAGTGACTTGTTCAGGGTCTCTAGGGAACAGGGAATCAAACCAGGGTCTCTAACATGAGATCCCACATCAAAAGTTGATCACTTAACCTCTAGGCGAGCTCCACCTCCTTAGCTTTATCTTCTGGTTACTTTTTAGTATATTACAGAATTGCTCATTCTAAGCATCTTTTCATTTGGCCTTCATTTTTTCTTTTTTGTAATTTTTTATTCATTTATTTGAATTATTTGCTTTCTTCTTCTGAGTCTTTCCATCTATCAAATGGGGGTCACTGGCCTTATCCAAAAAGCAAATGCTTTGAAAGGCTGCAAATGTATTGTTATTTATACTTTTTATTACATCTGTCTGTTCAGGGATGAATAATGTGTGAATTTGAACCGTTTCTGCAAAAAATTGCAGCTGGCGAAAATTCACCAAATTTTCTTTGACACTTTGCAATTTTTTTTCTCCATTTGGAGTCTATGGGCGTCATTTCATTGGCTAATTCGGTGAAAATAACGCTCATCCCTACAGACCCTCATCTATTCATATTCCAAAAAAAACTAGGGGCATGAATTATGAATTCTGTTACATTAAAAAAATGTTTAATAGCGATACACCTCAGCTGATTTGTAATTTTACTTTACTTGCTATATTATTATATTGTTATATCGTATTATGTCAGATTGAAATATAGATATCTCATATTTTAAAATTCCATACTTTGGCTCTGAAAACTCACATGCAGCTTACTATTAATGTAGTGCTACAATCATTTCTTTTTATGCACTGTGCTCTGACACATGCCATAATTTAGTTATTATGCAAAATGGTCATATAGATAGTCTGTGTTCTTTTACTAATACTGTCTTATGTTCTGTTTCATTTCGGCTTTGCAAAGGACTGCTAGTCAGCAATAGCTGAAATTACAATAATCTTAAAAAGTACATTTTATTATTTTATTGCAAATTGCATAAACCAGTGAATCACTGATAGCTACTAATTTGAATCTAATTAGATACTGTTAGGTATATTTTAAGCAAAGTGTGTTTAGAAATTGCTCCATTTTGCATTCATTGTGATTTACTCTATATTATGAATTTAAAAAGGATGAAGATACAGTACCTTCTATGGGTGACAAAGACATTATTAACATGACCCAATCCATTGCAGCCTGGTAGTGGACAATGTGGCAGCTCTTGCTTATTTTGTTTCCAGGGCAATGAAGAGCCATTCTGGACACTTTCTTTCTGTCTCTTGGCAGCCAAAGGACACCCTGAAGCACTTCGATGAGAGGTATATTTACCAGATATATGGCCTTGACCATCACAGCCTACAACAGGGCACCTAAAAATTGTATTGCAGGCACTTAGATAATGGGAACATTGACATGAAACATACAAAGTAAATAGTAAGTATTAACATAGCATGTTAGAGTAAAAAAAGTCTAAATGGAAAATTCAACCCCTCTAAAACCCCTCCTCACTCCCTCCCGTAGGCCCCCCTCCCTCCTCCCCCCAGCCTACCTCCCCCCCCGGGCTATTGCCCCCAACGTGCAAATGACCTCAAAGCGCAGGTCCCCCTTCTGGAAGTTTTATGGGCGCCATCTTCTGCTACACCGTCTTCTTTGTTGTCCCGGACGGCGTTTGTGGCGCACGCGCAGTAGGATGCATTTGCCACTTGGTACTACTGTGCATGTGCCTGAAGTTCACAAAGTTTTCTGATTAAACTTTGTGAAATTCGGGCGCATGTGCAGTAGTACCAAGTGGCAAATGCATCCTGCTGCGCATGCTCTGCAAACGCCGTCGGTACAACAAAGAAGATGGTGCGGCAGAAGATGGCGCCCGGTAAACTTTCCAGAAGGGGACCTGCGCTTTGGGTTAATTTACACGTTAGGGGCAATAACTGGGGAAAGGGGGAGGGTTTTAGCGCCACATTGTTGAATTTGCCTTTAAGGAGTTGTTAGTAGAATATATTTGCTAGAACTTGCTGATGGGTGTTCCACAAGTAGCTATTGTTGCAGTGTAAATTTTTTAGAAAGCTATTGGGTAACTAGGAAGCAGATGGTTTCATCAAGTAAATCCATTAAGAACTTATCAGAGAAGCTTCATTGAGGTGTAAAAACTATATACATAAACATTTACTGTAAAAAATAACTTTTACAACAGGATTTTCACTGCTGAAAAATCAAAGTAGAACAAACCTTTTTACGCCTACCTATTAACTGAAGGAAACAAATCTGTAGAACCCTCTACTGTGCCATAGCACCATGCATTAATATCTGGATTCAGGAGATAGATGCCTTTGTTATGAGTAAGATTACTCAGACTGCAATAATATGTCCTCCCTCCTAGTGCAAGGTGGCATACAGTAATCATTATTTGTATTGTATTGTGCAACACCCCACTTCCAACAATGAGGTATGTGTCTTTTTGTTGCCGATTACTTATGGACACCCATCTTGAGGCAATATGCTGCTAATAGTTTGTGGATATTGGGGTTCCAGAGTATGCCTATTACAATGGAAAAGATGGATATATTCCACTAGAATTGGCGCACTCCACCAAGTTCAGGGTAGTTGAAGGGGAGGTGGAAGTAAAAAAATAAACTCTACAAAAATCTCATTCATTCATTATGAAAAAGGTTTCTTATTATAATACACCTCTCATTTACTTTATAGAAACTCATATGTTCGTAGCCAAATATTTAAATCTGAATTTTCAAGATTTGTTCAATTAAGGGGCAGATTTACTAAATTCACATGAAGGATTCAAAGTTCGATCGAATTTTCAAAAACATTCAAATTCGAATTTTCGATGTTTTTGAAGACCACTGTCACCAGTGAATTTTGTAAATTTGATCGAATTGAATAATTCGAATGATTCAAATAAAATTTTATTTGAATATTCGACCATTCGACTGTCAAAGTACTTCCCCTTTAAATTTTTATTCGACCACCTAGTTTGCCAGATCAAAGCTACCAAATTGGGTTTCCTTAATTTTGATCAAATAAAATTTGATAGATTGAATTTTTCCTATTTGATCGTTCGACCAATCGAATTGTGGTAAAATCCTTCCATTTTGATAGTCGAATTAGAAGGATTTTACTTCCCTACCTATTCACATGGTCAAATTTCAAATTTTTTTCAATTCAAAATTCGACCAATAGTAAATCTGCCCCTAAATGTTAAAAATTCGAGTTATGAAAACTCTAATTTTCAGAACTTGAAACTCTAATTTAAAAAATAGCAAAGACTAATAAAGGCCAGATTTACTAACCGACGAAAATTTGCTAGCGTCTGCTTCACACCCAGCACAACACTTCGCCAGGCGAAAATTCGCTCAGACAACGCTAATTTACTAAAATGCAGAGTTTCATCCTGGGTGCTGGACACTGGTAAATTTTCACTATCTCTATTTCTGCAATGCGAGCAATTCAAAGTGAAGATGAAAATTCAAAATTCTGTCTAGTGCAAATTCGCTAGAGGTCTTGCGCTCAGGTTTATTTGCATATGGCGGGAAAGTTGAATGGATGTCTTTATGTTATATGTTGCAGCATATAATTTACATTTCCACTGTTAATTATGCATGTCCAGGGAACCTTAATAAGGACAATAGAGTTGTTATAATGCCCTACACTTGAGCCCACTGTATAATTAGGGGCAGATTTACGAATGGTCGAATTTTTGAAGTGAAAAAAACTTAAAAATTGGACCATCATATTTTTTTTTGGGGGGGGGGCATTTTCGATTGAATTGAAATTGTTCAAATAGTTCGAATACATTGTTCGATTCAAATGATTGGAACAGTTTCAACCACAATCCTTCAAATTCATAGGACTTTGAAAAAATTTCAGGACAGGCTCTACAGGGTCCCCCATATGCAAAAATGGCAATTCCTCAGCTTTAAGGTGGCGGCGTCTAATTCGAAGGATTTTAAAGAGACAGTACAGCCCAAAATTACTTAGAAATTCGAATTTTAAATGTTTTTTTTTTTAATTCAATTCGACCCTTAGTAAATGTGTCTCTTAATGTTCTATATGTTACAAAATTTATGGTCTGAGGTGGTGAAGGCAAGTCTGGCGAAAGGGGTAACATTCAGTAAAATCTGCATTTTGTGAATTTGGGGAGTAACAACCATTCTCCAGACTGAAAAGTCTCCTGGCGATAGATTGCGAATGACCGCTAGTGTCTATCTCTTTCACTAACGAATTGACACCTGCGTCCATTAGTAAATTTGCGATGTCCCTGCGGGCGGTAACACTAGCGAATTGATGCTAGCCACTTTTATTTTTAGTAAATCTGCCCCCGAGATTCACAAATGCATAAGCCACATTGTTTCCTGAAATGTGTTTAAGTTAGTGTTTCTTGAACTTTTACATTATACTGTATACTGACTTTAGAAGTAAATTCTATTTAAATTACTGAAAATAAAATGCATGCTGAGAGCACTCACTTAAGTTCCTGGTCTTCTGTATCTTCTGTGCTAGCAAATAATTTGACACCATTTTTCCTTGCATGTGGACAGCCTGATAAACTGTAAAATAACATATACTTCTGTTGGGTCCTGTGCACATTGCAGAAGCAAGATAGCAGTGGGTGTACAGAGCATGTTTCAACGTTTCTCTTTTTTTATGGTTAGTTTGAAAGATAGTCCAAAACCGATACTGTACAACATTCCTCATACAATAACATAAATAGTTACAGCATGAGTATTTTCAACCTATGAACGAAAAAACATGATTTTTAAACACACAAGTCACATTACCTTCTGTGAGAAGCATAGTTTCCTGTTACATGGCCAGAACCATCACATCCAGGTGTTGGGCACCTAAAGAATACATACAAATATAAGGTGTGTTTAAAACATAATTTACTGGATTTATCCATTGAATAACTAATGGACTAAAGGTCCTGCTGACTACACACTCTATGGCTTTTTAAATCTTACTTTTTATATATTATAAATGTGCCAAATTAAAATATAATACTATTGAGTAGTTAATTGGAGACATATCAAATATACCATACAGTCTTTTCTTTAGCACTTACTTAAGCTCCTGAAAGTTAGCAGCCATGAGAGACTTAAGGGTTTTGTCAGCCAGTGGGCACCCAGAAACACTACAAAAGAAAAGTCAGGAATCACAAACGGAAATAATAGTATTTCAAGTGAAAAATAAATTAACTTATGGTCAAAGCATTAGTTTAAAAACACATTTGCAATCTACATTTAAAAGAATTTTTCAGTGTAAAAATAAAAATGCGTAAATAGATAGGCTGTCTTTTAAATATAGTTAGTTATCCACAAATGTAATGTATAAAGGCTGGAGTGACTGGATGTCTAACATTATAGCCAGAACACTACTTTCTGCTTTGCAGCTCTCTTGGGTCCCACTGATTTGTTATCAGGCACTAACTAATCAGTGACTTGAGGGGGGGGGGCACATGGGTCATAACTGCTTGCTTTTGAATTACTGAGGATCCATTGCAAACTCACTGAATAGTTACGTATGTCCCATGTGGCTCCCTTATAGTCGCTGACTGACTCAGGGTTAGAGAGCTGAAAATCAAGAAGTAGTGTTCTGTTCTGGTATGTTAGACATCTAGTCTAGTCTTTTGGATACTTAACTATATGAGAAACATTTTTTATTTTGCACAGCCTATCTACGAGTTTTTTATTTTTACACTGAACTGTTCATTTAAAAGGATGCACAGAGACCTTTTCAAATCTGCCCCTTTCCAACTTTCAAATGGGGGTCATTGACCCCACCAGCCAAACCCTATTGCTCTGTGAGGCAACAATATTGCGGTTATTGTTACTTTGTATTACTTATCTTTCTATGTAGGCCTCTACTATTCATATTTCATCTCAGTTTCATCCAACTGCCTGGTTGCTAAGGGAAGACCAATGGTTCTTTTCAGCTTACTGAAGCCCTGACGTTGCCATACTACATGCCCTGGAATGCTAAGCTATCCCTTCTTAGGCTTCCTGTAATAGCGTTATAACACAATAAGGTGTGACCAGTCAGCTACTAGACAAGGCTAAACACACAATTTTATCCTGTAACACATGAATGTATTGCCGGTTTGATATTATATGCATTTATAATAAATAAATAAAATAAGTGAATAAATGTACATTCATTGGTTTATAATTTGATGTAGAAAATATTAAAGGATGGTTCACCTTTAAGTTAAGTTTTATTGTGTTATAGAAGGGCCCATTTTAAGCAACCCTTTGATTGGTCTTCATTATTTATTTTTTATAGTTTTTGAATAATTTGCCTTTTTCTTCTAACTCTTTCCAACTTTTAAATGGGGGTCACTGACCCCATCCAAAAACAGATGCTCTGTTGTAATTGCTTCTTTTTATTACTCATTTTTTATTCAATCCCTCTCTTTTTCAAATTCCAAATTGTTCAGTTCAATTCAATGCTCAATTATTCAAATCAATTCATGGTTGATAGGGTAATTTGGACCCTAGCAATCAGATTTCTGAAATTGAAAACTGGAGAGCTGCTGAATATAAAGCTAAATAGCTCAAAAACCACAAATAATAAAACATGAAAACCAATTGCAAATTGTCTCAGAATATCACGCTCTACATCATACTAAAAGTTAATTGAAGTGGAAGCAAAAGCAGCAAAGATAATTGAAGAAAGAAGTCCTAGCAATAAACTGATCATTACATACCATTTACATAAATGCCAGCAACTTCACGCTACAAACTTTTGAAAAATATAGTAAGGCAGTGCAGTGAAACAAAAATGAAACTAGCCTGTAACACGTAAAACTGAAACACTCTGCTCTGAAAGGGGAAAGCCATGCTGATGCAGAAGGCCGTATAAGAGATCTTTCAAAAAATAATTTCATGCTATAAATCTTTTGCTCCTTGAAACAGTTTTAGTACTGTACCTCACACAAATGGCATTTCCTTGAAAGAGAAACGGTAACGTGACAAGAATGTATAGTGAGAATGAAAGCTCTGAATATGACCAACTTCCTGTGGTTGTGTACCTGCGATGTGAAGCATAGTTTCCTGTTACATGACCACTGCCATCACATCCTGGAGTTGGACAACTGCAATTAAAAAGAGACACAGTGATGCAAAGTAAAGAAAATGTAAACTTCAAGGGGACAATAATGCAGAATATAAAATTCAGAGGAAAAGTATGCCTTCATATAAAGTTTAAACTTCATAAACTGCCACTTCTACTAAACAAGTGCTGACCAGCGTTGGCAGCAAATCCATTTTAAATGATAACCCGGGATTCAACCATGCAAATATATTGCGAGCATGCTATATGCTTGTGTATAGCACGTGTTTTGATTGCAGCTGATCAGGGTCATTTGGGTAGTTTGTGTAGCGATTATGATTTAAAAAGAGTAAACACAGCTGTTTGACAATAAATGGCTTCAGCCAACCACTAACCGTAAGTGAAAGCAAAGTTTTTATGTTATCATTCATATTCTATGAAAAATGGTTAAGAAATCATAAATTCTCCCTGGGTATGTAAACTTACAAGCACAACTGTACATCTGCATCTAGAATAAATAGTAATTTACACATATTAAGAACTTAAGAAATCATCTGTATAATTGCCTAATCACTTATTTACTTTTAAGCTTTGAAAGCACATGCATAACCAGATATTCCATTTTAAAAATTGCCACACGGTGGCACTATATAATTCAAAAGTAACGTATGAGTACTCATATTAATCCCAGTTTTTTTTTTATATTTTCAACTATCAGAGAAAGAGAAAACACATTGTATATATTGTATACATTTTAACACATGGGACAACTATCATATATCCAGTTGTTAGGCATTTATTTTTATAAACTATATCCTATAATTACTTAAACTTCCTTTGTTTCCTTTGTTGATGCCTAATTTGCATACGGCGGGAATTTGAGCGTAAAATAGAAGTATATGTTACAGCCACTACATTCCACTACACAAGCCCAGGAAACCTTTAATAAATTAAATAAAGTTGTCCTATTGCCCTACATGTGCCCCCTATATAGTTGTGTTGCCAAATGTTAGGAAATGTAGGGAGGAAGGAGGGTAACCCCCCAAAAAAATATGACTATCACCCTACAATGGTAAAACACGCCAAACTCCTATCTATTGTACTGAACTTCGCCTGGTCTGACCAGGCAAAGTAAAGTCCAACTTAAGTGGTAACGTTCAGTAAAATTTTGATCTTAGTGAATTTGCGTAATTACAATCCTTCGTCAGTGCGCAACTTCGCCTGGCGTAAGGGTGCGAAGTTGCACAAGTCTATCTACATTCGCCAGAGTCGGTTTTAGTGAATTTGCGAAGTTACAAAATGACGTCACGCTGGCGAATAAGCGCTAGCGTTAGGCGCTTTGCGCTTTAGTGAATTTGGGCCTATGTATCTCATCAGATTAGCCTTGCAGAGCAGAGGATTTTGACTCTGAGTTTGTTTGACAGGGAATCTATGAGCAAAGGTTTGAATGAATGCAAATATTATAAATCAGCATTGATGTGAGTGTAATAATACTATAATTTTTCAAAACACCTGTTTTTTTGTTTTTTTTTTGTCTGCACAGCAGCCTGTAACCTGACAATTATGTGCTGGAAGTCAGGTTACTGAATACTCCTGCACAAGTGCACCACCCCCAATCTCCCTATGCTTCTGTGCTGAGTTCGGCCATAACTTTGTTTAAAGATATTAGGTGTTCAGGTGTTTTAAAACTCTCCAGGAAATAAGAGCCTGTGTATAACACAAATGGTTTTTGAAATAGTGCCATTATCCTTTAATATTACAAAAACTACAATAAGTCTTCTAAAAGTGACTCAATAGGTGCAAATAACACATTGATAAACTTACGCAATCAGTTCCTTCTTCATGTCTCTGGAATGGAACTTGCTTTTAGGACTTAGCAAACAGGAATCTCCAGAGTATTTTGTTTCATCTGTGTTATCTGAATAATCCCCAAGGTCTGGCTAAAGAAATATAAATAAGGTTTGTTAATGCCTTACACTTTATTAATGTAGGTACCTTATTTTCCTTTTTTTTTATATGGATAGATTCAGTCCAATTGACAGGGAGAACTGCTGCAAAAATTTTGTCACATTTCACAGACAACGCCATTAGTTTATTAGGCTACACCTTGGGTTTCTTCTGTTTATCAAATGATACCCATCTGTTTTTCTCCCTCCCTCTTGGTTTTCCGTTTTATCATGCTTATGACTTTCTGGCAGAGTTATCCAAAAATCTTCTATATTAAAAATTCTCAGAAAAGGCACCCTTCACTGAATACATCTCCACCTGCGTACGGAGGTGTGGGTAGGCATATAGGTGCTAAACTTGGTTTCCTTTCCATAAATCCTTTTGTTTTCCATACAACTAAGGAGAAAGTCTTCAAATGTTCTGCTCATGATAAACCACTTAACTGGCTGCACTTAAACTTCAGATATACTTGTACTATACTGATGAGGCCTAATAAGGGGCCACTCAAGTGTGCCAATGGGCTCTGATCAACAGCTATGCTCTCTGTGGTTTAGAAGTGAGTTCCAGTCTATTGGGTATTCCGTGAAAATATAAGGAGGCTTGGTTTTCTTGTTCAGTCCAAATAGAGAAGATAATATTGTCTATCATTTCTACCCTGATGGAAAAAAATCTTTATTTCTGAACTAACCTTTCTGGTTATTTATTGGTAAGAATGGTGAATTGTACCATCTGTTGTTTTTCATATTTGGTACATGTTTTTCAATTAAACAGAAAAAACACAAATATATTTTGAACTTTAAAGCAAATTACTAAATAAATATCCCCATGTGGAATACATATTTTCAAGAAAAGATTTGAATTCATTATTTATAAACAGTTTATTTCAATTATAATTGTTTAATTATAGCAGAAACCTTTTCCCTAACATATAATACAAATATTAATGTAGAATTACAAATCATATCACACTGTCACAGCATCAATTGTCATAACATCTAGTCAGTAGTGGAAAAAGTGGAATTATGTACCATGATACAATCATTAGACTTAAATTGCAAGCTTTATACTATTTTCAGTTACAAGCTACTATTGAAATTGCTTTCTACAGTATTAAAATACTTTAATAGCAGCTCAGTTTCTGATTGGGAATTCTAATAGGTCTCTGGTAAGATCCAACCATGCTGTAATTATAATTATTTAAATGCATTCATTTTTATAGGTATGCATTTTAATAAAGAATAAAAGTAAGCAGAGAGTATGAATTTTGCCAACATCCAGATGGAAATTTAGATGGATTTTCAGCAAAGATCAGAGCACAATGGCAAAGTAAATAGCAAATAATGTCATCTGGCATTTTTAACGTTTTTAAGTCTCAAAATCATCGGAGAACTGACAGTTTGATCAGGAGTTCTGTAGCCATTTTGAGCTGTGTCCAGATTCATGTTTTTTGTTAAGGGGCATCTGGACAAGCTATTTTAGAGAGACATATAGAAAATATTTTCCGTAAATTTCCAAATTAAACAAATGTTGTGTGCATGAACTTGTGCATGGTGCACAAAAACGGCCAAAATATATAAAGAAATTTTGTTCCAAGATAGTTTATATGTTCTGCATTGGGAGGCAGTACTAGCAAAGCAATATTGTCTACTCATGTATGAATAAATATCAGGCCACAGTGTTTTTAACTATCGTTAGTCTTTATAGTCAATAATGAAGAGAATATGAAATATAGCAAAGCCACTAGTCAGACTCCCGAGAGGGTATTAATGTAGTCTCGGATTTGGCTAAGCGAACATTTTTAGGATCAAGGAAGTGGGATTTTTACCAAGACCATTAGCTGACCATTATTTCACCATTATCAGGGGCCTTTTCAGTAAATGAGGAAGGGAAATTAACCAAAAGAAAGTAAGCCCTCCACATCCTTATTAAAATGGGCAATACATTCAGTGTTGGCAGGAGCCGCCAACATAGATTATTGTAATGCATATTTTTGTGGATAGCAATTAAATACACAAATAGGCTATTTCTAAATATGCTGCTGAATTTACGTTCTATTAGGGAGTAATGCGTATATACAGTATATAGCTGTGTATCATCTCCTGAAGAATTTGTGAGTTAATCTTGCTTAGATCTTATACAGTGATGGTTAGATAAACACATCCCAATACTGCTTTAAATAACCTACATTTTCATTGGAAAAAAATATAAATGAATATTATGTGATAAAATAACATCATAGTTCTCAGTACGAACAACAACCTTTAATACATAAGGTTAATAGTAATATCTCAAGAAATAGGCTCTGAATTAAATAATGGCATTCTGACTTAGCAAAAGACACATTGCAAAGTCATTGCATCTCAGACAAATACATACATTGATTTTTTTAATGTCCTGCCCTCTGCACTTTACTATAGGGCAGGTGGAAAGTGCAGGTCTCCTGTATTCCCTGCACCTACATGCCTGTCCCTCATGAAACCAGTTGCAGGCAGTTCTGTATACATGGGTCTATATCTTTGTAGCCTGCAAAGTGCAGTACCTACACAGCTAAACAGTGCTCAGAGAAGGTTCTCAGAGGACTAAAGATATGTGTCTTGAAACAAAAAGTGGTACATCACTTGGGATGAATACTGAGTAGAACCTGCCATTATTTATAGCTATCTGACAGAGAAACAAACATTTTTTAGCCACACAAAGAATTTCTAAGGGCTTTTGCTATGACCACAGCAAGGCTCTGGTGACCACATGATCATTATCTTTGCCTTTTAAGCAATTAACATGAAATATATATATATATAGGTTCTACCTATATTTCATGGAGTTAGCAGGTCTGAACATTTGGGCTCAGTGTCAGGCAGGTGGACTTTTACAGAAAGCACAATATGTCACATTACTGGGCCTATTTATTATGCATCAAATTTTTCTGGTTGGCTTTCCAGGGGGAAAAATCCAAAATATTTATAGGGAAAAAAACAAATTTATTATGCTCCAAAGATGCAAACAAATTGAATCTGAAAATACTTCAGCTAAAACCAAGTCAATAGCAGATGCCCCTTTTACAATTGGAAGATCTTTTTTGCCTTCATGATTTTCAAGGGTTTTGGGCTGTTTGATGCTGGCTTTCATTTGAAAATTAAAAAAAGTCACACAATTTTCCTGCATGTATGATTTTTTGTTAAATTAACCTAAGGTATTATTGAGAGTTAGGTTAAATTAAAAAACATTTTTTAGAATAAGGAGTAAAAAATTTAGTTTAATTAAATACCCCCTCTAATTGTTTGAAACCTAACTGCATGCAATAGATCCAAAAACACACAACATAGCCATGGACTCTCAGATCCAGAATAAAAACATTGTACCTCCCATTACTTTTCAGCTTTAATGTCCCACCTGTAGGCCTCATTCTACTCATCAACTAAAACACACATCAGCCCTCCATAGCATGTGCAAGGAGGTTGTTCAGCTCAACAACAGCTCAAGGGTTGCAGGTAGGTGTATTTTAATGTGACTCTGTTTCAACTGCAGTTTACATGCATTCCTTTAGGACTTATTTTAAGTTATTCTGTCAGCCAAATTATGCACAAGCAGTACCCACTCTGGGGTCCTCCAGCTTTTGGTAACTCCAGGCCTTAAGACTCAACCACAGAAAATGCCCAGTACACTTCCTCATGTGCTCACATGACTCAAACAAACATGAAGAGGTAGTAGGAAATCAACCTAGAAGGTTCAAGTGCCTTGCCCTACACCATCGGCAGCAGTGTTTTAAGGGTGCAAACATAAGAGTGCTGTCAAACAATAAGAGCTATGATTCCAGTAAATGTTTATAACAGGACTGTTGTAGGGTTCCACAAAAACAAAGGACAAAACCAATCCAAATATAAATACAAGATGATAAATTGATAGATACAGGACGATAGATGGATAGTTTTTGGTATTCTTCGTTGTTACCCTTTTATTGAGAGATATATATTGAGGACATTTCCAATGAACTTTGCTTAGCTATAAAAATCCATAAGCTTTTTCACTACATTATCTGCATCTGGCAATGGGATACTAAATGCCTGCAAAATTTCTGGCTGAACTCTGGTGTAAAATTTTCGAAAGCATAAAACAGTATGCATCATAAAAATACGCAAAAGAGAAAGTTCTGCCTTCCAGCTGCAATGGGATAATCCTTGATCCTCTCAATCCGTTCAGCTAATAATGAAAATCTCTTCAATGTTCCTGAGTGCTATTGCACTTTAAATTAATCCTAACATTTCTGGCAATATGCAGTGGCTTAAACTCTAAGTTGAATAAAGCTGTTAATAATGATTATAAGAACTGTCAGACAGAGTTTGGTTTCCCTAGCGTAGCTATACAAGTTTAGTCTCTCTCTTTTCTTAGGGGAAAAAAAAAAACTTGTCCTCCACAAAATGTCCTTGTTCCATTCATCTGACCAAATAAATCTAACTATAAAATAGCTTGAATGTTGAAAATGCATCTCATTTTGACTTTATAAAATGGCTAAGCCTTTGACAGACTTTACTCCTATACCCAAGGAAAAAAAAGTTGTTTGCATTTTTATATAATGAAAAAAGTTAACTTTATTGATTATTCATCTAATAAGTAATCAGTAATACATGAATTTCTTTGATACTGGGGGTTTCACTATAATACTTTTATAAAACCTAGTGGAGTGGAAAAAACTTGAAATACCTCTTTATCATTCTCAATTGTGCCGTGGACTTTGCTGTAGTTAATGGGGGTATCCCAACACTCCTTTTCGCAAAGGGCTTTATAGAAGGCTGCGTTGACTAAGATGCTACTTGTTTTGAAGGGCGACAAAGAAGGTGTTGACAGGATGGGTTTTGATATGCCAACGGTACCAGCCTGCTCATGGAATCGATTCTTCTTCATGCTTAAATCTAATGTTCCATTTTCGTCAACTTCAATGTCTGTCGCCTGTAAGATACATTATGTACTGTATATCATATGAACAGTTTGTGACTTTGATAATATAGCCATGTGGTGCTTTTAAAGGATAACAGGAAATGCTAGCTTTATTTAAATATATCTGACTTTTAAAGCAGCTTTCTAAATCATATCCCATCAGTTAATGTGTAATTCTTTGCACCAGTTCTGTGTATCCTCACAATGTTCCAGCTTATTCCAAGCAGAATTTAAATAAGATGCTTCAATAATCAACAACAGTTTAGGCAGAAAAGTAATGATTAAATATGAGTTTTATTTTTGAAAAAAGCTTCTTGATCTTTTCCAGTAAAATCCCAATTTTGACCTGGTTTTAGGAAATCAGGAAACGATGTTCCATGTTTTACACACTACAATGCTAATGAAGTTCTATAAGCAAGTGAGAAATGTGCTTTCACTAAAAATAAATAGATAAATGCAATTAATCTACTGATGATGCTTTTTTTCACTTAAAATTACATGATGGGGCATTCAGTTTTACTAAATATAACACAAAATCACATGCAGTCATTCAAATTTGTGAAATGCTTTGACTAAATTATAGGATCTATTATCTGGACATATAAAAGTATTAAAATTAATAAAAGGATAGTTTTTGGCATCAACA
>CM044442.1:102903452-102961865 GCA_024363595.1 Xenopus borealis
CACTCTCATGCTTCATAAAACATTTCTCACTACCTCCCCCCTTAGTCCCAACTCTATACAAATCCCAGCCTCTCTAATTTCCTCTCCTTCCCTCTCAACACATGAAGTATACAAATTACTCTGTTTAACTATTCCAGGAAACTCCTCCTTTTCATACAAGCTAAGAACTTACAAATCTTGCTCTCACTTAGTCTATCTCTCTTTTCTATTGCTGGCAGCTGGGGACATTTCCCCAAACCCTGGCCCCTACCCCATCCCAGTTTTAACAGCTAAAGCCAACAAAAATTTCTCACTATTAATACTGCTTGATCTCTAAGCTGCATTTGACACTGTTGATCACCCTCTCCTCCTCCAGTCCCTCCATTCGCTTGGCCTTTGTGACATAGCCCTGTCCTGGTTTTCTTCTTACCTCACCAATTGTTCCTTCAGTGTCTCCTACAACAGAGTAGCATTTTCCCCCCTACCTCTCTCTGTCGGGGTTCCTCAAGGCTCTGTCCTGGGACCCTTATTATTTTCTCTATATACTTCCTCCCTCGGCAAATTAATCAGCTTGTATGGTTTCCACTACCACCTCTACGCTGACGATACCCAGATCTATCTCTCCTCTCCTGATCTCAACCCAGAACTCCTAACTCGTGTCTCCTCTTGCCTGTTTGCTATCTCTACTTGGATGTTACAACACTACCTTAAATTAAACCTTTCCAAAACGGAAATGGTTCTTTTTCCTCCAACTAACACCATTCACTCCCCAGAAGTATCCATCGTAGTTAACAATTTCACTATCATCCCGTCTCCCCAGGCCTGGTGCCTTGGGTTATCCTAGATTCTGCCCTGACATTCACTCCTCATATCCAGTCACTTGTTAAGTCATGTCACTTCCACCTTAGGAACATATCCAAAATACGATCATTTATCACCCGATATGCTGCCAAAATTCTTATTCACTCTCTTGTCATATCGCGTCTAGACTATTGTAACTCTCTTTTAATTGGCCTTCCCCTCCAGAAACTGTCACCTCTCCAGTCCACTGCTGCTAGGCTTATACACCTCAGCAACCGCTCTTCCTCTGCCATACCATTCTGCCAATCCCTGCACTGGCTTCCACTCCCCTTCAGAAATAAATTCAAATTAATGACCCTGACATTCAAAGCACTTCATATCTCTGCCCCTCCCTACATCTCTGAACTAATCTCCATATACTCACCCAACCGCTTACTATGCTCCTCTACTGACCTGCTACTCAACTCTTCTCTCATTACCCTCCTCACATGCTCGCATTCAAGACTTTGCAAGAGCTGCACCCCTCCTCTGAAATTCTCTCCCACAGTCTGTCCAACTTTCTCCCAATCTTTCAGCTTTCAAGAAATCTCTAAAAACCCACTTTTTTAGAGAAGCCTACCCTCACTGTTAACTACTCAATACAATACCGCTTACATTACTTCATCTCTCACCCACTTTACTCTGATCTTGCCCACTCCCATACCCTGTGTATCATTCCCTTTAGCTTTTTCTGTACATGGCCTTCCTTACCTCCTGTGCCAGTATTTATTGTGATGTATGTAACTCCATATTTATTGTGATTTATGAAACTCCTTATGTTCTTTGTATGTAATTCATGTGATTTAGTTGTATAATCACATTCACTTTACAGAGCTACTAAACAAGTTGGCGCTATAGAAATACATGTTAATAATAATAAGGCACAAGTTTGCCAAGTAAAAGTTGTTGAGGTCTTATGGAAGTCAGTGGGAGTTGATCTGATCTTATTGTACCACTTAAAATCAAATTGGACTTTGAGGTTTTTTTTTTCTTTTTACAGTATATACAGTATAATTGGATGTTTTAATTAATTCAATGATAATTGTGGTTTTACAGTATGTGAGGTTAGTTGTGGTTTCAAAAACTTTTAAAACCACTAAAATCTGACTATTAACAAGTACGCCTCTCAGACTGTAAGAGAAATAAACACATTTAAGAGGAATAAAGTTTAATCAATACCACTAAAATTTGACCTTCACTTCCCTCCCTGCCTCCCCCCCCCAGCCATTGTTCTTTAAAGAATTTTTATTTTAGTTTCTGCAGTAACAAACAACTTGTATGACGTCTGTTATAGAAAAAAATTAACCTGCTAATATTTTAAACAGGTTAAAAAAATATTTTAACCTGCAGAAAAAAATATTTTAACCTCACAAGATGGCATAAACCAATCCAAAACCTAAAGCTTAAGGTTGGCAAACATGGGCTGTTTGTAATACCTGGGAGCAACTCTTGAAATGTCTCGAGTCCAGAATTAACATACGCCACAGATCTGTTTTATTTGGTGTACCAGGTCTGAGGTCATCTCACTTGGCACACAAATTCAAATATTTAAAGGGATCACAGCCAATTGTTCCTTATCAAGTGTAGGTCTATTTCTAATAGTTCCTGGGTGCATTTCTAGTTTTTTCTGATCTAGCCTGTTCATTACCTATCCTAGTTTGCTTCCTGTTCTGATCTCTGCCAGTTATTTTGACCTTTGTCTCAGATCCTGTTTTTGTACTGCACTACTGCTGGTTTGTGACACTGGCCTGTGACCTCAACTATGTTCCTGTTTTTGGCAGGTTAATGTCTCATTTTTGGGGCCCTCATGAGGGCTTGTGTGACTGATATCTGGTGAAAAAAACAGTTTATTTACTTTTATTTACTATTGTTTTTAATTCATGCTATATTTACAATAACAATTCAGGAAAATTAGGGGAATCAATCTTTTTTTATTTAACTTTGTAAAAAAGTTTTTGATTCTAAAGCCATTTCTGAAGTTAAATATGCTTCCGCTGTTTTAAATAAACCCCTATAACACATATTAAGATGCTTTGGTTGCATCTTTCTGTCCTTTTACTAAAACAGTTTAATCTGCTGTGATATTTTAATTCCTGAATTTACTGCGGAAGCTTATCCTAGATAATAACTTACTAAGAATGTATGCCATCTGCATAAAATTAGATGCATTGTACATTAGTATTAATGACCATTAGTTACAGGCATTCAAGATATTAACTATAACACCAACTACCATCAAATGCTTACTTAATATCTGAATATAAAAATCCCTTCTTTGAAAAAAAAAAAACTGTGCGGGTGGTAACTAACGCGGAAAACAGGAATTTTAAAGAATTAGTAGAAATTCTACAAATCTAAACTTCATGGCAAAAAGATCCATGTTCCAGCATCAAACTGGAATTCTTTTCATTTATTCGTTCCATTAAAAATACTAACAAAATCTAGCTTGACTCCGTTCCTATATTAACAGAAATAACAACTATCACTTTAAATTAAATACTCTCATTCGGTTACATTTGTAATTTAGCGATAATTGCTCCATGAAAATAGCTTATGCTTACCCTTTATCTCTGATGACCTGGGTGCCCATAGACCCCAGGTCCAACGCTTCTGGGTTCACAACCCTTTACTTTGTATGTTTTATCCTGCTAAAATAAAACCTTTGATTTAACCTGCTAAAATAAAACCTTTTATTTTACATACGAGTAGACTCACAGAGTGCTTTCCAATTTCTTTGCCTTTTCCATTAAAGAAACATATACAAAGTTCCCTCTAAGATGTGTGCATCAAGTGTTTCTTTCACAGGATTTTGTGTTAAAAACACAATTTTGTGTCTACCCACTAGTAAAATGTTTATGCAGACAGGCCAAAAAATAAAAAATAATAATACTAATAATTAGAGGTAACATTGGAACTAATACATCAATGTTAATCATGTAGACATGGTGTCAGGGTCGGCACCCAATACCAGAACAAATGCCAAGCACCCTGGTCTCCGCTCGTGCTTCACCAGTAGTGTGACCGCCTTTGGCTTCGGGAGGAGCCCTCAGCTACTCAGATGCCACCTGGACTTAAACGAGAGGTGCAGAGCAGGAGTTCTGGTTGGCAATGGGGCACGACTGTAATAGAGTCTATAAAGGCCGAAAGGTCACGGTACAGACGGAATTAGGCAGATTCGTGGTCAGACAGGCTGGATCGAGGCAGGCGGATAGCAAGGAACGTCAGGCAAGCGAGGGTCAAACCGGGTAATCAATCAGATAAGGATGAGGCAGAATCGGTGGTCAGATAACAGGCTCGGGTCAGGATACAGATAACAGCGAAGTCAAGAGTCAGGCAGGGTCAAACACAGGATCAAGGAACAGAAGCTTAACAGCACAGAAAGGCACCAGGGATCAAACTATCACGGGCAACTACAAAAAACCCAATGCCCCTTTTAAATACATTTAAACCGCGCCGTTGCACCGATGCGCTACAAAACACGGAAGTCCCCGCCGCACCACTAGACCACCAGGGTGAGTATTCGTGACACATGGAATCTAAGCAAAAGAAAAGATAGATGTGGCACTTAAAAAATAAAGGGTCTTCACTGCAAATTTTTTATGTCATCTAAAAACTGGCCAGTTCATGTAGAAGACAGTGTGAGTTTTATTTGCAAAATTCACTCTAATTTCAGTATTCAAAACTTTGAGGTTTGGCAGACTTTTTTTTCAAAAAAATGCCTCAAATATGCAAAGATATATTTATCTTTACCTTATTCTATGTTTACCTCTCATCTAAACACTGGAGATTATATAATAAAAGGCCTAGCAACTTATACTAGAGAGTTAGACATTTGCTTTTAGATATTAGTTGGCATTGTAGGTTATAGACCTGTCAGAAAAAAAAAAAAAATCTGGGCCCATCCATGTTATTTCCACCCTGCTGCACAATACCACGATACAGGAATCAATGCAAGTTTGGAAAGGAGAGAGGTTGCAAAAGAGGGGGAGAGGAGGATAAAGGTACCTATCAGCCCCCTCCCCACTGGGTTTACAGATTAATTAAACAACTTACTGGTTCAAACTTTGCACCAATTATTAGATACATGTTTTGTAAAGACTTGCAATTTCATTGGTTAACATAACAGCCTCTAACTACATGCAACAATTTTACCTTTTTCTCAAAAACCCTTTTCTTTCCAACTTTATAAGCACCTTAAAGATCTAAAAAATCTCCAAGCTAAAGTTAGTGTTATATTGTTATTAAATGTAGTTTATTGATTCAGTCCTAAAGTAAAAAACAGTTTATTCACAGCTCAGCAACTTCTACACCCTCTAGGTTTTTGGATTCTCCTACCTTGGCAGAGAGACTCAGTGGTTTGTTGTACAGGATCTCTGCTGCCGCTTCCCTACAGCGGGTGGAAAGGTTGATGATAGCAGCAGCTGCTGCTATGTGGGCGTCTTCACTAAACTGACCGTAGTTGTAAGAGCTGGCATGACATGGGTTCTGAGTGTGGGCATATTTTGCAGGACTTGTGTGCTGTTTTGCTGTCGAAAAGAGATTTGATTACGTTACTTATGCAATGTATGATTTATTGTTATAAAGCAAATTCTTTGTTTATTCTCAAATATTGAGCACTGTTATTATACTGGGAAACAAAAATTACACATTTAGCATGGATACTTATTAATGTAATTTGCTTTTTGTTTTTAAGGCAGTGTTGCAGTAAAGATTCTAAAATAGCCCAATGCACAACTTGATAAATTTAGCACACAAAAGGTGAGACGAAACCCCAATTTTTTGAATAAACTCCTTTTTCAAGGGATTTCCCTTCCCTTGAAAAAGAAGTTAATCCAAACATTTGGGTTTCTTAACATTTGCACAAAGTGTCTGCTTTAACATTTTAACATATTTAAGCATATTAAAGCATGTTTTACTTTTGCATACATGGTGGGCTAAATTTATTAAGGTGTGCATTGGGCTACTTTAGAATCTGTATTTTCTTCCATTGTAGTCATAATTTACTTAAGGAAAGCAGCAAGTTCCTCTGCACCCACAATAATTACTTATATGTTCCTAATATAGAGTATAATAAAATAACTGGTAATATAAGTGATCCCTTCTTAAATTGTACTTTGTCAAATAATTTTGCAGTAATGAAACAACAAATAAAGCATTCTTAAGAAAGATTTGACATATTGGTATATTTTTACCATTATATACAAATACAGGTCAATTTAACAAAATTTTAATTTATAAATTATTTAAATTCTTTTGATATTCATATAAACTCTTAGAGGCACATTTATGATGGGTCACATTTCGAATTCATGCAAGTTTTTTAAAACTCCCATGAATTCTAAATTCAACCAATCAAAATTTTTAAATAAAATTGGATTTTTCCAATTCGGATGAATTGAATTTGAACAGAATTCGAATTGAATTCTATCAGACGGAATTCGAGTTTTTTCTCAGAAAAAAAATCAAATGTCAGGAAGGCTGCAAACATCTCCAAATTAATCCCTGGACCACTGCCATTGCTTTAAACAACAATTTGGCAGGTTTTAGGTGGCAAATAGTCCAATTAGAATTCTTAAAGGGCCAGAGGATGATAAATCTCGAAAATCAAATTAGAATTAAAAAAAAAAAACTGAGTTTGGATAGCTCTCTAGTTGAATTTGACAGTTTTGACCATAAAAAATTACAAAATCTAAATTTTAAATTCGACCCTTAATAAATCTGCCCCTTAATGTCAGTAACAGTGTAAATTTCAAGCCAAATTAAGTTTCAGTGATCCTCACCTAATGTTGTATTAAAGAGTCAGTCACTTCCATTATAATAATTGCACATTATTGAAGAAATATTAAGGGGCTGAATTTTTAGAAGCACATTGGGTGAAAATTACAGTTTACAATTTGACAAACAGGCTCCTAAAATCCAGTAGGGAGGAACAGAAATGGGTGAATTTTTCTGTGTTGCACTCAACTTCCTTTATGATAAATCTGCCCCTAAATTTTACAAAACAAATCTTTGCTTAAAAATTCAGTATATAAAAAATTAGATTGAATAAAAGCATAAAAAATAAATTTAGTATCCTACTCATTTTCAATAGAAAAAAAATACAAAAACTAAAATCTCGAATAGAAAAAAAAAACATTTTTGTTAGGACAACTCCCAATAATTTCTGTGTGAATTTGCAAGTTATACATTTGCGTTTCAGTGAAAAAAAAAATCTGAATAATGGTAAAATTACAGTAGCTTTATCAGCACCTTATGCACCAATCACATGGAGCTACATTCATTTATGTTAGAAAAGGGTAGAGCTGTGTGTGTGCAAGATACTGTCAAAACGGTTTTATTTGCAGTTTTTATTTGGTTTAAACTGACATACAACACAGCAGTTTCAAACTAAACACAATATAATAAAGGTGGATATATCTCTAGTGTCTGTTAATTTAGCATACAGTATACTATAGCTTTTTAGAAGTAAAAAATGCTGCCATTAAAGTCAACAGAATCCATTTTTTATTCTTCATCACCAGTAGATTTCTTAAAATGTACTATTTGTATTGTCACAGAAAAAAACTGATTGCAACAAAACCGTATTGTTCCACTCATATTTAAAAGAACTTGAAAAATAATAGTTTCAGTGTTGAAAATATACAGTATTTTCCACTGATTTCAGTAGAATTGGCCGGGTTTTAGTTGGCAATTTATTTTTATTCACAAAAAATGTAATTACAGAAAACTAATTAGAATAAAATGTGATCAAATTATTGTCACAATGTTCTTAAATCATGAAAAATGTTCATGTTTTCAGCTTTTAATAATAAATTTAGTTTATTTTAGATTAGAAAATGGATAAATTAAAACAAGATGCATAGTTGTTTGTCCAAATAAATCCAAAGGGCACAATAGCAGTGTCCCTGATTATTTTAAGGGAAATTGTATAGAATTTTGCAAAGAGAAAACATTTGCAAAAAAAAAAATTGCATATCTCCAGGGTCAGACTGGGAGGGTCAGGGCTCATTAGGGCTGCCACATCAGGGCCCCTGCACCCCCTCAAGGGTCCTCTCCCCAGTCACAAGCCCCAATCCCCAGATGCAAACCGTCCTTTGTCCCTCTCCTGTTCCCCTCATGGCACATACCTACTTCACAAACATAAACTTGAGTGGGGGGAGGTCAGGAGTGGAGCGGGAGGAGGTTAGGCTCTGTTGAGCTGGTCTGGGCATGCAGGGCCCACGAGGGCTAGGGCTGACCGGGTTTTTCCCCGGCCAGTCTGACGCTGCAAATAAAGTAATATTCTTCATTAGGTTTTATTGCATTGTGATTCTTAATTGTGGATTGAGAACCTTTAACACCTGCTTGAACACTTGGAGTAAACGCAACATTTTCATTAAGAAGTTGTATTACATACACTGCATACTATTTGCAATCATTATTCTACTGTCGTGTGAGGGGCAAAGTGTTCCCAAAGGCAAAATTGTTCACTATGCAAACATTTATTTTCATTGCGAATGAATAGTGAACTTTTTTTTGAGTTGGCAACCAATATTACATTCCCCCATTAGTTTTTTTTTTTAAATTTACTAGTATACTAAGGAATAAGAAATAGAGTACATTTGGATTATGGTATGCCATCCCATATTTATAAATACATATTCATGAAAAAAAATCTGGTGCAGGAACAGGCTAATAAAATAAAATCTGAATTGTACAAATTCTTTGGCGATGTCGCCGAAAACTGCAAGTTTTCCGGATTTAATGCCTGGATTATCTACTTAAAACCACAAACTGGAACCTCTGCCATTGACATCTACATGAACTCAGCAGGTACTTTTTTTATTCAGACTTTGAACACCATCAGGGTTTAATAAATCATGAAACATTTTAGGTTTTTTTTACTATAAAATGAATGGTGTTTTGCCCCTTTAAAAGTCTGACCAGAAAAATTAAGACTTTAATAAAAGTTTGGGCCTAGTGAAATTTTTCAATGGTGAATGTGGATATTAAGCACATGAAAGCTGATGTTTTGACCATAATTACATAATTAGTGGATAACTACTGGGCTAGCAATTATGCTGATGCCAGTTACCTCTTGTGTAATACAGTATATTTAATAAGGGCGGACAACCACTATTATGCACTGTAGAGGTTTTATACAGTACCGTTTTAAATTAAGCATTTTATAGGTTGAGTTCATCAAGCAGGGCTGTTTTTGCACTAAGAATGAAACACATCTCTGCTCTCTATTGCACAGAATTGGCCATTCTATATCATTTAAATTTAAACCACCATTTGCTTGCTGTAATGCATTCAAATACTGAAACAGTACAAAATGTTTCCTCTGCATAGATGGTGTCATGGAATACTACAGCAATGAACTGAGAGATAACATGGAGTTGCAACACAAGAGACAACCGGCTTCTACAATCCATGGGGATTCTGGGGATGGGTCCTAAAGGGTACAATGTTGTTCCTCTTAGGAATCCAGTACTTGCACCTGTGCAATTTGTAAATAAGGCTGTATGTCTTTCACGTATCGAAATATGTGTGCTAGTTAAAGGTTAGGACTTACCTCCACTACAATTAGATTCTTGGCTGCGAAGAACCGTAGCGATTGATCGTTTGCCAAAAACTTGTGCATCAAAGCTGGCATAGTCAAATGGAACCTTCCCAAATCTGTCATGCTCTTTAATAATAGTTGCTCGTGCTGTGGTAACTGGTTGCGTTACTCCATAACTGAACTGTGTTACCTCAAGATGTTTTACACAAGTTGCTCTATAAATGCAGGAGAACAAAATACCAAAATATCATTAGGTGGTGAGCAGTGAATGCTTTTCATACAATGACAAGTTCAACAATTTATTGAATCATACAACGTTATTGACCCAGCACCTCTAAAGTGGGAAACAAAAATATGCATCCCTTCATAAGCAGAGTCATTGTGTCAACATTTATATCTGTGGTCCTGGATAGTTTCCCTGACCTAAAAGGTATCTTAAGCCCCCCCTAAATATATTAAGGAATCCATCAAACATGAATTGTGTTCAACAATTGTGATAGCACTAAAACAATGCTGTTTGTTTGAATTTCAAATAAATTAGATGATGGTCTTTAAATCAAAAGTTTAACTCATTACCAAAAAGCACTACATGATTTACTTTACTAGATTTATTTATTTTTGAACATTATGGGGAAGATTTATCAAGGGGGAAGATTTACTAAGTTTCGAAGTGTGTAATGTTTGGGGACTTTGACTATTCTATATTTCAAATTTTGAAGTACTGTCTCTTTAAAAAAATTTAAATTTTACTCTTTGCTACCTTAAAGCTGTCGAATAGCTATTTAAGCCTATGGGGGACCTCCTGGAACCTTTAAGGAGTGTTTTTGAAATCCGAAGGATTTTTTACAGAATCGTTTGAATCGAACGATGCATTTGAATGATTTTTATTCTATCGAAAACAGACTTATTCGATCCATTTTTGATTGAAATGCTCTTTAAAAAAAACTTGATGGTTGAATTTCTAATTTTTTTAAATTCGACATTTAGTAAATCTGCTCCTTAGACTTCATGGTTTGTTTAAACCATGAACTAAAAATTTGACCAATCAAAATTTATTAATATATTAAAAATTTTCAGGTGAACAGGATCAACCCAAAAATTCAAATCGAATTCAAAGAAAAAGACTTGGATGTCAGGAAGGCTGAAAATAACTACAAATTGATCCCAGGATGTCTTCCATAGGTTAAAACAGCAATTTGGCAGGTTTAAGGTGGTGAATAGTCAAATTTGATTTGTTAAAGGGCCAGTGTGTGATAAATTTCAAAAATCAAATTAGAATTTAAAAAAAAAAAAGTCAAATCTAATTTTAACAATTCCCTAGTCGAATTTGACAAAAAAACTCTAAAATTCTAATTGCAAATTTTTAAATTATAATTTAAATTTTCACTTTGACCCTTGATACATATGCCCCTATAGATTTCTCATGCAAAAAGAGAATTCTACTCTGAACTTTTTTGCATTATGTTATAGGAGATTGAAAAGTAAAGTTATGGGTCATTTTTCTTGCTTAGTGCATGATTAAATCAATTCAGCTATGTGTTTCCCTCCTCCATAATAACAGTAACTCTTCTGTAGTTATGGGCGAATCTATCACGTTTTGGTTCGCCAAAAAATTTGCGAAACGAGTCGCGTCACGTTTTTGACGCGCATCACGTAATTTTCGGCATGCATCGCATCATTTTCTGCGCGTGGCGCTTTTTTAACGTGCGTCTCATTTTTTTTTTACACCAGTGATTTTTCGCCGGAGGCGAATCGCGGGAATTCACCGAAGATTTGCGGCTGCCGAATCAATTCCCTCCATCACTACTCTTCTGTGAAAATTATTTAATATAGTTATTCATATTTATATGTGTATATACTATCTATGTGTGTGTTTACTGCAGTATAGCAGTTAACGGATGCAATAATACTTTTAGTAGCCTGACTTTTATTTAAAAACTGTAAATAAAAAGATTTAAAAAACAGTACATAAGCAAAAAGAAAACTGAAAGAATGGTATTTGCTTTTTGTTGTATACCTGTGAATTGGTTCAGTATTGGTACCATCATTGGAAAATAATTGTTTTTCTTGTATTTTTGAGAGTTTTTCAGCAGCAGCAATTGGACAGCCTGAAAGACTTTTGAAAGGAAAAGTACGAATTTATACAGATTTTTTTTCTTAAAATAATTTCAATAATATTTGTACAGGGAAGTAGGTTTAACTGAAGCATATCTGGCACAAGACCACACCTCTTTCTAAATGGAAAATCCTGATCAAGGTGCACAGCTATGTTGCTATAATCGTACACTGTAAAATATTAACAGTGATATTTACTTTATAAATTAATAATAATAATATTAAAGAAATTTTGCACCAAGATAAAATCTGTGTTCAGGAAATGTATTTTGCATACCTCCTATGTGTATTACGATTGCCGTTAACATGCCCTCTTCCATTGCATCCTGGTGTTGGACACTTTAGAACATTTTCATGCATGGCCAGGACTACAGGGAAATAAATATGGTTAAAGTTCATTTGTCCCTTGTACATTGTCTCACCCATTTAGAACATTATGCTAAAAAATCACTCCCAAGTATTAGAAAACTTTAAAATAAGGAAAATAATGTAATTTTATATGCAGGTTTTGTAAATACATAACACTGGCACTTCAAACAGGTCAGGTTGTAGGGCCCCTTGGGGTATAAATACCTGTGCCAGCTGTGGGAGTAGGGTCTTTAGTGCACCACCAAGGGAAGGAATTTTTTTATGTTTAGGTGTCATTAGAAATACCTAGCGGGCACCCCTTGGCCCGCTGTCGTTTGATGCCCCTGTCCCCTCCCATTTATTTGCTCAAACTTTCATCATCAGACGGAGCAATGGGAATTGGCACACAGGGAATTTCAATTTCTGAACCAATGTGGGTGTGGTTGGGCAGCATGCCGCCCCCTAAAATCCTGCCGCCCTATATCCGGGCCTGTGCAGCACTAATTGCTGGAAAGTATGGTGCATAGATAATGAATGACCATGACAAATACATATGGCATCAATATTGTTTGGAAAATACTTTGAATAGTCAAAAGGCAGCCTGCTGAGTTCTGAGCGCAAGCTGTCTGGCTTATTATCAAAATTATGATAAGCTTATGTTTTCTCTATTACACTGTTGTGTTTAAAATTATTTGACAATGAACAGTGCTGTGGGCTAGCCTCCAACCAAAAAGATTTATGGGATAGCTTTATCTATCTATCCATATATAGATATAGATATATATCTATATATGGAAACTACCAGTACTCACAAAAAAAAGAGTACTGTATAACCAAACGCCTGGGTGCAATCCTTCAATATCTGTAGCTATATAGTCCATAAAAGGAGCACTCTCAGGTCTTGTAAGTATTTATCGTGAGCACAAAAACTGACATTTCGGCTATGGCACCAGCCTTTCTCAAAGTGATCCAACAGTGCAAAAAAAAACCAGTTCATATACAAGCACAGACACGGTAGAGGGGGTGTCAAGCAGGTAATGTGTGACCCGTATCCAAATCATTGGGTAATTGGCCTATCATCAAAAGTTTTAAAAGAAACACAAGCCCAACTGGTAAAACAGTAACATGTGTCTAGGTCAAGTATAACTGTTTTCATAAAATGTACCCAATTACCCATGTAACCACTTTGTGAGCAAGTTATAAGTGACAATGTGTCAAAGAAACATGAAACAAGTTATCCAGTATATATAGACACTTAGCAAACAGAGCTTTCAATGGAGGAATCAATATACTAAATATAATAAATCCCAACTCCAAAGATATTTGTCTTGTGTGTACTATCGACACTGACTATGTTAAGCTGGACAATAAGAATGTGAGTAATGTGACCATTGAATCCTGGAAGGTTCTCAAGACATCCACCTGATAAGTGCGCAGTCACCATAGTACCTAAAGTAAATTAGGTAAAAAAAGTATATATGTATACATACTATTGCTGTAAAAAAATTGTGTACACGTGAAAGTGATACAAGTGAAAAAGTGTTACAATGTGAGACCCACGTATGCAAAGATAAAAATTAAATATTAAAAACAAGGTTTAGAGGTTAGGTCCTTACTAGAAAGATAATATGTAATACTGAATCTATAGCCAATAAATTCAAATATCTGTATACTGATTGAATACAGTCTCCTTAAAGGAAATCCTGTTGAGATACATCTTAACATTACAGAAATTACAGCCAATTATACACATTTATGTTATATGTCCATTCTCACTATGTTATACTTAAATCAATAAATCATGGTCTTCTATACATGTTGGGATCCGATGTTGAATTTGTGCATTACATTTATATATATATATATATATATATATATATATATATATATATATATATATATATTGTGTGTATGTATTGAAAATGCCTAATGCCTTCACACCACAGAAAAGTCTTTGAGCCAAAGGTCTCAAGGAAGAACAAAGCATTGGAAGAATAAAAAAATTTTTAAACAATATTTTAAAGTCCTGTGAATCCTTGCTTTACCTGATATATATATATATATATATATATAGTGCGGCTTCATCTACTCCAGATACTCACTACGGAACTTGGGTTTGTGAACAAACTGATACACCTTATAAACTCTGCTGAGGTCCCTCTGAGGTCCAGCATTTGTTGGGCTCATAACAAAGTTGCAGACATAAGAAGTCTCTATTTTAGCCAGTAAGACGTAGGGGCAAATTCACTAAAGGGCAAAGTGGCTAACGCTAGCGAAAATTCGCCAGCATGACGTCATTTCGTAACTTCGCAAATTCACTAACACCGACTCTGGTGAATTTTCGCTAGCGAAGTAGATAGACTAGCGCAACTTTTGTGAAGTTGCCCATTGACGAAGGATTGTAATTACGCTAATTCACTAAGATGACCATTTTACTGAACGTTACCACTTACGCTAGACGTTACTTTGCCAGGTCAGACCTGGCGAAGTTCAATACAATAGATAGGAGTTTGAAAAAAAAAATGGAAATTTTTTCTAAGTCCCAAAAAAACGCTGGCATCTTTTACCTTTTGTAGGGTGATGGTCTGAAAAATAGTGAATTTTTTTGGGGGGTTACCCTCCTTTCCCCCTACATTTCCTAACATATGGTAACTCAACTATACAGGGGACACATGTTTAGGGTAATAGGACAACTTTATTTTATTTAATAAAGGTTTCTTGGGCTTGTGTAGTGTAATGTAGTGGCTGTAACATATACTTCTATTATACTTTGAAATTCGCACCCTATGCAAATTAGGCATCGCTAGCATAAATGCGCTTTGCCTGGCGAAGTAACACTATCGCAACTATGCTACCATTCGCCGACCCAAGCGTAACTTCGCACTTTAGTGAATTAGCGTAGTGCTGGTGAAAATTCGCCTGAGGAAGTGCGGCGAACGTTAGCGAAGGCAACGCTAGCGCCTTTTCGCCACTTAAGGAATTTGCCCCTTAGAATATTGAAGGTGGAAAAAACATTTTTGTAACTGTACCTCACTTAGCATCAACACGGCCCCGGAATTACAGAACTACAGGTTTTTCCACAAATATCACAAACCTTTAATGCTGCCCCCCTCAACTATGGGCATCCAAATGGTAGCTCAGTTTTGGAGCCTCTGTTTTAAATTTACTTTTAGAAAAAAAATTTATAAGTGAAATGTCTTATTAGAGTTACATTTCTACTAATTCTTATTCTTATTTTCACTACTTCACGACCTGGTTAAATCCTGTTATATCATGGGGGTGAATAAAGAACTTCTTTCACAAATTTAAAAGATAAAGAACATAAACTTGTTCCTTCCATATGAATATATTTTTCCTAATTAGTGTTATTATAATACATAATAATAAGTAACATATCCAGCCCAAAATTAACTCTTTAGGTACAACATTGACAATCAAATACTTTGTGAAACATTATAAACAGACAATTTCTACTTCAGTTGAAACTATTGCATAGAAGTAGGGAATGTTCCCATGGTGGTTGCATAGTATAATACACTTATCATCATTAGATTTGCATGTAATATAATGTACCTACTTTCTAAAGGCACTCTAACTTTATGAGGACAACCAGAAAGACTGCGGTGGTGAGGGTACAATCCTGTTACATGACCTGAGCCATCACATCCTGGAATTGGACACTTTGTCTCACGTATTTCAGGATGTGGAGAATCTATAAAAAAAAAACACACACAATATGAGCATGAAAATGTACTTTATAAGAACTTAAATTAACAAAAAATAAATATGGATTTACTGGCAACAAATGCTTTAAAATGTATCTGTTTTTTTATTTAGGATGCTATTGGACTAAAGTTATAACTGGGTCATGATACAGAAGTATACATGATACATCTTAAGTAGGGAGCTTTATTGTGCATGAATCATAGAGGACACAGGAGTGAAGGAATTATTTAGGCAACAGCAGTAGTGATGTGATACCCACGGGTCGGGTGGGTTCGGGCTGCCCTTGCACTGCTCTTCGCTGGTGGCCACCTTCAAATGCTTGTTTCCGGCTTTATAGCCACGCGCCTGCTCGACCTGCCCCTTTTGGGATGTCCTCGGCGAGGCAGGTCTATAAAAGGAACCCAGAAGTTTGGGTGCGGGCAGACACGGGCTGAGGGAGGGCGGGTTAGGGTCGGGTCAGGAAAAATCTCAACCTGCATATCACTACAGAGCAGTATGGAGAGCATGACAGACACAATAAGTACAAAGGTCCAAGTAAAGCACAAGGAATTCACTAAGGGGTACCAATAAATTAGGTTCTCCAGTTCTGTAAAAATCACACTAGCCCAAGGTACTGTAGTTTATAACATATTGAGAGGCCACATATTCCTCCCTGCTTCCAGCAATCCTCTGCAGGAGATCAGGTTTGGTGCCTGTGCAGAACAAAACTGTTCCAACAAGTAAGGCTCTGTGCATAGGTCATACCTGACCTGCTGCAGAATTTTTTTGGGAACAAAGTGGCAGAAAGAAAGTTATGCTCCCTGCCATTATTTACCAAGGATATTTTTGAAAAAGATGGATATGAAGCTGAAAAGTTTGAATTTACTCAATCAATTGGTCCTCTGCTTATTAAATTTGTGCAATGTTCTCTTAGGCAGTCCTTTGAGAAAGCAGTAAAACCCATGCAGAAGAACCTGCAGTAATTTACAAGATGGACCTTATTTCTAAAAATTAAATATTGTAATATTACATTTACAGGTACTTCAAATACATTAATTACCAAATCTTCACCAACTGCAATGTGGATAATGTAAGGAAGCCATATTATAAAACCAAATATTGAAATAACAAAAAGTCTTACTTTTGTTGCTATAAATTTGTCTTCCAGTTATGTCAATGATTTTTGTTTGTCTTCTTTCTCTTGCTAAATGTTCTAAAAGAAACATGTCTAGCTCCTTGTATGTGCTATGAATCGTGTGATCTTGCTCTGCTTTTAAGGCTATTGCTTTTTCAAGCAGGGCCAAGCTCCCTTTTGTATTATCAACACATTCCTCTTTTGAAACAGAAAGACAGTTATCATCCTCTTCATTTTCAAGCTTGGAATGCTGGATTTTGCTGTCTTCTTGCTCTGTTAATTTTATTGTCAGGTTACTTTGTGTTTCACAAACATGTCCCATGTCTGTGCTTCTTTTTTTTAAATCCACTGTGGGCTTATTTTTAATGTTTTTTCTGCATTTATCTGCTAAGTGATCATTTGTATTACTTTCTTCAGAGAAACTGGAGGAACTCTTCCACCCATTTTCAATTATTTCACAATTACTATTAATGTTATCAGATGAAAATACTGAGGGATCTTTGTGCTTGGAGGGTTGGTCACAATAACTATCTTGTCTATCAATAGTGTTTGTTTTTACTGATTGAGTTCCATTGTCATTAAGGATATCATTCAATGTATTTATTATTGTTTCTTTTGCTGCATTATTTAATATTGATATATTAGGGATAACATCTTGATAGCAAAGTTTTTCCTCTTTTGAATGAGGCTCCACATTAGCTGTTTGCAAGACCATGCCTCCTACAAAAAAAGCAAAAAATACCAACATTTTTGTATGCAATTCAACAAAACAGAGCAAGATGTTTAAATTTTTGTGACCCCGTTTTTTGCACTAGCATATTAAAGAAAGATTTTCAGTGAGATTGAAAGCCTCAATGTTTTAATAAACTAGGAAAAACATTAAATAAAGTTGATTAAAATCTTCAGAGATCCATTCAGTTATGGTTCCCACTGACTTTTATAGGAACTTTTATACTTTTAAAGTAATTCAACTGTTTTATTGGTTGACTGTTTCATGCAAATTTTTCTTTAATAAATTGTAAGCATTGGGATTTACAGAAAATATTCTTAAGCATATTTGTTTGCATTTTGTTCTCTACATTTTTTCCCTCTAATTTTGATAGAAATAAAAGATTTTGATAAATCACCCCCTAATTATAGTGTTTGGAGATTTTAGCTGCACCTGATGTCTTTACAAAGGGGTTGATTTATAAACGTTTTCCCTGTCCAGGTTTGGACAAACAATTACAGAAACTTTGCAGCATTTTGCAGACATTAGAACATTGCATAATTCTTTATAAATTCTCTTTAACTTAACAATGCGTTACATTAAGTAAAGTATTCCTATAAAATGTCTCATTTATTTAGTCCTCTTATGGTACATGAAATAAATAGAACACAGAGCAAACACTTAGGACAGGGTTCAATTAGCAACTGCACCCACATAACAATCCAACCAAAAGCTTTCAAATAAAAAAATATATGAAAGAATTGGGAAATATTGATAGAAACACGAACAGAAAACTAATAGCCTATATTTGTGATAGTAAGATATATATTGTGAACAATCAAAGTAGCACTTTGCTAAGTATTGGAAGATTGTCGATTTTGAGTTACAATCTAAACATTTAAAAATAAATTTCATGGAGTCCATGGTTGTACCAGGCAATATTAGTTTGAGCATCAATTGTAATAACCCCGGATTTAGTAAACACTAAAGTAACACTGATGTAACAGTGTTATAACTATGGCTTGCCTGTACACATTTAAAGTACTGACCTTGAGAGCATATACTCCTTTAATTCACATCAATGACAAATGTATTTCTTAATACTAATGATACTGTGTAAAATAATGGGTGGGTGAATAATATCTTTTTTGAAATTTTGATTCTTATATTTGGATGTGCATTTTTGCTTTTTTAATTTGTTTGTTAGACATTTTTGTGTGAGTGAAATCTAAAAATGCTTTCATCATATGATTACCCATTAAAATTTTTGATTTGTTTTTTGTAGAAAATTTGTATTACTTTCTATTACTAGTTATGTAGCTGGCAAACTTTAATAAACACTTCAATTTGTGTTAATTATCATGCTTCTATCAAAAGCTGCAATATTAACTAGGAAAAATGGAGAAAAGCAGTAGGTAGCAAATACCAGATGAGAGGGTATAATGATCGAAGACAATATAGCTTTTATGCTCCACTGCAATTCTTATAAACAGCACCATAGAGAAGGGCACTCAGAAAAAAAGTCTGCATAATGTATCTTTCTTGTAATTATCCCTCTAAAATCAACATCGGACTGCCAGGATCAAGTAAATATTGTCATAGTAACTAAAAGCATTTTTGGAAGAAGTCACAACACTGGACCCTTTAATAACTTTGATTATAGATGGCGTTCCTTTGTTTGGATGTATTCACTATAAACCAAAAAAAAAAGAAAATGTAACATTTTACATCCTAGAAAACAAGCTGCACAAAAACTGCATATCATTTCGTACAATGGTCTATCATCTCCTGATTTCAAATCCAACAAACTCCAGTTTTAAATAATAAATTAAACATAGTCTAAAATGCAAATTAAGTTTTTCTCAATAACACTGCAAGCTATTGAGAGAAAGTGTAAAGGGTTATGATAATTTTAAAGTATTATGAACTGCAGAAAACAAATAAAAAGCATTTTCTGTGAATATGCTCAATTCATTGAACTATTCTCTCAATCCACTTAACTAGCCACATGTGTACAATAATGATTTATAGACATTATGCCTAATTATGCATATTTGGGCTGTGTTAAAGTGCCTAACAAAAGCTCTAGAAAGCAACAATTACCTCTGTTGCTTGGTTACATAGTTTAAAATATTCCTATTAAGTGCAGATTACAGGGGGGTATAAATGCACATGTGTGGCCCAATGTATTTCACTTTACTGCTGCCAAACTGTTACAAATTTGGGACATTTCCAACTTACCTAATGTTTAGTTCAACTGTTTGTTATATGTTGAAAGAAAATACTTATTTTCTTTAAATATTTATGAAAACAGAGTTGCGTGGTGAGTGATAGTTTGTATATTATGAAAACAGATTTTTAGAAGTGTCGATCAAAGCGCACATTTCTAATTTTTAAAGAAATCCCACTGTTTTACTTTGCTGAATCCAAAATTTTACATGCTGATTAAACAATGTGTCCAATATCTGCATTGGTTGCTCTCAATTACTGTATACTTATCTTTCCCAGTTCTCTGTTTCCATAGAATCAAAAGACTGTTTGTTATTTTAAATACATCACAACTTTAAAAACTTGTCAGCCTTGCTTTTCAGTCAATTCAACTAATGGATTTTTTTCCAATTATCACATTAATTATAACACTACAGAAAGAAATCAAGACAATTCTGTTTTTCTTTATTAATATATAAAGCAATTAATTTTAATGTACATGCATTGTTATGTATTTGTATCATGGGTACCTGAATGCATATTGGCTGAACAAATGCCCCTTCTAGACACATAATATCACTGCATAACGATTTGACCTGTGTTTATGGACAGCAGCAAATATGGATAAAACTGCATGATGTATGCATAGCTGGTAATTTTGTTTGACTTCTGGCAACCTGCAAAAGAATTTTACCATACAAAATATAATGAATCAAAAAGCCAAACTTACCCACGGAGTAACTACACTTTTTTTTAAAAGGTTTATATGTTAGAAAGTCTGATTTATCCTCATTGTCTTCATCAAAGTCTCCACTTGGATCATAGTGTTGAGGTTTCATTAGCAGAGACTTTCTTTTATTGACAGGCGCTGTGACACATGGTTCCAGCATTTTCCTCTTCTTAGACATGGTGCAATTGTAAGCTCTAGTTTGGGAAATACAGCAGTCATAAAAAGTTTTACAGTTTGTCTTATTTTAATCTACCAATTTAATCCATCATCTATCAATCTATCTATATCTATCTATACTTCATACACAATAGATATGCTGTATATCTTGTCCATATAAATAATGCTTAGTGATGTAATCGGGTATAATCAGTGCTTAATGTAGTCGCAAATAATCAGTGGTTACTGATACAATTTTTGTCACGACTTAATGAAACTTGTGTAATATAATCAATAATGTACCCCCCTGTTGTAGAACACAATAGAAGAAGTCACCTTGGAATTCCATGACATGTATAAAAGCACTCAGCCTTTGATAAAGTTCCATGGCCTGTATAAATGGCAATGACTCTTACCATATACACATTCATGCACTTGGGAATATTATTAACTATTTATACCATAGATAGTACATAAGTGGTAGCCCAGAATTTGCTCTATAAGCTAGATGAAATAATTATCATTTTTTTAATTAAACAGTATGAGTGGATTGATGAATGGGCATTTGCCATACAAAGAGACTAGTAGAAAAACAGAAGATTATAAGAGTGTCAGTGAGCAGTTTGCCTAGTAATTGAGGCTGTTAGGATAGGAGAAAAATTGTATTTAGCTGAGATGTATCCTAGATGAAGAATTACGATGTGTGCACATTTTCTGTGGTATGTTTATTCTGAAAGAATGAAGGCAGGTTGCAGGGGGCATAGGGAAGAAGCAAAATTCTGTTTAGGTAGGGAAAAACAAGTGAGAAACAAAGTAAACAACAAGTGAGAAACAAATAAGATATAGAAACCATACTCTAAAAAATACTCAACCAGCTAGCAAATAACATTTAGAGGCAGATTAACTAAGGGTCGAATTTCGAATGCAAAAAAAATTGGACCAGGGAATAGTGGGGAATTAAAAATATTCGAATTTTTTTAGCACAATTCGATTGATCGAATATTCGAATGATCGAATATTCGAACGATTGTTAGTGATCGATGGAATTTTTCAAATTCGATCTTAGAGAATGATCCCCATTTCGGTAGGTTTAATCTGGCGAAGTAGGTGATTGAATTTAAATTTAAAGGGGAAGTATTCGACCATCGAATTTTCGAATATTCGAATAAAATTAAATTCGAATATTCGAACCATTCGAATTTTTGAAGGTTGAATTTGCCTAATTTGCATATTCAAAATTTCGAATCTTTTTGAAAATTCGATCGAATATTCGAATCATTCATGTGAATTTAGTAAATCTGCCCCATAGTTGTACTTGAAATAATGCATTCCAGAAATATACTCTTGGGGGCAGATTTATCAAGGGTCTATTTCGAAGTGAAAATGGACCATTTTCGAATGAATAGGTTTATTTTCGATTGAGTAAAACTATTTCCTCCAAAAAAACTTAGAATTTACAAAAATTTCAAAAACACTCCTTAAAGGTTGTAGGAAGTCCCCTATGGGCTAAAACAGCAATTAGGCAGTTTTTAGGTGGTGAAAGGTTGAATTTGAATTTTTTAAAGAGACAGTACTTTGATTTTCAAACTATTAAATTCAAATCAAACTTTTTCAATTTGAATCAAATTTTGGCCTATTCGAGAGTCGAAGTACCCAAAAATTACTTCGAATTTCGAATTTCACTTCAACCCTTGATAAATCTGCCCCTTGGTATAATTGCTATGAATACCCAGAAGAATTATGTAAAATAGAGATGTTACAAACAATGCATTCAAAGTACAATGCTGTCATGGGGTGCACCTTTATTTAAATTCATGCAGTCAGTAAACACAGAATTGGGATGCTACAGAAATCTCAATCTACCTTGAGCACTGAAATAAATGGTATTTACAGAGCTTCTTTTTGCTTTTTGTAGCAAGTGAACTCTGTCCCTGACTTTTCCTCTTATAAAGAAAGTGGACAGACAAGCAAAATATTTGTTATAAAAAATGTCCAAGCATGTCACTGGTGCATCTGCCTAGACTTCATTCGTACAGGCATTATAGAGAACATATTGTTAATGTCAAGGGCCATTATACCCTGCTGTTCTGAATAAAGTACTTGGCAACAGTATTATGAAGTATCATTTTTTCCCATGTAGTTGGGATAGATAAATAAATGGTCTGTCCACCAATTTGTTAGAACAGAACAAACAGATTCTTCTACAGTATGTCTTGTGTCTGGTCTCTGCAATAATGCATCTATTTCTCCTGCATCTTGACACTCCATTTTATACTTGCCACCAAACTCGACAATATAATGACATAAAACTTTAATATTAATTTAATAGCAACTATACCGCTTTACACCTCCAATCCATCCATATATATGTATCTTCCCCTTAGGGTCAACATTAGAAATCACAAGGCCCTGTACAACAAAAGTTTTGGGGCCCCCGGGGCCCTGCCCACCCTGGTGCCCAAGCCCCACCCCTGATCCTGCCCACCCCACATCACAGTTAAAAGACCACACAGACGTCAGTGCTAAAAAAGTAACCCTGGAATTGTCTTGTTAGGACACGAAATGTGTTAGTTGGCTGCTTACCTACCACAAAGGATCACAGTGTATGTATAAATAAAGCCGGATTTGATATTAAAAGCCACCGCCTCCCATTGATAAGTCGGCCAGCGCTATATGCGGAACACATTATTTGCTAAAAAAGTAACCCCCTACACACAAGTTATAAAAAGCTATTGATTGTCAGGGCCCCCCTTACAAGTTAAAAAAAATTGGGGCCCCAAAAAATATTTAAAAAAAAAGACATTGGTGGCAGGGCCCCCCTTACAACTCCAAAAAATTGGAGCCCCGTAAAATATTTTTTAAAAAGATTAGTGGAAGGGGCCTATAGAGTATTAAAATAAAACATTGGTGGCCAGGGGATAAAAAAAAAAAAACCACATTGGTGTTAGTAGAATTGAAGTCGTGGCTTCATGACTTCAGTGTCAGCTCCTTTCGTGACATCGGGTATTTTCGCCGCTTCAGGACTTCTGTCGGCTCCTTCATGACTTCGGGTCTTTCTGTCACTTCAGGACTTTAGTATCAGCTCCTTCATGACTTCGGGTCTTTCTGTCACTTCAGGACTTCACATCGTTTCTCCACATTCAGGACATCAGAAGGAGCCGCACAGGCTTGGCGCTCGTAAGTGGGGCCCGGCTCTTTAAAAAATGTGGCACTGCCAGGCCACCCTTCAGCCCCGGGCCTGGGACACTTGTCCCCCTATCCCCCCCTGATGGTGACCCTGCTTGCCCTGCCCCAAACACCTTATATAAACACATGAGACTTCCAAACAAGATGTAAAGGTTGACATTTTCTTGGGCTAATGTTGTATACAGTATATTTCAAGAGTTTACAGTGCTTTTTTTATTTTTCTTATACCTTTAAAAAGCTCAAAATATTCGTAATTCGTTGAGTGAAAAAACATGAAAGCCTTTAATGCCAAACTTCACCAAGTAAAATTTGCTGATGTGCCATAAAAGTCAATATATGCAATTAGTTGATATTATTGTCTGTGCTGGATTTTGTACGATTATCTAAACATTCTGAGCTTTTTCACCTATTTCACAAAAAAATCTGACAGATCCAAAAAATTCAGATTTTTCGAATGACAATATGAAAAGTTGCAGTTTTTTTTATTGATAAATAAGATCAAATTTTGGATTCTAGTTTGGTGAGACTTTTTTTATTTAAAAAAATTTGAACAATTTGGATTTTGGTTAATAACTCCCCAAGTATTCAGACATTTTTGGGGGGCTTCATTAACAAAAATAAATGATTTGTAAATTGTGCTTTAGTCTGATGTGCAAACTACACATATAGAAATCTAGGGAATTCACTGCAATCCTCTATTTAATATATTTAAAAATACAAAGTATTCTTTAGTCAACTTGTTGTTTTCATACTTTAAATTACATGCATGTGATTTTTTTTGGATGTAAATTAAAAGTTCCTGGATACATTAATTCTTCTCCAACAATTAACTGGAGATACTTCTGTAAAATTCAGTCTGATCAAACAATGCACTGGTGATGCACTGTTACCACTGAGACCTAATCATTCTCCATAGATGTTTAGTACTGTCACAGTACTAAACAAATCAGACAACATATATATATTTATATTACCAGTCAAGCCTTGACATTATAGATGGGTAGCAGTCTACACAACTAATACATATGTAATGTAAAGCAGAATTTTTAAGGCTGTTTCACATTGATGTAGACAGAATATCTGCTTCTAAAAAAATACCAATGCCCCATACCATCGAATCACATAAATAAGTTGTTAAAAAAATCATAGATATGACCAAAGCTTTACTCATATAAAAGATACAGCTAAAGGTTTGTTTTTGGAGCAAATCAGTTATAGAAAAACAAAAGCATAAACAAGAAAAAATTTTAACAGTTAAAATATATTTTGTTGTGTTGACTTTGGACTGGTACAGCACAAAACTGGTGAATGGTTGCACTGATTGTGTTCGGCATTCAGATCTGATTTGATGTGGCCAGTATTTGTTGTCAAGTAAACAAGCTAAGGTGCCATCAAATGCATGTATATCTGATTTGCATAAGGCTGCAAGGTATGTACTGTGCAGTAGATCAGTAAGCAGCTTCACATGGGCTAATTCTTTCTTTTAGGTATAAGCACATAATCTGCACAACTGCAGTAACAGATAGGCACAAGTGCAAGATGAAGCTAAAGCTACTACTTATAAATATAGTACTGTGTTGTGTGCCCAAAGCAAGAGCCAAACACTTTTGTTTTGTTTTTGTTCTTGGCATCTATTTGAAAAAGGCTATGTTGATATTATTCCAGAATGAATAACTAGTAAGTGTTGAAGGCAAAGACAAACTGCATAATACCACTCCGCCATGCATTAATGACAGTGCCAATAATGTGCACTTCATTCACACCGCCTATGGCTCATGTAGCATCACCTGGTAGCTCATGATAATGGAAGTATAAATATAAATACCATTAACAATAAACAGTAGAAGGCTAAATCTGCAGCCCAACTCCTCTATTCCTTTATTTTAGTGTGTATATCCAGTGTGGTGTTTCTCAATTCTTACTTTTTCTCCCATGATTATAAACCATATGAGACCCTATGCTCCACGATTAGAGCTTCAGACTCAGTTATGATTACATACTTATCATGTATGTCATAAACTGTGGTAACCAAATCTATTTTTGTATATAAGGCAGACTGACAGAAAGATAAAGTCATAATTGTTTTTATGCCAAACATAATCTATGTTACCAATACTTAATTGTATTTGATTTTAGACTAGTGTAGATTGAAAAGAGTCCACTATGTACTTTCACATTTGGCTGACAATAACATCAGACATACAGTATATCAGGGGAGATCATCATATCACCACATCTTTCATTAATGTATCAATGCAAACTGTTGCTCATTCTTTGACACTAATAAATATTTTTTCCACAAGATTCCTGGCTCAAGCTGGTTGCATGCTAACAGTGATCCAAAAGATAACTGCATCTAAAGCTAAAAAATGTGTCCTCCATTAAAAAAAATTGTCTGCTGAGTTGAATGTTTGAATCTGTCCATGGTTGGAAAACACAAGCATAGTGGCTATTTATTCATAGTAAGCAACATAGGAACAGTTCCTATTTAATATTGCAAGGATGTATTCCTAATAATTGCAATAGAGTTTTTGTTTTAATAAGGTGCTCAATATTACAACAATGGAGACCGATATGCCGTTTTATGACTTTTTTTCAAGTTTAGATTAAACTTTTTTTTTTAATCTAGTATCTATATACTTCAAGATATGAATGATCTGATAACTAGATGATAATTACTGACCATAATATTTCAGGTATATTGTTTGTGCAGTTGCATTTCAGAGCTATTACGTTTTCTTAGCAAAACCTATTAAGACTGCAATTAACTTAAGGGGTATTTATCATGTGTTCAATGTGTGCATATATTGTTTACCAATGTAAGAATTCAAATACAAATTAATACACAACCTAGCATTGGTGCTTTGGTTTTTCTAAGTGAAAATTTCATGAGTGCTTCCATGACATGTACTTTACAATGAGAGGGGGCTTCCTTAGCATTGTGTAAGTTCCTGGAGGCACATGAACAATTTCAAAGTCATGCTGTATGAGTTCCAAAAACATGGTATCACAGCTAGCATGATTTACTTAGCTAGCATGATTGACTTAACCCAGTAAGAGCTGTAAGCCTACAAGAAAAAAAGTTAAGTGACTTACTGCTGATGTTGCTGCTTATATCACTGTGAGCTATCAGCAAGATAGTAGTTTACATGTTAATGATTCATGATTGAATGCTAAATCTTACATCAGTGATACAATAATATCTTGCCATGTGTTTTTTACAGTCTGCTCAGCTGTGGGTGTGTTCAAGTGCCTCCAGATTTAATCTAATAACCATGCATACAATAAATACACACCAGGTGATACATTGAGAAACAATTCCTATAATTTTAGTTAGCTGTTTAGCTTTGTATGATAAAAAATAAGCATCCATAGCATATGAGAGTTCTCATTCAGATCAGTATTTTTAGTAAAATTCTAACCTTACTGTATGTTTTATAGTATGTTAGGATAATATTTTCTGACACCCACAACGCCAGGAATTTTCCATTCCTTCTACTGATGTTAATTTAACAAAAGAGCAAATAGAGTAGCAGCAAGTGATGTACTTGCTGATATGGGGAGAACTGCTTTTTTAATTGATTATTTTTAGACATTTTAATTTCTTGCATTGAAGCAAACTGTATAGTACCATTTTGTTGTCTAAATAGTTGCCCTTTAAAGGACAACGAAAATGAAAAAATCAATCAATCTCAGTAATAACACTTAGGGGCTGTCAGCTTAATGTCTCCCTCATTACAGCTTCACATGTAAGCTTTAATATAGTGTGGTTAGAAAGGTTACTTACTTGTAGCAAGCTGTAGGTAATACTTTTTGAAGGGGAACTATCGCGAAAATTAAAATGTAATATTAGCTTCAGCATAGTGAAATAAGAAACTTTCTAAACACAATCAATTAAACAATTTGTACCATTTCTGAAATAATCAAGTTTATCATCACTATTCCTCTCTCATCACATTTTTCTCCTCATTCTGTCTTCACTCAGGAGTTGGGTGTCAACTCCTGAGTGAAGTCAGAATGAAGAAGGGGGATCATTACAGCCTGTGGCTAGATATTTTTTTGTCAAAAGGGCACGGATTGCCTACTTTCAAATGCATAGCTATTGATCATCAGCCACCCCTCTGTGTCGGGGGGGTGGGGTGACAGGGACACTGCCCATCTAAGGAAGGAATCCCGCTGGATCTACAAATTGAATACCTTGGCATCTAAGAGGTTAAATGAATCTTTGCCTTTAGGATGCTTTATCTAGCTTTTCAATTTGTAGTTATATCTAAATAACTTACTTTGCGGCTCATATACTGTGCTTAAGTCATGCTGCTCAATTTGCTACAATATCTGGAATTTGTTTTTAATCCTCACCCCTTTTATGTTTTCAGATACCTCACCTCTGCCATCCATCTGGTCTAGGACACACGTAAGAGGCAACTGGTATGTAATGTAGGACTAGGCACTCATAGCATCTGAGTTTGATGTGTAATCAGGCCGGGAAGGGGCAAGTCAATATCATAGTGCAGTACTGTTATGTGGGCAGTGGTAAAAGGCAAAGAACACCTACCTTGTGCTCAGGCCCGGACTGGCAATCTGTGGGTTCTGGCAAATGCCCAATGGGCTGCTGTAAGTTGCCATAGAAAGTGACTATTAAGTGGGCTGCTCCTATTCCGGCAATGCACCACCATGATTCTATAAGAACCCTAGGTGGCACTCTATATGGTTGTAAGCAGAGACAATGTGGGACACGTGATATTTGAAAGTGATATATTTGTATTTAGTACTTTGAACAGCACAATATGTTCTCATTTGTCAGCACCTGGGGCGACTCTTCAGAACAGCCCTCCCACCTCTGCGGTACACCAATTGCACACGCAATTGCCTATTACATTGTTCTCATACTATGACACCCAGGGGCCGATTTACTAAATTCACGTGAATAGACCGAAGTTCGATCAAATAACGATCGTAGGATTAATTCGATTGTTCGAATATGCAAATTTGGCTTATTCGATCATCGAATAGCGAATGATCGAATAGATTCAAATGATCGAATATTCGATCATAGAAGGATTTAAAAATGTAAAATTATTCGACTGCCTACTTCGCCAGATTGAACCTACCGCATTTTAATAGAAGTAGTGATGGGCGAATCTCCCGAGATTCGCTTCGCCGAAATAAATTCGCCCATCACTAAATAGAAGCCTATGGGAACCCTCCCATAGGCTTCTGAGGCTAAGTCCTGATCGAATAGGATTCATACAATCTAAGTCTTAGATTGTTCGAATCGTACGAATTATTCGAATGATCGAATAATGTATTCGAATGACCGAACTATAGTTATTCGATCGTCGAATGGTCGAATATCGAATAAAAGGGTAGCCTAAAACTATTCGATTAGCATTCGAAAATCGAATGCTAATCGAATATCGAGGAAAAACAATTTTTTGGGTGAATTTAGTAAATCGGCCCCCCAGTGTATTGAACCAGTTGGTAAATCATTTATCCATTTTGCACTATATGTGCATTGCACTTACCCTTGGTGTTTATGCTTGCTTTTGTTTGGTGCATACAGCTGTCACATTTTGATAAAGTCAGACAGCTGCAGGTGGAGGTGGTTCTTATGGTTGCCAGGCAACGGTTTTGCTGCCTTTTTTTTATTTAAACTGCTGTGTACTTTCAGAACACTGTTTGTCCTTGAGAACATCGGCTCAATAAACCTAACTTTTTCTTTCATCAAAAATTTACATATATACATATATATAGTATTTCTGAAGGTACCCACACTCTTACTCCTCAAGCCACTCGTGGGTGCTAGGTCAAATGTTGCATGTATTCTTCAATATGGACCAGCACTTCAGGTATTTTCCAATAAATAGTTTATTGTAACAATGCAATGAATCCCTCTTCACAATTCACGAGTGATGTTACAATAAACAATTTATTGGAAAATACCTGTAGTGCTGTTCCATATTGAAGAATATATATATATATATACACACGTGTATATATATATATATATATATTGTGCTGTTTAAAAATTTTGTAAGAGAACCTGTTTTTGCGGGGTATTGGGGAAATTTAACTTCTTTTCCACTTTTTCTTCTCATACCGAAGAGGTACTCTTTAACAAAGTGAATAGGGTATTTATGGGTTTATTTATGTCTTTGAAGCTGTTGATCAATGGCATTGTGCTTTAATTCTCCCACAGGATTATGAGTGGCTTTTTATTAGAGGGGCATTTAGCTTTCAGACTACTAGATGTAGTTTATCTAAGTTACCAGAATTCAATGATATCAATAATCAGTCAAAGGGCTCCAACAAGACTTGTAGTTTAACAAGTTTAATTGAATGTCTGCAATTGACCATTGCTTCCACTCATGGTTTTTAGTAGATGGAACTCCTAGCTGGTGCCACAACTGTGGCTTTGGATGTCATGGCAATTTAGTAAGCATAATGTAACAACTGGCAGGAAGAATTGTGATTGATGCCTCTTTTGTCCATCTTCATTCTCTTTCATAGAGCCTATTATTAGCTGTGTTGCACTGCATAAGCATTATCAGTTTTGATAAATGTCCCCACATGAGAACTGCCTGGTGTCTGCTGAAATATTAGCAGCTACACATTACTGTATATAAACACCTCTAAATTAAATGAAGTTCATGTGCTCAACCTGATTCTTCCTATAAATTAGTGATTTCCCAATGTAACCATTATATTGATGTAATAAGCTTGATATTGGAATAATAAGCTGTTACCTGAGTTCTTCTGCTAGAGAGTCTTCTTCCACTGTTGGAAAAAAAACAGAAATCACAGATTAATTTCTTTTTTTAAACATTTCAAGCAAACCTGCCTGTATTTATATTCTTGCAAATGTGCCATATCTTTATATATTCAGCGGCTTTTCATGCATTTTGCATATTAACTGGTTATACAGTATTTCGAACTTTGCCTGTAATCTTTTTCTCATGGGACGTGGTGGGCAAGCTTTGCTCTTGTTCGCATTAAAGTAATCTGAGAAAGATGAAAGCTGGTGTTTATCAATACCTGCCCACACCAGGGTACACAACATATTGACAGAGCGAACAGGTTGTTCAAAAATTATTCATGTTTTTATAACGGGAACACTTGCGGAAACACACTCTGCGATAATAGATGAGCAAGCCAGTTTCAATTTAACCCCAAGTTTAACATTATGAGAGCAGTATTAAGAGGCACAAGAATATTATTATATGCAATTATCCTTTGTTGAGTAAATATACAATTATGTTCACACACAAATCAGAAAATATAGCAATCACCATTCTCTTTCTTTATCCCATTGTGTTTTCTATGTTTCCAGCACATTATATAATATAGGACACTAAGGGGCAGATTTACTAAATTCACATGAAGGATTCGAAGTTCGATCGGATTTTCAAAAAGTTTGAATTTTTGAAGACTACTTCAACCAGTGAATTTTGACAATACGATTGAATCGAATCATTTGTATAAAAATCTATTTGAATATTCGACTATTCGACAGTTGAAGTACTTCCCCTTTAAATTTTTATTCGACTGCCTAGTTCGCCAGTTTCAACCTACCAAATTGGATTTTAAAAATTTTGATCGAATAAAAAAATTCTAAAAACAACTGGACTTGCTGAGTAATTAATGAAGATGTTTCACTACTCATTTGAGCAGCTTTTTTAGCTCAACCTATGCAAGTCCAGTTGTTTTAGAAATGGCTTGAGTTTTACTAGTGGCATTTTAATCACATGCTTGCTAGCTTGTTGTGCTAATTGGATTGCCAAAATAGGCAAGCAACCAATGATTTAGTTTGACAAAATGTAATGACACAAACCTTTGGAGGATCCTTTAGGTGTCATACATGTTTAATAGTGAACAGTGTTCACAGAAGCATTTGCAAGTTTATACTGGAAGACTTAAAGTGTTTGTCATGAGAAACATATGACTTAATATCAGGATATTTATGTTTTGCTGGAATAATGTAAGATAAGATCTTTCTGAGGTCTTATGATCACAACTGGTTATTGCATATCTTATTCAGTTTGTTAATTTGTTAATGAGAGGGAGGTGTGTTCAATTACATAATGCATGTGGATAACCATCTGTCAGTAAGTTTGAGAGCCAGGTGGCCAATCATGGAAACTGTAAGAAATGTCATTCAATATGATAGGCCAGGTCTATCCACCTTTTTTCACATAAGGGGCCAGATATGCAATAATGGTTACGCATTTATGGCATTAAAAATAGCACTTACTACTTATTAATCTCCTAATGCATATTCTCATATGCATTATAATCTCATAATGCATAGTCACTGACACATGCTTTTATGAAACCTTCAACATCCCTTTGTAGTCACTGACCACTTCTCTAATACTACCTTCTTGCCACATGCTACAATGTGTATTTTATCCTCACCTTTCTGCATAAATGGCCCTTTTTAAGATGAGGGGACTTTATTACGTTGAATCAAAAATGTGTTATACCTTCTGCAAGCTTTGCCCCTTCTAGATTACCACAATACACTTTTCTGTTCACTGTGCAGACTGTGGATTCCCCACTTAAAGACCTTTCTAACTTATAGCTATATGCAAAGTCTTCATGTAAGTCTTCATTTACAAATTTACGAAATTCACATGAAATGATCGAAGTTCGATTGAATTAGATCGAATACCGATCGTGCAAATTTTTCGTGAAATCGGATATGCAAATTTGGCCTCTTCGATCAAAATTTTAAAGTTATTCGATAGCCTAAAACAATTTGATAAGCATTCTATGGTCGAATGCTTATCGAATTGCGAATTTGGTCGAGTTAATTTCTGGGAATAATAGAAAATTTGCCCCATGCTGTCTTTCTCTTCTCGCCCTCATTAAGTCATGCCACATATACCTCTAGTATCTCTCATCTGTTGCACCTATCTTCAGGAGTTCTAATGCATGACATTAGACATTTTAGGTCTTCAAATGACATCTGAAAGGTGTCCTTTTTTATACACTGACATAAATCTTAATCAAAAATGTAAAACAGACACCTCTGCTACCACATAGGTCACTTGTGTTACCAGAATAATCAGAGATATCTAATAAATCCATGTTGTAGGGCTGTATTGATTACAATTAAAATAACAACCAGTGCAGCCCTTCTAGCTGGATTTTCTAGACATGGCCCTCAATTCACAAGTGATCTAGTAACCCTAGTTTAACACCCACACGCATACCACCTTGTTATATTAGCAAGCAAGGTGTTGCCAGTTTTCGCCATGAACAAGATGCCCGTAAACTCGAATGGGTCAAAAAAAAAAATGAATGCATCAGTCACCCATAGACTTCAATGTATCTGTTTAGTAATACTATGTATGAACTACATATTTTACCTTTTATTTTTTTAGAGAGTGTGCATAGATTTTTCTCTTCCCCATCTGTATCCATCTGTAATACCAATACAGTGCAATAAGTAAAAAATTTTAATCCAACATTTATCTTAACAACAACAAAATATTAAATGAATGAAACAGGAATTTCCAAAATGTTATTCTGTTTGTCAAAATCTGGGTGTTTTGTAGAAATAAATAGCATGTGGTTTGCTTTTCTCTTTGTATAACACAAAATTGTGAAGGTCATCATGACAAAGGGAAACATCACACTTGTGTTCTCTACATTCTACATTTTACAAAAATGAAGAGAACTCCCTTAAATTGTTATAACACACACACACACACACAAACACACACACATATATATATATATATATATATATATATATATATGTGTTTTAAGTCATTGTCAGTGTAATGACCCTAATCCATCATGGTATTCTGTTTTTTAGAGAGTTTTTTAGAAGGCTAAAATCTGCAAGTGAGAGTGCTCCTTGTTAAAGAAATTGCAATGTGAAACATGATTTATTCTGTGCTGCTGAGTTGTGATTGAAGGCACTGACCTGCCATAGACTTATAATAGGGGAGCAGGTGTGGCTATGATGGACTTTAATTTCCTTTAATAAACCTTTTATGTGCCGCACTTTTACTGCCATTTTAGGCTCTCCAAGGTCTTGCACATAATGGGTTCATTACTTTTGATTACTATAGTCTATTGAGATAAACAACTCAGGAACGCAGTATATATTATGTTCCATTTAACCAATATATACTATTTATCCATTGTGTTTTATATGACATGCTATTCTACAGGCAAAATTAATAGCAATCTGTGCAGGGTTAAATTATGAAAAGAGCTTTCACTGGTTTGTTAATTAGTAAGTGAATGTAAGATGTGCACTTCCCTACAAGAATCTATGCATTCAGTGTCTAGTCTTGGTTCCTTTTTATAAGATTTAAAAACTTTGGGGCAAATTTACTATTATTCACCAAAAAATCCCTCTAATTTGTTAAAAATTCGATAAGCATTCAACTATCGAATGCTTATTGAATAGTTTTATGCAATTTTTCCTCGATATTCGATTTCTCGATGAAATTATACGATCGAATATCGATCGTTCGATTTGACGAAAAAGTCATTAATTTTCCTTCAAGCAATCAAAATTTGTACGATTCGAACGATCGAGGTGTTCGTTCGTACAAATGGTATTCCCGCAGGTGTTTGAAAAAGAAGCCTCTGAGGGGATTCCCATAGGCTTCTATTGCAATTCGGTAGTTTCAATCTGGCGAAGTAGGCAGTCGAATAAAATTAGTTAAAAAAAGTTAAATTCCTTCGCTCATCGAATGGTGGAATTATCGAATCGAATTTTGAGTATTCGATGATCGAAGTGGCCAAATTTGCATATTCGAATATCCAAAATATCGATCTATTCACGTGCATTTTGTAAATTTGCCGCTTTATATTTTATATATACTTTATATACAGGTATAGGATCTTTTATCTGGAAACCCATAGGTATGGGACCTTTTATATTCTAGCACAGACAACAGTTCTGAACAGGGATTCATCCAAGAACAAGACATCTTTTTACAAGGAATAGCCAGGTTGCAAAAACACAGCTTTTAAGGACTGGTTATGCAAATGTCCATGAATACAGATCACAACAGCTTATACATACCTGTATAATAATACAGGTATGGGACCTGTTATCCAGAATGGTTGGGACCTGGGATTTTCTGGATAAGGGATCTTTCTTTAATTTGAATTCTCCATACTTTAATCTACTAAAAAAAATATTTAAACATTAATTAAACCCAATAGGATTGTTTTGATTCCAATAATAGTTTAAAGGACCCATTTACTACATAAGTTTATATGAACATAAGATCATATTTTTTCTTCCCACAAATTGTGTTTTAAGTAGTAATAATCATAGATTTTACTGATTTCTCTAAACCATGAAAAATTTGAAATGCATTAATCATTAAAACCAGGAAACCACTAATACAAAACATCACAATCTAAAAGCTGTCAAGGTCATATAGAAGTTAATGGGAGCTGTCCTGTTAATAGGAGCTGTCAAATTGTAGAAATTTCTTTGATTCACGCTTTTAGAGGTTTTTGTGTTTTTTGTAATTGAAGAAGGATTTCAAGTTTTTTGTATTAGATTCCAGATCAGTTCACATGTTTATTTGTTCATACGTTTATATTCAGATCTTTTAAAAAATAACTTTGTATTCATGATTTTAGGCAAAATTGATTTTTTTCAGGGTTTTTAAAACCGCTAAAATTATAATGGGCCTCTTTAGCTCACTTGAGGTCAAGTACAAAGTACTGTTTTATTATTACAGAGAAAAAATGATGAATGTAATAAAAATAACCAAATTGATATCTCTTTATTAGTGAAAGGGTGTGAATGCCAATATACAGATGCAGCCACTGGGGTTTGTGAGTTAAATGTGTCATGACTCAGGGTTACTTGAAGAAACTCATTTAACTCATTTAATTCATTTAACCTTTTCGTTAGCATACCAAAGCACCATAATATTCTGTGATAAGTGGGATAAATGGGATAGATGAGTTAAGTTTTTCTGTGTCAAATGCACAATCCAAAGTGGCTTCATCTGTAGCAAGGTAGAATTTAGTAACTATAAATTATACTTTTAGACAATTATATTTACTGTATGTATTCTTAGGGGCTTATTTATCAAAAGTTAAATTTTAGAGTAATATGAATTTTTTAAAACTCTAATAAATTCGATTTTATTCACAATTTGAAAGATACAATGTGTTTTTATGAAAAAATGCGAACATCTAAAATTCGATTTAATAGTCCCGAGCCAAAAGCTCGAATTTAATTCGAATTGCTTTCCTCCAAATTTTTTTTGACGTGCAACATTTTTTTTCTCCCATTGGAGTCTATGGGGGTAATTTTCGAAGCAAAGCTTGTCAAAAATTTTGGCTCATCACTACTATTAACAATTTCAAATAGATCAATGGACCTCTGCCATTGACTTCTACATGAACTCGGCAGGTTTTATTTGGCAAATAATCAAATTAGAATAGTTTATTGAAAATTCGAATTTACCATTCGAACCTTAGTAAAACTACCCCTTACTATGAACTTCTGTATGGAAGATTTGAAGGAGATCGGAAATGCTGATAATAATTAAGCCTGTTCTGTGTTCTAATTGAACAACCATACATTAATGCTACAAAATAATTATTATACATGCCTCCTATCATATAATAAATAGTGGTGAAACATAACACTTCTGCAGCTCCTTGCAAAAAGTTTTTTAGTATAAGTAATGGACTTATGCCAAAATACCTTGCATTACATGTGTCTCAAATATTAGAAAAGGTACTAACCAATGCCATACATCCAGCTATATGATAAGATGCCTGAATTCTGAAAGTTGAATTTAAGCAGTAATCTGGTAAACCATATGAGGGCTATTCCCATATAGTACATAAATATAGAATATTTCAACATATTCTAGTACTGAATTACCCTTTGATTGTTCATATATAGTAATGGGCGAATTTGCGGCGAATTCCCGCGATTCGCCGCTGGCGAATAAATTCACGAAACACCAGCGAAAATTCGCTAAAAAAGAAAGCTGTGCGTCGTTTGCGACACGACGAAAACGACGCGACGCACGTCAAAATCATGCCGCGACTCGTTTCATGATTATTTTCTTAAAAGCCCTGAGAAAATGACTTTATTGTAGTTAAGTATTAGCTGTATTAACTGTCAGCATTTGTGTCAGGGCCCGAAGGCTCAGTAAAGGATTTGCAGACCAAGGAGGAAGCAAAGTCCAGTACAGTTCAAGGTATCTGAAGGGTTAAACAAGAGAGTGGTCAAAGTCCAGACAAAAGGGTCAATCCAGGCAGAATGGCTTCACAAGTCAGGAAGGTAGGCAAGAAGTCAAAAACCAGAACAACAAAGCAATAAAGTCACACCCAGGAACTCACAAAGGAAGACCTATAATTGGGCAAAGTGTGGAGTATTCTGGCCCCTTAAATAGCCCTCAGTTTGGCGCCAAAGGTTTGTGGTGATGTCATCATGCAGTAGTTTCAGTGACGCTGGCGTTCTTGCGCCGGCAAAATTGTGTAATCTGGCAGTGACGTCACCATGCTGCCCCCAGGCGAGACCTCGAGGGCACTGCCATCTTGGGAGAAACACGTCTTCATTACAATTTGTACATTTGGGAATTGACTGAATTATTCCGTTGACATTATATTTGTTTTTTATTATTGTTAAACAATTCAACATTCATTTATGTTTTTTCTTCAACAGGAAATGGAACTTCTGTCATGATAGTCATATGTTTATCATCATTTGTGTATGCAAAATAAATGATTATTTCTGAATATTTAGAAATTGTATGAGGAAAAAACAGGTTTTCAAACTGTATTTATTTTGACACATTCCACACACAAATGCTAATATCTGGTAATTTTAATATGCACCAGATTTAACGAATTGACAGTGTTTATTGTATACATATGGATACAGAAATCCAAAGGGCATTTAAAAGGAATAAAAAATAGCATTATTTGTTTTATTTATTACTTATGTCAGTTTAAACAACTTTGTCAAGGTTCCATTTCATCATGTTTCATTTGGAGTTCAGAGAGCTCACTCATTTTTAATTTGTTGGGACTCCGTTTCAAATGTCTGTAAATGTTAATCTTTCTGCACTGTAACAATATGGCCCAGTATTTTTTTTTCAGTTTTACAACCACACCCCTTTAAAACAAAAATCTTAAATTGACATAAGTAATACCATGCAGTAAAGTTACCTAAAGTTTTCTATATATATACCTAATTATATTTATGACTTTTCATTTCAATGACAGAATGAACATATTAAATAGATTGTGGGAAAGGAAACATGTTAAGCAACTTATTCAGTGTACATTCCATTCCTTTATGTAAGTAACCTTCATAAATATCATAATTCACTTTGTCACACCTTTGCCCTTGACATCTTTACAGTTCAGGGTTTTATTTTCAAACATTTGTTACACTTTGACATTTGAATCACCCTCATCATTCGCCTGTAGTGGGACATTTACTCAACCAGCATGGAACATGGGTCCAGGTTAAGTAGGTAGAATAACTTTTACTGCAGTTGGTGCAACCACAAAGGATCCTACTACAGTTACAACTTTTAAACAGAATCCCACATAAAATTTTTAAAAATATGATGTCACTGACATAGTAATGTTGAGGATGTAGATTCATACCTTGATAAATTTGTGGATTAATGATCATTCGCCAGAGCGAAAATTCATCTGGCAAAACGGTGCAAAAGATCTCTAGCGCTGAGGTTTTTTGCTAGTGTGTTGTCTTCTTTGCCTTTTAGTAAATAGCCAATGTTATATTGTCTTTTTGGCACCCTATAGTAAATGTGCCAAAGAAATGCACAAAGAACTACTGCTTTATTAAAAGGTCCCACTATAAAACTTTTTTTAATATGATTACAAATGAAAAAAAATACCAAAAAAACTCAGAGATTTTACAATGTGCAAAGGACAGCTCTCATTGACTTCTACATGACCTCCCTAGCTGTTAGAAGTTTTGTCTTAAGAATTTTTCATGGTTTTTACACTTAGAGGCACATTTACTAAAGGCCGAAGTGAAAATTCAAATAAAATTCGATTTTTTAAAATTTTAATAACATTTTTATAAAACCTGAATTTTGAAGTAATTTTGGGCTGCTTTGACTATCGAAACAAAATACTTCAACTTCGACTATTAAAAGCGGCAAAATTGCCATTTTAGCCTATGGGGGACCTCATAGAACCTGTCCTGGAAAACTTTCTAAGTTCCAAGAATTCGAAGGATTTTGTGGATAATCGTTCAATCGAATAAAATGATTATGAGCGATTTTTTATTCGATCGAAAATGGACCTATTCGATCGAAATAGGTCCATTTTCAATCAAAAAAATACCTTTAAAAAAACTTTGAGGGTCGAATTTCAAAGTTTTTACTTCTAAAATGTGGTCCTTAGTAAATCTGCCACAAAATAATTATAATTTTTTTGTAGCTTAAAGTTAATTAAAAAAAAACCAGATAAGGATTTTTTTCATAATTTGGATCATAGAAATATGATCATTGTCCTAAAAATTATTTATACATGAAATAAACCCAATATCTTTCTTTTGCCACCAATATGGATTAATGATATCTTTGTTCAGGTGAAATACAAGGTATAGGAATGGGATCCATTATCTGGAAACCCATTTACCGGAAAGGGTCTCCCCTAGACTCAATTTTATCCAAATTGAGATTTTTAAAAATAAAATACTTTTTTACTTGTAATAATAAAATAGTACCTTGTACTTGATCCAAACTAAGATATAATCAATATTTATTGAAAGCAAATCCATCCCATGTGGGTTTATTTAGGGGCTAATTTACTAAGGGAATTTTTTTGGGGGGGTCATTTTTGATTGAATATGGCCGTTTTCGATCAAAAAATGGGCATATTTGATCAAATGAAAATCCTTTGAATCATTTGACTCGATCAAACAATTCAAATGATTTTCATCAAAATCCTTTGATTTCTCAGAACTTAGAAAATTTTCAGGACAAGTTCTGTGAGGTCCCCCATAGGCTAAAATGGCAATTTGGCAGCTTTAAGCAGGGGAATAGTCAAATTCAAAGGATTTTTAAAGGGCCAATTTTCGGTCGAAAACATTTTTGGTCGAAAAATTAGAATTTTTAAAATTTGAATTTCATTTCAATTTTCACTTATTATACCCTATTCGACCCTTAGTAAATCAGCCCCTTAATGTTTACTAGTGGATACATTCACCAGGCATGGATTTGCAGCCAATTTCCACTTTTAGCAGCCCACAAATGTTTTCACAAAACTGCAGCAAAAAATTATTCAGATGCCCATTGACTTAAATGTGTTTCGCTAATTTTTCACAGCAGGTTTTGGGACAGATTCGCCCATCACTAATGTTTACATGATTTTTTAGTAGAATTAAGATATGAAGATCCAAATTATGGAAATTATGGCATTCAAAATAACAGGTCCTATATCTGTAATTTTTAAATTATTATTGAGAAAAAGCAAATAATTTGGGAGATGGCATTCTCACAATTTGGAACTTTTTGGCTATCAAGTTTCCAGATATAGCCTTATAACCTGCAAATCATGATTTACAGTAATACTCATATTTTAAACCACACATAATTTATGGTGCAAATACAGTCAACCACAATTTATTATTTGCTATTACTATTTCATTTGTTGTGTTATGATACAGAATGCTACTTACAACCAACTGGAGAATCAGCAGCATGCAGGAATATTTTAACCAAACCTGAAAAACCCTCACCAATTCCACTTGAACCTACCCAGTAGAGTGGAGTCTTCCTAGTAGAATCATTGTGAGTCTACCTAGTAGAGTCTAGATCCATTAGTGGTCACCTGAATCATCAAAATTTGTGGCAACCTCAATTAACCCAAGTATTTTAAACTGGACAATCTGTAACGCTGTTGACATGGTGACACACTATGTTACTGTGTTACTGACTATATTTTAATCATATACAATTGGATTACAGCCCAAAATAATCTACAAGCATAAGACCAGTAGGGGAAAGAATCCAAACAAGAATAACTAATTCATATAGCTGAAAGATCCATCATGCTCACTCACGTTTCCATTGTCTGTTGCCTGGAGTTGTGTGTTAAGATGTCTTTAAATACAGCAGTAATTTCAAGCCTAAGGCTTCACTGTAATTACCATAGCTGCATTTATAGGCTATTCACGGTGTATTATTCAGACACCTTGCAGAGAAAGAGGTAGCCTGCTATACTTGATACTAAGCATATTCAAGTGAGCTTGAAATTTAAGCCTTGAGTTAGTGAAATGGTTAATGTAAATGGATTTATAATTTGCTTTTGGGGGGCCAGTTTCTTCTCTTTATTTATTAGCCCAGCTGATGGGGCAGATTTGATGAGGCACTTCTGGAATAATTGAGTCATTACACAAAGAAGGCTGCTAGCATTCAGATTGGTTTTATCAGCAGCAAGCAGGCCTGATTACTGACAATTACACTGTGATCCGGTGATGGAGGAGAAAGAGCCAATGAGTGGGAAATGTCCATGTTTCTATCCAGGAATAATTTCTACATTCATTTTACATGCTAAGTGTTTCCTATCTCTGCATAATAAACTGTAAACAGGAATAGATGTTACAATGTCCTTTAATATTTCCTGGTAATGAAGACACAAATGTACAGTGAGTGCTGATAAATATAGATGAAACATAAGTTATTATCCTAGTCTGCACTGCTACCTTTAAAATAACTGTGTTTTCAGAGTAAAAAACATAATCAAAGCTAATAAAAAAAAGAAGTGAGACTGACATTGTCTTTCTAAGCACACCGAAAGTTTGTAAAAAGTCCTGTTTATCACTGCCACCTTACAGAAGTACAGCAAGCTCAAGGAGATGACCCAACAAGTAAATCATTTTTAATTCAGATTAATCAACTGGACAAGGACAGCTATGATTACACAAATAAATGAAAGCAACAATGGTGGCCACTGTTGACATTTCCGTAAGGAGAACACCGGCTAACTGTGAAATGGAAAGCAAGACAGTTGGCACTGAATGATTTCATAAGGATCAATTATTCTCCCCTTTAAAGGAAAAGTCTTTCTTTTCACTGTTAGTGCAACATAAAAATGTCACCAATTGTTAATAACACAGTACAGAGGGGTTTTGTGGCCTCATTGCTTTACATTAGTCCAGTTGTTACTATAAAATGTTGATACATAAATATTTTTTATTGTTTGTCTGAAACAATAAGGGGCAGATTTACCAAGGCTAGGATTGTGAAGTAATGAGATTTTTTTTCAACTTCCATTACTTCGAAATTCAAAGAAAAAAGACCATTTGAAATTTATTTTTAAAAAATCTAAGTTTTCTTTCAGGGTGAATATGCCGTTTTTGTTTGAAACGAAATACGTAACATCATATTCAATTTGAAGTTTTTTACAAAAAAACTTGGATTTTTCAAAGTCCACCAACTGACTCCAAATACATTCTAGGAAGTCCCCCATAGGCTAAAACATCAATTCGGCAGGTTTTAGATGGCAAATGGTCGAAGTCAAATTATTAAAGAGACAGTACATGATAAATTTTGAAATTATAATTTTGAATTTTTTTGCAAATTTTAATCAATTTGAACTATTCCCTAGTGGAGGTACACAAAAATACCTCAAAATTCTATTTTTTTGTTGAATTATTAATCCCTGATGCATGTATGTTGACTCATTGACTCATTTAGTCAAGGTTATGTTAAAAAAGGCACCAAAACCCTCATGGGCTAACGTACATATTCAATCCCTTCCTTATCTTGTTCCATTGGGAAGTGAGGAATTTTGTTTTTTTTTTTATACTGAAGTAAAAACAGGTTGAAAATAATATCATTATGCAATTACTAGTACAGAATCTATTATCCAGAATGCTTGGGACCTTGGCTTTTCCAGATAAGGATTTTTTTCATAATTTGGATCATAGTACATTAATTGTCCTAAAAATAATTTAAACATTAAATAAACTCAATAGGTTTGTTTTGCCACCAATATGGATTAATGATATCTTTGTTCATATGAAATACAAGGTATAGTATTGTGATACATTATCTGGAAACCCATTTAACGGAAAGCTCCAGATCACGAAAAGGTGGTCTCCCATAGACTCAATTTTATTCAAATATAATAAATAATGATTTTTTTTTAATTCCTTTTTTACTTGTATTAATAAAATAGTAATCATTCGAAATTCACAAATTTATAGTGAAAATGTTTGAAAATCATGAATTTATAGTGAAATTGTTTGAAATTCACAAATTTATAGTGAAATAGTTCGCAATTCACAAATTTATAGAGAAATAGTTCAAATTTCACAAAATTTTCGTGAATACGTGTTAATTTTTCATGAACTTTCCGATTTCACTATTTTCACAACTTTTTCGCCAAATGAAATGCCCCAGATTTGCCCATCTCTAGATATAATTAATTATTTTTGAAAGCAAAACCAGCCAATTTGGTTTTATTTAATGTTTACTAGTGATGGGTGGATAATATCGCCAGGCATGGATTTGCAGTCAATTTCCACTATTAACAGCCCCTGAATGTTTTTACAAAACTACAGTGAAAAATTGTCGAGCATCAAAATTATTTGGACGCACATTGACTTCAATGCATTTCGCAGGTTTTGGGAGAGATTCACACAAAACTAATGTTTTGATTTTTTTCAAATTTGAATCGAATTTGGACTATTCCCTAGTCGAAGTACACAAAAATAGCTAAAATTAGACTTTTTTTACCTTGAATTTTCAATTTCACCCTTGATAAATCTGCCCCTAGTTGTTTACACACTATTTAAACAAACAGGGGGTTATTTATTAAAATCTGAATGTCAAAATCTTGAAAAAAAATGTAACAATAGAAACTAAATTTTTTTTAAAACTTGATTTTTTGTGGTTTATTATACCCCAGGGATAGTGATGGGTGAATCTCCCGCGATTCGCTTCGCCTAAAGATTCGCGAATTTCTAGAGAAAAATTCGCGAAACGAGTCGCGGGACGCGTCGCGTCGTTTCCAACTCGTTTTTTAGTGATTCGCGAATTTATTCGCCAGCAGCGAATCGCGGGAATTCGCCGCGAATTTGGCCCTGGCGAATAAATTCGCCCATCACTACCCAAGGATAGAAAAAGTCAGAATCCAAAAATCCATCATCTCAGACCCACCAAGGTTGTATATTAGTCAATGGGTGAGGTTCCTAACCTATTTGGAAGTTTCTGTGGTCTGCGCTGGAATTAGCCTGAAAACCAGACTATTTCAAACTTTTCAGGCAAACATCCAAAAAATTCTGGCTTTTTAGAAAAAATGCAGAAAAAATAGAGCAATTTGGGAAAAAACTTGGGTGTTCACCTGATTTTTCAGGTTTGACCCTATTCAGATTAAATTGTTCTTTTTTAATAATTAAAAAAAAAGGTCCAATCGTGGATTCTAGTTTGGTCTGAATTTTTTAACTAAAATGCTCCGAAAAATTTGGTTTTGTAAACCAAAAAACAATTGGGAGACCATGGTCTACCTTTTGGATACTATATCGACTCCAACTTGCTTAGTGAGTATAGGAGCCCATGATAAAGTTTTGATTGGTATGGTTGGGTTCTAATTTCTAAGAACAATGTAATTTCTAGGGAAATAAGTGTCCATAAATAGAAAAAAGATTTACGTATTTCATCACCACCAAAAATTCCAGACCTTAAATAACAAAACTGCATGTGCCATTAAAGAAAGACAAACTTTAAAATTTAGAAAATAAATGATGAAGAATTGCTCTTACTGTACATATGCAGCCATTATGAGTTTTAGATAACAACAGAGCGAATGGGCATTAACACATACTAAATAACTCCTAAATCCACTAAACAAATAAGAAACAGTGAACTATGCCTCTTTATAGATCCCTAGTAAGACCTCATCTGGAATATGCAGTGTAGTTTTGGACTCCAGTCCTTAGGAGGGATGTAAATGAGCTGGAGAGAGTGCAGAGATGTGCAACTAAACTGTTTAGCGGAATGGAAGACTTAAATTATTAGGGTAGACTGTCAAGGTTGGGGTTGTTTTCTCTGGAAAAAAGGCACTTGCGAGGGGACATGATTACACTTTACAAATACATTAGAGGACATTATAGACAAATATCAGGGGACCTTTTTACCCATAAAGAGGATCACCACACCAGAGGCCACCCCTTCAGACTAGAAGAAAAGGACTTTCATTTGAAGCAGTGTAGGTGCTTCTTTACAGTGAGGACAGTGAGATTGTGGAATGCACTGCCGGGGGATGTTGTGATGGCTGATTCTGTAGTTGCTTTCAAAAGCGGCTTGGATGATCTTTTGGACAGACATGATATCAAAGGCTATTTTGATATTAAACTCTACAGTTAGTATAGCTATGGGCATGTATGGTTTGTGTGAAAGAGTGTAGGGGTGTGTGTGTGTATGCTGGGTTTTAATTTGGAGGGGTTGAACTTGATGGACTTTGTCTTTTTTCAACCCAATTTAACTATGTAACTAGGAAGAATAAAGATTAATGCTATCAAGGTTCATAAGTCCCTTTCGGTAAGAAGAGTCTAACATTTATTAAAACTTACTGGGCAGTATGTGAAAACATTTCAGAATTTTTTCTCTATAATATATGGGCTTCCTGCCCATAGAAATGCATTTCAACGTGGATGGGTCCCCAGCCGCCTACGGTACAAAACTGGATAACGTTGGTGAATCAGAATCTGCCTCTCATTAAACTCACCTTACTAGCCAGAGGCTCCACTGAAGAGATTTGAGAAAATATGGAGTCCATGGTGGGAAGCGGGACTTGGGGGTCAGGTCTCCCGAACATGAAAAGAAGCATTTATTTATACTGTAAAAGGCAGAAATCCTTAATTCTAACCAGTCAATGTCCAATATGTTGATGATAGGAATTTTGTAGGCAACATTCACACTTTATTGTACGACTGTTTGAACTGTGTTGTAATCCTTGAGTGTACCAATCACATTACTAAACGAATTGATATGTACACATGCTATTTCAAGTTCTGTAATGGTAACTTAACTGCATTTACGGCATATACTTGTTTTATGTTTTATGTGTTATAAAACAATAACATTTTACCTTTAAAAAAAAAGAAATGCATTTCATAATTATATAATAACATACATTATACATCATTTTGTAGAATATGCATACACACACCCAAGTTTATTTAACATGCAGAACATGTGGTGAACATTACTGCGACAAACGATGATAATCATCCCATATTACCTTGCATTATAATCACTGCACTTATGGTTCTGTGGCACAATTATTTTTCCAAAATGTAGCCATTAATGTTTTGGCAGACTAATTCTACCAACATGCCAAAAGCACTGAGATGCTCACTGGGAGGTTATTTTTTGGCTATTCTTGATATTTTATCGCCGCAGCTTCTCTTCCAGGAAAAATCATGGCAATAAAATGCTTTGAGAACCATGCTCCTTCATAGAGTTCATGGTAAGAAACAAAGCTATGCTGCAAAGGCAACAACATAAGGTATATAATTTTGTTTAACAAAAGGAGAAAAAACTGATCAATTTATGGCATTTATTTATAATGAAAGACCGGTTTTACTGGCAACCCCCAAAAAGAGACTATAGCATTTTGTCACTTTTTTGTGTTATGGGAACACGTTTTAATGTAATATGGTATTTATGGTCTGTTATACAAATCCATATCAAATATATGTTGCCTCTATGTGTTTATGGTGTAGTTGCTTGAACTCACAAAACACTCTTACTATTATATTAACACTATTACTGCACAACTCATATTGTACTCTTTTGACCTAATTTCATAGAACTAACCCATGGTTATGATTGCATAGGGGCAGATTTATCAAGGGTTCATTGTCGAAGTGAAAAAACTTCTAAATTTGACCATCTAATGTTTTTTGAAGTGTTTTTTATCGATCTAAATGGCCCTTTTTTTATCAAATTGGTCCATTTTCTAATCGTTCGATACGAACGATTTCCTTAAAAAAAAAACTAAATTTTTAAAGAAATTCAAAAAGACTCTTTAAAGGTTATAGGAGGTCTAAAACAGCAATTCGGCAGGTTTAAGGTGGCGAAGGGTCGATTTTGAATTTATTAAAGAGACAGTACATTGATTTTCAAACGATCTAATTTTGTCCTATTCGATAGTTGAAGTACCTAAAAATTACTTCGAAATTCAAATTTTTTTAATTTGAATTTTCACTTCGACCCTTGATAAATCTACCCCATAATGTAAGGAACAAAATCCTGACATGCAGAATGGCATGATCTTGAAAGTACAGGTGGATTGATTCTCTAGCTAGAATGCTAAAAATGTTTAAACTAAGGAGTTAATAGCTATCCCTACTAGTGATGGGCGAATCTCCCGCGATTCGCTTCGCCTAGAGATTCGCGAATTTGACGCGTCGTTCTTGTCGCGCGTCGCGTAGTTTTCGGCGCGCGTCGCGTCGTTTTCGTTGCGTCAAAAATGACACGCGACTGACGCGCGACTCGTTTTTCGGCGAAATTTCGCTGGTGATTTGCGAATTTATTCGCCAGCGGTGAATCGCGGGAATTCGCCTCGAATTCGACCTAGGCGAATAAATTTGCCCATCACTAATCCCTACTACTTAAGCGCTGAGATTAGTTCCTTAATATTAGATATACGTAAACCGTGCAAAAAACTGCAAGGCAGCTGTTTTATTTCCAAAACAAGAACTCTGCACTACATCGCAACATTAGAATGTGTTGCTTCTCTTTTTAGGTCTCACCTCTGATGTAAAAAGACTGTGCTGTGAAACATTAGTCTATAGGGCCAGTGCTACCAATTGTTTCAGTTTAGTAACTGGAACTATTAATAGCACAGAAAATCATTGTCCAAATCCTTTCTCCCCGCATTCAATTCACTTTGAATGGGACAGGTGATAGAGCTCAGCACTGCTAATTTTAATAATTCATTAAATACTTATAAAAACTTCCCCAGTTTGATATTTGATAAATCAGCCACAGTTTTCTAAAACTTTTCAACATATATTAGTCTTTTGTTTAATTTCAGATGTTGAACATGGTAGCAGAACTGATGTGATATGGGCAGTTATGTCATGGTAATAAATTTTTACTCTGCATCATTATCATTTATGAATGTAATATAATAGAGGACAAGTGGTACCCTACAGTGAAAGCTTGTTTGTTTGTTTATGATATTTGCATATACCAACAGACAGCACTTCCATAAAAACTGCTAAATGACACAAAAAGACATTTTATAAGCACATTCATAAAGTCACATTCATAAATATCTTTTATGGTCCCTCTCAATAACCAACTCATATTTTATTGTGCCGTTGATTTATGCAGTGCTCATATCTCAAAACAAATCAGCAATTTAGTTGTTAAAGTATTAACCAATTTGTTAAAACCAGATAAGATTTTTTTTTTTTTTGGTAGGGAGATTTTTTAAGAATATTTTCATCCCAAAGTATGAGTTTCACATGTGTGTCCATTGTAAGAATCTAACTTGCTAAAGACATAGTTTAAAATGGCTTTAATAGTCTCATACCTGATAAGAGATGTTGTGAAAGTTAAACAATTCATTAGGAAATGGGACATAAATACCTAGAGGCAGATTCACTAAAAAGTGCAACTTCGCCAGTGTCCGCTTCACTCACATCGCAACACTTCGCCAGTCGTAGCTTGTTTTCACAAGTTTATTTCAAAATATGATTAAAAAGGGCTTGCATGACACTGAATCACACTTTTGTGCAACCTCCAAATATATTTCAATTGTCTTTGTGATCTTTTTATGCTAATCTGCATTTATTATACATAAGCCCCGAGGGCTCAAAAGTATATCTTAGGTAATTTATTTTATATATGGGTATGGGTTCATTGGGGATCATTTATAAACACTGAGCAAATTTGCACCTGGGCAGTTATCTATATTAACCAATGATTTGCTTTTTTTGAGCCTGTTGCAAGTAGAATAATTAAATGGCTCTTACACTCGGGAGTTTTTACCTGCGCTCCCCTGTGTTCCGTTTTGCTGCGTTCAGCCACAGGGGAGCGCAGGTATAGACGCACTCAATGCTTTTCAAAGGGGCTGTACATTCAAATAGTAGTTATTGACGGCACCATTCAACAGTGTATTTTCTTAAAATGCCTTTATTGGTTGGTAGCTTGAAAAAAGACTGAGTGAGGTCTGAAACGTTGCTGGGTTGTTTGAAGGTCAGAGCCTTATGTCTCAATAAAGGCATTTTAAGAAAATACACTGTTGAATGGTGCTGTCAATTACTACTATTTGAATGTAACGGACTGAAGTGGGAAACCGCTGGACGAGCATCACATCCAAGCAGCTTGAAGGTGAGGGTGCTGACTGTGAAAATTCTACAATGGGGCTGTACACACACGAACGCATACCTGCGCTCCCCTGTGGCTGAACGCAGAAAAACGGAACTCAGGGGAGCGCAGGTAAAAACGCTCGTGTGTAAGAGCCCTAAATGAGCCCCATTATATTATATATTGTTTGTATATAGACACAAATTCCTTCAAAAAATTTTGATTTGCCATCCATAAGGGTTATAGGAGATCCCCCATAGGCTAAAACAGCAATTCGGCAGGTTTAAGGTGGCGAATGGTCGAATTCGAATTTTTTAAAGAGACAGTTCGATTTTTGAATGGTCGTATTTTTCAATTCAATTGAATTTTTTCTATTCGAAACTAATTTTGGCCTATTCGATAGTCGAAGCACCCAAATATTACTTCAAAATTTAGATTTTTTTTTTATTTGAATTTTCCCTATGACCCTTGATAAATTTAGATTTTTTTTTTATTTGAATTTTCCCTATGATCCTTGATAAAAATTTGAATAGAATTTTTATCATTCATATAATTACTGCATAATAGCGAGGGTTAATTTCACTTGAAACCAGCCAACGGGAAACCAATACGGCAAGGATTAAACATACATTTTTTGTAGACCACAGTTTTGCAAGATTGCAGTGCAACCAGTGTGTAATAAGGTCTCTTACAAATATAATTATTTTAATTTGGTATACTTGTAGGGGCCTAATGATGAAAACTCAGATTTTTGTGGTTTTAGAGGTTATTGAAACCCCGACTATACTCTAAACTCTAAAACTAAAATTTCATGAGGTTTATTAAAAAAAATCAGTTCGATGTATGAACTGAAAATTACACTAAACAAATATCTAGAAAAACTCAAAAAATTTGAGTGTTCCTAGCAAAAAAAATCTGAAAACCACTAAAAGTTTAAATTGAGTTAAAGTAGTCCAATACAAACTGCACAGCTCCCATTGACTTCTATAGGACCTCAACAATTTGTATTATTTTTATTTTTATAGTTTTAGAGCTTTTAAGAAACATAAAAAAACCACAACTTGTTTAGCGATTAATAAAGAAGAAGTTTGATGTTAATGAATGGGTCCCTTAATGTAACCAGTAGGAAAGATGTGGAAGACTATGAATTAGCATTTAATATGATTGTAATTATTTGTGACCTTATACTACTGCTACATTTTGTCACTATTGACATTTTATTAATTTGGCAATGAATGTTTTCATAAAACTTGTAAAATCCAATATACCCAAACAATACTGTAATATTAAAAAAAAAGTTTGAATCATGAGAAGGACTGATTTAATGAATTCAACCCATCCATTGCATGCATCCTTATGCTTCTATAGTACATAATGACCTAAAAACACACTATATTCTATTGTACATATACTCTATATGTACTGTATATTATGTATATTTTATATCAGTGATCCCCAACCAGTAGTTTGTGAGCAACACTAACCCCTTGGATGTTGTTCCCAGTGACCTTAAAGCAGGTGCTTATTTTTGAATAAGTTTTGGTTGTATAAAAACCAGGTGCACTGCCAAACAGAGCCTCAATGTAGACTGACAATCCATATAAGGGCTACCAAATGGCCAATCACAGCACTTATTTGGCACCCCAAGAACATTTTTCATGCTAGTGTTGATCCCCAACTCCTTATACGTCTGAATGTTTTTCACGGGTTCAGCAGGTTGGGGATCCCTGCTTTATATGATCCCAACAGAGCATTACATCCCCCTCACTGTTATTCAGTAGCTTTATTGGCCCAGTTTCGGACTGAAACACCAGGGGCCCACCAAAGATCCTTAGACCACGGGCCCGCTCTCAGTACTATTATTCTTCCTCTCCTTATTCAACCTCTATTATTGTTGTCTCTTTTCTTTACATATTATACTCCATTATTCCATTTATTTATCATCTTTTCTCATAGAAATAGGGAATGGTCATGAAATAGGCCAAATGTTTAAAAGGATGAGGGTCCACTGATACCTGGGCCCACCTGGAGTTTTCCTGGTATCCTGGTGGGTCGGTCTGACACTGCATTGGCCTTTATATTGTCCCATAGCATTCTATGGGATCTTCTGTGGGATTTTTGCTAGTAATTGTCCAAAAAACTTGCATTTTTAGAGGTTTTTGTATTTTTTTTGTTTTTGTTTAGTAATTTTTTCATTGGTGCTTTTTCAGTTGGATTTTTAAATAACTTTTAGGGATGCACCAAATCCAGGATTCGAATCCTTCTTCCCGGGCCGAACTGAATCAGAATTTGCATATGCAAATTAGGGGGGCATAGGGAAATCACATGACTTTTTGTTACAAAACAAGGTAAGTAAAAAAAATTTTCCCCTTCCCACGCCAAATTTGCATATACAAATTAGGATTCAGACAAATCATTTGCAAAGGATTTGGGGGTTGAGCTGAATCCAAAATAGTGGATTCGGTGCATCCCTAATAAATTTCATGACATTTGTGGTTTAGTGAGTTTAGTAGTGGTTTCAAAAACCTCTTAAACCACTAAAATTAGTCAAGTATTTGCTCTCTAGTTAATCCTGAAAATTTTATCTAAATGTTGGCTAGTGTGAGATTTGGGATGGATACTTAGGGGCATATTTATCAAAATAAATGTGTAAGCAAAATGGTGTTAATGTTTTAAAGCTGTTAAAAATAGTTTCAACAGATTTGTGATATTCTTAAATGGCATGCTAAGTTCATGCTAAGTTCATAAAATTGGCAGACATCATAATTAATACAATATTCATGAAAATGCATCTGACATCATTTATGAATCTGACATTTTATTAATGACAATATAAGGTCAAAAATGCTTTCTCCAGGTATACTTTACTCCATAAATTCCTCTCAGTGTCTCAGTTCTGACTAGTAATGAGCAAATTGATCCCATCTTGCTTTTGCTAAAATTTATTAAATGCAAACACATTTGCAAAACACATTGAAATCAGTCAGTTAACGTTTTTGGCTTTTTTTTCAAAATTAATTGAAGTCATCATGCATTTTTTATTTTGCACAAAATGCCCTGAAATAATTGGTGTTTTTTGGTGGCATTTTTTTCTCAGGCGAGAAGGAAGTTACTGGGGAACAAGAAAAATTGGCAAATGAAAAGTCTGTGGTCATGAGCAACAAAACTGGGCAATCCAAATCAGGGATGCTGCTGCCATGAGGCGAGTTGAGAAACTTGGCTCAGGCAGCAGTAGCTCCCTAGTTACTAAGGGCAACAAAAAGCTGCTCCTGGCCTGGTAACTTTAAGAGCTGAAATTTCCAGTCATTAAACCAGAAATTCAGCTCTTTTAATGCAGAGAGCGCAACTGCACTCTCTGTACTAGTGACGCACCCCCCTGGACCTGCTCCTGCACAAAAAAGGTAAGCTCTGGGGAATGAGGAGGGCAGCATCGCAAGAGTTGCCTCAGGCAGCAAGAGGCTTAGAATGACCCCTGTTCCAAATTCACATGAGACCACAAAAACACATGAGACCATAAACATTAATGTAAACACACAAGACCAGGATCAGCTTAGGGATACCACACAACCAGGCAAAGGTATTGGTAGCAGTTTTAAAAAGGGGGTCAGTGCTCGCACAGGTGTGAATCATGCTAATTACAAGAAGTTATTAAATAAGACTGGGCTGAACTCCACAAACATTTTTTGATGGATGGTGTTGCCGCAACAAGTCAAGTAGTTGCACGCATCCAAAAATAATGGGACTGATAGAAAAATCACAGGTATTAACTACATTCCATCCAACGTGACTGTCAGATGTGAATGCTGCATGCTGCGTCTTCATCTGACTTTCTTGTCATGTGTTGTTTATACCTGTGACGTTTCTATCAGTCCCATTATATTTGGATTCGTTCGACTACATCCATGAGTTTTGTTGTGGCTACACCATCTGTCAAAAAACATTAGTGAAGTTCAGCCCTAAGGTGTGGAAAGTTGTATATGTGTATATTCATTTTACTAGACTCTTTAATTAGCAAGTGTTTTTGTCTGTTGCTAATGATAAGGGCAAATAGCTACCTTTTAAAGTGATTAAATGAAATGAAGGTCCAGTAAATTAACTAGCATCCAGATAATATTCTACTCCTCCTCCTTCAATCAGTTTACACCGGTGCTGCCTGTCAATGCTTTTTATAATGAATTATCTTTTGTGCTCTGTAACCATTTACAACTCTATGTTTTGGTCTACCTGAAAGTGAATTATCAGTTGCATTCTTTTGTTTTTAAGAATCAGCGATTTAACACTAATTTCTAATCAGATTCTGCAGAAAGGAACAGCTCGCATGGCAGCTGTACTTTTCCCAGGGTTAATTACCTTTCACTGCTTTCTACTAATGAGTCAGCTGTTCCTGTCATTACACAACCACACTGTGTTCATCTGTAGTTTTCACTGTGGACAAACACTTTCTATATCTCTGTTTGCTTACTAAGGATGTTTGTGCTGCATAGAATTTCCAGATTTTTTGGAGGAAAGAGGGTTGTATTTAGAAAAAATGTATTTCTATTGTTTGTAAGGGTCCCCACCTCACCCCTATAAAACTGGACTACTCTATGCCTAATGAACACTTGCCATATTGGAGACATTATTAAACTATATTGACTTATTTCTAAAGCTATCTATGCAGTCAAAGTGTGTACCAAATAAATCCCATGCATTTTAGACTAAAAACCTGTTGAAGGGAATTCACAAGACCTTTGCAGCTGTGATCTAAACTATTAGTGGCCTGTAGCAACTATTTATATATGAGTTCTACCATGCCAAATAAATCAAGCTTTTTAAAAACACTGATTGGTTGCTTCTGGTTCCTACACCACTTTATTGATCTTTTTCACATATTGATGTTGGTGTATACAATACTTAAAACTCATCAGTTATAGAATACAAGCACCATAGGTCCATGTATCATGGGGTCATCATAATCAGTGCAGGATAAGGCAACTAATAAGCCTATTCATATAATTTTTCCTTTACAATCATACATGCATAAACTCTATGCTGCACGCATTGAGCAATCATAGTAGGCTAGATAAAAGAACTGCGATGCAAGAACTTCTACAAGTGTCCTTGACAGTCGTTGTTCTTACAGTTTGTTAACTTCTCTGGTAAGTACCACTGGCATTAAATTTCATGTGTGAGCAGATGTTTAAAGACTACAAGTCCCCAGAGACAACTTTATATGCATTTATGTGTCACCATAAACTGTAGTTAGTTAATTTCACTAATGGTCGAGGTTTTCTGGTTTCTCATAAGTAAAAAATATCTATGTTGTGTATGAATGTAGGCTTTAGCTGTGGGCCAGCACATTGCTGTTGTTACGGTTAGAATCTGGAACATTTATACAAATTAGAGGAGCATGTTTCGGAAACCCTGTAAGGATTCAAAAACATAGTAAATATTCACAGGACTAGTGAACACTGAAGAAGCCAGTAGGTCACAGTCAGGTGACACATCAAACAAACTATAGGCACTAATAGAACTAAAGAACATCCACCCATGGATAGTTGCTGCAGGAAGTCAAAACAGGCAAGGGAGAGGTAAAATATAACCCAGAAAGACCACATTTTATATAGTTAATTATGTTAAAACTGCAAAGCTAATTTTCTTAAAGAAATATGCATTATACATTTTAGGTGGTTAATGCAATAAAATATATGGGGGTTTTCAAAATCCAGTTAAGCACAGGTTGCTTTTAGACAAACTCAGTTTTGTCAGGGTTATGATTATAACTGGGTAAATAGATGTGGATGTAGATATGCAAAATAAAAAATGTTTTTAAAGAGCAGAAACTGCTGTGATCAGACTACATGCTTTACACACAACATGTTTTGGGCATTGCATGTGACATCCAGTCACTCCAGTCTTTATACATTAGATTTTTGTCTAATTAACTATATTAAAAACAGTTTTTATTTTGCACAACCTATCTATTTAACCAGTTTTTAGTTTTATACTGAACAATTCCTTTAAGTCTAGATCATTACATTTTTATTTTAAATAGCTAAATTTGATTTGAAATAATATAATGTGTATTCTGTAGGAACTAGTGTTCCTATTATTGGCCAGTCTGGCAACTCATATGCTGAGCCAAATTAGCCAGTGCCAAAATCACCAGATCAAGCAGGAAAAGTCTTTTGGCTGAGAATTATATAAACAGAAGTGCTGTCCAGCTAAAATGGATGCAATTGGTGCAACTTGCATCCAAACATTCTTCCTGCAGTTCTGTATGGTTGTGCCATGGACCACCCAACATTTTCTATCAAAACAAAAAAAAGTGCAAATGTTCATAAAAGGGAATGCTAGAGCTACCACAACCCACTGCTGGCTGGCTGAATCAATAGGAATGACAGGCGTGCACCCAAAGCATCTCAAAAACATCTCATTCTGATGCTTTGAGCTTTGGAAGTGACCCATTCCAACTGAAAATGTCAGCTGCGACTTGCATTTGATTTGCTACCATGGGTGCACATGATGCTTTTTGTGCAGTTACAGCTGGCACAGCACCTCATGTAACCCAGTTACACTTGTACTCTATAGGAGGAAATGCTTAATTGTAAATATTAAAAAAAGGTACTTGCATGCAATATTGCAATTTGCACACTAAACTTGAGGTCACAAATGACCAGGAAAGTGTTACATTTTACCCATATGAGAAATCTTCAGTGTTGATCAAAATACACTCCATACACTAGAATATATTCTTGAATGTATTTTTTCTAGCACGTTTTGCATATTTATTAAAGCTGATAACTGTGACAATTCACTTTCAGGATGGTAGTGCGCCTCACAACTCAGCAGCAATGCTAAGAACTATCACCCATCCAAATCCTTTCCCCCCAATGCAAATCTTATGAAGGAAAAGGTATTTGGACTATTTTGTTTTGGGCTGGAACAAATGTAAATTAATTGTAAATGTAAATTCTTAACTGTTTGTAACTGGTTGTATTGTTTTATCTACAGATTATAAATTGTCCTGACATCGGTAATTCCTTTGCACTAACATTTTGTGGTAAGCTCTTTTTTTTTATTTTATTGCCTTTGTTTGTTACATATAACTTGCTAATACAGCATATAGTATAAACATAAGGATCATCTGAACTTACTCTATGGAATTGTAAGCCAAACTCAGGATCCTTTAATGTAAACTAGAAAACAATCAAGTCACTGCTGCACGTCTTTGCTGCGATTGTTTGCTGTGTGACCATTTCAGCCCAGCACACCAACGTCAACTGTTGTCATCATCCTTATGAATTGACCCATAGGGAATAATGAAAATTAATTATGGTGGCTTCTTGTGGCTGGGTTTAAAATGCCGGTAAATTACCGCTTTGAATGAGCCCTTAATCAGACATGTATTTTATTGTTTACCGTTGGCTGTTTTTTTTAACAATTTGGTAACAATTTAAGAAAAAGAAAGCAGCAAGGTACAATCAAACCCTATTATTAAAACCTATTAGATATATGTTTGTATTGCAGTTTTCATGCTGTTACTCAGCTGTAATGTAAACCTTTGAAGCAGTGAAATCTTTGAATTTCCTTTGATATGATCTGCAATGCATATAAGCTACTAAATATGTGCTGCCAATGAACTTTCCAGTCAGACTTAATTCCAATACTTAATTTTCTCTGTGCATAGAACTCTTGCCCAAAAAGATAATTTTACAAATGATAATTCTGGAACTCGCTGATTATCCTTCTCCCCCACTCCCATCCTCAGCAAAAAGAGGAATAAAAAGCCTATGCAGGTATATAGAAGACTTTTCTTTCTAATTCTCAGCACATAAAGTGATTTTACAGGTCTGACATTCACCAGGTGACCTCTCTTGTTTGTCCCTACATGTTTTCCAAAATATAACAGTGAAATAGAGTCTCATGGGTACTGTACTTGAAAGGTTATGAGAGTTAGAGAATTTTACCAGTGCCTGCCAAATCAGCAGATGGCTTGTGATTATAATTATATGCATCAATAAAACGAATAATCTTCACAAAATTTGAATTTCTACTAAAGTAAGGGATTTTGTAAGCAGATGCCGCTGAATTCATTTTCTTTAACCCCTTTCATAGGTTTTTAAACTAAATAGCTCTCGTGTACTGATTTTGTACATAATTTGAGATCCATGTAAATAGAGGATTGTTATTGTAAAACCATTTGGGTTCAGTCATTTGTACTTGGACTAACTTTTACTTCTAATATTTACTATGTGGTAACATAATTTATATTTATAATTTATATTATTATATATCATTTGAAGCCCAATTGAAATTTCACATTTAAATCATGATGATTCCTATAATTCAAGTGTAATTTTAGCCAACATTCTGTTTAATTCTGTTTAATGCATTAAAATGCTCACAATAGCAGTTGTGCGTTTTTTTTTTAATCAAGCACTAGTTGTCAAAGTGGGGATTGCTCAGCAATAAACTAATGTTAATCTGTGGCTGCACACATTATTTATGAAGCTCACTGTAATAATGCCGGATGTAGTTCCAGTATACCCTTGTATCAATAGGCGCACATGCATCAAGTTTATTAGAACAGACAGGACACAGTAGGAGAAGGTTTTGTAGAGGTTCAAATGCAGTCAATACTTTTGCAACATTTCATGTAGGGATGCACTGAATCCACAATTTTCCGGACCGGAATACATTGCTGCTATAAATGTAAAGATTAAGAGGGGAATGACACTTTCCATGCCCTAATGCAAGGCTAATTAAGAGCTCTTATACACTCGCAGGACCACCAACCACAAGGTAGGCAAAACATGCAGGCACATCACCTGTGTTCCTCTGTGAAGCACCATAGAAAAGAATGGGCTCTGTATGGTGCACAAACTGCACACATAAGAAACTTACCACACAGTAACACATATTAAACCACCCCTGTGAAAGGGCCCTAAAGCATATCTATTAAAAGCAATTACTGCAGAATCTGGCCAAAGCTGCTACATCATGTAAATTAGCAGTTTAATGGCTATCTATCTATCATGCAATGTAAAAAGTGGAGTAAAGCATTACCAGCAATGTTGCTCACAGCAACCAATCAGATCTTTGCTTGTGTTTTGCTGTTGAAATCTAAATAGCCAATTGATTGTTATGAGCAACATCACCAGTAATGTTTTACTCAACTTTTTACCTAATATGGCAAATAGGCCCCCAATTGTGTCAGTTTTATCTCTCGTACCCATCCTGGAATTCTGGAGCTACTACCTTTTTGGAAGATGCTTCAGTTACAATGTGTGTCAATAGGCGCAACCATTCTTTATTCAGAACAGGCAGAAGGAAGTCAACAGCACTGGCCGCAACTATACAGAAGTGTAATGATCACATGTTGAAGCAAGTACCTTTAACCCTTTCACTGCCAGCCATTTTGTCCAAAACCGAACATCTACTGCCAAGCAG